>CM032884.1:33936574-34536574 GCA_019176425.1 Megalops atlanticus
CACACACACACACACACACACACTACACACTGTTATCAGCATGCAAATGAAGCATACCTCTTTCAAATTTTAGTCGCTGGTAGAGCTGCACTTTGTCTGCTGGGGCAAAACAGGCGATCTGTGAGAACAGCAAAAGGAATGAGATTGGAGCAGGGTGACAACCTGTGTGTGATGTCTCAGTGTGTTTCTGGAAAATTCCATTTCCTTATCATCTAATGTGCTTAGCACTAGGCACTGGAGATGACCTGGCAGAAATCCCTGGAAAAAAGGCTTATAAATAAAACTGGGAAAATAAGTTAAGGGTACAGCACCATATCATTTCACAACAAAGCATATGCTTCTAAACTTGATTCGCAAATGAGATAATGCAGTCCTTTAGCTCTGGCCAAACAGAGGGCTCCAGTTTCCTCAAACGGTTGACAGTGGTTCTGTAAGCCATTGTTGTCATGGTTTTGCAACTCGGGCCTTTAGTAATGATGGTTGCATAAGCTTAAAACAAGGATGCAGTGGTGTCATTTTATATAGACTTCTGCAAATAAGGGCATGTTTCTCAGAACACTATGTAATCTTGGAGAAAACCTGCCTGGGCTACAGCCACAGACTCATGACTTGCTGCTGCTGTGTTTTGTCGAGAAGCAAGGAGCTAAAGAAACATACTGAATGCAGGGAGATGTTCTGGGAGGTGGCAACTTTGCGTCATGTGTGTGACCTGCATCACTGTGGAACCGTACCTCAGAGTCCAGCAGCGATCCTTTGCTCGGACACCCCATGTCGGGACAAGTGATGGGGGCGCCCCCGCCCTCCCGAATTGCCAGCTGCACATACTGCCGCAGACACTGGACAGGGATAGAGAGTGAGGCGACAGTCATCCCATCAGCTGTGAGTCTCCAATGACAACATCACACAACAGACACAGCATGGGGACTTTGCTGCTATGCAGACACGCCGTCACTGCCTTACAGAAGAGTTAAAAAGCAGTGCCTCTCCAAATGAAGAGCAAAATCGCATGGCACTGATTTCAGTTTTTTTTTTTTTTTAAAAGGACCTCATCTTTTCAAATCAGAATGTAAAAATAATCACACCCCTTGCACTATATAATAATGGTGCTGCCCACACTCCTGGTACACTGCAGCTAAGCAACCCAAGGGTGGTGCTATTCTGTTCAAAATCAAATCCTCCTTTGTTATGCAGGTGAGATAGCCAGATCTCACCTAGCTACCACAGGGCAACAAACAGGGTTTTTTTGTTTTTTTGTTTATTTTATCCATGGGAGTTAACTGTCACCATTGTGCTTTGTTTGCAGGGTCCCACTCAGGGCTGCGTTTCCTTAGCTGCTGATCTGAGACCTGAGCCCTGAGCTGTCTCATCTCATGAGAGATTACATCTGATGGTTTCGGGAGAGGAAAGTGGTTGAGTCAAGACAAGGCTTCCTTTTTATGCTGTTACGCAACAGATGCTGAGTAAGCTTCAGGTTAGTAAGCCAGCTGTACCAAATCTTTTGCCAGGACTTTCCGACCAGCACATTCTCCTTTACACAGCTCCAGCCAGTGTACTATCAACAGCAGCAGGGAACAGAAACACGGCCCCTCTAACAACAGGGCGAGGTGATTCTGAATAGTGGGACATTATTTCGGAGGGGGTCACGCTCACCGCAGTGCAGAAGACACAGTCGCAGGCGCGCAGTGAGCTCGCGCTGGCCGGGGGGCAGTCGCTAAGGCAAAGCTTGCAGAAAACGCTGGGCCCCGGGGCCTCGCCCTCCGCCTGCGCCTGACCGCTGGTCGCCATGGCGGCCCTCCCTCCCGGCGCTCGTCTCGTCCCGTTACTGCGTCCGCTGAGCGATCCTGTCTTCCATGATCCTGCCGGGACGAGAAGAGTTTAAGTGCACCGAGCTCCGGCGGGCGTCCGCAGGGAACGCAGAGAGCTCCCCGCTAATCTTCTGTGTGTGCTGAAAACAAGAACATTACAGGGGATTAAAAACACCCGACACCAGTGTTTCAGCCAAGAAGGACATAAGTGGATCTGTGACGGCCGCTATTTTTACACGCACTTCCACAGCCACCACTGCCTATGCGAGTCGCCATTATTTCGCGCACGGGGGTGGGGTGGGGGAGTTTGCATGAAACGCCCATTATGTGTTTTTGAGCCGCAAAGTCGGCAGCATAAGAGTGATTTCATGCTCTAAGTGAAGAGACCGGGTCACCAAGCAACGACACAGTTTTTATTCAGTCGTCAATGGACAGCAAACAGATCGAGCTGTGCTGTGAGGAAGATATGGCCTAACTTTTCAGTTGCCTTTTAGAACACAGCATTGCTGCTAATTTGTTTTAACAGCTGTTGAGAGGATGCATGTTTCATTACATTACATTACTGTCATTTAGTCAACACTCTTATCCACCAGAGCAACTTACAATGTTAGCTTTTATACAGCTGGATATTTATGAGGCAATTCTGGCCTTGCCCAAGGGTACCTTGCCCAAGGGTACAACAGCAAAGCCCCAGCAAGGAACTGAACAAGTGACTTTTCACTTACAAGCCCTGCTCCTTCCCAGCACACCCCAGTGCACACGTTTCAAGAAACATTTCCTTACAGAATGGGTAGATATTATTACAATGCCACCAAAGAAACATTTAGAGCTTCAGTTCTGACACTGGAGGGCCAGAGATTTATGGGTTGTATACAGTCACAATGCTGTTCTCCTTAACGCCTAATTTAATTAGTTAGTCAGCCTTTAAGAAGTGGACTTAAGGCCTCTTCTTTGGAGGCTAAGGCCACATTAATCAGTACTTATTTGGTGTTGGCAGCTCAATCATTTCTGCTCCCTGCAATGGACTCTTACAGCAATTTTCATTCTGTACAAATACAGAATACACTTCCAGCTGACAGGAGGGCGGCAAAAAAAGAGACTGATGTACTTCTGACCATCGTGATGGATCCTGCTCGGAGCAAGGCTCCATAGATGCGGGGTTTGTGGGGGTGGGTCCACCAGCAAACTCAGGTGAGAACTGGACCGCTGCAGCTGGGGATCAGAGGCGTGGCAACACAATGGGTGCGCTGTGTTCCACTCAAGGGGGGCGGGGATCCCTGGGCCAATTTCCCTGCAATCCAATCTGAGCCACCGCAAGCGACAAAGCCATAATCTCGGATCAAGACAGATCAGATTAGAGGGCCACGAGTTTAATAGTAGGTCATGAGAAATCGTGAAAAGAAAAACGCACCCGCCTGCTCGACAGCCCAGGACCCATCAGCCGTGCATGTCCGCATCATTCTGTGCCGAGCAAATTCACGGGGAAAACTGATACTTATACAACACCTTAAATTTACACCCCTTCCCCCACTATTGATTTATAGCATGGGTGCAGATCATGGATACCTATAATCAAATATGTGTATTTTATTTCTACAGTGTGCTCTCAGAGGCAGTTATGACATTAGGTCTGCGCTGCCCGGTAATATAGGTCATGGATGTCACAGTGCCAAGAGAGATCCATTACTTTCCGCTGTGAATATGGGCACAACAGGCTATTTGACCAGTGCAGTACCATTGCTGAACTGCTCATCCAAGACTCCCTTACTAAATCAACCGCTCGACGACATACCCCACTGTGGCACTGAACATCAAAAGAACGTTCTGCTAGATTAACGACACACAGAAAAGAAAGTGAAACATTCTTGTTGAGGTGGGGAATTCCTCTTTTCTAGCAAGAGGGATGTGGACCAATATGAGCACTGTTCTCACAGACTAGGGAGGGCAGCGGGTTGGACTGGGTCCAGATTTTGGTCCCATCTGAAAACAGGAACCCATTATTGAAGTCACATTATGGCTGAAATGAGACCAACACCCTTTGTCAAAGTGCTGTGAGAAACTCTTTATTTTTCGCAAGACCTACACGAGCCAGTTTTGATTTAATTCTGGCCTAGACTGGAAGAGCTATTGTCTGGTGCACAACCAGAACCAGACCATCTGGTTAAATTAAGAATATTTGTCAAACAGTTGCTTAGAAGCTACTCCTGTCCAGAGCAACTTTAATATCTTAAGTAGAAATTTCTACTTATTATCAATTTATACAGTTGGATATTTACTGAGGTGATTCAACTTGAGCACCTTGCCCAAAGGTACAAGAGTGCTGCCCTGTCAGGGAACTGGACCAGCAACCTTTGGGTTATAAGTGCTGCTCCTTCCCACAATACAACACTGCTGCCACAAACATTGTTGTTCTGTTACAAGAAGCCTGGTATCTATAAAACGGGATCAACTTGAGCAAGCGACCCCACAATTCAAGTGTATAACACATATCTAAGTTTCAAACATTCTACTTATTTAATTCACTGGGTCAAATCAAACAGTACAGACAAAAATAAGGTTTTCTTTCACCAGTGGCAACAGTATTTGTTCAATACTCATGGAGGAACACGCTCACATGCTGATTTCACACAAAAATATTTTTATCCGATCTAACTTTGCACCCAAACAGATTTTACAAGGGCAGTGAGAACACTGAGTGCTAAAGACAGGATCCAGTCGGATCCAGATTAAATGAGTGGCGACTGTCGTTTGCTCTTTTTGTTACAGCCAAAATCATCCGTCCCCACCCCCTTCCTCACGCCACAACAACATATAAAATAAGTCAATGAAATACTGTGTAAGCTGTCTTATTTTTTCAAAACGTTGACTATTTCTTAGAATGTACGATTCCGAACCGAAGGGATAAAGACACAAGATGCATTCTTCAAGGTTGTAGTCAGTCGTGAAATGGTTCCACTCTTCAGAATTCAAACACACGCACACAGGCACAAACGGCATTAGAATAAATGACAAAGTCGACACCAAAACGTTTACGTGTAGCCAGTATTACCTTTTCTGGGCGACCAGTTCGCGCACTACAGTATCTGCCGTCCCGCCGCAGTGCCTTCACGCTGACACATCGGGCTATCTGTTGATACACACACCAAGTCACCTACAACGCACCTCAGTTCACCTCCGTATTTGCAAGCACCACCCAGTTGCCACAGGGATGCGGAGATTGTGCCTCCCTGACGATAAATGAGCTCTGTCACAATTACAAAGGAGCGGCGGAGCTTTGCGGGTGAAACTGTGCAAAGGGCACTTCCTACTTCCTCTTACCGTCTGGTTGAGCGTTTTAACCCGTTGTGCAGGCACCAACTTCGAGTCCGTGCACCCTAATGTACGCTTTATCACCTACAGGCACCACGTCGAGTTCCTAATGCTGCGTTTCTTTGCATTTGGTGATTGTGTGGTATTCAGGATTTCTGGCCTGCCTTTTGTATATTATTAGTTTCCTCAAATGTAAATGTCACTGGGTAGGTGAGGCAATATGTAGTATGCCTAGCCTGAGTATATTAGCTAAATGTGAAAGTGTCGCTTTATTGGAATAACAACCTAGAGATGATAAGGGTATATTACTATTATCATTATGGTGATTATTTATGATTTATGATTATTAACAACTTTTAAATTCAACTTTTAAATCAAAAATAAAAAAGTGAACACATCGGTCATGCCATAGACAGTGACGCAAGTGTTTTACTGAACTGTAAACTCATTGGTCTATTTTCGTAAAAGTGACGTATTTTAAAATCATCCACCATTTTGTTACAATAAAGTGTACGAAACACTTTATTGTTTATTTCTCTTCGTTTTTATGCAGAATAATACGCATGCACCAGATGGCACTTTATGTTCCTGCTTCTCCATGCTAATCCGCGTGCTCGGAAGGCATTAATACAAACGTGGCTATTAGGTGGCACCATTCAACAATGAACTATAATAACTGTTTAATGTGTTTGCTTTTGTATAATTTTAGTATACTGCTTACATTGGACTGCAAATTCACCTCTAAGAAATCCCCACTCTAAAATCTATTCAATTAACCTTTTTTACTCTTTGAAAAGTATCCAGACGGCATCAAATAGGTTCTACGGATGCCACTTCTATCTAAAATGGAGCTGTCCTGGAAGTTTTCCAACTCTAATACAAATATACGGTGGTACAGGTCAGTAACTAACGTACATTGCACTATGTCTCCACTAGAGGGCTTCTGGTGTTTGATTCGGGTATACGGCGTGAAAACGGGAGCTGGGTCCAGAGGGAAACATCTGTCGTTACAGCGATGGATCTACGTTCACATAATAGTGGTTGTAACCCCAATGCGTGCAACATTGCCATTTGAAATCCCCTGAAAGCCTGACCACTTCAAATAAACATAATCTTCTGACACGTCTCCCTTGTTGCGTTAAAGTGTTTATGTGTCCCTTTTATTTTAAAGTGTTTGTGTGCATTTTGGTTCTCAGATGTACATGTTCAAGAGCTGTGCTCTAACCCGCTAAAACATTTTAAAACTTCAGTATTCAAATTCCATTGTTCTGTCAGATTCAGTATGTGATTCTGCTTAATAGGAATAAGAACATAAGACCGTTACATTGTGGCTGAGCAAGTACGAGATATACACCAATTTTTAATTTTTAAATTTGATATCACAATCTAGACCAGAGGGCATTTTGTGTTTCGGTACCATAGTTTAATGGCTGTTAAAATCCCTTCAGAAAAATAAGCAGTGCCTGCTTTTCAACTTCTTATACGGCTGTGGTAACATTTGACTTTTATGTCCAGTATGTATCAACAACAGGATACCCCATTAATGTGTTCAGTCGCATCTTTATTAAGCATTGCTCGGATCTTTTATATTATAATTTACATTTATCTATGCAATTAATTTGATCTGCGTATGTATATGTGTAAATATATGTACCTTTCAAATAGTTTTTGCTCATCATTACGTAACACAGGACCACGTTTTGTATTACATTCATAACCGTCTTATATAGATGCTTGGCATCCAAGCAAAGCTAGCCAGAGCCACATTACTAATGTAGGCTTATACCAAAATCATAACAGCCTCCAAAGGTCAAGGCATATTGGTCATATAAACCTTCTTGTTTCATTGAGAGCCATTTCTAGAGAATATTCATAACCTGTGGAGTCATCAATAAATCATTATCCAAAGTTCTATTAAAAATCAGGTTAAACAAAGAGGTGACAGCAACAACTGACATTACGTGGAGACTATGGTATGTACTTGGGAAAATGGAAGTTTACAGTTTACTGAGCACCACCAGATCCATACAGTAATGGCACTGATGCAGCGGAACCAGGCTTGGTGCCAGAAGAAAATATAGAGGGGTGCAACGTTAATCCACGGGGGTGCACAAAAAGTCATAAATACTATGTTGACATCGGGATATAAGGAGACAACTGGGGGTGCACTGAAGTCCGTATGGGGGTGCAATGCACCTAGTGCTGGGCCTGACTGCGGAACCATCTAGCTAACACTGAACAGGGTACAGGAGCACAGATCTACTTAATGATACGCATGATTAAATTACACACAAAAAGTAAAGCAGTGAAAATCTTCAAAGTCTGAAGGAACACAGCCATTTTAAAGGACATGGAGATGCCAAATTACATTATGGCACTTAAAGCAGAGTATCACAGTAAAGAAAATCTTGCGATTGTGATTTCTGTACTAAAAAGTCTCCCATCAATTGAACGTTTATAAAGGTGTAGCCATCAATTTGGGGATTATTTACCTTCAACAGGTGTGAGCCATGCAGGGAATTTCAGAACTCCTGCACTGCCGTCCACCAGATATCTCCAGCTAGTGGTGGCTACAGAAATTACACATGTCCATTTAGAGTGCATCCATTATTGTACTGTATTGACAGTACTTTCTAATCTCCTCCAGTTTACATCAGTCCAACAGAAAAAAAAAAGAAAACAAGGCAAAGAATTAAAACTGGCTCTATTTCTGGCAGCAAAAACAGAATGGATGTTTTGGAAGCTCAGCCTGCCAGAGAAAACTGTCCCACTTTCCCTGATCTCATTACTGCTTTGAATGATTTAAATTCCCACGAATGAAACTATGATGAAACATTCATTCTGGCCAGCTGCTGCTTTACAGAAACAGGTACCTCGGACATTCCTGCCTGAGGTCCGGATCAAGTCCAGTATCGTGATGATGGTCTGTCTTTCTTGGTCTGAACGTGGAGTTCCCAGGAGGTCCTGTCTTAGAGTAACCTCTCCTTTGCCCCGTCCATCCTCTGGGGTAGGCTGTTATTCTATCTGGGCTTAATTGAGATGTCTGTCCAAGAGACAGGAGACGTGTAGTCTGAGATGTGAATCCCCCCAGTGAGCACAAAGCATGACCGTCATCCAGCTCCGGTGCTGAAACGGTCAAAGAGTCCTGATTGGCTGACTCGAGCTCAATAGAGTTATTTCCATTTTAGATCTAAATAGCAGTATCTAAGCTGGTACATAAAACGGTTCTTCATGAAAATGTTGCCTACATTTCAACCATTACTTTTTATACCAAATCAAACAGGAGTGCATGAACTGAATTGTGTTTACAAACAGCAATCACTCTTCTTTTATGAGAAGAGAGAACAGACTTTTTCTCATCAAAGACGTCAGAGTTGGTACAGGTTACCCATTTCCTTTCGGTTCACATTTTTGCATTGGTTCTGCATCCTTAATCCATTTCTCTGTGCTCTCTCACACATTCAAATGTCCCACACAATACCACATATTTGGCCAGATACATGGCTGTCAGGACCATCATCAGTTGGATTTCATTTCAATCTGTTGATATTTACGGATATTTACGTGTTTGCTTATTTGTTGCCTTTGAACATGATCGTGATTCTCCATCAGAATAAATCAGACATGGCTGAAGGACCCTTTAAATGAGAGAAATCAGTGGGACAGGCTGTTATTCTGGACATAACTGGGCATATCTCCCATGCTGAATCCTGGCTTACTCAATTTCAGATTCACTGCCCGAAAACCCCTGGCAAAGAAACTGGCCGCACCGCGGGTAGATGCGCTTTGGGCAAGAAATGAGACGTTTCAAAAATCCAAGAGCGTCAGTGGAGCAGCCTTGCAGGCTTCAGGAAGAGCGCGGGATTAATATCACCTTTCCCGCGATGATTAAAAGCGCCTGTAACTGCACACCAAGGATTTGTCTGGAATCTACACCAAAGGATTCCATGTGTTTCCGCCCAAGTGAGAGAAGTTCCCGCTCCACTCTTAAACAAAGAGCCAATGGCAATGCAGGTGGCGTCATGCTGAACATTTTTTTTTATCTTAAAAATTTAAAGGCAAAAAGGAACAGGTACCAGAACAGAGTCTACTGTGAAAAAGTGACTTGTCAACAGTTTTCTGACGTAATAAGTCAGCAGGTGCAATCTGTGTGTCATGGAATATGGCCTGTGTCACTGTACTTTATGACCTCAGAAACGGATTCCTAGGGCACTGCCCTTCGGACAGAGTAAGGGTCACAGTCAGAGATTAAGAATTTAACTATATGGTAATGTGGGGTCGAGAGGGGATACCTGGGTTAAATTCCCAATAGTTGTGGTCTTTTCCCCTGCCTCTTCATTCGCTTACACAGGTATTTGGAGTGGGATGCCACCCAAAGGAGGCAATGTAGAAATACACCAGCAGCTATAGGTGCTGTCACATGGAGTGATGTTATAGCTGGTTGAGTTATGCAGATCTTTTTAAAATATGATAAAGCAGCTGCTTGGGCTTACTCACTGGCGGGCCTGATATGATTTGACCTTCCCCTGGTCCAATACAATATGTTCAACAATGTTCTGGAATATAATTCACCATATGGATGTCACTTATGGATGTCACCCATTACAATCATTGAGTGATGATTGGGCTTGGTCCTTTTTTTGTAGTGATACAGGTTTGTTTGTTTGACCTGGCACAAATGTCTGTCTGGTTTAAAAATAGTCCTCTCGCTACTTGGAGGTGCAGAGAGGTTTATGAAAGGCCACAGGCAGAGTTTCAGTTTGATGGGGCGTCCTCCGCTGTGCTGTCACACTCGTGACCCCCCCGTTCCCCGTCACCCGTCACGGTGTCCTCTTCCATGGAGGGATGGTCGTTAGGACTCACAGCGGCTGACAGGGTGTCCATTTCAGAGGCTCTGTTGACTTGGCCCTGATCCTGCAACCTGACCCTGTGGCGTGTGCTGAATGATCCAAAAGAATTCCTCTGATGCTCATCAGCATTCTCTGGCCCTAAAGGGGACATTTACATCATTATGATATCCTGCTCTTTGCACATATTACCTTACTGCCTGAGCAGCGATACGTCATTACTAATCCTGAGTTTATTACCCCATTAAATAGGCTTCTTATATGTGCTACAGTATGTGTGTGTGTCTGTTTGTGTGTATGTATATACTCTCAAAGATGTATGTAATCAGATTATATTTTAATCTCGAGTTGGGTCTGAAGTCCTCAGAAAGCAAAATTAATTGTCACTTGGGAGTATAAAATTAGATTAATGATATTGTGGCAGGGTGACCACTATGCCAGGCATTGACTGGGTAAAAACTCAATTCCACCCACATTCTACACCACATGTGCCAGAGTGGCAGGGTTGCCCATCACTAGACCGGATATAAACAAAGCTACTTACAGAAAATCAACTTTGGCTAACAATCATTCTTCTGTCTGAGCCCAATGGCAAAGCTAAAAGAGAAAAAGGTGATCTGCCCCAGATATGTATGCACATTTGGGTGATGCTACTGCTGTCCCTGGTCCTGAAAGCATCCCAGGCTGTGGGGAAACATTACATTACATTTGTTGTCCAGAGAGACGTACAAACTTTACGTTATCCATTTACACTTATATTTACTGAGGCAATTAGGATAAAGTAAAAGCATAACAACTGTGCTCCAAAGAGGAACTGAACCAGCAACCTTTGTGTTACAAGTCCTTTTCATGTCACAGTGTCACACTTTGGAATGACAGGAAGAATTAGTGGAGTTTGCTGAAATTGTTATGGATAAATTCATCTCATTCAGATAATATACAAAATACAGGCACTTTCAGAGATGAAGACTAATCACAAGCTTCCAGTGGATATATTCACCCTCTTTTTGATTCCCATGTGGGCCACTGCTGTTGTATCCTATGAGCAAAGTACTTAAGCTGAATTGCCACAGTAAATATCCATTTGCATGGATGGATAGGATGTAAAAAGTGTTATTTTATTTATTTTATATCCTATGTAAGTCACTCTGGATAAGGACATGTTCCAAGCAAACGTGGATAGTCAAAAGTTCTTTTAACCAATCACTCCCAGCCATACGGTGGGTACAGGTAGACCCTGTAATACAGGACTGTGTGATTCAATACATTGTTTTACAGTAACACTGTGGCAGGAGAAAGAGGACAAGGGGACCTTCAGCAACCTTGTAAGTCACACTGGTTGAGTGCAAGGACGTCCTGTTCCTGCTCGACGACTCAGGGTGGCACACCTCTTTAAATTCTGTCTCCCCCAGCCAGCCGTCCCCATGCTTCCCGCCACACGGACCCCGAGTGGCAGCAGCAATGCTGTGACATGATTTAAGGGACCTGAGCAGCGGCGCCCAGGGGAAAATCCCGGAGAATTTTAATCTCCTGACCCAAACGCTGACAGCTTAGACACTACACAATGGCTCATGAACACCAGAGTGCACGAGAAACTGCTCCTTTGCTCTATATTTACACAGCAGTCTCTTCTCAGAAGTTCAGGGGCTGGAAATTGTGCTATCCATACATTCAGATCAAGGTCATGTTTTAGAAACAGCATCTAATATTTCCAGTCCCAACAAAGAAAACAGAAAATCCAGGATGAACGGCAGCATTGAGCAGTGCGTGAACCAAATTACAAACAATGTGTTGTGGACATGTGTATATGAAATACTGCTTGTCAATGCTACCCTCCTTCAAACATATTGACATAATGTCCATAATCAGACTCAAAATATACTGGGATGTGGATGTGGAAGCATTTTAAGGACACCCTTTCCCAGCATACAGTCACGTGTAATCATAAAGCTTTTGAAGTGTAACGCTGTTACAGGAGCCACATTACATGTACCCTCTTGACATGTACCCTCTTTACATGTACCATCCACATCCGTCGCTTTGGATAAAAGCGTCTGCCAAATGAATAAATGTAAATGTAAATGTCTTGACGCCTCTTGCGTCAGGCTGTGTAAGGTATTAATCATTCTGCCTCCCATCGCTGTTGTAAACTAACCCCGCGCCCACCCTTACGAACACATTTGCCATGATGCAGTGGAACAAAAATAGAGGCGTGGCATTATTTAAGAGGCACGGGAGGACCAGGCGGAGGCGAGTGCCATTCATCTGCAAGCCAGAGCTCGTTCTCGTGTAAAACCTTTAGCGAATCCAGCTGGGAGTCTACCGCTTATCTCAACATGCATTGCTTAAGCAGGCAGAGTAGCTTTTATCTGGTGAACGCACACTGTGACGTAAAGGAGGACAATGACACAAGGAAGGAGCGCTATGATGCCACCTGGCTGGATCTGGTCATGGAAACAAGGCCAGAGGAGAAGTATGTGGTTGTCTGCATGCGGCGTCGGTCGCGTGACTGCGCGCCGAAACATCGCATCTGTAAAACCGTTACTAATTTTATTGCCTTTGAAGCCATTAACAAGGTCTCCTAAGTTATACCGATGACCTAGAAAGAGTGATAACGACTTAAAGACAACGGGCAGGAAAATAATTATTTAGAAAATAGTTTCATTGCTTGAGGAGGTCATCCATAAATCCAAAAACGCTATAGTTATTTTTTGTGGAAAAACTAACCCAGGGTGGGGAAACATTTAGAATATACAAGAATTGTATGAGTTACACGTAAATAATTGTTTTTTTTTCTATAACTATCATCTAAATTTAACTTAATCCGAGTTATATATCAAAAATGCTGGAGTTGCTATCATTCCTACAGTTTTTTAGGTAAAATACAAACTCTTTTGAAGACAAAGTAAGACTAAATAATCATACTGTGATGTGTATGAAATGTTGCACTATCCTATATTATGAAGGATCACATTTTGCGTTCAATGAATGCACTTAGTTAGAAACATATAGTTCGTTACTGAGCGAGAACGTATTATTGTGTCTCATACTGTACTCATTCCCAGGATAACTCTGTTCGAGAAGGACACCTTGCGCAAGGAGAGCTACGAGAAGAAACAGGTGGCGCATTTTCTGGTGCAGAGATCCCCCAACCAGAAGCTCCGGCTGGGCAGACATGGGGAGAAGATGACAGAATATCAGCTGCCCTATAAGAACGTCCTACCCGTACCCATCTTCGTGCCCAGCAAACCCATGTCGCCCAAGGACTCAAACCGCGCCCTCACCCCCACGGAGCTCCAGTCTATCATGGAGTACGAGCGGGCGCTGTCGAGTGGCGTGTGCGCCGAAAAGAGAGAGGTCTCACATATCACCAAAGACATACCAAAAGTCGTGCAGCCCGCCCGCGTGAGCTTCAGAGCATCTACTCTAATCTCTCCGCCTCGTGAGTCCTCTCAAAGTCCGCTGAGGCGCTAATGCGGATGTGGTTTTGTGAAATCGGAGATACATACCTAATCAGTGCAGCGACACCGGAATCTGCACTGATAGGTTGTTGGATGCAATGCACGAATTGGTGCTACTTTGTTATCGAAATATGTGAAGGTGTGAATATTCTGTCCGATGGCAAGGATCACATTTTTGGATGGTTCTGTGTACGTGGTTCAGTGTCTACGAATGAGTTTTAGAGCCTGAGAAATTTACCAGGTCTTTGTGTGAGCTGCTAAGAAGGGAAGCTTTGATCACACACACAATGATCCGCTGTCAACACAGTGGAACTCCTGATTATTTGTGAAAGGAAGGAAGGTGGAATGTATGGAAAAGTCAGTGTAACAGCAATGATTCCCAGTCCTGATCCCGGGGACGCAGCGGTGTATGCTGGTTTTCATTTCAACGCAGCTCTCAACTAATTAGGTTATATTTAGCTGCTAAATGAGTACTGATCTCTATTTGACGTCCCTTGAATATCTGCTGATAGATCTCTGTTACAGATACAGATTATTGGAAATAGGTTTGCTCTAAAAATATACGTGTGAGACATTTCTATGTGTAATTTCTGTATGAATTATTTAAACAAATTAGTGCCACAAGTACATAGGGTGTTTTCTGGTAAAGTGGGACACTTTTTGGTAAATCGTTTTTTAGACCATCAGGGGCGGCGTCAGATATTTTCTTTTGCCGGTGCTATGGGGTCGCTTGACTTTTCAGCGAGGGTGCTCTGAAATTTAGGGTTTCCCATTAACGTGCCGGTCGCAACAGTTTAAATGCTACTGCAACACCCCCGACACACGTACACACACGCGCGCACACACACGCGCACATACGCAGTTACAATGCCATTCTGTGTTAAACACAAGCCTGAATCAGACCACCTGTGTTGGCTTTATGTTTTTTAGTCTAAAAATAATCGGATGTTTTATTAATGTATTTATTTATTTTTCAAATTATAAATTATAGTATTCACACATTAAAAATTTAAAATTCTAAATAAACCACAGAAATTTCTTGGGGGTGCTAGGGGGGTGCTATGGCTATCCTAGGGGTAGCTACAGCACCCCCAAGCCCCTCCCTGGCGCCGCCCATGTAGACCATCAAAGTGAATCAAAACCTACATGAATGATGTATTTTAAATTTATATAGGTGCTTATCAACATTCTTATGGTGAAATCAAGTTATAATTTGCTTCTAAATAAATAGTACATCTCTTTAAACACCATCTGACACCATCTTTTACTAAAGTATAGTTTTCAGTTTTGTAGACAGAGTGGGACACTCTATTATAATTAAAAACATCTATTATAATTAAAAACATTATTACACGTGGAAAAAAACTATTTGAAATGTTTATTCATACCAATCAAGAAAAATACATCCAAATTACATCAAATCACTGTTATGTTAGTTGATTCATTAATATTCTACAGTCCAAATGTACTAGGAGGAAATCAACTTTAAGCTATGAAAAGTGGTAAATTCATTGAATTAAAATTGGGAGCATTTTGATTACTTAAAAACAAAGGCCACAAAAACTGTAAAAATTTCCTTACAAACAGTGAAGACTCCATTAAAAACAGTAAAAACTTTATCAAAAATTTAGCCTAATAACAACACCTAAACAATATAACCTAAATTTTTAAATAGCTGAACAGCTGTATCTAGGCTGCAATGGCATCGCCTAAATAATATAACCTAAATTTCTAAATGGCTGAACAGTTGTCTCTAGACTGTTGTAATTGATTAAGAATAATTAATTGTTCGATAGGGCCTGGAACAAGAAATTGAACAACTAATTATATTTCATTAGGACAACTGTACTAAATTTGTTGGGCAGATATTCACATAATAGGTTGAACAAATAACTTTCCTTTTTTATATTAGTACAAACACATCTGTAACAGCACAAGACGCTGACAATTTATTGTACAAAAATAAATACTGATATAAAATTGTATGTATTTATTGAAATAAAGAGAAATGTTAAGCTAACTACTCAAGGGAAAGCTCAGCCGGAATGAAAACCAGCAAACACAGGAACACGGTTGGGAAACATTGTTCTAGAGACAGTTCAACTGTGAAAATTCACATTGGTTATGAATGTTACATGAGCCTGTCTTTACACCCTTTTATGGTTTTAGAAATCAATGTCTTAACATGTACTGCTAAAAATAGCAATAACAAAAGACATCATTTTGTCATGTTGAAAGGGGATGTACAGTTGATTTGTATACTTTTTAATGTCCCCATTGAAGCGTATTATTATTAAACTGAGCAAAAAAGGCATGTAAAGAAAAGGTTTAGGCAGCAAGCTTGATTTACACTTTACCTAGTTAATGAAGCTTGTGAGTAAGTATACTACTTAGCCTGTAAATATATTGGAAATAAAGCAATTTTTTCTCACTAATATTCATCATTCTTAACAATATATTCACATATCCAGTGAGTTCAAGTCACAAAAAATGTGCTTTTGGACAAGCAGAGTATTATCACCTGAGCACTTCCTAATCAACTTGTACAAAAATATCTTTTAAGTATTGTCTTCATCATGAAGAATTTTCCAGCCTGATACCTGACCAGGACTACATTATCAGAAAATAATGTGATAAGCTTGGTCACCCTTACAAATAAAAAATGACACTGTTCCAAATGTGTGAGTCCCTTGCCGTCCTTCCCCAGCTCCTCCTCCTGTTGGTTGATGGTGCTTCAGTGTTCCCACAGCTCCTCCTCCTGTTGGTTGATGATGTTTCAGTGTTTCCCCAGCCCCTCCTCCTGTTGGTTGATGGTGCTTCAGTGTTCCCATGGCTCCTCCTCCTGTTGGTTGATGATGTTTCAGTGTTTCCCCAGCCCCTCCTCCTGTTGGTTGAGACTCACCTAGTCCTTGCTCTCTCAACATCAAAGTAGCGTTGTGTGTAGAGTTAACACAAAAACGAAAAGCTCTAGCTTTCATATAATTTGGTTGGTGCAAGCAAAAAATAACAAATGGAAAAAATGCAGTTATAAATGGCACAGTTCACTGATTATACGACATCTTGCCCAGCAAAAGCAAACGGGACCGGACAATAATCATGCTTTAAGAATGTCTGATGTCATGGTCCTAGTAATTCTTATAAATATCTAAGTACACTGACACCAATGCCATGGACTGTTACAGTTTTTGCAATTAGAATTAAAAATAATGGATTGAAAATGATAATCTTACGTTATTCATAAGCGATCTTTTTCATTCCTGCGTTAGGTTTCAATTCAGCCTTACTGAGAAATCAATAGTCGTATGAGTGCATTTGTATACTGCCCTCTTGTGGAGGAAATTTGAACATTCCAAACGTAAGCTCCTCGACTTGACCAGCTAACCGCTTTCAACCGGTTGCCCTATTTGTGATGAGAAAATGCGTACAGTTTGACATTCACTATTCACTGTACAGCTGGTGTGTCCACTTCTAAAGCTACACATAACCATGTCCTCTTTCACCACTGCATTGCTCTTTCTGTTTATAATGTGCACACCAACACCTTGCTCCTGTTGTCTCTTATTATCAAATATGTTGTTCCAATGAGGAGCATACACACAGAATATAGAAATATTCTGAAATAGCATCTGAAATAATCCCGAAATAATATTAGAAATTCTGAAATATTAGAAATAATTCTAAAAATAATTCTGAAAATATTATAATCTGGTTGTTTCTTGACCATGGGGAGTACATGGAGCAAAATACATGATGTGAGATGACAGATTCATAGCACATTATGGGTGTCAAAACGGTTGACAGTTTAACTTTCTTTGAAAATCACCCTCACCTGAAAATGTTTGTTTCAATTTGTCAATTAATCTGTGACATCCTTCAATGTTGTCATTTCAGACAAAAACATGGTTTGTAAAAAGAAATTGCATAGAATATGTCTATACTATACTATGTCTATACTATACTATACTATACTATACTATACTATACTATACTATACTATACTATCCTAGTCTGTAAATTACAAATGCCAAAGTGGCTTGCCTAATTTAACATAGCTACTCAGAAATGGAAGTCTTCAGAGAAAAGAATTCACCATCATCTTTGTGTTTAAATGTTTCACATACTTATGTCCATACTTTTGGGTTATCAGTGGAAGAAGCAGTCATTCAGTGTACTGAAGACAGCGCCAGTTTCTTCACAGATAGGCTGTAAACATTTCATATGGGTGGCGTTTCCTTGAGACTGACTCCCTTTTGCTTTTTTCCCCTGTTCCCTCATAACGTTTAGTAGGGCAGTGGTCCCATGTAGGCCTACGTGTTTGAACACCTTCTGTACTATCATACTGGAATTTACAGTGGAATGCTCAAAATTAGCAAATATCCATCCATGTTGCCACATATAAAGAGGACATGTGCCACAAACAGAGTCACATTAACATTTATTAGTTCTTTTAACACACCTTTTTACATGTCCTTTACATCACATTCCTGATTTTACCAGACAACAATGAACACAGACACTGTATGTCAGTGATAGAGGGTGTACAATATAAAGCAATCTGTGGTGGAAAAAAGAACTATTCCCACTGTCTGCAGGTGAATGCTGCTCTGGGATGTGAAGGCTACAGCAAGCTGTTCCAACATTAAATCAGCCATTTTTGACATCAACAATTTTATATCTTCATCAGACAAATTAAATCATTTTTACTAAGACATCCATACCTGTAATATCTGATTTACTTGATGTCAAACTAGTTGATGTAGTCATCGTTTAGTTTAAGAAACTAAGCTGTTTTATTTGAAATTAATTACCATATAATCTGGGTATCATCTTATGATGATTGATATCAATTAAATCAGTACGTATGATATCAAGCCTGTATCACATGATATTACTGACCATGTGTAAAAGGAGTGTAGGCAGCATGGCTTCAGTTTCAGCCATAGGCCCAGCCTTCCCTCTGTCATATTCCTGATATTACAGTAAAATGGAAATTAATACCATTCCCACTGTAACACTCCTTAATTTGCTCACGTTTCACATCATATTCAGTGCTAATGTTTGTGCAAAATGACATTAAACAGAGTCTGAGCACAAGTAACATCAGACAGATATGCACATGTGTCATGTTTTTGTTTTTAAACACAGTATGGTCAGAAGCACCAAAAAACAGCTAACAAGACACATTCATTTATGCTTTTATGCAAACAGGAAACATCGAATACACCACTCTCCCAAAAACATATTGCGCAAAACATTGCATAGTCCTCAATCAGTGGGAAAAAAATTTCTAGACCACAATCTGTGGCCGCAGGCATGCTTGCATTTGATTGTCAAGTTAACAGAGACCTGAAACACAAGGTAAACTGATAAGATTTGTAAGCCTCTCATAGTGTCTTCATAAAGGAATCCTCTATGAAGTGCAGCAAACCTTGACAAAGCAGTGACATCTAGTGGTCACAATGGCACATGGGTATCCTGGTATCCGAACACTAAACAATTTTGAAGGGTAACGTCATCGTAAATTTCAGTTTTTAATACAATTATTACCCTTTACCATTGTAGGTACTTGTATTAAAATACTATGCTCTACATTTATAAGCACCTACTAATTTGAACTCCTTCTGTAGGTTCATACCCTACATTAGGCTGTATTAACATCTAACCCTCCTGCAAAGCCCAGAATGCAGTGCTCCACTCCACTTGCCACAAATTGTACTGTTGTTACTTATTCCCTCATTCCTAACAAGCATTACTAACTATTGATTTTCATTGACATTACCCTTTAAGGAAATTTTGCCCTTTAACCACTTAGACTAACGGGGCTAACTGCAAATAAACTACACTAAAAAGTTCATTGTGATGTAGGTTTGTGAGTTCCCCTACAGTCTTAGTGTACAAAGGTTTTAAACCATTACCTTTCTCACCAGTGCAAATGACTTTATCATCAAGTACTGATAACACCAGGTGTTGATATGAAAATGTAGGCTCATCATTTGCCAGCATGTCAAAAACAGAGTTACAGTTAAAGTTAGTTGGTTTTACCACGCCCAATGTCTTGTTTTTCCATGTACTTGCGCCTTTCCACACCGTCTGCCGGTTAAGGTCACTTAAGCTTCGGCTGCAGAGACTCCAGCGCCCTCTTGTGTTTCTGCAGGGTGACCTGCAGCTCCCAGTACCTGAGGTAGAGCCACATCAGGCTGCCATTCTTGCGCTCGTCCGTGTTCAGAACATCTGCGCAGTGCCGGTCGTTTTTGAAGATGTCCTTGAGGCCGGGCTCCATGTTCAGTTCGGCGGCCAGCGGCTCCTTGGCCGCCCGGACTAACAGGTTCTTCTCCAGCTCCAGCCGCCGGTCCCGGGGGAGCAGGACGCTGCAGAAGACCCTCTGCCTCTCGACGAGCCCCGTCTCGAACTCCCGCAGCACCGCCATGGCCTTCGACTGCCACTCATTCTCCCTCTCGAGCGCGCGACGGAAGAGCGCGCCGGCGGTGCCGTACCGCGCGAGCTCCCCCTTCTCCTCTTCCAGGGCCTCGTGCTCCCGCTGCAGCTGCTTGCGCTCCTCCAGGAGCTGCTGGCTCTGCGACTGCAGGGCCTGCCGGTAGCCCCGCACGCGCTGCCGCTCCTTTTCCAACTCCAGTTCCACGTGCGCGGCCGTCCTCCGGCTTTCGGCCAGGCTTTCTCGGTACTTCCTCTCCAGGTCTTTGGTGACGGCCTTCAGGTCTTCGTCATACTTGACTTTCGCCTCCCGGATCTCCCGCTGCGACTCTTTGGTCCAGATCGATCCTACGTCAAAAAACGTTCAGAGTACATGAGCATGCCAAAATAAACAGCCCAGTCAACACGTCCAAATGGGGCCCACATGGGCTTTACCTGGGTTAGGTGGGCTTCAACTGGGCATGGGCTCAGAGTGGGCTTTTAAGTGAGTTGGTGTGGGGCCCACATGGGCAACCCAGATGAATATACATGGGCTAGAAATGGGCATACCATTTAACAGCAAACATGGGTGCTGGATGGGTCCCAAGTGGGCTACATTCTCCAAAGTGAAAAGAACAGAAAATGAAATGAAATTGTATCTAGCAAAGTGATCTGCATATATATGCACCGTTGAAAACATTTTTTTTTTATTGTTGTTGTTTTGACACTTGGGCTATTGTGCAAATGTTATAGCTGGTAAGTTTAAGCCATTTCAGTCTAATCTAAATCTAAAAATGCCAACACTGATTATGCAGTTTTGCCCAACCAATTTTCTGCTCTTTAGAAGGATCAATGCATAACTTATTTTTCTCCTCTTGAGCATATGAATCACAAACACACACAAGCGCGTGCGCACACACACACAGCAATGCCCATCCCCCATCCCCTGACTCTTGACTTTTCCACTCACGCCACTCTCCAAGTGCCATTCTGCTGCCAAACCTACCTGAAGGTGAATTTGCCATCAGTGTACCCAAGGTAAGAACTACAATACTTTTGTATTAAAACTGAAAACTGGAATTTATAAGAAATACCAAAACATTAGTTTGGCTTCTTGTCATGTTACAATTACAGCTACACATTGACTAGTTAGCTAGCTAGCTAACATCACTAGCTGGGTAGCTAACTTATCCCTCAGTTACCATAAAGTTGGATATATTGTTTATTGTAGTTAATTAAATATTCAAAAACAAAGGTGTGTCTGGCTGAGATGTCGTTATGAATGGTTGATGCAGCGTTTTTCTAATTAGTGTAATAATATTGTAATTATTCGGTTCTCTTCATTTGTATTTCTATAGTAGAATTTGTTTCTATTTGTCTTTGTTTCTTCTTTATGGTATTTATGAGTCTTATTTTTGTATGTATTTTTCTCTTTCTGTACTTTTAAATGTTATGATTATTTATTTGTGTTGTTCCAAGTGTCTTAATAAAAATTAGTTAGTGCAAAATGGAGCTTTTTTGTTGTTATTGGCGGGGCTGAAGGAGGGGTTCGCCCAGGGCTCCATACAAGCTAGAACCGCCATTGATTATATACATTATTCTTGGGAATTATCAATTTTCCTTGTACTCCCTTGATAATAGTTGTGATGTTAATGGACTTCATGCTATGAATCATAATCAATTCTCTCTTCCCATCATACAGGGGAGGGAATCAAACTGCGAGGGCACGTGGTGGAGAGCAAGATGAGTCTTAAATGAAACTACAAAGCACAAAATGTTGACATAAAAATAAATCCAGGGTATCTTTATATATTTGGTCCATATGCAAATTACTGTGGTTGAACTAGAAAACTTGACTACCTGTCATGGTGTTTCTATATTTTCTGCCGAGACAGCATTTCCATGGTTATTGTTGACTATTTGGACAAGTAGGACTTAATACAGTATAAATGCTCTCTGCTATTAAAGTATGTGGTCAGAAACAGTTGAAAGTTTACCTATATCATAAAAACCTTCATTTCTAATGCTTTTTTGCCTAGAGAGGTTGCCATTATGGGGTCAAATGGTTGCACTCATTAGGCTACCTGGTGGTTTTTACTTGGTGAAAATAGATCTTCTGTTAAAATGCCATTCTGTGCTGCGTTGGTTGCCACAGAACTCACTACAGGACTGATTTTGCGGTACATGGTGAAGTGAAGTTGGCCAAGATCAGTGCAACCATTTTATGACATTGCCGAATGGCAGCATTTTTTAAACTAATTTTATAATCGATAACCAAAAATGTTTAATGGCATTTATGTGCCAGAGAGCAGCTGTGATCTACTAAGGTCTCAATATTTGGTGGTCCCTTTAAGATTACGTGATGGAAATAGTAGGATTATGTTAATCAAATTCCTCAAAACGAGACAGCCGTAGTAGCGCAGATTTTCTATTGTTTGCTACACCGCTGACGCTAGTGGCTTGGGAGCAGAGTGTTGATTCGAGTTGAACTTAGTTCAACTTTCAGAGCGTAACGCAAGGCTCCTCAGCGGCAGTTTAGTGTATCCTAGGAACATTTCTGGCATTCTGACCAATCAAAGCAGTAAGATTCTTAATAGAAATTGATCATTCGAAATGACAAGAACGTTAGTGCATAGCAAAGAGAGTCATAGATTTATTACCATCTGGGCATTGTGTTATGCTTATTGCTGCCGCTTAGTGATTTTCAGTGTGATCCCCACCTTAGTGTGGTATCACTGTGAATGTATCATGATGTGAGGCACCAAAATCCTAAGGCTAACCTGACACATCTGATTTAACTGTGAAGAAGGTACTAAAAAGGAGTGAACCTAATTGACATTTGGCAAATGGTTGATTCATTTATCTTCTCTTTTCAAAGGGCCGTTGGGAGCGTGAGGACGGAGGAGTGAGGAGCTGAACTGCACTTTCCTTAATAAAATAAAGCATGAACTATACTACTGGTCTCACTTCATTGAAACAATACATTTTACATTTTAGTGTACTTTTTAACATAGTAGGTTAAATGTACAATTGTATTTAGGGGTTTACTGTAAAATAAGGTAACCCAAACACACAAATATGGTAGCCCATATATATACCTGTTGTGGCCCATAGGAGCACTAGATAAGACCTAGCTGGGTCCCATCATCAACCCATGTAGGCAGACTCCTGTAGGCCCCAAATAGGAGAAACCTGGGTTACCCATATGGGCCATATATGGAGCCCATTAAAGGCCCATCATCAACCCATCTGGGCTAACCCATGTGGGGCCTCCATGGAAACCGAGGACAAAATTGGCTGGGCCCCAGTTGGGCAGCCCACATGGGCACCACATATGAGCCCAGGTGCAACCCATTTGGGCCCCACACGGGTGTGCTGGCTGGGAGTTGCCCTGGCATTACAATAAGCATCTAAAATCGTTCTCAAGCAAGTTAGATATCTTTAAGTCTCTTCTGTAGTGGTGTAACGGACCGCAGTTGATCCGTGATCCGTACGGATGCCCACCCCCGGTTCGGCACGCATATGAACCGCGGATTAATTGCAAAGTTTAACCATAATAGTATGAAATACAGTTTTACTGCCACTGTTACTTTTTAAAGCAATAATTCCCTAAATCACGATGCAGAGAGCAGTGAAAAGATACAAGCGCCATTTCAAAAACCAGCAACCTTACTTAGCAGAAGCCTTGCGAAGACGAAGGCTGTGTCCCAAATCGCTCACTCGTTCACTCACTCTTCACAGTCATACAATATATTAATAATTTTCTGGATATAGTTTTATGTTTGCAAGTTTACTGAATGATAAACATCTTTGTGTCTAACTGTACCAGCTAGCTAGCTAAGTGACTAGCTAGTTGCAAGTGACATTAACCTGCTAGCTAGATAATACCGCTACATATCTAGCTATCACTAGTTAACTTAATGAAAGAACTAGCACCCAGCTTCATGTGTTCAAATTAGTTGAAACTAACGTTAGCTAGCTAGCTGGCAGTTAAGTCCAACGTGTAAAATGTACATATATGTACTATATAGTGAATTGGGAGCGATTTCGTACAGAGCTGAAGAACAGCAGAACAACCGCTCGAAATTTACGTCGCGGCCGAAGCTGTAGTAATATTACGGACTCGTGAGTCCGATGGTTCCTACACCGCAAGATTACCGCAAAAGCAAAAGTTCCTTTCCTTAAGTGTTCTTTAAGATCTTTAAGCAATAAATGGAAAGCAAAGTTATATTTGTGCCCCCTCACTTTTTGTTTTTTTTTGCTGATCCGAAAAATGATCCGATCCGTGACTCAAAAATCGCGGTACGATCCGAAACGTGAGTTTTGTGATCCGTTGCACCCCTACTCTTCTGCCATAATAAGTAAAGGCTGAATGCCCTGAACGTTATGCAAGACTTACGAAAGGCCGCCAGGAGAAGCATCGGCACGAGAAGGGCATAATTCCACTTGCTACCCTCCCCACCTCCCCTCTCGTCTGGTAGAATGTTCCATCTCGGTGGGTCGTTCAAGTTGTTCATGGGGACGAGACACTCTGGAGTTGTGAATATCACGTGCAATGCGTAAAATCAGTTATTATTCAATCCTAAACAAATCCAATTCGCAAATTCGATATTTGCACAAGAGAATAAGTATACTGTTAGATTCACAAACTGATGTTACAGACAGTAGCAGAATCTTTTGTCAGTGCTTACATGTAGTTAACGTTAATGGTATACAGCATAGTTTCACTGGCTAACAACATGTAAACAATGAGGCATTGACTTAAGCAGCGTTTAAACAATGTCATTAGTTGACCAGATTACTGCAAATGCCCGCTTAATTTCTATTGTCTTTAATAGCAGCCCTACTGGCTACAAAATAATTTCATTGTAATATGAAATTAACATTAAGTAGCAAGGGTGCTGGCTGCACAGGGTCTCCCGTCCAGGCTGTTTGAAAGGGGCTGCAAATCCAAACATGCAGCTAGGTGACCAGTTACATGAACGTGTTTTATTTAGGTATATATGGTTTCGGGATTATATAACTATATCTCAGTGTGGTGAATATTGACACTTAAACGTTACTGCCAAGTGCTCACTCACCTTGGATTATCAAACTGTTCCTGTCCCTCGACTGTCAGTACTCCTCACGTTGCGTGAAATTCACATTACACAACGTGCACGTTAACGAACTTCAGTTTGCCACAGGTGTTGCGCATATCCACAAATATGTATATTTGTGAACGCTTCAGTGAAGTCATCGTCTTCTACTGTTAACCTATCTTCACGATATAGAGATCTGTGTATCAGCGCAGCGCATGCTTTGAACTGATGTCGGTGAACAAGTACAGTGCTTTACGCAATTTTAGTAACGTAAGGAGGGCTACTCATGTAGAATTTTGTTAAGGGGGGCATTGATTAAGAATTCTTGTATTTCTGAATCAAATGAACCAGCAGTGACATAAAAGTTAATATAAGTACTTCTTAAAATGAATTAACATTTAACTTCTATAATGTATATACTCATTTAATTGATTTAATACTCGCTGTAATTTTACTAATTTAAAAATGTCATATCATTCTCACCTCACTTTACAGGCGTAGTAGATGGTACGTTCCTAAAGGAGCAACAATCGGAACCTACTTCCATCCTCCTACAGTCAATTCGCCGAAGCCGACAGGGCTTGCGGAGTAACAATGGCATCTTTGTGCAACGTGTCCCGGACTCTTACCAAAAGGGTTTTGTCTTCAAAAACAGTGAGTCCGTTTTTAAACATTCTTGTAAAAGGGAAAGATGAGTTTTTACGATTTGATACCACAATCAACCCTGTTGTTAGTCTTATGTAGAAAGTCTAGCTGTCTTTACGCCTTGTTGTGTTAAGGTTGTGTAACCGGCTGTCTTCGCGTTTGCATAACGCCTGTGCCTAGATCGGCAACGAAGACAAAGATGCTGGGTGTTGGACCACCCAGCTATGACTTCTTAACGGTTAGATGACAAATTAGCAGCTAGTCAGTTATATGTCTGGCTAGGTCCTCAGCTAATTACGTCGGTTTGAGAATTTCCACGAACTTTTTGGTGTTGGGTTTCATGTCATGAAAATCAACGAGGAAAGTCGTTCCTATTACTTTACCAACGTTTTTCTACAAATTAATGGTATCGTAGATTATATATATTAGTCGAGGTTACTGTATGTCGAAGGTAGGCTTTATCAGATGGTGTCAAATGGTGCTGAGGTATGTTATTTGGGAAACATGGCAAAGCATGAAAGTATGAATACTTCTGCTCCATCAGCTTCCAGCAGTATGCCCCGGGACCGCCAGGGGATTCCACTTTTCCATCTATGGGAATCGGGGCGATGCTAAGGTGTCAGATGCGGTGAGTGTACGATCACATGGAAGCATATCACCCCAGTTATTGTTTTTCCTGTTTTGTCATTTAGAGGGCCAGTGTAACCCTTCGGAACAGATACATCTTGTCATTCTGGCAACGATCCTGACGTTAAACAGTCAAGGTGTTCATATGAAGCTGTTACGTGAAACGTAGTTATTCCTTTGGTTTTCTGGTAACAAATAAAGCATGCTTGCAGGTAAATGCAATGTATTATACATGTCAACAATAGTAAATATTTTAGGTAGTAGTTTTACTCATTGGTTCTCTGATGTTCTTGGCTTGCCTGTTTGGTGTTGCGTTCTCATGTGAGGCCGCGGTTCCGTAACACCTGCAGACCGGTGGTTGCTGCAGCAGAGCATCTTGTGTGCAGGTTTGCTATGGAAAGTGATGGATTGTCTGTGTGCTTCAGATCTCCATTCAATACCCGGTTGTGGACCACGATTTTGACGCGGTGGTGGTGGGCGCGGGCGGGGCCGGACTGCGCGCCGCTTTCGGCCTGTCCGAGGCCGGCTTCAACACGGCCTGCGTCACGAAGCTGTTCCCCACCAGATCTCACACAGTAGCGGCACAGGTACAGTGAGCAGGTGGGCCGTAGCCACACATGTGACCTCACCCCCTAGAAATCGCGATATTTGTCTTTAGTGTGGTACCTCTTGTATATTTCAAACCGAACATCCTTTCTTCGCTTCAAAACCTTTAGGTAGCAGTAAGAGACTTGGATGAATACGGCCTCCTACAGATGATGTAGGTTTGAACGGGTATCAGTCAAAAGAGAAATCAGTGGATGATGTTGACAAAATGTTGTCTTTTAATCATCTTATTTTTATCCTTGGACAAAATGAAAGTCTTGGAGCCAGGTATTTATGTAATCAGTAGAGGCGTATTCCATGTTTGGTTAAACTTGATGATGATGTCATTGTTAATAAACTACCATACCTTTATGTAGTAATAAGAGCGGTAAAACTTGACAGGAATGTATGATTAACTTTTTACATTGACAGTTAACCTTGTTTTGTGGAAATGCACCATTTTTTAAGTTGCCAGTAGTTCAACAAAATGACTCCTCCGTGCTTGATCAGAAAATGTAAGTAACAGAAGTGGCTTGAATGGTTGCACTTGAAGGATTCTGACTCATTTTGTCCGGACCAGGGCGGGATCAACGCAGCCCTCGGGAACATGGAGAACGATGATTGGCGATGGCACTTCTATGACACGGTGAAGGGATCTGATTGGCTGGGAGACCAGGACGCCATCCATTACATGACAGAGCAAGCCCCTGCAGCAGTGGTGGAGGTCGGTCCTGACCAGGAGCCGTACGCTTTTAAATGCCTCTGTTTTGCCTGTATCTGAAAAAAATCACTTACATCTAATGTTATAATTTTTGTCACCTATCAGATGCTTTGCTCCAGAGTCGCTTACAAAGATTGAGTACAGATAACTAATAAAGTTGGAGGAAGGCCTGCACATACAGCATATAGCTGCCAACATGCAAACACGTCAGCTGCCTCTACAGTTAAACTGCTTTGTGCAGACATACAGACCCAGCTGTAATGATCATTTGTGTAGCAAGCACAGTGTGATGTACAAAGTAGTTACTGTCTGGCTACACAGTAATACCTACATAGATACAGGGTAAATACACATGCATTAGGACCACTTGAGAATGTCAGTGTAGAGCTGCGCATCCATCTGGGGGCGCCATATTGTCTGATCCCGCGTTTCCTCCCCAGCTGGAGAATTTCGGCATGCCTTTCAGTCGCACAGAGGACGGGAAGATCTACCAGCGTGCCTTTGGGGGTCAGAGCCTGAAGTTCGGGAAGGGAGGCCAGGCACACAGGTGCTGCTGCGTGGCAGACAGGACTGGACATTCCCTCCTGCACACGCTCTATGGCCGGGTACAGACCCCTCCCATTTTATTTTCCTCCCACAGTTCCCTGCATACCACCCAGTGTGTACAGCATGCAAAATACAGAAGCTGATGAATGTGGTAGTATCAGAGTAAGCACATGTTGTAAAAATGATAAGCTTTACAGGTATGTATGGTTATTCCACAAGGACATCAAAACCCAGGGAGGGTGTTTAGTTGGACTTGCCGAGCATTTTTGATTCTGCCTTGTAAGGGCCATTTAATTGGAGCACTATATGTGTTAAATAATAATTGTAAGGTATGGTTCTGGGCCCTAGACACTTTTTAAGAGAGGAAACACTTGAAATCAGTTGTTGCAATGCCTCTCTGTGTTTATGAGGAGCCTCAAGCATTTCAGGAAGCAGCAGTGGCTGAATGTGGAAATACCACTGCGCGTTACAGCAGTCTCCTCCTGCCTGAGAGCTTCTCCTGCTCTAAGAGGTCACCCTCTCTCTTCTCAGTCTTTGAGGTATGACACCAGCTACTTTGTGGAGTACTTTGCCCTGGACCTGCTGATGGAGGAGGGTGAATGCAGGGGAGTGATAGCGCTGTGCATGGAGGACGGCTCCATCCACCGCTTCAGGGCCAAGAACACAGTCATTGCCACAGGGTACGTACCTCACAGCCAGGCCGAAGCCTCATGCTCACTCAGCCATGCAGCCAAGGGAAACCAGCGCTGGTAGAAAATATCATTTGGGTACTTGGCTGATTTACTATTAACAACAGAGAGAAAAAATGTTGGGGCTCCTCTATTGGGATTTTATAAAAATAAGTCTGAGTCTGAAATCTTAAGTGTGAGCGGTCCAGCACAGAGAATTTTGGCCTCCCAGCAAATCCGCAGCTGTTACACTAAAGCACAGAGCAGGGTCACCCTCCAGGCATAACACAGTACAGTGTACCTAGTGTATGACGAGTGTATTTTGTTACTGTTTTAGAGACAATGGGGAAAAACGTAATGCATGATTTATGCACACCCTTTGGTGATAGACTGTGCCTGTTGGAATATTTGGCTTTATTTTGTCATTCTTCCTCTCACCACCACCTCCTTCTGTGCCATAGTGGCTATGGCCGAGCCTACTTCAGCTGTACGTCGGCACACACCAGCACCGGAGACGGCAATGCCATGGTAACCCGTGCGGGGCTCCCCTGCCAGGACCTGGAGTTTGTGCAGTTCCATCCCACGGGTAAGATCCGTCCAGCCCAGCTTGACTGCTGTGCCACAAACGCTGCAGCAGCTTCCGGATTCGCCCTGCATACAAAGCAATGCAGGGTTTTTGATGTGACCGCGTTGCGTCTTCCGGCAGGGATCTATGGGGCCGGCTGCCTAATCACAGAGGGTTGCCGCGGCGAGGGCGGGATCCTTATCAATAGCGAGGGCGAGAGGTTCATGGAGCGCTACGCCCCCAATGCCAAGGACCTGGCCTCCCGTGACGTGGTGTCCCGCTCAATGACCATCGAGATTCGGGAGGGGAGGTACGATCTGCACCTTCCCTAGCACCGTCTCACCCCTCTGTGCTCCTGTTAGCACCCGCTCTCCTAGCATAACTGCACAGTGCAGTCTTTGGCTTGAACACATAGACAGGCTAGAGGTTTTCTGTAGGTGCACGTCGCTCATGTCTTCATCATGCTGTGATCAGTGAAATCAATAGTACTAGATCAGTCTTAATGGCAGACAAAATGAGACTCTCTGAAGGTGGCAATATCTTAATTGGACATGGTTTAGAGATGCAGACCAGCTAAGTTAAGACGCACCCTCAAAGCAATGCGCTGTCCGTTCACAGGGGCGTCGGCCCAGAGAAGGACCACGTGTACCTGCAGCTGCACCACCTGCCCCCACAGCAGCTGGCCACACGCCTGCCTGGCATCTCTGAGACTGCCATGATCTTCGCCGGGGTGGACGTCACCAAGGAGCCGATCCCCGTGCTGCCAACGGTGCACTACAACATGGGCGGAATCCCCACCAACTACAAGGGACAGGTAGCCATCGGTTGTCTGTGTAGCACACCAACTATGTGCATTTGTTCCATTATTTTACTGAGTATTATGTACTGTTACAAGGCATTGTGGCAGATTCTATTGTAATAGATTTACACTTTTCAATTTCAAATCACAGAAAAGTACTTTATGTCTCAAATTCAGTGCTTCAGCTTTCTGTATTTTCCATACAGCCCAGCTAAGTAGCAGCTAAGAGCAGTAGAGGTGCAGTAGCAGTTAAGAGCAGTAGAGGTGCAGCTGTGACTCGGTATCAGTGGACCTTCATGGTTTCCCGCAGGTCATCACACACAAGGATGGTGAGGACAAAGTGGTTCCCGGGCTCTACGCTTGTGGCGAGGCTGCCTGCGCATCGGTCCACGGAGCCAACCGTCTCGGCGCCAACTCCCTGCTGGACCTGGTGGTGTTCGGCCGCGCCTGTGCCCTCACCATTGCTGAAACCTGCACCCCTGGTAAGACATTGTCTTACAGGACAGTCTGTGAATGGAGGGATTCAACACTCAAAGGTTATATAAGTGTGGAATTAAGGTCACCATCTTATCTGTTTATAAACATTTGTATTTATACCACAAATAGCTCATATTCTCTAGTCTACACATTTCAAACAGGTTTACTCAAAATATTAAAGTCAATATAATTATATCAGAGTTGGTCAAGAAAACAACCTGTGTCCTATCACAACCTTGTCTTGCTGGAGGTTAATACAGTGTAATGCCCCTGTAAGAGTCCAGTGAAAGCATTTGTGTTACCAAATTTCAGTCATCACAGACTTAGAATAGATACTGTCCCTGTTTGTGACATTGTTCCACTCCTCGTTTGTGACATTGTTACTGTCCCCATTTGTGACAAAGGAGAGAAGCTTGCCCCCCTTAAGCCCAATGCTGGGGAGGAGTCTGTGGCTAACCTGGATAAAATAAGATACGCCAATGGGAGCACCCGCACTTCAGAGATCAGGCTGAACATGCAGAAGGTAATATGTCTTAAAGTACTGATGATGCTGCCTTTGCTGTGAAAATAGTTCTGCACCATTACATTTATAAATGTATTTATGTCTGTGAGCTCTTAGTGCTTAACATAATTCAGACAGTGGTGAATCTGATGTGGCTCAGTAATGCCTGCTGTTGTTTGCACGTTTTGTGAACGGGTAGTATGATGTAACACCGCACACACAATGGCAAGGCTGCAGACTGAAAAGTTGTTCACATGGTGAACAGCATGAAAAGCTGCAGCTATTGTGGTCCTAGCTTTGTAATTGCTGTAATGTAAGGATGTTTTATGCTCTCTCTGACCATGTGATGAACTCCGCCCTCTCTGTGCCCAGACCATGCAGAATCATGCTGCTGTGTTCCGCACCGGCTCTGTCCTGAAGGAGGGCTGTGACAAGATGGATGCCATCTACCAGACCCTGGGAGACATCAAGACCTTTGACAGAGGTCAGCATTTTTGACACACTCCATTCTCCTTCCCCATTGGTATTAATGTGTACACAGCTGGAACATACAATATACATACAATATTATGTGCATTGTGTCTTGTAATGTGTTACTTTGAATGGTGGGTGATGTCTGTAAAAATAAACGGAGAAAGCCATATTTCATAGGCCCTCAATCAGCCATGTGGCTGTGGAAGGATCAGTGTTCAGGCCGTGTGACAGTTTCCCCGGCATCCTCAGGTATCGTGTGGAACACCGACCTGGTGGAGTCCCTGGAGCTGCAGAACCTGATGCTGAATGCAGTGCAGACCATACATTCCGCCGAGGCCCGCAAGGAGAGCCGAGGCGCCCACGCCCGGGAGGACTACAAGGTCAGAGCACCTCCTAACAACGCCCTCATAGGCCCCCCTGTGGAAGCTGGCACATGGCTCCCTTTATGTAATCATGTAGTTCATGTCTTGCTAATCTTGGCCTGTTATATCTTTCTCTCCTGTCCTGTGCTATATACTATATGAATGACACTGTTAATAGATGTGACAACAAATATCCTTTAAGGACAGTAGATGTCTATTTCATTCTAATGGTGTGGGCTGGCAAACATCCACATTTGTATCCCAAACATTGCCAAGATAAACTGAAGCTTGTTGCTCTCTCCTTACCAACACTAAGTCTTTAGGACTTAGTAACCATTGGTCCATACGTGACACAGTCTTGGTATCCTATTAATATGCTTTGGAAAGAGGGTCATACCAAGCAGGCAGCTTATTTCACACATTACCTGAAAGCTTTTAACAAAACTGAAGGCAAGTCATACAGCTGTTAGTTTAACCTAAACAGTTGTGTAATGGCTGCTGTAGGGTTCATGTGGATCTGGGGAGTGTGGTCTTGCAAGGGTGTTGAGCAATATGTTTGTCATCCCTCAGGACCGTGTGGATGAGTACGACTACTCCAAGCCCATCCAGGGACAGCAGAGGAAGCCCTTCGACCAGCACTGGAGGAAGCACACACTCTCATACGTGGATTCCAATGGCAAGGTACAGAATGAATCAATTCATAAAGTGCCTTGCATTAGATGCCCATCATTTGCTGTAAACATAGGGAGCAACTCACCTCATCTGCCATCAGTGAAGAGCATCTGCCTGGGTGATGCAAGGCAGCCATTTTGTCCCAGAATCCCTAGATGAGGCTAGCATTGTATCACCTAATCACACTGGGAGATAATTTAAGAGTCAGAGGACGCAAGAGAGATTTGCGTAAGTAATCTGGCCGGGACACTAGGGTTAATACCCATCCCCTTGTGATCGTGGGATGTGTGCAGTTTAACCTTAGCTGACCCCACTCAGTTTGGACGTGAGGTTACCGTTTCTTCAGAAATAAGCATTCGAAAAGGACATTGGTTTCATTCTAACAGGGCATCAGCTTTATTCTGACTACACACTATCTTACCACAATAATAATGAAACTGGTATTAGAAGTGGAGGTGCAGAATCAGATGAGTATCAGAGGTGTGTTTTGCTGCAACAGCTGACACTGTAAAGTTGCGTTGTTTAGGAGCAAGCATCTTGGGATACCCTTTCAATCAGTTGACATTCAACCCACTGAGGTGTCATAGGTCAGCGCTCTCCTTAGGTCCAGTGATGTGAGGTGTTAATGCCGTTTCTGGTCTTAACTGGAGCCACAGAGTGCAGGTGAACTCGAATCGCCCATCATTTCATGCAGCAGATAAGGAGGTGCTAGTTTAGGGATATCTATAAAACCTTCAGACCTTTGGATCTCCTGTAGGGACAGGGATGCAGGCCACCCTGCATCCACTCACCAGGCTGTGTTTATTTCTCTCAGTTGAGGAATTCCAGGAGTGACCTTCAGTGCCTGGTATGTGTCTGTTGCAGGTGTCTCTGGAGTACCGCCCTGTGATCGACAGCTCTCTGAACGAGGAAGACTGTTCAGCCATCCCTCCCGCCATCCGCTCCTACTAAGAGTTCTGCTTTTGCTGTTACCGCAGAAAAACAGTCTGTATTTTTAGAGCAATGTAAACAGGTACTGCACATGCAATATTTTGTACTGTTAGCATTCGGTGTTAGCGGTGGACATACCATTCTTTCAGCATTTTGGAGTGTGTGCAGGCAAACAAATTCTGTAATAAAATTAGTTTAGAATACCGTAGATGGAGCAGAGCAACATTAGCTTAGATGTATCTCCTGGCAAAGCTACCATTAGATGTTGATTAGATTCTCACATTCACTCTTGGTGGCCTTCACGATCAAACAAATTGCCACAACACTGAAGGTCCAGACATTTTGTGTGTGTCATGTTTTATGTATCTAAGCAAAAAGGGAACTGTTTGAGCTCATCTGGGAATGTCTACAGGATACTGTATCCACAAGTTCAGGTCTGATTTTTACCTCTTCTGCCTCAATTTCGGCTCTCATGGTCCACTGATCCTGAAGTGGGTTGGACAGTTCCTTTTGTCCGAATGTCTTCTTGCCTGCGCTGGCCCCATTGGGTGTGCTTAGATGTGCTCTCACAGCTGCAGGGGCCAGTGTGGTGCAGTGATAGAGAATCTGGGTTTGTAACCAAAAGGTTATTGATTCCACTCCCAGGTGGGGCACTGCTGTTGTACCCTTGAGCAGGGTACTTAGCCTGAATTGTTTCAGTGAATATCCAGCTGTATAAATGGATAATCTGTAAAAATGTAAACAATGCAATTCGCCCTGGATGAGGGCAACTGCCAAGTAAATAATATTAGTGACAATGTTATTGAAGGCTGACTTGACATACCCATGTGTATATACTGCTCTTAAACACAGGTAATTGCACAGTGCTTAAGTTTCATTACTCATTGTATTTGAGTGGTGGTGGATTTTGCACTTACTGCTGTATCCTGTATGTACTTACTGCACTATGAATCAATGCTATTTAACTTTATGATCTCTTGTTTTTTTTTTATTTTTCATTAAGCAATTGATTGAAGAACACACCGGAATACTGAAGTTACATTATTCTGACATACTGACATTATTCCATTGTTTTAAATATATTGTGGAGTTAGTGGCCTTGCATGCCATTACTTGGTTGTTACATTGTTTTTTCATATCTGTATTCATTTTTAATTTTAATAAATTGTTTCTTGGGGGGTCAAAGAGGGACTGTTTGAATGAGGGGATGGGACAAGTAGTCTATAGTCTGCCTGTGTGACAGTAGGAGTCTGCTAGGGGTAAGAAGGTGACTCAGGAGGGAAGACCGACTGAGGACTGCTTTGCATTGTGGGTGGTGTGCTGTGTGGCCAGGGGGTAAACAGAGCCACGAACGTTGTGGACTTGTATGAACATGTTGGCAACATGCCTTAGCGAATGGCATTATATTCCTTCAATATGTAAGTCGTATGGACCAAAGCAACATGACGTCAGCTTGAAGTAGTTTTGGCGGACACGCCCCGCTTTGGGGGAAAACAAAGCGGTGAAATAGGCTATATGCACACTCTCTGCCGACTGGCGGCAAATAGGAGATAGAGGTTGTCTGTGTTGTGTCCTGCACCATCAACAGTAAAACACACCCACACATTCGTTTCTCCTTCCTATCGAGTAGGGAAAGGGAGGGCAAAAGACGTATTTTATGGCTTCAGGCTATTCGGAGGGAGGACCCCGAGGGAAACCTGTGGCACCCCGATGGCCCCGTTCGGCTAAAAGGACACTGACCACCAATACCGCGAAGTTTATCTAAATACCGGCACCTGTCATTAGCCACCAAAGTACTTAACTCTCGTAATTTAACTCTCCTGACATGCCATTGCAACTATACTTTTGCCGTTTTTTAAATTTTCATGTATTTCCTTGTCAAACACGTGCGAACTCCGTTAGCCGCCATTCAAATTCAAAGGCTTGTTTCCCCCAAGAAGGGACGGTAACCACACCGCGGCATGAAAGTTCCCGTCAGACAAAGCAGTTACATTATTAAAATCGACCTTGATATCTTTTACTCATTTTTTGATGTCTTTGGTTTCAGACAGAGGCTTTGAGGAACCCCTAGCAGCAATTGCTGTTCTGTGACTGTAAATGGTTGCCATGACATAATACACGATAGCGTTACCTTTTAAGGAGCCGAGCACAGATAGCGTTTTCTACACAACACGTTTTGAGATTTTTGTCTATCAAAAATGACAATTGGGATGAAAATTTCCCATGAATGCTTCTAAAATTCGGTGTATAAGCAATAATTAACGGTTAAAGTAAACGGCTCGGAATGTTTGTATTCACGACCGCTGTCAAATCGTTACAGCGTAAACTTGCACTCATTCGCTGAAATAGGCTTTCATCTTTGTTTGGACGTCCTTAATGTCCCTTTCATGACGCCTTTCTTTCCTCCTCCCTACAAGCCAAATGATTGTTTTTAAGAACACCATTAATTAGCTGTTTACTGGCCATTGATTGTTTAATTATTCAGATTTTTACGATTTTAAATAATTGAATGCCTACACAGTTATGAAGGATATTGTAGGATAATGATTTAAATACAGGCTTAAATCCCCGCGGGTCACATAGTCGATAACACTTATGAAGGCTTAAATAACACACACACACACACACACACACACACACACACACACACACACACACACACACACACACACACACACACACACATTTACATCTAATCTACCATGTACAAGGTGACAGGTAATAACAAACAGTGTAGAATAACATCTACCAAATTTGTATTTATTATACTGAGAATACTGGAAAAGAATCCATAATGCATTTGAAATTAAAATTGTAAGGGAGTGATTATTCTTTTTCCAATTTCTAAATTATTTTTGATTTTGATTTTGATTCTTTTTATCCTCTTCAATGACGACCATAATACAGAAATACAAAGAGAAATTCTGTCATGCCAATAAAGCTAATTAGAATTGAGTGAGTGGTTAACCTAATACCTGCGGAGTAGGCGTACACTGTTTTTTGTAGAATTCCTGGTGCTTTCTCACAAATGTGCACTGGAGTGGTGACCAGGTAACCCTGCAGCATGCACAGGTAGGATTAGCTTGCCAGGCTTGACAACAGCAGCCCATGCTTGTGGAGCTGCTCTTCACTTCTGTCCATGCAAATCTGCCCAGAAGGATCAACATGCCTTGCGCTGCCTAGCAAGTCTTAACAGGCGCAGCTAACATACCACCCCTCTGGAACGGAAAATCAGTAGACTGTCAGTAAATCACTGGTGATCTTCAGCTCCCCTGCAGTAGGTAGGTAAGGCTTTGCTTGCGTGTTAACTTATCTCCTTGATTTCTCTAAAAATTTTGCCAGTACAAACATAGCGTTGCTGAAACTGTGTGCTTTATGGTGATGCCTTGCATCACTTAGGGGTTGAGTTGAAAGGATGTGGCTACAAAAAATATTGCATGACAGTACTGTTCAACCGCAAAACTTTAAAGACAGTTTATACCTGACCAATGAGACCATAGCACAGTTCTTTCAAAAAGGTATAATTGGTACAGGAGAATTGTGGGATCTGAGTTACAGCGGGAATGCTGTTGTCATTAGGGCATTTATAAACCCTGTACAGAGTGTGGATATTGCTGCCTGGGGGAAGGTGATAGTTTTTCAGAAAAATTGAGCCGTGAATGAAATGTTTGCTTATACTTAATATGTGATGAGACCCCACATGTATGCCATTTGGTTTTTATCTTTAGCGTCTTACCCCACAGATGTGACTATCGTGAGTTAATTTGTATTAGATGATTCAGCATTGAGACAGCAGCCTCAGGTCAGAGATGCCATTGCATTTCACAGGAGCTCTCTTGTTCTCTCTCTCTTCCCTTTTTTCTGTCTCTCTCATGGGTGGCTTTTAAAAGCAAATTTGTTTGAATATCTTGCATTGAAACTTAAATTCTCGAATTTAATCCCTTGATTTAATTAGAAAAAGGAATACATACTGTATATTGAACTACAAATTATGTTCAACAGCGCCAAATGAATCAAGGCATATATATATACGTGCCCCAACAATGAACCGTCTTTTAAAGGCATTTAGATCTTTTCCTCTTGCCACCTTGATCCAAAATCGAGATCAACTGGGCCTGCTCAGCATTTTTATACATGCCACGGGGCATGATTGGATGTTAATTGTTTAATTGTACCATACAGTTTACCTGTGTGGAAGCGTCTGCATTCGTTATGTTTCTCCACTCATTTATTCACCTGTGTGTGTGTGTGTATATATATGTCTGTGTGTGTGTGTATATATATATATATATATACACACACACACACACACACACACACACACATATATACACGAAACACCACAGATTGTCTGAAATGTGTGTGCTATTGCGAAAGCTACAGCGTGAGATTATTCAAATTGCCATCCTTGTCAATTAAACAATTAAGTGGCAAGTAATCCCAAAGCTTTCTCTTAAATGTTTCACATTATAACTTTCTCGTGTTACAAAATTCAAATTACAAAACGGAGTTAAATTCAGTTAAATAGATTTAAACTACTGAGAATAAACCTTTAGGTTGAGTGCAATGAACAATCACGTTTGTAACACAGACCTCACAAAAGCAGTGATGTCATGAGCATTTAACGTAATTTAAATCGATAAATGCCATCCTTGTTAATTAAACAATCTCACGTTGTAGCTTTCGCAAGCACACAAACTACAGACAATCTGCGCTGTTTCGCGAGCATAGTCATTTATTCTAATTACGCGATTGGTGTCAATTATTCTGTGAATTATTTGTTTTATTGTTAACCAAGGAGGATAAAGGGGAACAGGTTGAAATTAATGATAGATTTAAAGGTAATGTTCGGGCTTCCCCTGTTTCCAGATCACCCGCCGCCACTGAACAGAAGAGCAACTCTTCCTCAGGTGACTGAGAATTTCAATGCAGGACGTGATCAGACTGTCAGCAAGAACAGTCCGTCGACAGTTACACAGAGAGGGATATTGTAGTAGGGTTGCAGTGCATAAACCCCTCATTACAAAGATGAATGCACATTTGAGAGTTCAGTGGTGCAAAAACCATAGGCACTGGTCTACAGAGATGTGGAAAAAAGTGATATGGTCAGATGAGTCATCCTTCACCATATTCTCGACAAGTGGGCGAGTGCATGTGGCGTACACCAAGAGAACGGTACAGGTCTGAATGCTTGACCCCTACAGTGAAGGGGTCCGGTTGCTCTGTTATGCTGTGGGGGGCATTTTGCTGGCATGGTTTGGGTCCACTTGTCCCCTTAGAGGGAAGGGTCATTCTAAATCAATACAAAGTTCTTCTGAGTGATCAAGTTTATCCTATGATGAAACATTTCTATCCTGATGGGAGTGGTCTCTTCCAGCATGACAATGCCCCCATTCTTATGGCACAAGGGATCACTGAATGGTTTGATGAGTATGGAAATGATGTGAATCATATGCTATGGCCTTCGCAGTCACCAGATCTCAACCCAATTGAACACCTATGGGAGATTTTGGACCGACATGTTAGACAGCGCTCTCCACCTCCATCATCAAAACACCAAATGAGGGAATATCTTTTGGAAGAATGGTGTTCCATCCCTCCAGTAGAGTTCCAGAGACTTGTAGAATCTATGCCAAGGCACATTGAAGCTGTTCTGGCGGCCAATAATAACTCAATGACAGTTAATTAAAGCACAGGCTTCAGTAGGGACTTCTGCCATGGGCTGCTCTTGATGTCTATGCGCATGGTTGAGGAATCAGAGTTTGTATACTAAATGAAACAGTCTTGTGTTCCTGTCTCCTTAGCACTGGGGTGCAGTGCAGGCGATTTGATCTTCCTCATTTTGCACCTCTGCATAATCATGGACATCCTCCTGAGGACCGCCCTCCTGCTGTGGGTGCTGCAGGCCTCTGCTCAGGACCCAGATTATGAGAACCTCATCATCCGGCCAGCGATTAACGGTGAGGGCTGTGTAGCACTTGGGTTTAACTAACTACCGCAACAAACTAAAGGTAGTTAAAGGTACAGAAACAAAATAATGGGTATGGGACTCTACATATGTGGCAAAGCTACAGCCGAGCAGATCTCTGGGGAGGACAGGGTTAATGCATCTTAAAGTTATTTGACAGCCTTTCAGTCAAGTCTTTTGAATTTTATTTTTGGTGTCTGTTGTGCAACTGTTAAGGAGCTGATAATGATGTCCCTGCGAAACTATTTAACTATTTATTTATGTGTTAAATAAAGTTCTAAATAAAGTTTATTTATTTATACATTTTTGATGATAATGCTCATGATTACTGATTAATGATTAAGATCATTAAGATCTTAAAAGCTTTTTTATTCAGCAGACAATGCTATACAAAGTCATTCTGAATGATATATGAAAAAAATATGTCCTCAACATAAAAAAATACTGTGTTACATTTCTCAGCTGATTTCTACACTTGATGAATTCACAACATTTGTATTGTAAATTCATCTAGTAAACAGCACTGATATTCCTAAGTCAGTGTTTTTTAATGCTTTGTCCCTTTATGCAACCCCCTTTTTGGAATTGTCAATTGTATAATAGGGTGGTCTCATAGCAACATCCTCTGCACAGAAGCACTGTGGCAAGGTGAATGCAACACTCCAGCCAGTTCAGAGCAACTGCCTCGCTGCCTGACCCACTCTGGACCTGCAGTAATTGAATGTTCAGGACAAAAAACACTGCAATCTGATTTAATCTGGGCTCCACATGAAAACCTCTGATAAGCAGCGGTCAATAATCCCCTTGATACATTTTCATTTACATTTACATTTAGTTATTTAGCAGATGCTCCTATCCAGAGAGAGTTAACAAAAGTGGCAACAAAAAGGTCAGGCTAAGGGGAGAGATGATACTAAATTGTGCACCACAGTGTAATAGTAAGAGTCATAACATACCACATACTGCAGTGCTATATAAGGTGTAAGCTGTAAAGGCAACTTGCAATGGATGTCCCTGCTCTGTGTCACCCAGGAGATGACGATGACTGCCCCATCAGTGTCTACTTCACGGTGGACACCTCAGAGAGTGTAGCCCTGCGAGAGTACCCCTGGGGCAGCTTGGTGGAGGAGCTCAAGGTCTTCCTCAGGATGTTTGTGCAGAAGCTGGAGGCCACCTCACTGAGTGTCTCAAGGGTCCAGTGGTCCTACGGCGCCCTGCACTTCTCCGACCACGTGGAGGTTTTCAGCCAGGTTACCAGCGACGCCGCTGAGTTCCTGGCCAGGGCCAAAGCCATCCGCTACATCGGGCGGGGGACTTTCATCGACTGCGCCCTGAGGAACATGACGGCACAGGTGCGGCAGGCGTCCCTGGCGGGGAGGCCGCGGCTGCAGTTCGCCGTGGTCCTGACCGACGGGTACATCACGGGCAGCCCCTGCGGCGGGGTCCAGCAGGCTGCCGAGGCCGCCAAGGCGGCAGGCATGAAGATATTTGTGGTGGCCACCAACGAAGACACCATGGAGAATGAGCTGAAGCAGATCGCCAGCACCCCCGTGGAGCTGTACCGGAAGGACTACCTCGCATACCCAAGCGACAAACGAGATGCGGCCATCAAGATGATAACTGACACCATGGTAGGTGCAAGTGCAGGCATGTAATGGTACCATTGTCAGGCTGCAGGTTGCAGTTTGCAGGATGTAAACTGTCTCGTCAAGGACACACTTTGTTATAACCTGTCATTCAATCAGAGATGACTACATTCAACAAAGAGGTCATCAACATTCATAGAAGGTGACAGAACTTAGTGTCAAAGACAAAGGTGACTATGTGGAGTAAGCAGTTACTGATCTGGCTTTGAGACCAGAGGCCTGCAGGCTTGAATCTTGGCTCTGATACTATTGTTATACCTCTGAGCTAACTGCTAAATTGGTATGCCAAATATCCATTCTTGTACATGGCTCAACATGTGAGATTTAAGTCCCTCTGGATAATGGTGTCTCTTAACAAAATATGTGTACCATTATGTATCCATGAAGAGAGAACTAGTGAAATTAGTTCTCTGCGCAATGAAATGGAAGAATTATCATTATGTGCACAGGCTTAAGTCTAATTTCATTTGGTCAAGCTTTTAACATTTGGTACTTTAATTGTTTGATTGTAGTTTGATTTGTTTTAATTGTAATTGATTATGACCTTTTCTTTCTACCAGGTTAAGGAGGGTGAATTTGTGGTGAGTAAGACAAGGTCCACTGAAAGAGTGGAAAACAGCATGTCTTCCAAGATATATCACAACCCACCCCCCTGAGACACAGTCTCATCAGTTGATGTCTGTAGAACTCTGTAGAATGTCTCACATAAACATGTTTTCCCCCAGTGCCAAAAGCAACTGTGCGTACAGAGTCAAGGAATGTCAGGACCTAAGGGACACAAAGGAGCAAAGGTGGGACAGATTGGCATGTTTTATTCAGGTGTTTACATAGTCCCAGTGAACTGGGGGTTTTTAGGAAAGATGTTTTGTGTTTTGTAGGGTGCTAAGGGGAGTGCTGGTGACATTGGAGAACCAGGAACCGCAGGGCAGATGGTAGGATGCCAAAACACTGAAAGATAAATCACTGGCTAGCCCCCACCCGCTAACATAACACTCAGTAAGTCACTCTGTGTGCACATGATGGGGAATGAAAATGATCCTCTCGATAGGTCTTTTCCTGCTGAATCCTAACTCACCCACCTTGCACAGAAATCTCTCACAATTACAGTCACATGGAGGTGAAACTGAAAACACATTTGAATGTGTGCTTTTTCACAGGGAGATTCTGGGATTGAAGGCCCAATAGGTTTGCCTGGACCAAAGGTCAGTGTGTACAGTTGGTGTACAGTCAGTACGATGATTTGTACCATCATATTTGCCATGTTGAATAATGTAGTCTCTGTGTCTATATCTATTTGCAGGGACAGCCTGGACTAAAGGGAGAAAAGGTAGCTTTTGTAGAATAACAAATTAATTTCTTCTGCTTCAAATTAAGTTAACAAATTAATGCTTAATCTTAATTAATGCTTACACATGAATGCTGATACAAAAGGTAGATTTTGTAGAATATCAAACCAGGAGCCAGGAACCCCAGGGCAGTTGCTGATACAAAAGGTAGATTTTGTAGAATATCAAATGAATTTCTTCTGTTTCCACTTGTTATTGTGTTAAATATTTACTATTAATGCTTAATTAATGCTTATATATTAATACTAATACTTTTTGATGTATTTCATAGGGTGATATTGGAGCATCTGGCTTGAAGGTATAAACTTATTTTCATGAATTTGCTGCACTATAACCTGTTTGCAAGGGATTAATGTTAGACATAATTGATGTTTACAGAAGATAAGTTTCAGTTGAATTTCATTACATTAATACATTCATTCAATATTAACAGTATTTTATTGTAAACATATAAATGAAAAACTATAGTGAAATTTACAGAGATCTGGCTCTTTCTGTAGAAAAGTCTTTTCAATGGTTTCTCATTCAGCATTATCCTGTATGTTGTAATAAACTGACTAGTAAAAGGTGCCCTGGGTTACAATCGGAAAAAAAAAACTGGAAGATAAGCTTCAATAATGTGTTGATGTGTTATTACTTTTGCCGATGAGAAGCTATTTCATTTGATGTTTTCAGGGGCAAAGTGGAGCTCACGGGTTCAATGGTATTGCTGGTGAGAAGGTAAGTCTTTGCATGCCCATACATATTGAATGCTTTCACTGAGTAATTATTACAGAGTGCCGCTCTCTTCTCCAGGGCAAGGCTGGGACTATAGGTGCACCTGGATGCAAAGGAGATTCAGGCATGCCGGTAAGACCTGAGTAGATTCATCACTGCCATATCCCTCCACCAACTCCGCCTCCTCCACCTACATAACATTTGGTAATCACTGCGACCATCCAATGTGATAAAGACTCACTGGTGACTACTTTTTGGAAAGGGGTATTCATCCTCCTTCTCACAAAAGAGGCTGTCTGTCAAGTGTGCATGTAGATCCTGTTTTGTGTCCATAGCCTCTGTTTTGATTGGTTTTGTTGCTTTCTCTTAATTATGCTTGAAGGTGTATGCACTCTGGCTTTCAATCCTTCCTCCCCTTTGGGCTTTGAGATTGTTTTACTGAAAATTGAAATGCATGAACATCAATGCTTACTGCTACTGTTCCCCTTCTGGCTTCAATACAGTCAATTCCATTTGCTCTGTTGTTTGTGCTCAGGCTTTGATTTTTAAAGGAATTCAGGTGGGTGTGCAACAAACATTTTCTTTTCCCATAGGGGGAACGGGGCCCTCCAGGTGATTTTGGCATCAAGGGTGATGCAGGAGATCCAGGCGAAAAGGTGTGTGCACAGCATGCCCCTTCAGTGCTCAAATAATGAGCCCAAGCCCAGCAAGGATTCTTTATCACACATACTCAGAATTCATTGTCAACTGCAAGGTGCAAGGATAGCCTCCATTTACTGAGACTGAACGTGTTGTTAATAACCTTGTTTTCCTTTATATTTTCACTCATGCACTTCCTGGATGAGAAAGTTAAGTGGGTGCACTGTGGTGATCAGCGATGGAGAGCATACCATCTAAACCTACTGCTGAATAATTGCTCTTGCATACTGAGACTGATAATGCATTTAAATGAGTCTGTCTTTTACAGGGTGTTGCTGGGCAACCAGGCAGGCCTGGCCCCCAGGGGCTTAAGGGTGAGCCTGGGGAGAAGGTGAGATGTCTGGACATCGGCCAACTTTCTCTCAGTCACATGACCAGCGTTCATATGGTTCTCAGAGAACAAATGCCTATCTTCATTTCAGGGTCCTTTTGGCTACGTGGGGAACCCGGGTCTTCCTGGGCAAAAAGGAGCCAAGGTACCTTTCCTTCCCCAGAAGGCTGCTTTGATGTAGTGTTTCTGTTATCGAACACACTTGCCATTTCTTTCCCTCAAATTGTTCCTGTGTGTTTTAGGGGAGACCCGGACCCACCGGGGCACCAGGTGATCCTGTAAGTATGAAATGACATTGGGCTTCAGTCGCCTTCTCTTCCATAAAAATACTGTAAGCACAGTTGCACACTCCATGGCTCTCTGATTTATTTTCACTCAGAATGAAAAGAACCAACATTTAAGCTCAAGCAGTGCCCCCATCAGGGCATACTACTTATTTAGCTGTACCACTGTGTTCTGCTTTGCATTTTTTGGACCAGATGTGAATAATATTATACAAGCCTATTCCGAGTAGCTCAGTGGTTCAGGCACTCACTTTGGGTGCAAGCTCAGCTCTATAGCATGGGCTTGAACCCAGCTGTGTCATCTGTTGACAATGACCAGGAGCTGAATTGGCTTTGTCCCGCCAGAGATAAGGGTAGGGGATAGGGTGAGTAAGATGGCCAAGATCCCCTTGTGTCACCACTCTCAAGCACCCTGTGGCTCGTCAGACTCCTGGGAATTGTTCAGATGACATCAAGCGGAGTTGCACCTATCCTCCAATGAGTGCCCACTCCACTATAGCACGTATTGTGAAAAATACCTGTTGGCTGTGGACAAGTGAATTGGAGGATTGCATTTATCTTGCCACCAGTGTGGAGGTTGTGGCAGTCAGATGATACTGATTGGTGATTCCAAGATAGAGTCACATAAAAATAAAAAAAAATACGGAATAGTAATTGAATACTAACATTAGTCAGTTGGTCTGCACATTGTGTGACATTAGCCTGTTTTAATTTACCTTTGCCTTTCATTTTTCCAATGTAGCAGTAGAGCTGTGTGATGTTGTCTGATTCATATATAAAATCATATATGAAATTGCCAGAATCTTCAGTGATAAATGGGCTTTCACAGCTGGCCAGTTGCCACCAACCTCAACACTTCACCCACATGGCTTTTATGATTTTCCCAAAAGATGCAACAAAGTTATTCAATATTTCTCAGCCAAAGTATATTTTTATATAATATATGCTATCTTAAAAGTAATAGTTTTTGACAGATCAAAAAACGTGGCCCATGCAGCTTGTAGGATCTTTGATGTTTGTAGGACCCAGACTCATTCATTCTGTAATCTGTATTCTGTAATAGTCTCTGTAATTGTGTCACTGGCTATATGAACTTCAATTCCCAGGGTTCTAGAGGAGATGGTGGGATTGTTGGTCTGCGTGGCAAAACCGGGAGCAGAGGAGAAAAGGTAAGTCCTTCCCCCCTCTCTCCCTGGATACTGTTTCCTGAATTCGTCCTGCAAATTTGGATTCAGCTCCCTGTGCTGATGGTCCCCTGGTCTTTTCCTCTGTCCCGCCAACCAGGGAGAAGTAGGTCCAGAGGGCGAGAGAGGACCCCCTGGGAAAAGAGGTGATACTGGGGCCGGGGTGAGTCTAGTGAATCCTCATTTTGTTTTTGTTTTAAAGGAAAGGATTGTCACAGCCTCACTGTGGGCCATTTTATTTGTTTATTTTAAATGCCAATGTTAACTTTACCTTTCTCTCCTCTGAAAATATTCTTGCCTTCAGTTGTACTGTAGCTGTTTAAGACATTTGATTGTTTCTTATATTCATATTTTTGTTGCCCAAATTTCTTCTTAATCCCATAATGCCCCCTCCAGGGTCCACCCGGTTTTCCAGGTGTCCGTGGGCCACCAGGTGACAGTGGACCCCCCGGACAGCAAGTGAGTACATCTCTGCTTGAGGCAGGGTCTCGTGACCTTCGACCCCAGCTTGCGTTCCACAATAACGCCCCATATGCTTTACATAAAAATGCTGTGCCACTAAACCTGTGCCCACATCTGCTCCTGTCCTAGGGCTCCCCTGGCGAGGATGGGGACTTCGGGCCTCGGGGGGACACAGGGGAGTCAGGAGCCAAGGTGATTTGGGAGGGCCTCCAAAGGCGGTAGGGGATGCCGGGCCTACGTGCTGCGACAGGCCTCGCATTTACCACATTCCTGTCATCTCACAGTGGAAGCACTGCAGCTCTCACTGCTGGAAACTGTGCTCTTTTCACTCAGGGGACCCCATAACAACACCAGCGAGGAGTTTCTAAAATCAGAGAAAGGCATGTTTCACAAGTGGGGATAATTAGACTGACAAATCTCCTCTGTGAGAAAGGAGCTGAAAAAAAAGGTTTACCACAGTCAAGACAGCAACAGTGTACTGTATAACTATAACTTTAACAAAATGATACATGTGTGAGATGTAATTAGAGATTTATGAAACAATCCCAATTTTAATAAAAATTTATCTAGTTCTGATTATTTTTAAGGGGGATCCAGGGAAGGACGGCTACAACCATGCAGGTGCAAGAGGTGTACAGGTACTATATATCACAGTACTAGAACAGGTTTGGAAAAACTTGCAATGTTGTTTTATTCAAATAAACCAGTGAATACAACAATTTCTTTTCCTCAGGGGGACAGAGGAGATCCAGGCTTGCCAGGACTGCAGGTGACACATTACACGCTGTGTGAGCCAGCCCAAACAGCACTCAAATGGATATGAATAACCACAAAGGGAATAGCTTCTGCCCCAACCAAGATGGCTGTTGAAACACATTGCTGTTAAAGTAGACCCAAAGCCATTTTGTTTTACATTCTATCATTTCTCTTGGCTGCTGGTTCAGCCAAGACCTTAGTCACCTTTGTTAAATGAAAGAACTCCTCCTCCCTTTTTCTTCCCAGTATATATATATATATTCTTTCAGACTCTCCGCTCCATGTTTTATAACTGCAAGTATTTAGTTCCTTGCCTTTTCATTCTGCCGCAATGTTTCAGGGTCCAAGAGGTTACTATGGTGATAAAGGAGCAGAGGGACCTAAGGGGGCCAAGGGAAAACCAGTGAGTGTTTAATTTTACTGTCACAGTAAACTTTAGCTAATTATCTGAGATAACTTAAATATTTAAGAGGAACATGTCAAATTACAGTCATTAAAACAGCTAAACTAAGCTGTTTTAATTGGTGGATTTACAGCAGTGTAGTTTCTGTGTGTTGATGCACGGGTCTACCTGCAGGGGGAGCCAGGCCCTGAGGGTGTACCAGGAGAGAGAGGGATGCGAGGTCAACCAGGACCGCCGGTGAGCCCGGGAATATACATCACACTACACGCACAGCACCATGGGAAAACCCACACAACCAAAGAGCTAATGTAGTAAAGACAAAAATGTTCAGCTTCAACACAAGATATAAAATGCTGAGATACACTTGCATATTCTTGATTCAAAATATTGCATGCATGTTTTACTTATTCATTCATACTTTCTGTGAATTGTAATGTCTGAATTTTAAACATGGTATCTTTCAGGGTGCACCTGGTTCTCGGGGGGCCTCTGGATTATCTGTGAGTAACAGGTGGTTTCAATACAACTTCTGTTGTCATATGAACATTTTTTTCCACATCTTTGAAAATATTTTATTCTTTATGCTTTCAGGAATGTGAAATCATGGAGTTTGTGAGAGAAACGTGCGGCTGTTGTGGTAATAATTACTAACCAATTTATGATATAGATTAGGGTGGCAGGTATGCCAGCCAGCAAAGTTACAAGCCGGTGATAGCATATTGCTATATCTAGTTCAAAGAGTCAAGCCATTTTCAGGTACATTTATCGATATGCTGACACTAATGGTTTTGTTTTCTTCTATGCAGATTGTGAGAAGGTCTGTCCTCCTCTTGATCTGATGTTTGTGATTGACAGCTCAGAAAGTATTGGGAAAACCAACTTCAGCCTCGCTAAACATTTTGTCATCAGTCTTGCAAACAGACTTGGGAAAATGGCCAAGAACATTTCTGATGTCTCAGGTGAGTTCACACAACTGACATATCTGTCTACATTCTGGCTGAATTTTGTGTTCACCTTAGCCCTCAGGCCAAATTATATTTCCATTTAAGATCTTTAAAAAAAGTGACAAGGAGGGCAAACAGTGGCATGTCTTATGGGCACTTGTCCATTAGTAATTACTTATAATTATAGGTAATGTGATTTCCTGTCTGTCAGCTTCAATAAATTAGCCCTTTGATGGAATAAGACCGCCTCTCTGCACCTCTGAGACACCTCAGCTGCCCGTCACCGATATGAATAGTGCATTTCCGCATGTGCTCCTTGTCCATCTTCCACTGGTTTCCAGGCTCCCGATTGGGTGTGGTCCAGTACAGCCATCAGGATGAGGTGCAGGCCATCAGGATGGACGACGCCACCATCACCACGGTGACCTCTTTCAAAGCCAAGGTCAAAGCCATGGAGTGGATTGCAGGGGGCACCTGGACGCCCTCGGCGCTGAAGTTCACCTACGAGCAGCTGATCGTTCCGGGCAGGCGGACGGGGACGAAGGTAGTGGCCATCGTCATCACGGATGGACGCTACGACCCCAAAGACCTGGACAACCTGGAGGCCCTCTGCACCGGCGTGGACGTCTATGCCATCGCCATTGGAGACATGTTCGAGACCAGTGCCGAGAGGCAGTCGCTGAAGAGGATCGCCTGCAACAACGGCGACCATGTGAAAACACTCAGCGTGTATGCCGAGCTGACCGCAGAGGAGTTCTTGGAAGAGATTGAACAGATCCTCTGTCCAGGCAAGTTCATGCCTCCGCAACACAGTCTGAGGATTTTCTGTAATGGAATCCTGAGTGCTGACAGCTGCTAACCCAAGCTCTCTGTGTGATATTTCAGAGCCAGAAGACATCTGTCCAGACCTGAAGTGCACCTCAGGTGAGAAGTACATTTCGTTTCAAAGAGGGACCAACAAGTGCAGACAGCAATTGTACTCTGATAAATGAATATGTACGGGAAACATGAATTTGGCTCAGTGCAAAAAATAAAAGCTATCAAAAACACCTCTTGGTTATCTGAAGGTAAAATGCTCCTAAGTCTGTCAACTGTGAAATGAGAAATAGTTTACCTTACTGAATGTGTGTGTTTAATTTGAGCTTGAAAGTAGCTTAACATTTTTTTAAAAAACCACTAAACTTTTGAAACTGAACCCAGGTAAAGCGCACATCAAGGACGTGTTCCAAAACCCATAGTTCCTTCCATACTTCATCAGTCACATCATGTATGGGAGTGTGTTTTGTAACATAGCCCAAGTCAACGGCCGTTAAAAGCACATTAGTAAACGTGCAATAGGTTCAGGCCAGGGGTTAATTTCCCCTATTTCCCCCTAATTTCCCCCCTATAATTTCCTTTAAGGCAGGGCAAACGTTAGTTTAATTTAAGAAATAAGCATTTACTTTTTGTCGAAACAGTGTCGGAGGTTGTGGTTGCTCATTGGTTCGTTGATCTCGTCTCAGATCTGCATGTGGCTCCACTGATGCAGCGACCCGTCGACATCCTATTCTTTGTGGATGGCTCCGAGCGGACCGGGGCGCAAAACTTTGTGAGCGTCCTGCGCTTCATCGAACAGCTATCTCGCGAAATCCCCCTGTCTAAGAAAGACAACGACTACAAAGGGGCACGCTTCGGCGTGTTGCAGTTCGGGGGAAAGCAGCAACCCGAAGTGCTTCTGGATTTCTCCACCAACCACAGCAGGATCGCTTCACTCGTCTCGACGGCGGTGTACCGCGACTCCTCCTCCGCACTCGGGGATGCCATTGTCTTCGCGGCCGACAACCTCGTGAGCAGCCGCGGCAGCCAGTACCGGGGGGTGCGCCAGAACGCCGAGCTGTCATTTGTCTTCATCACGGACGGCGTGACCAGTGACAACAACTTCGACGAAGGCATTGCGGCTATGCGGAAAGCTAACGTTGTGAGCGCGGCGATCGCGGTGGGCTCAGACATTGACCACGAGCGGTTGCTGAAACTCGTTTTTAAAGATAGAGCTCTCATCTTCCATTTGAAGCACTACAGGGATCTTGCAGTCCCCCAGGTCATCAGACACATTGCTCACTGCCTGGGATAAATTCATGTCTGAATATATTTTAAGCAATAATTGTTTCACCATTTCATGATTCTCAAATTTGATTCTAGTAGATAGTTTTAATAATCGTTTTGCTCATTCTGATCCATACATGCTCACAATTTCCAGTGCATTTTTCCTTTAGTTTAGCACATTTTCAGAATAACTTGTTAATAGTGAACATGAGTAACAAGGTTTGCTTAAACTAAAAGACTACTCCTTTCAAGCTGACCTGTACTCGACTGTGTACCATCTCTATTCAAGAAATATTTTTTAATTCGTGCTTCACATGTATTCTTATTCATGTATTTACATTAAAGTCACTGTACAGAGACTTTCACTTCTCACAAGTACTGTCTCCATTTTTGGTCAGGTAGGTGCAAAATGACTATTTCTCTGTAACATCTCACAACATACACTGCTGTTGTTTTTTCAGTTATGGTAGTAAATAGCAAAGGCTACAGTGGATGAAAGCTGACAAGCACTGCTGATTTGATTATTTCTCTTCCAGTGAATGACTGATGAAGCCTTAACATAGATATGAATATTTTATAATTATTGTGTAACATAAGGTTCATTTTAACTTTAAAGTTAAAAATAAATCCTTAACTATTTTGTTGCTCATTGAGAAACACTGATCCTGGGATACTGCCTGGGATCACAGTGTAAAGGTAAATCTTCAGTGAGGCTCTCCCGCATAGAATAGACAACTGCACACACGGTTGTTTTGATTGAATACACATTTACTTAGCGGTGATATAAAAGATAATACAGCACTTAAGTTGACATGGTCAGTACAGCGTGAACCAGGAGGGACGTTTCCTGCCCGTCTCCACGATCCTCTTTCCCTTGTTGGCATCTTTGGGCGTCTCGTTTGCGTACAGGACGACCGTCTCCACGGCAGGCGTTTTCAGAGGCCCTCCCTCCATGGCCCGTATCTGACCCCGGATCAGCGCCGTCTCCCGCCGGACCTTCTCGTAGCAGAACCCGCACAGAACGTGCTTCTGCCTCAGGTGTCCGCACTCCGGGCAGGGAACGATGTTCGTCTGGTGGAAAGATGCGAATTTTTAGCACCTGTCACCTGACTGGCCATTCTGGGATGCTGCTTCACAATATCTGCAGTGGGTCACTTCATTTTCATTTACAGTCTTTCTGAATCCCCTTCCATCAAATCTCCAACGCATACATATTTTTAAAGCTTTTCCCCTTCATACTTCAGCCCTCTTTTGGAACGGGCAGCTGGTTACACTAGGCTCATCTCACCTTGACAAACACTCTGCCAATGCAGGAGTGCTGGGTCATTGCAAATGCAATGCTCTAGTACACTCTCAAGCCAGTTGCAACTATTCACACTACAAGTCACCCAGCACACTACAGGGAGCCAAGTGGAGGATGGGTGTGGCGTCTCTGATGTCATCTGAGCACCCCTCAGCTGCCTGCAGAGCTGCAGGTTCGAGGTAACACCTGCTGTCATAACCACACCTATCCCTGGTAGACCGCAGGACTTGGCTTGCGTTAAAGTTGAATGTCTTCATCACTGAGTCACTCAGGTGCCTTACATTTTCACTATTAATACATACTGACAATCAGCTTTGTAACATATGCTATATTCCATTCTTATTCTAGTCCAGGGATGGCAAACCTGTGGCCCTAGGGCAGTGGGCCTTGATATCAAGCCACAGGCAAAAATTCCACCTCAACAGAATGCGGTGGTCAATAAGCTACCAATGATCAAATGATCTAGCTCCTCCTTTGTAAACTTGACCGATTTACATACAGTTTTAATTTAACTTCCTGTATGTCTAGTGTGTGTGTTTGTGGCTGTTCCACTCACAAAATGTCAATGGTTAATACAGTAACTAAGTTAGTAGTCACTTTTCAATGGCCTAGTAGCTAAATTAGGATATGCTTTGCAGGCACGATGGACATGTCAAGCGTGAAATAGCTGTCAAAACACATATGAACACAGGAATGGAAAATAAGTAGAAAAAAAGCCAGGATTTCTACTGAAAAATTTTACAGCAGTGTATTAAAGCGTTTCAGATGCGCCGTTGGAAATGGATGCATTCCCTCATCAGAATACGTCATTTGTCCAAGCCGCAGCATAAAAACTCGAAATGTCCCAGTCATGGATCCACCCTTGTATGCGTTGCAGACATAATTGAAAGAGCACTTGCATGTCCAGACTGCTAGCTTCCCGAGGTACAACACACACTGCCAATGTACGACAGTAAACAGTTAAATCGCCAGCTCTCCCCTGAGGAAATGGTCTACCTTGACTGGAATGAGCTTGTTCGGGTTTCGCCTTCGACACCGGTTGACTTCTATCGTGCGCCTCTTCTTGGGGGCTGCCATCCAGAAGATGTTGTCCAGGAAACTGGGTTCTTCGTTGTGTACATTTTCTCTCTGGGGGACGGGAAGGAGACCGGGGCCCTGGACCGCCAGAGCCGGTCCTTCAAGACCAAAGAGAGATAGATGACAGCAGAAATGCCAGTGGTTAGTACAGTGACACTGCACATCCACTATACATAGAAAGACGTGCACCAGAGGGCTCTGCCAATTGGAGTGATACTACTCTGTACACATCAATATGTGAAATCCAGTTGCGCCTTCTGAATAACAAACCCGCTAACTAGCTAGCTGGGTGGCAAATCAAGCTAGCCAGTACGTTTTCAACAAGGAGCGATCACTGGTCTTCAGGTTAGCCAACTGCTACGTGCCCTTACCAGTATAATTCTTTATTTTATTTTTAATATGTTAGCAAAAACTGCGTTACGATGTGATGCGGTACATCAACGTCTCCTTGCTGGGAAGGCAGCTAGCTTGCTTACTTTAGCTTACTACAATAACTTAAAAACTCACCCAAATGTCTGTCAAATCCTGTAATCTGCAAAACTGTAGATTCCAAGCGTAGCAAAGAACGCCTTAGAAAACACAGGATACCTGATAGACTCGACATTGTTATACTGTTTATCTAAACTAAAGGCAAATTCAAGGAGCACACGGTCATCCCAACAATGTCAGCATACCGCGAGTGCGACTGTCCTGTTCACGGCTGATGGGAAACCTTTTGGGGAATTGTGGGAAACGTAGTTTGTGAAAACAGTTCATTGCGCTACTTTGGCATTGTTGTCCTTATATTTGATCGTGATCATAATGTCCGCATATATTGATGCCATTTATTATGTACAATAAAATGATTTATATATATTCGCAGATTACAACTCAGAACGACTTCTTTGTGGACGTTGAGGTCTAAGTTTTCTGTTCTGGCGCTCTGTGATGATGTCATATAATCTATCCACCAATCATGATTATCTGTCGTCTTCTTCGAGCTCCCCGGCAAGTAGGCAAACATGGCAGAAAGAGGGTACAGCTTCTCTCTGACAACATTCAGGTGACTTGAGCTATTTACATATGTGTAGTGGCTAGACTTATGTGCATCATGTCTTGGGTTAATTTGTAAGTCACGAAGTGACTATGATTAAGATGATATTGTTTTGAGGCAATAAAACGTTGAAAGAAGAGAAGTGCGGAGTCACCAGTGGCCTGCTATTCCGCAACCTGCGCTAAATATATATTAAACATTAGTTACCGTTAGCTTACCAACTAGCTACCTGAATACAAATGAATGAATGAATGAACACGTGTAGTTACTTAAGTTGAATACCGCGTAAAATACCTTGCTTTTTGCTTTTGAGTTGTTATGCTGGGTTGCTTGCCAGAGCTACCTAGCTAGCGAGGTTGGTTTCGGTTTCAGTTCATAATATCGTTACAGGGCAAGCTAACATAAAGTACTTAGCAAACAACCCGGCGTGCGAACTCCACACTTTTCTACAAACACAGTATTTTACAGTTTATTTAATTCGAGTTGGTATACAGCTGCTCATGTAATCTAGACGACTGTAACATTAATTCAATTCTGATGCATGAATGATTGTTGATACTGGCTGTAGTTAGCAAGTTGCAAGAAAGTGCACCTGTACTGAGTCATATTTTTTCCGAAATGGACAGGTAGCTAGTGTTTGGAGATCTGTATAAATGCTGGACCAGATTATTTAGCTATCGGTAGCTGCAAGGTCTGTCATCAAAATGGCATAAGGCTAACTCGGCAGCTAGTATGTAGTGTAACAGTGCGACACGGTCAGTGATAGTGTCAGTTAGTTGGCGAGGTATTATGAGCCCCTGCACGTGTTTATTAATGCCTTTACGATGTTAACTGACGTTAGTCATAGGTGGCTGGTAGGGACATACAAAAGTTTGTGTTATATGTACCAAGCCACCCTCCCATTTGCACGGAAAATGAAATACCCTCTGTAATTTAATCTTCTGTATGATACCGACCATTTTTGAAAGATTTTGCAATACACTAGCAGTCATTTCTTGATTTGTGTGAAAGTCCTTAACCTACCAGTGTGGTACAATATGTCCTATTCCTACAACTGAGAAAGACCCCCACAGATGTGGTTTATCAAAAGCAGACAAACAAGTATGTTTCTCCACAGCCCATCTGGCAAGCTGGTCCAGATTGAATACGCCCTTGCAGCTGTAGCCGCAGGTGCCCCATCTGTCGGAATTAAAGGTAACAAAATATCCCTAAAATGAACTGCTATGTGAAAAGTGCCAGCATCCTGATGTCATTTTGACATGTGTGTTTTAATTGCAAGTGCAGGTGTATGCGTTTTGCCACAGTAAATTTGTAATTTTGGCTGTCATTGTAATTCTTTTCAACTTTTTCATTTGTGTTAAGGTTGTTAGATCTTATTCAATCCTTACAGGGATTGTAGTTACAAAATTCCATACCTCAGTCTATCTGAAGGTTTGGCCAGCTAGCTCTACGGCTGTCTTTCGGAGGCTTGGCCTCTGTTTAAATTGGAACAACCATGATAACGGCCAAGCTTCACATTATTTCCACGTCTGCCTTTACCACCCAGCTGCAAATGGAGTTGTGCTAGCAACAGAGAAGAAGCAGAAGTCCATACTCTATGATGAGCAGAGTGTGCACAAGGTGGAGCCCATAACCAAACACATAGGGATGGTCTACAGTGGAATGGGCCCCGACTACAGGTACCTGTCTCTGCTTCAGCATCGTTGCTGTCATGTGAGTGCAGACTCTGATGTTTCACTGAGGCAGCCTCTGTCTGTGTTGGCAGGGTGCTGGTTCGGAGGGCCCGGAAGCTGGCCCAGCAGTACTTCCTGGTGTACCAGGAGCCCATTCCCACGGCGCAGCTGGTGCAGAGGGTGGCCTCAGTCATGCAGGAGTACACCCAGTCAGGGTGCGTCCACCCCGCCTCCTTGGTCCCATTTGGAATTTACTCTTACATACAGTGACTGGTAGTGTAGCCAAAAATATTCTACATATTGACCAGATAATCAGCTTTGTCTGCTTCACATTGGGAGCTCTGACCCTGCTGTTGTTGAAGCTGTAAGCATTCCAGTTGGTGTGTTGGGGACATTTTTGGAGGGGCATGGTCTAAAACATGAGCCCCTAACCCTAACCTGGAAGTTCGGAGAACAGAGACAACACAGGAGTCAAGTCTGTTTATAATATAGAATGTCTGGTGCAGCTGTCAAGTCAGTTCAGTGTGTATTATATCTGAACTGTACCACCTTTATTTTCAAACATCATCTTTGTCAGTTCAAATTATGACTGGTTTGACTGTGTGTAGTGACTTTTGATACAACATGAGAGCTAAAGAAAGCATATTGTTTGTTTTTTGAGTTGCTACCTATAATTTTGTTAAGGTATTTTAAACAGATATGTTCAAGTAGCGAATTAACATTTGTACTTATTTAGGAGGCTTCATTTTTTCTTTTCTGCTCGAGATGAAGCATGATGCAAAGTTGCATGTGGCGTTTACTGGAACATGCAGGGCATTTCAGTCAGGGAGCTGTTCTTGCCAAGCGTCTTTTTCAGTCATCTCAAGTCATAAACGACATCTAATGTCTCCTCACCTTGAAATGTCATCCCTTTGTGTTGTCCTTGTAGAGGTGTGCGTCCTTTTGGAGTGTCGTTGCTTATCGCCGGCTGGGATGAAGACCGTCCCTACCTCTTCCAGTCAGACCCCTCAGTGAGTACTAGGGAGCCAGCCAATAACCTGGAGCATTGTGGAGGATCTTGGCAGCCCTATTCCACAAATATTGTGTCACTGCAGGTGTTCCATACTGTATACTAGCTAGATAGTAAATAGCATGTATATATGATTTACAACTACTTGAGTTTCCATGTGACCAGAAAAAACTTGGTTTGTCCATGTTTGTACTATGTTTTTGTTGTGTGTCAAATGGATAAACTCCTTGTCCAGTATGTGCTGAGAAAAATAATTGTCATTGTTCTCACACAGGGTGCATATTTTGCCTGGAAAGCAACAGCGATGGGAAAGAACTACGTAAATGGAAAGACATTCCTCGAGAAAAGGTAACACAGTCACAACCCCGGCAGTGAAGAACATTTTTGTGCACAGTAATGAACACTATATAAGTGCAGATCTAGATGTCTAGATGTTCCTTTTCAAATTTATATATTTTTTATATACTTTTAATAAAAGGCTTACCACTTGTTATATTCAGTTTATATGTACATTATATACTGAATTTATTGATCATAATCTTTTCAAATCACACTCAATACAACCTTAAAGGTGTGAAAAGAATTGTTAACAGGCTTTCAAGCAAGAATATCTGTCTGTTAGCAAGATAACTGAAATCATTGTAGATGGATTTGGGTTAGGGTAAAGGTTGGTTGTTAGACATTCCTGCTTGAAAGCCTACTGTTAGCAGGGTAACTGAAAACATTATGGATGGATTTGGGTAACACCCCTTGCCTTGTTTTTATACAGATACAATGAAGACCTGGAACTTGAGGATGCCATTCACACAGCGATCTTGACACTGAAGGTTAGCTGACCTTTATTCTGAAAGAGCTAGAGACCTAACCGCATTTCCATATCTACTGCCATATTGTCTAGAGTTATTGCCCAGGCCCATGGGTTGCAATGAGGCCACCACACGTTTGACAAAGTGTGTTTGATGCGTTCCAGGAAAGCTTTGAGGGACAGATGACAGAGGACAACATTGAGGTGGGCATCTGCAACGAGGCCGGCTTCAGGAGGCTCTCTCCCGCGGAGGTCAAGGATTACCTGGCTGCCATTGCCTAGAAAACGTCCCACCAGGAAAAGCCCCTTTTACAAGTCAGGTTTTTGTTCTGCTGTGGTTTCAGGTTTCTCCGTCTTAAATACTGTATTTTCAATTGAACAACATTTTTATTATTTGCATTCTCACAGTCTTCGTAGGAAAAAGTACCAATAAATGCCATGAATCAGAAGTACCCTGTGCTTTTGTCTTAATGTGGTTTGTGCCCCAGGTGGTTTTTACTCTTGGTCTTTACTCTTCTGGTCACAAATTTATCAATGGATTTCTTCATTGTATTTTTAATACTCCACAATACTTCTGGATCAGCAAAGCACTTCTCACAATGTCCCTACAGATGGAATACATTTATTCATCTTTAAAATGGATTTTTTTTGTCATCTGTTGTCATGTTGGTTCGTCACATACAGTAATACTGCACATTTACACAATTACATTTTCTGTACATTTTCACAGTACAATACAAGAGCTGTGAATCACAGTGATTCTTGTGTACGGTACCCTCAAGGTTGCCGATGCGTGTGAAACCAAAGTTCTGTTTTCATAAGCAAAAAAATCTTTAATGTGAATATACAATATGCTCCTTATCCCAAAAAAGGAGTTTGAATACATTTTATTGCATAAATCTACTGAAATCAGCGATGTTTCCATTACAGTGTGGATTGTTGGGGGAAAATGATGAGCATTAGGTATAGTAAGTGTTGTAATTCTTAGTTTGCAGAATTATCAAGGATATTATAGAGAAATTGAAAATTTCTTGGATTGACATGCAGATTTTTGCTTTGCTATGAAGTCAGTGCAGCCCCTGTGTGTAATGGGGCTTGAAATGTTGAAACTGAAAGTGCTTGCTGAAGGCAGCTGTAATCAGCGTTTTCTTCTTGCTAATGCAAAGCAGGTACACAGTCAAAGAAAAACTCACTGCCATCACAGCTGGTGGAGCTACATCATATGTCTGCCCATTCCAAAGAACTGATGGCACATTATCTGGCTCATGTCTCAGAGACAAAATAATTAAAAGAAATGAAAATAATGTGAATACATCTAAAGAGTATTTTATTGTCTAATGTTTATAATTTAATGGTTTAGCTAAGTAATCAAAAGTACATAATACCCTTAGATTAAATTTAAAAGATTTATTGAGCTTCTTCATGGCTCAGCGTTTATAGTGAGACCTCCCTTGAAAAACACTGTAGATAAAAAAGAACTCCAGCCCAACTTTGGATATAGAATGAGGTAGTGAAAAATCCACTTAATTAACCTTAATTAGAATCCCTCTTTCATTCAGTAAAATATTATACTATTTACATTCATAAACATTAAGGGAGATGGATGAAATGAAAGAGGTGGTGTAGACGTCGATGCATGATGACCCATGGCACGGGGACTTAGGACTTCCTGAGGATGGCTGCCGTGGGCCGAGTCTTGAGCCGGAGGAGCTCTGGGATTGGCCGGCTGCTGTCCTGGTAGAAGTCCAATCCTGTGAGCCACTCTACGTCTCTCACTCTGGATTGGTGGAACCACATCAGATCCTCCACCCACTGGGACTCCCCCTCCTGATTCTGGTGCAGAAAAAGAAGCCGCATGCAAACTTGTGGTTGTACTGCAACTGTAGAGCTCTCTTTAATGTTGCTACCTGTCAGATATACAGTTTAAGAGTGGAATAGAGAGGAAGGTCTGGTGCCTTACATTGCAGGCCTCAGTGTTGCTTGGTCTGTGTGGCAACAGGAAGGAGACGGTCTGCAACTGCTCACTGCAGCCACCTAGTGGAAGAGACCCATTCCTGCAGCTGGTGAGGACCACGAAGTAATGGGTAGGCACTGGAATCCGTGTGTCTGGGACAAACCTTCAAAGGGAGTTAAAAAGGTTGGAAATCTGTAGTTATCAATGTCATCTATTAAAATAAAAGATGTCTGTAAAATATCTCCTGCTGTTTCCATTGTGGTGGCTGAGTAGTATATGATTTTAAACCACACTGATTTTAAATATTCTTTTTTCTAACTGTGCTAGATCGGCTTACTGCTGAATCTGATCAGGGGTGTCAAAGTGTCCATCGTAGTTGTAATCAAATGCAGGGCCCGACACCACATTGATGCCATTGTACTGCCAGGCGTACTTCTTCAGGAGCACTGTGTGGAAGTAGTCCCAGATCTCTGAAACAGATCACAGTGAGCTGTGCTGAGAGAACAATGGAGACAGAATGAATGCGGATAATGACAAATCAGCACAGTGCACATCCCTCTAAAAGTGCCTGATAGAGTGAAGGAGTGAATGTTGGAGAAAGTGTTAAAGAGTAAGAGTGACAGAGTATGTGAGTGTTTGAGTAAGTGAGTGTGTGGATGAGTGAGAGTGAATGAGTGTTAGTAAGAATGATGGAACAAGTGAGTGCGTAAACACTGAAGCAAGTGAGCAAGTTTTGGAGTGAGTAAGGGAATGAATGAATGAATTCATTAATTAATGAGCCATCCTCGTGGGGCTCACTCTTGAACTCGGGGTACATGGGGACCACATTGCTCATCAGCAGCCCGTCATAGTGCTCATCAGCGGTCCTGTTGAGGTCTGAAACAGAAACAAGAGCACAGCTTTCATGAGCTTCACTAGTTCCCATCATTTCATTCAGTCTGTGTGATGTGGAATAGCCTTCATTAATTTAACCTTTATTTTACCCAGAAGGGCAGCTGAGAACTCAGCTCTCATTTACAGTGTATGGGGAATCAAGGTGGGTACAGGATGCTATGAATTGCACAACCAAGTCAGTTTAGGGGGAGGTGATCAGGGGGCCAGATGAAGAGAGCCAGTTTGGAGATTTGACATACTTGGGGGGTAGAGGAAGGCGAAAGTTATATTTCTGGCCGCAGTGTACTGGTCACAACGGGGGCTGCTGTCAGCTGGGATACGGACGTCAGCTCGCAGGCAATCCTGGATGATGGCAGGCAGGGGGTCCATGTTTTCCTGCAGGGGATCATGGGAATTTGGATCGACAGAGCTGTGGAGTTTAAGGTGATACAATGAAGGCATTCTGCTTGAAATCAAAAAGTCATACTAAATAATGAATGGTAGATTAGCACCCTCATCTTTTCTAAAATATATGTTGACAACAGTGATCAGTACTATGTCATTAACAAATACAAGGAAAAATATGAAAAGCAGTTCTATCTCATAAAAGAAATGGAAGCATTCAACAGTCCTTGCAGAAAGGTCAGAACACCATGGCATTGACGTTTGAGATCGCACATTTCCTTTCACTTTACCATCAACAGCCACAAGGTGGCGAAAGTGTACATACAAAGTGTCCTGTTGAACTACTGAATACAACATGTTTCTCACAGGTTTATCCACAGTGAATGAATTCCATGCAGGCATCAAGTAGCTCTTGCTGTAGGCATTCACATAGCCATGCTGATGTAGTAGACAGTAGTTTTCACTGGAGCGCAGCATTCTGGGTCGTCCAAACAACATGTTCTTTTTCTCAGAGGCTGACACTGAAAGGAGACCACTTTAAATACTCATCTTTTCATTAGTGCTTTTCAGACTAGGGTTACTGTAAGGGATGGGACAATAAATCGAAATTCAGTATATCGCGACCCAAAAATATTACGATCCACTTTGTAAGTCAGAAAATGATATTGCGATATTTGCTACTTTGTATTGTCCAGGGATGCAAACTTGTCACCTTTCGGCGAAAATCGCCGTTTTGAATCCAAAATAGGTCATTTGTGTGATTCGTGTAGATCTGATGAGTTTTTGAAATTGGGGGGGGGGTCTGGGTCTGCCAGGACAGGAAAAAAAAAGCTGGCTTCTGTGCTTGGCACGTGCAATGCACCTGAGAAGAGTGAAGACTGAAAAGGGCCGTCTCTGGGAGGTCATTTTTGACTGCCCGCATGCCTTAACCCTTTTGCGCGTACAGTCACACCGGTGTGATTAGCCATTTAGCCCATATGCTAAAACTGGTGTGATTAGAACACTAGATTGGAAAAATTCTAGCTAATTTTAGCTTTGAGGAAATAGCGATTTAACGTTAAAAAATATAGTAAATGCTAACTGAAAACTATGAGAAGCTTAACAACGCTAATGAAAACATAACGATCCATGTAATGTAACACGCGCGCTACATAGCATAAAAATGAGCTAGGTGTGAAAGGGTTAAGGTAAGAATCTCTTACAGTAGCATTATGATAACCTTAATTGGCCTACATGATGATATGTCAAACTTGGGACTGTTAATTAGCCTGATAAGGTTGAGTTGTTTTGATTTAGTGAACGCTAGCCATCACAATTTGGATGTGGTGTTAAGATTATTTCCATTGGATCTAACGTTAGCTGGCATACTTGTTATTCCAAATTCCACTAGTATAACGTTACTGATGTTAGGGCTCTGGGACTACTCATTTAACGTTACTAACATTACCATTTTGCCGACGATTACAACACAAGTTGAGCTCCTCAGCCAAAGTGCCAACTTAACATTAACGTTAGGCCCTGAGGGTTCCATTTTCTTTATGCTAAGATATTAGCAAGGCTAATACTTTCATAACCACGACATAATTAAATAATTTGTTTTTGAATTTGTTTTGGAACATGAGACTAATTCACGAGACAACCATGTAGACATTTAGCTAAAATGGACCTACGTTACTTACGATGTAGTTAAACGGAATGCTTGTTACAGTAGCCTAATTATGTCACTTGAGAAGGGGGCAAATGCCAAGCTCACTGAAAACGACAGAAGCTGACTTGAAATTACCTTGTGACACCAGTTGTTTTAGTTGTAGTGGTTGTGAAATCAATTTATAAACATCATATCTAAGCCCTGTCTTTTAATTGACCAAACAGCAGTTGCAATAGCTGTAAAGAGCAAACACCACATTAATTTCTAATAGCTACCCCCCGCCCCAACAAGACGTTCTGTTAATATGGCAATGTCATAATGACAAAATTGTTTGAGTAAATGCAGTAAGAGTACATTAATTCTAGGGTGAATTTTCCTTATATCCTCATGCTAAAATCGACTGTAAATCCACATTTTAAAGCTGATATTTAAAAAATTTTCTTCCCGGGGGGGGCATGCCCCTGGACCCCCCTAGGGGGTTCACATCTTTGTCACCTTTTTCACCCCTGATGAGTTTGCATCCCTGATTGTACCCTGGTATTTAACCACAAACGACATGATGTGGGATGATTTGTTGTTTTTCTGATCTTTATGAGAATTTCTGTTGTTACTCTGATCTCTTTATGTGCTGTCTAGTAGAGAACTTTATTCAAATGAGAATTTATTTTGTATTTTGCATGGATAAAAATTAAATATCAATTCTGAATATTCATACTTTGTCACTGAACTGTTATTAGGCTCTATCGAATCGTGGTGTTATAGAATCGTGAACCTCATATCGTATATCGAACCAAATCGTGGTTACTGTACCATAGCTTCATAAATATTTACCTTCATTGCTTGTCAGATTCAGCCTGTTATTGACACTAGATCCATTCTGGAAAAATAACATTTATTGTCGGTCACCAAGGGTTATCTGAAATATGAACTGTGATTGCTAGTTCAACAGGGAGGGTGTATTTTTCTTTAAATGTATCATACAATACTGAATATCTTCTAATATGATAAATAACATGATAATAATAAATGCCCTTTTACTTTAATTGGTTTTAATTTTAGTTTAGATTTACTATGACACTGTACTGTAATAATTCCATGTATGTAGTCCCCTGAATAAGGAAATAAATAATGAAATGATGATGATGATGATAACTATATATAACTACTAATACTACTACTAATAAAACAATAACTACTACTAATAAAACAATATTACTTACAATATATTTACTATTCCTACTACACCAACTTGTGATAGTATTACTTCTACCTGTAATAATAGTGATTATAGTATTTTGGTGGGGAGAGGAGCTGGTTACCAGGGCGGGGCAGGTGCAGCCCAGGGGGTCTGTGGGCGTGAGGGACAGAAGCGGGCAGCCCCTGGGGGCGGTCTGCTCGGCGGGGAAGGAGGGCGTGTGCCAGGGCTTTCGCAGAATGTGGTTCAGGCTACCATGGCTACCATTGTTTGGAGCTGGAGTGATCTCCAGTAAATCTGTGAGAGGAAGAACACATTGCCAGCACCCAATGTCAGCTAATGCTGTGTTCCTTCAACAAAACATTGTCCTCATTTTTTCAGCTGAGTTCAGGACCAGATGCCATTTCTTCTTTCAAGCCATTCATGCTTATGGAGTGATAGCTAGCTGGGATGTTTGATTTGTTGTGACAGATCCAAGTGTTGCTACTATGTAGTTTTATAGTCATAAGGTGCATTTCCTCATATTCAGTGCTGCACCTCAATAGCCAAAGACTGGACAATGTTGATATCTGCTGCTTACCACACATAAGATTGTAGAGCTCTATGTTTGAGAAGGGATCAACCTGAGTTTTGTAAAGAAACTTTGGTCCAAAGCCTAAAAACATGGCCTGGAAAAACAGGACAAAAAGAAAAATTACTATATGTATTTGCTGAGGAAATGCCTCATATTTATCCATTCATTTTAAGGGGCAGCACTGTGTTGTAGTGGTAAGGAGCAGGACTTGTGACTCAAAGGTTTCTGGTTCAATTCCCAGGTGGGTCACTGCTGTTGTACGCTTGGGCCAGGTACTTAACCTGAAATTCCTCAGTAAATATCCAGCATTGACATGCATAGCTTACAATTTCCATATTGTAACTGATTGTTACAACTTTCTCATGTAAAAATTGTCAGTTATGCAAGTTGCCCTCAACTAAGTGTCTGCTTTGCAGCATGTAATTGATACCTGGATATAACTGATGGATACAATTTAATCCATTCAGGTTGATTGCCTTGTTTAAGGATGAACAAGCAGTGTACCACTAAGGACTCAAACCTGCAGCAATCTGGTTACCAAACCACTTCCCTCAACCTACTTCATATCAGTGTACCCCTTCACTGGTCTGTAGCTGCAGTGTGGCACTCCTATCCACAGTAACTTACACAGCTTGCGCTTTTCACATTATCCATTTATACAGCTGGATACTTAGTGAGGCAATTCAGCTTCAGCATCTGGCCCTGCTCCTTACCACTACAGCACACTGTTGTCCAACACACCACTGTATGTCTGTATGCCAGCCCACCTGCATGCTTTCAGCATCATTGTCATAACCATGGGTACCACCAGCACAATACTTGAGTGAACCTTGATATCTGCAAACAAGGTGACAACTCAGTATTTGCTGAGAACACAACACGAAAGTTCCATTTATCATTCAACACAAAGACAGTCTGTCACAGCAGAGACTCCCTGGCCCAGAGACTTCAGTGTGTAGGCTGTGAGACTGGGGGGAGTGCTGCAGGATTAACTGTTAGTGGGATGGGAAGGTGGGGATGTGAGTGGGAGCCAGTGGGTATTATGGATTATCGTATGCATTTTTTAATGCAGTGTTGGGGAGACAAGGAAACTCTGTTGAGATGCAGTAGTACACTGTTGTGTAGTGTGATGGACGAATAGTCTACCTTATGATGTTTGTATTTGTAATTGTTTGTTAATACCCAAACAGATCGAGGCATACACATACACTGCTGTGAAAAATAATAAAGCTTTTTCTAAACTGGGACAACTATTAGGCATGAGAATAATTAGTGTACCTAGCGAACAGCCACTGTATGTTGACCAGCACGTTGACGTCCTCTATGCGCCTGTTGTTGGCATAGTGGAACCTCTTGGGAAGGTAGGGCTTGAGGTAGGGTTTGATTTGCTGGTCTGGTTTCCTGCACTAACAGCCAATCAGAGGACACAGGTGATGTGGCAGATACCAACATCAGCCATACAAAATGAGACCTCTCAGTCTTTAACAAGAGCTGCTCAAGCTGTTACCCAGAAGAGCTCAAGATATTTCCACATACATAATAATATAATGGATATTTATAATATTATGTATATTATATACATCATATACATTATATACATACACAATATAATGTATATTTCCAGATATTACATTATTCACATACACAAGAGACATCCTTATCTGGGCGTACATACCAAGCCTTGAAACAATGTGTCTTGCTAAACATTTTGTCATTTTATGAGCGCAACTGAACAAAAGTACCATGCTAAAATGTACAGAAGTTATGCTACTCCCTGGATTCAAACCCACAACTGCTGCACACAAATGAATCACTCAATCCTAAAAAAATGATAAACGTATCATTACCACTCCTGCTCTGTTAAACTTACGGTCATGTTGGCCACAAGTTCAGCTGAGTCCACTGAAAAAGAACCAATAACCAAGATCATTAATGGTAAAATACTGTAAAACACTAACTGTAATTAAAGAACATTAAAAGTATTCTAGTGAACAAGTGAAAATGTTGCTATTAGTTCACCCAGTTCTAAATATTTCATTGCCATTTACCCAACTTGACTGTATTTTTAAAGCTCCCAAAAGAAGAACATTAGATAAATATTTGAAAATGAGAAGCCAGATTATGTTGGCTTTGTCATACCAACCTGAATCAAGTCCCCACATTGCACTTTTATGAAAGCCTGGCATGTCCAACCAAACGCTTTCCCTGGGTTTCAGGGAATGTACATGGCCTGCTGTTCCACTTACAGGTTTGGTGTTTGTCCGCCGAGCGGATCCTCCCGAACGCACCCTCGTACACGTAGAGGCCCGAGACGTCGCCAATCATGCTCTGCAGATGCTCCACCCTCTCGCAGCTGGTGTCCTCCATACCTGCAATGGCATGATGAGAAGTGACGCAGACAATTCCAGAGAGCAGTGGCCCGTGGCTATAGCACCATGGCTACCTTTTCAGAGGCAGTGCAATGCCTGGCAATAGTTTCAGAAACAGAGGGTGCTGTGTGAGAGGAAGGACGCCTGGTTTACCGTGATCGGCTACGATGATGATGTTGATGCACTGGTGAAGGTTAAGCTGCTTGAGTCCATTCATCAGCTGCCCGATGATCCTGTCCACCTCCTGAATGGCCATGACCACCTGGGAGTAATGAAAGCCAAAACATCACTAACACGTAGTTACCTGCCCACAGTTGGACTCATTAGCAAAATAAGAATAAAACGGAATATAGATCACATGCTTCACAAACAAGGCTCACATTGTAGTCTCCTTAAGAAATAATCACCTGAACTGTGATTTCATTACAGTTTAAAAATGTTTCCAAGATTTCCACATTTATCACTGTATACAGCCATTATTAACTTGGCAGCTGTGTGTTAGGACATACAAGCAGTACTATTCATAAGCCAATTATGACACTTCCAAACAAAATGCAGCAGCTCATCTTGCTCCAGGGCTGTTAAACAGGACTGTTCTAGAAGCCTTGTGTGTGCTGGTTTACACCAGTCTCTGCTATTAAATGCTTAATTTGCCCTATCAGCAACTGAGTTTTAATGTTTTATGCCTCTTTTTGGGAAAGGGAAATGACAGCTCAACATAAGTGTGTCTCCTGTACTAAACAAGTCTCATTTGGAAGAACTGTGCAAGCATTAATGCATACAGCTAAATAGATGTTTTCTTTCTACCAAATAAGCAAACAGAACATATCTTACAGACAGCATGAAGCTAGTGGAAACAGAGCGAGTACACCCAAGTGGTGTAGACTCAGACTCTGATTCAAACTGACAGGAACACACTTTTGTCCATCACTTTGAGTGAATAAATTAAATCGGCATCACATAATGCCAATCATTATGAACAACAGCATTGTGAGTTTGCAGTCATGGGAACTTAAAAAAACTTGACATAACAGTTGATTCAGTTTGTAACTCATAGTTAAGGACAGAGTACAGTAAAGTCAGATTAGACAGAGACGTTCGCGTAGTGTATGAAAATGTAACGGGACAGCACGGCAATGTTCGGACTCGCGCTCCTCTTGCGTGAGGCGGTTTGGCTTCGGCCGCTTTCCTGTGGTTATTATAGCTACTGTACTACTCTGTTATGCTACATAATACCCCTATACTCATGAGAGCTCACCCAGAGGCTGATAGCCAGCTATCATGTGACAGCGTTCATGCATAACCTTGGCAAACAAGCGTTTCTGAATGCCCATGAGGATAACGCGGTAGAGGCGTTACATTACATTATATTACATTACATTAATTTATCAGCCACTCTTACCCAGAGCGACTTCTAGCACAAGAGAACAGAATAGTATAGTTTAAATGAACAACAGAGCCAGGTCATGTGAACAACACTCCCGGTCCCGTGAACATAAGCATAACACTATTCATGCGCTACCACAAATTAACTTCTCCTTATCTGAGGCATCTCTTGGTATCAGCCTGTACTCGTCCCGGCTCTGGCCCTTTACAGAGATTAGAGATAATACGATGCTCCTGGCTTGACTCTGTGGAGAGTGCGGTAAACGAACAGCAATGTGTGTGCGTTAGTAATGCGCTTACCCCGCCACTGACCGGCCCGTCATTGTGTCCTGATTTATCAGGCTCCTCCAGGTAGAGAGTGAAGAAGTCAGGCCTGTGAAAACGTGCCGGGGGAAAAGAGTTTAGCAACAGGAATCGAAACAGCATTCCCAGCTACTGTATTCTGGGTTTTACCAGAAGCCGGTTGGCCTACCAAGTGTGGATACAACACTTGGATACAACTGCTACACATTTGAAATGTTATTCGCATTCCCATATCAGATGTTAACCCTGTGCATTGTTGAACTCAGTGAAGAAAGTATGAAATTAACTTTAATAATAAAAAGTAATTTGAAAATGAACCCCAAATAAAATGCCTATTTGGACCTATCAAACACACAGATTCACAAATCCCTCACAAATTCTTAAATGCTTAATATGTCCATCCAGACACCGGCCTTGGATTATATTCTCACACAGGACAACCCTAGATGCATTGCATATATTAAAATGCAGCAAGTAATACATACATTTGAAAAATAGGACAGGGAACATTTATTCAATTATTATTGTATTATATTATTATATTATTATATTGTGATTCTGCTATTCAGGTATTTCTTTACCTGTCTTTCTCTGGCAAGCTGAGCCACTTCAGGACAGTGAAAACTCTCTCTTCAAATGGTATTTTACTATAAAGAGATAAACAAGGTGATTAAAATTAGAATATCTCAAAGCACTAATACGTAATTAGGTGCGGGGTTCTATTTTTTCCAAATAGTGACAGCTCTTTTCGACACATGCATCACTTCACACATTGTAGTATATCCTATAAAGAAGGACACAGATATTGATAATAATAAAGATGCTTTAAATTATGTAGTAGACTACCTGGCCCATGGTTTTGATTATTGTTCCCCTTAAATACACTTCAACCCATTTACACAGCAGCATCCTCTAATTTAAAGTGAGCAATTTTAGCACTATGTTAATGGTACAAAAGCATATGAGATCAAACCCCACCACCTCCCGGTTCAGAGTCCATTGCTTTGGCCACTACACCCCATCTGCTTTAACACTGAAAAACGCACCCATTGTAATCTTGATATATGTTTGGAAAGCTCCCGTTGATTTTGACATCCGACCCAGGCCAAAAGAATGTCCCAGCCTTTAGCCCTTGGTACATTGCAGTGAGCCAGATCTATAACCAGAATACAGTACACACATTTCAAGGATCATCGCAAAAAAGTGAGGTCCCACATACAACTCCACAGCACTGAGGAACCACAATGTCCTCTCCAAGGCTTTCCGTCTATTCATGATTCCTCTATTCAAAAGAGCCAAACACAGCTCCATTTTAATGGCTGATCACATCGAGTGTGGCTCAGGATTCTGGGGAATTTGAAGCCAGGACTTACCGGTTGGCCCTGGTACCATCTGGGATTGGACTTCTCACTGTTTGACAGACTGAAGGAGGCATCAAAGACAGGATCGTACATGTTGTTGTCCACAAGCCCATGGGACTCTGCATACAAGCCCTGAGGTGGCACAACCAAGGAGGTGATACTCAAACACACACCTTGTACCCACAGTACCTCCAAATAAGCACATTTTTTAGCAAGCTGCAGCGAGTATTATCGCTCCAGCACAGAAACAGACCCCCCATGTTTGCAGGTACATGATGAGGTGTCGAAAGAGATTCTAGGAATTCCTGAGGAAGAAATGAAAACCTCTTTCATTGCATGTTTCAGCACAGCCTCTTTTAGGTTGGTTTATACAGGTTATATGCAGAAATGCAAGAAGTGTATAAGCACAGATCAAGAGTTGAAAGAGGAGAGGGTATCAGTGAAGATAGGAAGAAGGATCCATAAGGCTCTCAGAGGGAGATAGGAAGGATAACAGCGTTGTGCGAGTGATAACGGACCAGTCACAGGCAAGCAGAGCGCGTATCTGCTGTGTGCTTACTGTGGTGATGGTGTAGTGGTTGGGGAACGTAAGGCTGGGGAACACAGCTTGCATGTAAGAAGCATGAGTGCCACAGTTTTCTGAAGGATGACATTACATTATTACATTATTAAATATTATTACATAACATTGCATGACATTATCTTAGCAGGAGGTCTCATCCAGAATAACTTGTACAGCTTACAATTTTTTATGTTACACATTTATACAGTTGGATGTTGACTGAGGTAATTCAGTCACCTTGGCACCTTGTACAACAGTAGTGGCATACCGGGTGATTGAACTCTCAGACACTGGGTTATGAATCCTGTTCCTTACCAGTACACTACACTGCTGCTAAATCCACGATACTAAATCCACTCAGCGATGCCTTTAGAACTCAGTCAGCAGCAAGAGCCATTTCTTTTTCAAATCACCAGCACATGTAAATTAAGCTGATGAAAAAACATGCTTGTGAGTTTTCATGAGTTAGGAAGAACCACAAGATGCAAGGAAGATCAATTTCTGTTTTTGGGGACTAAGCTGTAAATGATTCATTGTGTGTCATTTTCACCAATATGTCTGCCTTCACGTTCAACAATGTGATCAGTTTCACAGAGCATACATGTGGAAATCTCTTTCATGGTGCACCTTTACGATAAGTATATAGGCCTGAATAAAACCATGCTGAAACATATATGATGCCATATCAGCTTTTATAACAGATCAAACAAAGTACTCTGCTATTGATGATGTCACAGTTTATTTGCAACCCAAGCAGATTTCCCAGGGCGCTGCACTTACTTAGTTTGTCTATGACAGGGATGAGTTTATTCCAGGTGGACAAATATTCAGCACGTAGCCCATCCAGCGATATAAGGAGCAGTGGCTGTCTTGTAAAACTATTAATCGGAAATGGGACCAATGAGTACACAGGATATCAAGGAAAAGAGACTCTTTTAGAAGTGTGACATGAGTAATCCTTTTGACTGTAATCCTATTTCAAATTCTAACCATGCAGCTACCTCCCTAGCTGGTCTACCCCCTACCATTTTAGGAATGTGGCTCATCCAGTAATGGATAGATATAGCAAAAACTGCCCTAAAATTAAGCACTCTGAGTACAATAAGAGGAGTATATCCACCCTGCATTTATATCTGTTCTTATGTCTGTCCCTTTTTTCTGTTGGTTAAAACAACTGAAAGTTAAATCTGCTTTCAACTTCAAAACACAACTGTCCTTTGCTTTGCCCCTGAGCCAGGTTTCCTGTACCTCTCTGGGCATTTAGGGGTGGTCATATCCTCACAGACGTCCTCCACCCACTCTGTTTCACCTGGAAAAATCCACAGCATAAAAATCGTCCCCAAAGTCCTGGGCAACTGCTTTCCCTTAGGAGGCCACAGACATCATATAGCTGTTTGCACACAACAACACCAGGGGAAAGTGACATGTTTTATCATTGTGACATCATAGGCCAAAAACAAGACACCCACCTTGACAGACACTTTTGAAGTTGGTGCAGCAGTCCCCTGCTGCCAGACAGTCGTCGGAACAGTGGCACTTGCTGTCCACGATCCTGGTCTCTCCACAGCGCAATTTAGTGCACTCCCACTGCTCAGCTGCAGGGGGCAACATTTCCTATTAAAGTTAGCCCAACACCAGTCAGTATGACAGAGCCACTCTGCTACAAACCCAAGGAGTCACAGACCACCAGGGTCTTTCCAGCACTCTTTAAACCGATAACACTGTAAACCACTACCATTCTAAATCTCTAAAATTTTAAAGCACTGTCACTTTCAACTTAAGCACTGCTGAAACGGTTGCCATCTAAGAGAAGGGTTGAGAAGCACTGTTTTATGACACTCAATGTTGAGTGATCTTGAGGGGGAGACCACTGGGTTTGCCTACATTTCCACAGAGAACAAGCAACCCAGTGTCTGTGAATAAAGCATTTACTGTAGCAATGCTGCTGTCCCTAATGTAAGGCACTGCCACAAGAGCCAATCCATTTTAAAAGGAAGCAAGCCCAGAGGCCTCACTGGGCTGGAAGCAGATGTCCTGGAAGTCGTAGCAGCAGTTGTTGCTCTGGACGCACAGCTTGTCACAGCGGCAACCGGGTGTCTCGGTGTCATAGGGCTCGTAGCAGCGGTGCCTACAGGAAGTGGGAATGGCTGACATGCCAGAGAGAGTGGGGTTAAGGAAATGAAAAGCAAGAGATCAGCTTTAGTCACCTTTTCTTTCTTTTTATTTCTGCCTGTTTCTTTTGTCGCCTTTGTATTTATATCAGCTCACAAATTATTTCCACCATTGTTGTTAATAATGTATCACATATTTCACGTTGGTAAACCTGCTTTGGTAATACTCTACATTGTGAAGTGAACTCAATGTAAACAAAGAGAGAAGAAGAAGAGGGAGGGATGGGAGAGAGATGGAGAGACAGAGAAGGGGACAGAGAAAGAGGAAGAAGGGGGATAAGAGAGATGTTGAAGGAGAGCGAGATGGGGCAGAGAAGGAGAAACTGAAATCTGGGGAAAGAGTAGAGAGAAGAGAGACTGAGAGCGAAAGAGAGGTCCAGTCATGATGATGATGAAGCCTATGAACATTTCCTGCGAGCTCTGAGGGGGTCGCGGGTGAGCGGCAGGGCCACCTTCATTGCGGCAGTCTTCCAGCTGCAGCCCCAGTCCCAGTCCCAGCCCCAGGATGATGGTGACGATGGAGACCGCCAGCACCCCGACCTACATGTGCGCACATAGTCACATGAATGTAAAGGCATACACAGACAGACATATGTAAACACAGGTGCATGCATGCATACACACATGCACAAAAGTAGGCATGCATACCCAAATGCGCACATGCATGCAAACTGGTACACAAACACATAGACACACACATTGATACACAAACAAACACACACATACATGCATAACTATGCACGCACACACAGGTCTGAACCCCAAATCCTTCTGTACATCAAAATGCTAGTCATAGGATGTGCATTATCATCACTTTCTTCACATAGTTGGTCCAATATTAGTAAACAGTTCATCTTTACTCCTTTGACATAAACATATGGTCATGACACCTTTGGCTATGAATCAGACAGATACATCACTTAAAAATCATCTTTTGAGCAGAAAAGAGTAAAATCATCTTGTCCCACAGAATCACTGTGAGAATCCCATAAACACAAGTACAGTTCTTTTATAGCGTGGGTATTTAGGTAATTAACAACCCTACACCTTCATTTCCGGAATTAGTTATTGCATTATCACAACGTTTGGAGTTACAGTGTAACCTGGATCGGGCACAACAGTGGCTTCTGCAGAGTCATCGCAATTGAGACAAGAAAGAGGTGTGACAGGGTACGCAATAAAATCCAGCAAGGAGCCACACTAACGTGGATTCAGCACCTGTTATTAAACCTCCACTGAGTAAAAGGTGACTCAGCTGAACAGAACATTTATGATTACACTCAAGGATTAACTCCTTACAGGCAGTTCTTTTAAAGCTCAGCATTCTTCCACGGGGGCACAGAGAAGAGAAAATGTTTTAAAAAAAAAAGCACAAACACAACTTCATTAACTATAAGTAAGTTGTAGTATGCCATGATAATACATCTCATGCACCTGAAATTCACCTTGATATTTAAAATAAACATTTACTTATTTGCTCATTAATTGTACTGTATTGTACTGTATGTGACCTGTTTCCATTGTATGATACATATTTATTACATATTTGCAAATTCCAACTATAAATTAATCTTAAATAGTGTGCATAAGAAAAATCTGTATTAAAAGCATTTAAATCAAAGTGGCCTCAGCCTGAACTTGGTAGGGACCAGTCACCTTTGTACAACACGTCCCGCTAAAGCTCAGCGCAAGCATCATTAGCAGGCGCCATAAAAAGCATCCAGGAAACACCTCTTGGGATTAAATTCTATTGCTTGGGTGGGTCTCTGCACTCTCAAATGCTTTTATTGTGGCACTGAATATAACAACAGAATCACTATTACTATTACTAATTACTATCACTAATGCTCACTATTACTGTGCTCTTAGCAGGGTGACATCTAATTGTCATGATTGTTTGGGTAAGGAGTTTCATAAAACCTAGAGACTAAGACTGTAAACTCATAAACCTTTTTGTTTCGGGGTAGTTTTAGAAATGTTTTTATATGTACAAAATTAACACAGTACATAGCCTTTATGTAGTTGTATATGTATAAAACCACATGCATTCATTGCACATGCATTTATATAATTCTATTCTGAACAACATGTAGAATCAAAATATCCTTTTAATACATCAAGAACATATAAAAAGACACATTGAAATACAACTTTAAGAATAATAGGAAAACTGAATGTCCAGATTTACCTATTTATATATATTTACATATTTATATTGAAGCCAATATTTCGACAAAAATAATTGATACTTACAATGATCATTTTTTTCCTGTGTGAGATATTCTTTCCGATCCCCATATTTTTGTTTGTTGAATGTAGTTGTCCACTGCCGGGAAAACGCTGTCGAAACGAGGAGGTGAAGTTCTGCGAGTCCAAATGCAAACAGCTGCAACAGCAACCTGTGGAAAACGGGAGATCAAAGCAGCCCAAACACATAAAAGAAACTTGCCGTGAGAAAATGTGCACTTTTTACCTTTGTAAATTTGAGAACAGGCTCACATCTCTATGGACCTGTCAAAAAAGAGCATATTATCGTAGAAACTCGTCGCTCGAGATAAACATTAACATGGGGTGATAACACTTCACTTTATTACACTCATATGAGTGCATGGGAGAGGATTGCGGAGACCGTATCAGTTTTAAGGAAAAGTCTATCAAAAGGCTCTGATTCTGATGGTAATGAACGCTCACGCTATGTCCAAGATACACAAGATAACATAAAAACCATCACTTTAAACAATCGTGCTATCAATGCTCATGCTTCATCGTCAGATCACCACAGTGCTAAAAGTGACACAGTAAAGTTCGAATGCTTGAATCCTCAGCAACCCAATATCGACCTGTCACTGACATATCTTAAGTGGACCCACATGTAAATGGATATGGTTGTAATATGGTTATAAATCCCTTCAGCTGGCAAGCAAGGAAAACTCATTGAGACCTAGCCTTCAAATGATGTTGAACAATAAACTGAGCTTCCTTGCTCGTTGGCTAATTTTATCTTTTAATAAAATTAGCCATGTTTTATGTCTAACCTTTTATATGGCAAGCCATAACCAGAATAACTCTTTACTGTTGCTAAATTGTGGGTCCTTGGCATGATATAGAGATGATGGCATCATACCCTTCATATATACTAAATAATCACTGACAAACAATACTGACATTCTTCTACCTTACACAACACATCAATTCATATGCCTGGTATTCCTAACCCATTACATACTATAGAAAAAGAAATAGTTTCACAGAAAGTAGGGCAGCATTAACTCACACAAATATGAAAAGCTCACATTCTGTTATTGTTGTAAGTTCAAAAAACACATCACCAAGTTACATGGAAGACCTGAGGAAGGACTGAGCGGCATTGCTTTGGAATAGCGATTGTTCAGCGATTGTCTATGTGAGGTAATTTGGCTGAAATTGTAAAGCATAACTTAAAATACTGTAATTTTAATGACATATATCTTCAAGTTTGACTTGAACAGAACATCTGCCTTGTACACGAAGGAGTTGTTGAATTGTTGCATAACTACTACAGACAAAACTGTGTTTCTGGACAGAAAATGCCAGGTGTGTCCAATGTTAAAAGGGCAGCAGTGTAGCACAATGGTTAAGGAGCAGGACTTGTAACACGTTCAATTCCCTACTTGGGCAAGGTACTTAATGCACAATCGCCTCAGTAAATATCCAGCTGTATAAATGAACAACATTGTTTAAAAAAAAAACTGTAACTGATGTAAGTTGCTCTGGATAAGAGTGTCTGCTAAATTCCAATAATGTAATGTTTCTGTCAGTGTAATATGATGGCTGGAGGCTCTGTGAATGTGAAAAAAATGACTGACAGCTGACTACTGTGGAAAATCACTATTAAAACCCAAATATGAACAGGAGAAAATTCACTAACACACTGATCTGATCAGCATCAAAGTGTGTGCATACTGTAATGAGATCAGGAACATGTGGGTTCTTTATGTGAGTGTGATACCCACTGTCAAGCCTAACACCTACAAAAACAGCTCCATGAGCAAGTACCTTCATCCAGAACAAAGGAGGTACTCAAATATAGAAACATGTCCTTTATTTTGGTTCATTTTCATAGAGGTTAAAGCATAAGGCATCAATTACACATTTGGTGGTACATGACAGCTGATATTACATATTCATTTTCATACACAGAAAAAAATACACATCACTCAAAGCTTCCAGCCACCACAGCCACATCTGGTACACTCCTCTCACAAACACTACACTCTATGTTCAGAACACAGACATATTATACAATTATTTAAAAGAATACAAAAGTCCATTCATGCTTGCTTTTCAAAAAAAAACTGAAGGAAATTTAGTTACATAGGGTTAGAGTACTAAAGGGCATAAAACAATGGAAGGAATAATAAATATGAGGACTGGTATAAAATGTACACCTAATGATTGGAGACGTAGTGGTTTAGATCTCGCTCTCATATGTGTGGAGGTAAGTCTTTAGGGAGAGGATCTCGGTGTAGCTCCTGCTGGTTCGGCGGTAGAAGTCCAGGCCTGTGAGGATCTCGACATCGCGCACTCGCGCCGTGTGCATCTTCATCAGCTCCTCCACCCACTTAGACTCATCCTCAGAGCTCTGCAGAGTGTTCACAATGTACAGGGTCAACACATGCACATGTCCACACAGGTACGCACATGCATACGCGCACATGCACACACACACATACACACACACACACACACACATATGCACACACGCATATATACATATACACACATGTACACAAATGGTCATACACAAACATACATGAATATGCAAAATTACACATACGTACACATTTACACACATTAGCACATGCAAATACGTGCACACATGTCCACATATTAACACACACATAAACAGACCAATGGCAGCACATGCAGCGCAAATCCTTCTCTGATAAAAAGATGATGTGAGGAAACAGCTGTAGTTTGTAGCAATGACAACGAGCAAGGCTCCAGATGTTGCTGATCATGGTTCATGGCTGATGGTTATGGTTGTGTTCCACATCAATGTAAACAACAACCAAGATGCACATTTTTCTCCAGTGAAATCCAAGCCATAACCAGGCATTTAACGAAAGAGACTTCTCAGTGACAGAAGCTGTGCAACTCAATACAAAAGGCTGTCCAACCCATTCTGAATGTTACAGAGGAACCATAGCCTCAAGCATCCAAACATTTCCCACTAAAAACAATAAATCAGGGGTATGTTGAAACTGAAATATAGCTACTGAAAGAGTGTGGCAGTGTTGGGAAATTCTGTATGTGCTTTACTGCACTGTTTTCAGCTTTGAAAGGAAAGAAGCCAGGGGCAGGCAGTGTAAATGCTTATTGTGCAATGGTTGTGTGAGCCTAATTTGCAGCACATCCATAGACCATAATGATGTTCCTGCCACCCTACTCAGCACTCTTAAACATTGTCCATCTGGAGTGTACAGGTGCCAGGTCAGCTCCCCATAGGAGTGGGAATGGATGCAGCATTTTGCACTAGAGCAGTGCAAGCCTCTGATGGATTCACCATGCAGTACAGTTTTTACCCTCCAGCCTCAGCACATCAGATGCACCTGTGGCTACAAGCAGAGATGTCATCTGTATTCATTTGTTCACTAGGATCTACAGTGAATACCTTTTATGATGAAGATGCACTCCAGTGAAAATGGTACATTTAACACTATTTGGGGTAGCTGAATATATCCAAGTGAACAATCTGCAGTTTTTTCCCCAATTCCTTTAACTGAGTCAAATACGTAAAAGTGTCATTATGAAGCCAGCGAAAATGAGACTGCCAAGAAATCTGATGTCACAGAAACAGGGGGGTGTTGGCATTCTTCTGAAGGTAAGAAAAGAACACCCCTTGCAGTGAGAGCGCAGCCCCTATTTGAACTGTGCAGGAACTGGGCAGCATAACAATGTGCTTCACACCTTCTTCCAAAAAAACATATGAGCTTTGGCTGCTCTGAGACTTCCTCTTGTGGTCGCATGTGCAGGGAAGACTTAACAAGAGGCCACTTATCAGCTGTCTTTATCTGATTCTGTTCCGAACTGCGGTTCAAAGATTCAGTGCAGCTTATCAGTTTCATTTGGCCACAAAAGCATTGACACCAGCAGGATTCACCAGTCGGCCTAGCTTTTGTTGTAAAATTGAAAGCCAGTAATAGTATATCTTCCATCGTTTGGACTTTAATTACCAGCAGACTGGCTTAAGACCCTCACAGAAAAAAGTCTGTGTTGAGCAACACTTGTTAAACCAATGCAAGATGAATGAGCAAATATGTAAAATACACACTTTTCACAAGCCACTCGTTTGGTGGCTTAGGTGGGAAACCAGGAGGGACAAAAATCATGGTGTGGGGACTGGCATTCATTTTGGAAATGAGCGAGCACACTGTCTAAATCAAAAGGAATAAAATCTTCACCAATCCCTCCTTACTGGTTCCCCTCACAAAACAACAAACTAAAGTACTAAAGAGAAAACAAGAAAGGGACCAGAAGGCAAACCAACTTCAGTGGTTTGGTGTCTGCCCCTCTGTGTCTGTTCCCCCGCTAACTCACTTTAGCCTCAGCCTCCACCTCTATGGTTTCTACTGGTTGCCATGACTTCCTTGGTAACATGATTTCTGGAATCAGAACAACTACTTATAACCTCCTTAACCAAAGAATATTTTTCAGTTTGCTGGACACTTATTTCTGATTTCTGATGTCAAAGTCCTACAACAATTGTAAAACTGCACATTGTTTCAAAATAAGCTCAGCTCCAATATTTAAACTGAGGTAAAATTTGACTGGAGTCAGTCCAAGAGTTATGAACTGCAATATTAACTGTATAAATCAATATCAACTGACAAATGACCTGGTCATCACAAAATCACTGGTGCTTTCTCTTAAGTCTCAGTGGGGTCATCTCTACCCCAGATGGAATCCTAACGCAAGTCAAACTTCTGGTGAGGACAAAGGTAGGGCCTCATTTCTGAAGACAGTGACCATCATGGAGAGAACGATTGCTGTGTCTGATGGTTGTCAGCCAAAACAAGGAACAAGGCACATGGAACCTTTCCTTGGTGACATGGCGTGAAACGGTGGTGAAAGGCCGGGAGCTGACAGTGACGGCGGAGGTGAGGGGGTGGGGGGAAGGGGGGTAGGAACTCACGTTGCAGCTCTCATCGTTGTCTGATCGGTGGGGCAGGATGAAGGAGAAGACACTGAGGGGACCGTCGCAGGAGTCCACAGTCTGGGTGTAGTCCAGGCAGCTGGTGATCACGATGTAGTAGTGTGTGGGGATGGGGACTGTACCGCTCACGTACCTGCGGCAAAGTCAGACACGCTGAGCTACTGACGTGGTCCTCACGGTCAGAGACACGCTCACAATGCAGTCCAGTCACGGCTAGAGTTTACACATGTTCTGAGACTGTTAGTGATTTACAAAGAGCTGGGAAAATATCTGCTGCATTTCACCAGGACCCTGGCAGGGTTATCCTAGACCGTAATGTGGCAGTCCAACACATGTACACATGTACAGCATTTTTAAAAAGTAGACCACAAGGGAAAATATTTATGAATGCACATTAAGAACTGGTCCACTGAGAGTGCTAAATAAAAAAAAAATCATCTTAATAATCAGATAACAGTCAAGAGCCTGTGCTTTAAACAAGGCTTATTAATTCATACACTCCAATCATTAACTTTTACTGCTGTCAGAAATGCCTCCTTCCAGCTCTGACTTGGTCTTGGTTTATTAATGAAAGAGAGACAGGGTTGCAGCAGGTTTACCAGAGCTGTAGTTCAGACCTGAGCCTGGCACTGCAGTATCGCCCTCAATGTCACATTTTCTTTCATTTATGTACAAGAAGGCCAATAGTCAAATACTATATATTTCAAGGGTATTTTATACCTATTTTAACACATAAAACGGGACTGTGAGGGCTGTTTATGGAGTAAGTCAACATAAATAACTGAAGGCACTTCCTCAGTTCCATGCCCCACCAACACATCACACAAGCTAAGCATGACCTCTGGACCACAGAACTGGCAGCCCCACCCAGCTGTGCAGAAATATTAGTTACCCTTGAAAAAGGAGAAGCCAAAGTCAAAGGTTAATCAAGTGATATAATCAGCACAGAGCCTATTGTAATATACACTGCTTGGAACCACCACATTGCTCTCTCCAGGAGCGGCCGTATGACTTTTGACTGCGGGTGTTTCGCAAGCCCTTACTGTTTCCTCTTCTCCGCCGTGTCCCGGAGGCCATCGTAGTCGTAGTCAAAGATGGGGCCGCTGACCACATTGACCCCGTTTCTCTCACTGGCGTAGCGTTTCACCAGCGTCCTCTGGAAGAAGCTCCACACCCCTGAGAGGATGAGAGATGGGACAGTAAAGGTTCTGTCCTCACCTAGAGGATCCTGGGGAGGTTGTCAGTGCGGCTGGGTCATGCTAACAGGTAATCACCTTAGAGGGAGGTGAGGGGCTAGCACATAAACCATGGAATTGAGGAGAATAACAAAAAGGATATTAACACTAAGTAGGCTGTCTGCTCCTACCTGTGTCTGAACTTGTGAGTTGGGCTAGAGGAAATAATCAATAACAAGTGGACCACAAGAGCTACGCTCTGTTTAAATGACTGGGGCATGCTTTTCAATACTGCACATGTACGTTAACTTGAGTGAGTGTGCCTATGTGTGTCTGGCAACTGGGGCTTCGCTGTGAATGGGGCTTTATGGCTGGGAGGCTGTAACTGTCCCTTTATGCGATGTTCCTCAGTATGACGCAATTGGTATGAAACAGGGCGGTAGCTGTGAGGGAAACTCAAGTAAAAAATCTGCTTTCATTTGGAGCCCAGCTCAAACAGAGCACACAGAATATGTTAGGGGTAATGCCACTGATTAAATCTCTACCACCCACAGAGAAATGCATGGTACAATAAATCCTACAGTATCATTAAAAACTCTCGCACATATATGTACCTGTGTCTATGTGTGTGGGAGTGCGTGTGTGTGTGTGTTTGTGTGTATGTGTGAATGTGTGTGCATATATGTGTGTATTCATGTGCCTGTGCATACACATGCAAGTGTAGGCGTGTGTGTGTGTGTGTGTGTGTGTGTGTGTGTGTGTGTGTGGGGTGAGCGCGCGCATACGTGCACGTGTAGTTATGTGTGTGTCATTGTCTGCCACAATGTGTAATAGCTGACTCATATCCACTGCAGGGACAGTTGGTGTCAGTCTCTCTGAGGAACAGAAGCAGCACTCACACGCTGGTCCCGTCTCAGACCTGAGCTCACCAAGCACAATGCCCACTCAGCACACCCTCACTGTCTGCAGGCTTTTAGCGTTGTCATTGTGTAGCTTTTACTTACAGCCCAGGAAAACCATTCACTTCATAACGGCACATGCACATTACTGCAGAGATCAAAAGCAAGCAAGAGAAAGGCCAGAACTCAGCTACTTAAATATCAATTAAATATGCATATCCAAATGTCAAGTTAGTTCAAAGTTCAGTGCTGTAAAAACAAACAGGGGTGGGTGGGGCAATGGATTCACCCGAAAAGTGACTGCTTGCACCCAGAAACCATGCTGTATCCCTGCCACTAAAATCACTTCTCATAGCCCTCCCTCCTCTCTCTGTAGAGCTGGTCATTGATTCAGAATTTTCCAGTTCACAAGTTCAGACATACTGTGCAGACACTGTCTCCTCCAACATTGTGGTTTTAGCACACAGCAGCACTTAAAAACACTGATTCATCTCTCTCAGTCGCCACAAAGCCTGCCTTCTCAGCCCTGCAGTTCACGGCAAAGCGATCACTTGGATTTATGGCGTGTGTTTTACGGTGTGCCAAAGGGCACTTACTCTTGAACGCGGGGTACATGGGGACGGTGTTCGTGATCAGGACTGCATCGTACTTCCCCTCAGGTGTCGAGGCCATTTCTGTGAAAGGAGAGGGAACACAGTCTTCAGGCTTCTTTTGGGTGACCCCGGACCACAAATCAGATGGTTGCCAGCATACAGTTCTCTCCTGCAAAAGGCAGGGGGCACTCACGCGGGGGGTAGAGGAAGCCGTAGGAGATCTGCTTGTCTGCTTTGTAACCCGAGCAGGACTGACTGTAGGCTGGGGGAACACGAATGTCTGGCCTCACACAGTTGCTCAGAGACTCAGGGAGAGGGGTGACGTCCACCTGGTGAGACAGCGACAAGTTTAAGACGACGAATCCAACACACACGTCACCTGCGCAGTGAGGTCACAAAGCCATCCCATTTACTTTCACAGACAGTTTTGACCAAGGGTACCAAAAGAGTAGGCATATTTTCCAAGTTAATTTATGGCTGCTCATATTACTCAAGAGTGGTGAAATTAACATTACCAGTATCATTCATCTGTGGATACCAACCACTAATTCCACAAACACATTTGAAAAATAAATTTGTCCCCTCTGCAGCCAAAAGTAAGTCATGTGTGATCTCATTACTTCGAAGCTGAACGTGAGTACAGTTAGAGTTCAGACTGTGTGTGTGGTGCATGTGGTTTCTGCATGACAGAAAGCAGCCATGCTAAGTAAACACACACTGACCATAGGGCTGTATAATGTGGCTGGGGTGGCTCAAAAACACAGGCTGTCTGTGACATTTACCAGCTTGGGGACGGTGTATGACGTCCAAAGGGGCATAGAAAGAGTCTCACTGTAGCCGCTGATATAGTCACTGTGATGAAGAATGCTGTATTTTGTTTTGAACATAACTGCCGGTCGACCATAAGGAAGGTTCTTGCTGTCTGGAAAAATAGAGGACAACAGCAACTATATGCAGAAAGTTACGACCACCAGAAATTCAGCCTCTGTGATGAATTGCAAACGGGCTTGGCAAAATCAACAAGACTGTAGTTACTTGTTCTGCTCTCTGTGATATTCTGTCAAATGGGCCTATGACATGGATGTAATGCTAAAGCTAGCACACCTACCCAGTTGATCAACCAACACATAAACTGAGTGTCTGGTCCCTGTCAGCATGCTGATGTGAACTGCAAGTCAGTGTGAGTTGAAAGAATTCATTGCTGGCCCAGATAGCAGCCTACCGTCCAGAGCTTGCCTCAGTCTCTGATTGAGCTCTTCCATTTTGTTCTGTAACAGACAGAGCCACAGTGACTCCAGGTTATAGCCTCTTATAAGGGTGATTTTCAAAGCTCTCTGCCCCCTATTTTTTGAACGCAACTGCAAAAGATTAGAGGTGAAAATCTCTTGCAAGAGAGCTTGAACACATCCCTGCGGAGGCAAGATTACTGTGCAATCAGGAAATACAACTTCAGTTGCAAATACAGGCACAGAAGTCACAGCATTTAAGAGCCTGACCCAAAGACCAGGAGCAAATCATCATAATAAATATTCAAATTAGTCAAAATAATTCAAATTATTTTACAAAAAGAAACAACAGCTATTAAATATGTCAGAATGACCAATCACAACTCCAGAAGTACTTCTGACACCTACCCTGAAAAAAATGAATACAAGTTGATCACTTCAGACATTACATACAGTGCTCACATTCTTGCTTGAGAATATTTCATTAAAAACTACAAAAAATAAACGTTGGGTTGCTTTTCATCCAAGCATCAAATCAAAAAGCTAAAGCGACACACTGGAAAAAGATAATCAGATGAAAGGTTTATACACATCTGCTACGTTTATGCTTTCTGCTTTAGCTTTCCGCTTGCTGCTTCAGTGGAACGAATCCTGGGCTCTACCAAGCCATCCAACCACAGGAAGGCTGGGAAAGTTGCCCTCGGTGCTGACCTTGTCCTCGCAGCTGCACCCCAAGTCGTCGGTGACTGCGGAGGTGGGGACAGAGGGGGTGGGCTTGGACACCTCCTCGGGCATTGTGGGTTTGTAGAAGGGGTTTTTCAGCAGATGGTTCAAACTGCCATGCGTCCCATTGTTAGGGACAGGCTTCAAGCCCAGTAGGTCTGTGGCAAAGTGTTGAAAATTTAAACAAATGACAGTGAATGGCAAATTTAAAAAGAAAAATGAAGTGAAATAGCAAGCTCCCATGACCCAAAGAGAGTGGATACATTTATATTTCTGAGAGGAAGAGAAGTAAAGGCTATTCACACAGGTTTCCAACAGTGGATAAATGAACAGACATTAAAATTGTATAATAGCTGTCTTACCACACATGACATTGTAAAGTTCAATGTTCTCAAAAGCTGGCACTTTGGTCTTGAATTTGAACGAAGGCCCATAACCCAAAAATATGGTCTGCAAACAACAACAAATGTTATGATATTATAAACAAATAAATAAATATATACTTATTAACATTTATATAGTATGTATATAAATAATTATAAATAACATAAAATATCTGAAATCAGTATAGTTTAACAGCAACAATGACAATGACATTGTGAAATTCTAGAAAAAAATTACGATTTTTATTGATCGAACAAACACAGCATTTACCTGCATGCTGTTGATCTTGTTATCGTAACCATGGTCACCAGAAAATCCACACTTCCCAGGATGTTTTTTAGCCTCTGGAACTTTCCTATAATGCAAAAAAATTATAAAAAAGTTTAAATTCTGGAGGGTTCTCAGAGTGCTTTGCTATCCTGATGTAACTGCCTTTTGCTCTCTCAAGGCTCGTTAAACATCTCACTGCCAACAAGTCAACCAAAATGTACTTGCTTTGTAAATGAGCTTAGTCACTGGTCTGGGGCTAACCCTGTTGCAGCCAGAATGAACCGGCCTCTTGCTTTCCCCCTGATCTGTCACAACGGAGGATGGATGATGATTAAACGTTATTGTAAGTGAAGTGCACGATCACAATTTTTCTCTGCATCTAACCAGCTTGCTAGCCTGAGGCCACGTCGTGAGGTGGCTTGGCACAAGATCCAGTGAGTGCAGTGGAAGGCCTAGGGCTGTATGCTTTTGCTTTGTAACTTGTAAACCAGGCTAAGGAGGATGAGACTGGCGTTTGCTGCTAGTGTGCAGGCCGCTTTTTCCAGCAGCCCTGCAGAATAGACCAGATACCTGAGCCTCTGGTACATAAAAGGTGCATCAGCAAAAACATTGCTCACCCTCAAGCGCAAATTCAAACATAACCTGTTCCCCTCATCTGGAGCCACCTGCTCTTTCATGCCTGCTTCTTAATACATTACTTAGACACATTGTCTACATTTTATGCTATATTCAGAGTTAATAATGTCCTAATAACATATTCTGCATAACTGAATATTCAGGCTTTCGTCATTCCTTGCCATGATCCCAGTCATTTGCTCTCCATTAACATTCTGAGCTCTAAACTCAAATAACACATATCTCTGCTGTTGGCATGGTTTTATCCTTATCATATCTGTCAGCCTTGTCTGTTTCTCAGTCCCCTCCTATTGGCAGCCTGTTGCTCCTTAAATGCACTTCAAACCCTCTCCTCTTTATCTACAGGTTCTATATGCTCTTGGCTTGTCAAACCATGTTCCATTTCCCAGAGACCCAGAATTGTTCCTTTCATTATCATCATCATTGTCATCATCATCATCATCATCATCATCATTCTGGTCTAAAACATAGTACTAACAAACTCAACCATTGTACAGTTCACCTGAGATAACACCAAATGTGTTCTTTAAGGCAGATGCACCTTTTTATGTTGAGTCATGTTGAGTGACTTCTAAAAGGCATTTAAAATCCATCCAAAAGCATAATTTCTGTAAAGTTGGTATGGATAGGTCCCTTATGATGCACTACATGATTTGTGCAGCATTTCAGCACAGCTCCTTATCTTGACTATTCATAAAAAGGGTCACAGTAGGATTGGGATTAAATCTTTTAGTCTCCATTTGCAATGCTGCTCACCCTCTAACATTGTCTAACGGGGCACATTCTTGACCCGGCACAGATGTCAAGAGAGGTGTTACTTCGCATATGTGCAGTAATGCAATGCAAACAAATGCAAGCTGATCCAGAATGTTTCAGGCATGAACCTGTTCGCGCTTATAGCGTATGGGTGAGTGCCAAATGGTTGCCCAGAGCACCAACTTATACATTTCACAGACACATTTTTGTCTGCATGTCACCAGTGAATGCTTTCTCCAGACTTTATACATGTGATCCATGGTGCATAAACTGCAGTGAAAGCAGGTGAACATCTAAGAGGTCTAACTCCAAGCACGAAAAAAACAAGGTGCTAAAACAGGGTGAGAGAAGAAGAGAAAAAAGAGCAACTGTCTGATATTCAAAAGTGCACCATTAATGTAATGTAATGTTTCACATTAATGTAATGAATGAAACACTGAGGGATGATGGGTAGAGACCATCTAGCACTGCTCACTTGAAAATACTTGAAATTTTTTGTGCAAAAACCATGGTGGTGCATCTTTAATGCCTTGCTGTATAAAAATGTTTAGGAACATAAGAATATAAAATCAGTCTGGATAAGGTTAGGCTTCCTCAGAACTCAATGGTTTTGGTGGATGGTTTGATGCAACATTGCAGGCAGACATCACTGTTGTTTTTTTTTTTTTACTTTAGAAATGCCTCTATGCACGCCCTTTTTCCAATGATTATGAAGATGAAACCTAGGATCTATTAAAGCAGTACTTGCTAAGACCTTTATGAATCAGACCTGATTAACATTTTTGGGTTGGTGCAGTTCATGAGCCCCTTTCTGCAGCTAGGAATTATGGATTTGCTCTCTCACTGAACCAATGCTGCCAACTTTTTGAAAATTCCACAAACTTCTACATCTGAATCATTCGTTGGGAATTTTTTTTTCTTTAATTAAAAGTGTTGCAAATTCGGTATTTAGTGCCCTCACACATAAAAAGTCATTTTTATGCTAAACCCACAAGCACGTAGCCCATGAAAATTAGGTATTGCCTGGAGTACAGTAAACAAATATTCTGCTTCATTCATGTTTGAATGGACACTTCTCCTTCATACCTACAGGAGGGTGAGGGTCACCCCTCAAACAGCGTTTAGTTCACAGCCCCACTGCCAGGGATTAGGCTGTCTGTATCTCTGAAGCCAAACGTGAAAGATCTCTTTCATTTTCTCTCTGCTTCGTGCCAAGGCAAACAGAATGACCTCTCTGTGGCAGGGGCTCATTCTCGACTTGTCCCTGTGTCCCTCCCTCCCTCTCCCCGCCTTTCCCCTTGGCCTTGTTTTCGGTTCACTCCCGCGACAGGCATTACCTCACGGGTTTACTTCAAGAGCGAGAAATTTCCACTCGGTCTGGCCACTGACGACAAAGCGTGAAAGAAAAAGAGGCCGGTCGGAATGAATGGCGGCGGTCTCCGCCTGCCCCCGGGTGGGAGGTGGAGGGTGGAGGGTAGGGGGTGGGGATTCTTTTCGGTCAGACGGGGGCGAGTGTTACCTGGCAACATGCCACTTTCGCTCCACCAGCAGATGGATGTCTTCAATTCGCCGGTTGTTGGCATAGTGCAGCCGCTTGGGGAGGTGCTGCTTGAGGTACGGCTTAAAGTGCTGCTCAGACTTCTTACACTGTGGGAACAGGGTGAGGAGGGAACTCAGATGGCCAACGACCCCTGCTACTGTTACCACAAACTCCCTTACAACGTAAAGGTAAACAGACCTAGCAATGCTCAGCATACCCTCATTAGTGAGGGAACCAATTACTGAATGGACAAATGCTTTATTGATACCATGCTCCTTTCAATGCCCAGCCTCACAGGACACAATCAAGCTTAAAGGGACATTGGTGTGGTGTAGTGGTTGGGGAGCAGAGATTTTAACCCAAAGGTTTATTACATTACATTACATTCATTGAGCAGATGCTCTTATCCAGAGCGACTTCCAGCAAGTTCCTGGTTCAGTTCCCCGGTGGGGCACTGCTGTTCGACCCTGGGGCAAGCCCAGGTGCCTCAGTAAATATTGAGCTGTACAAATGGAAGATTCGAAGATTGCTTCACATAAAAGCATCTGTGAAGCAAACTGTAACATTAAATGGAACAAACTGGCTTTGTTCTGCAGGGGATAGGAGCAGGAAAGGGGATCCATAAATGTATGTACATGGACATATGTATTCAATAGGTAAGCAAATATTGTATACTCACTGTAAGATTCGCAACAACTGCTTTTGGATCATCTGTAAAAAAACAAACAAGAAACCCACAAAAATATTAGTAAAACACAACCATGACTGATTAAAATAGTGACAGAGCATTTCCTATTGCCAGCATTTTGTAAGATTCTGGTCCAGATCCCTAAACCAGCTCACTAAGTGCAACATAAGATAGCACAGATCCTCTCACTTAAGGTATGCAAATACCTGTATTCATTTGTCTAGATGGCCTTATTGTAACCACAGTTCTGCTCACAGACTTCAATTGTCGCTTTGGCCGCAGCTAGCCATTGCGGCAATCGATACTTCTAAAGAAACCGGTGATAGGTGATTGAGAACTGTTCTTGCTAGGGAAGATAATGTAATTACCAGACCTCCTGTATTTCACCACCTGTATGCTAATTATTGTCGATCCTGATCAAAGCTCTGTATCAGTATAAAGAATGCTTTCGCTGAGTGCTCAGGGTTCAATCTGACTCCGCTGAACCCAGAGTGCGTTTCATGCATTTCTGACAACTGCCATTCCGGTAAATAGAGAAGTCTTTTCCACGAAGATCGGAACTGCGTCCTGTTTTTCCTGTTTTTCCTGCCAGCTTTTTCATACATTTTCTCTTAAAAATCCATAAATATGAAAAAACTACTGCTGTATTAGAAAGACCACAATGACAATGATCATCATTTTAAATAAATGTGCAAATAATTGATCTTATCCTAGTCTTATCCTCTGAATGGATGCAAAACATCACGATAATCAAACTCCTCTGAATGTACAAATATACTCAATTTAGTAATTATTGTAGCACGTATACTATTGTATTTGTAAGCTCTAGGACCAACTCGTGTTCTACTCGTGTTCAATAGTTAAAGAGTACTTTATTAAAACTGATGTCACATCATATGCTTATGAACAAATGCTGTGGTGGAGAAACTGGAAGGACAGAACCAAACATGTCATAGATTTTACATTTTTTATCTGACATAATGATCGATATATGAACTTGTTCAAGACCAATGCTGGTCAAGGCATCTGGCCATTTTCTTAACGGCACTCCTGCTTTTTGTCACTCACATTTAGGGTTGTTGGGTGATCTGGAGCGAATTCTTCCCAAAGACCCAGGTGTCAGAATGATATCATCCACATTAGACATGTAGGAGCTCAAGAACTCTGTCCTATCACAGTGAGCCTCTTCCATGCCTGTGTGGGAAAAAAACGACAAATGAGAAAAAATATTCCATTCCATCCTTAGGAAGCTGACATATAGACCTAGATGGTGGACCACAGCTTCTGTGAACCACATCAGTATAATGAGCACACAGGTTCAGACACAGCACCCCCAGTGGCATGGAGGAGTAAGGGGGGGTTCATGAGTACCGTGGTCTCCCACTAGGATGATGTTGACACAGCGGTGCAGGTCCATCTGCTTTAGGCCGTCCATCAGTTGCCCGACAATCTTATCGATCTCCTTCAGGGGGCCATTCAGCTGCGTCACAAAAGCAATGTGTGAAATACTGGCATAAAGTTCAGATCCTTAACACTGCCACTCCTATGCCTCTAACAAAGTACAAATTCACCCTCACAGGGACTGATGTGCTCTTATAGCTGCATGCTAAGATGGAGACTGCAGTAGAAACTTTTATTTCTACTGTGTGCTTTATGCTTCAGCCAAGGAGATTTAAAAGCAGTTACAGAAAGACTGCCACTGTTTCACTCCAGACTTCCTAAATTTTAAAGAGCGTGTAAAAGAGGACCAAAGGTTTTGACTAACTGGGCTTATTACCGAAGCTAAAATGCGTGTAATATTTCATTCGTCATGCTAACAGTGTGAGGCCAGCTCTTTTGGCCCTTTCTGCCCTGACTTGGAACTCTTATTACCAGGAGACCATCTGGGGCCTTAAGCACAGCTCAGCATCCAGGCACATGTTTCTTACATGCCTGTAGCAGGTGCTCTGCACAAAAAGCCCTGAAACGTGACCTCTGCCCCCATGGGCTCACCTCAGTGGTCAGGGGCCCCATCTTGTGTCCAAACGTGTCCGGCTGCTCCGAGTGCATGGCATAGACGTAAGGCCTGAAAGGTCACAGTGACAAACAGGGGGATCAGCTCAGCGGGTCTCTCCTCCCTCCTTGTAAAGCTAAGGCATGTCCAATCAAATTCCACGGCATATTCACACCACGCCGTCGAGGTTTGTTCGTATGAGGAACACACGAGGAGCATAATTGCCACAGTGCAGCATATGTTTCGCTAACCATGGCTCAATGAGAGGATGGAATGTACTGCACTATACAATAATATGGCTGCAGTGTGGTGTAGTGCTAAGAAGCAGGGCTCGTAACTAACAGGTTGCTGGCTTGATCCCCCACTGGGACACTGTTGTTATAGCCTTGGAGGATACACTTAATTCACAATTGTTTCAGTAAATATCCAAAGATTGAGATTGTATATACTGCTCTGGATAAGAGCATCTGCTAAATAATAATAATGTAATGCAACCACGATGGCATAGTTCAAGCAGGTGGTATAGTGAAATGGAGCAGAGCTTGTAACCAAAAGGTTGCCGGTTCAATTCCCTGCTGGGGTGCTGCTGTTGTACCCTTGAGCAAGGTACTTAACCCAGAGCTGCCTCAGTAAAAATCCAGCTGTATGAATGGGAAAATTGTTATATGTTACTGGATAAGTGTGTTTGCTAAAAGATATTAATTAGGGGTGGGACGATACTCTCGAGACGCAATACACCACGATACAAAAATGTGTTGAAATATCTCGTGGAGAGTCACGATATTTTTGTCTGGCTCCGTTATGCAAAAAAGCCTTCATGATTTAAGTAGTGAAATGATATCCAATAAAATAATAATTACACCGCTACCACACCAGGGGCGACCATTAATACTTTTGATGTGATACAATGGTCACATCATTTACACACAGTCAGAGATGAACGCATCCGTAGTTAGCCAATTCTCACCCAATTAAGGATGGAGCCAGACATATGCGATGCACCTACACAACTTAAATCATTTGTGTGGCAATACTTCGGATTTCGAGTGTGACACGATGATAAGGTAGTGGAGAAAGATAAAACTATTTGTAAGATCTGCAAACTTGTTTTGCCTTTCACATCTTCTAACACAGCGAGTATGGCTAAGCACATCACACGACATCACAGGAATGCTGTAAAGGAGAAACCATTACCTGGGAAAGGTCAAGTTACTCTCCACAAAGCATTTGCAACATCTCTTCCCCTCTCTAGTCAGAGTGAAAATGGAACGCATCGGCCTATACATTGCCCAAGATCTCTGGCTGAGGATTCCAAAGACTCCTGAACACACTAGAACCCAGGTATAAGATTCCCTCTCGTGCACACTTTATTCGGACTATTGTACCAAACATGTACAAAGACGTTAAAGAGTGAAAAGGGCAGAGAGTGTAGCCCTGACAACGGATGGTTGGACATCTTGCGCCACACAGAGCTACATTACCATTACTGCTCATGCCATCAATGAGAACTGGGAGATGGAGATGTATGTGCTTCAAACCCGCCAGCTCTTTGAGTCACGCACTGGAACGAATATACTGTAGGCACGGTGTTGAAGGCTGCTGTGGTCGAATGGGAGCTGGAGAAACCTAATTGTAGCATTGCTGTTGTGACGGACAACGCACGGAATATGGATGTTGCTGTGAAGGCGAGCGGACTTGCGCCACACGTGAAGTGCTTTGCGCATTCATTGAACTTGGCAACTAAGCGCAGTCTTCAAGTGACACGAGTGGCTCAGCTGCTTGGACATGTAAGACGTGTTACAACATTTTTTCACTGGAGTCCAACAGTGGCTGCTGTTCTGACTTCCAAACAGGCCGCTCAAACTTATCACGGATGTTGCTACTAGATGGAATAGCTCCTACGAGATGTTAATGCGCTACCTTGAGCAACATAATGCGATAACCGCTGCTCTGCTGAGTACCCAAATTCGCAGGAATGCCGGAGACATTGACATTGCGGATACTGTAGGGCTACTCAAACCACTGAAGGATGTCACAGCTGTTCTGTGTGATGAGAAACAGCCTACAGTGTCTCTCATTCTGCCTCTGAAGAATATGGTTGAAAAAAGACGCTCCAAAAGACGAAGATTCATCCACTGTGCCCGCTATGAAAAAAGCTATACTGGACAATATTATTGACAGATACTCGGGACATGTTGAAGACTTCCTGCAGGAGAGCACAGCATTGGACCTGAGGTTCCGTTCATTACCACATCTAAATGACACACAGCGAGAGGCAGTGTTCGCCCGTCTACATGTGGAAGCACAGCGTTTGAGACAGCTCATCAGCCATTTTCATATTTGTCTGATTGTGCCCTTATGCGCGACAGGTGTAGGTTTAAGAGCTAAGCCATATTTTACTTTTTAAAAGATTTTATTTCCCACAGGAAGGATGAATATTTTAATTGTTGAATTGTAAACAAAGGAAAGATTGCTTCATAACAGGATTTTTAATGTCATATTCTTTTGAGAACTCCCAGAGCATGGAAAGAGTAATGGATGAAGAAGCAGGTCCCTCCACACTTGGTGAAATAGACCCTGAGCATGCAGTACAGGAGGCAGATGACAGACAACCTCCTCCATCAGAGAGGACTGCCTTGGAAGATCTCCTTGGAGCTTCATTCTCTACATCAGAACCAGACAAACAAATAGCATCTGGAGCGAGATTGATCTTTTCCGGATAGGACAACCAATCCCCCGAAACAGAAGTCCACTATCTTGGTGGAAAGAAAATGCTCGCACCATCCCTCATCTTTCAGTTTTGGCCAAAACTTACCTGTCCATACCAGCAACCTCAGTTCCAAGTGAACAGGTATTTTCAATGGCAGGGGACATTGTAAGCTCTCATAGGTCTCAGTTACTGCCTGAAAATGTTATGTTAATTTTTCTGAAGAAGAACTTGTCAGAAGATTAGATTATTCCACCCATGCCATTAGCAGCCCTCCTAACTTAGATTTTTTGTTTTGTTCATAATACACTGAGAGCATGCACAGGTGTGCGTTCTGCCATGTAGACCATGTTTGTTTTGAAGTTGTGGCTAGTTAAGAAAATAGCCCTGTTTTCTGCCATTAAAACTAACTTAAATGCAAGTTTTGCCTGTTGGGATTTGTTACATTTCAGTTTAGATAGTAATGCTGGGCTACCCATTTAGTCTGATTACATTTGATAAAAAGAGTATCGAGATTGTATCGTCTTGTTAACCCTTGACATTGAGGATTGTCTTGTCTCGTGGCCTAAGTGTATCATCCCACCCCTAATATTAATATAATGAATCACAGGTTGGAAGAAATGCTTTCGCCCTGACACACACGTAATGTTTTTCTGCAACCATATTTCATTCACATTTGCTTTTGAGCTTTTTCTTTTTTTGCAAATTCACAGTAAAAAGGACACTGGACAGTGGGTGCGGGTGAGAGAATCCCAGTTTGAACACTTTGAATGTATGACTGCACAGGTTTATCATTGCTGCTATACTAACTTCCCTGCAGCAGAACAGGAAGGCTTTCCAAACAGCAAGAGGAGAGAAAGGAAGCAGGCAAAGGACAGACCTCTCTCCATCTGGCAGGTGGAGCCACTGAAGCATGGTCAGCACTCTTCTCTCCAGGGGGATCACTCTGTCGGGGAAACACACCATCAGATATGTCACCTAAACACACATGTGCTCACCCTACTTCTCACCTGGAAAAAAGACAATTAACAGCAGATTTTATAAAACAGTGTAAGGACATCCCTTTTTGAAAAATGACTGTGATGGCACTATATATTTGCAGACATACATGTGAAGGTTTTGTTACCACTATCATCTGTGTTAAAACATGCAGAAATACGAATGACTAACAATAACCATGACTCTGTAAATTCAGTGATTTGGCTTAAAATGAAAACAAAACAGCAAAAAGAGCTTATAACTTCTTCAACTATTAATTTGTGTATTGAGGCCTTCAAAATATAATGTGATGTATTTATATTAAATGTATTGATGATTGAGCTTTAATATCCTCAAGCACAAGGGCGTAGGTTTGCATATGGATGGTAGGGACATGTCCCTACCAATATTTTGGGAGGACAGAATCGTCCCTACCAATATTTGAGCAAACTCGTTCACATTATCTTTGGCGTGAAGTCATATTAGATACTTCCGATGTGCCCTCGGTTGTTGTGTCCCTACCAATGTTGAGACCAAACCTACGCCCTTGCTCAAGCATGCAGACATATCTGAACTTCTGAAGCCAAGTGCATGACTTATTAAACAAAACGGGTTTTGCCACCATTACTTCAGAACTATGGGCTAAATGCTCTATGAGGAGCAGCTGCTGTTCCCCTTTCACAGCTGCAATCAATCAATGTATGGTTGGTGCGTGTGTGTGTGTGTGTGTTTGTGTGTGTGTGTGTGTGTGTGGGGGGTGATCCCCCTAAAACTCCACAGGAACCTCCCCTTCCCCCCTCCCTCCCTGTCACTGAGAGGGACCTCCCAGAAGTCAGCACCCTGGTCACAATCTCAGGTCCCGGAACCTCTTAGCCAGATACGATCAGTGCATAAATCACCCCAGGAGCGGGACCGCGACAGGAAGCAGGCCTTGAAACGCACTTCAGCCCCTGTTTTTGGAAGCGGGTCACGTGGCCTGCCTGGAGTTCAGAGACGCCCCAGCTTAATGTAAATACGTTCATTTGAACAAATTGCTAGCAAAACAAGTCGAGTTCTCCGCTCCGTGTGCTCCAGAGAAAGTCGATCTCAAAGGCCTCTGTGTGTGCGCATATGTAGGAGGCTTTGTTCAGAGGCCTGGCCTAATAGAGCAGCTTGCGCGAGCCCGTGCTCCTGACCAAGAGAGAACATGCACCTCATTTCAACCTGCACGAAAACAGCATGACTGAGATCTAATTGCATGACATGCGTATGGGTTGTGTCGTTTTGCTTGAATGCTGCGCTCTCATAGGGTGATTTGCAGGACTGTTTTTCTTTTTGCATGTACTGAAAAGAATAAGTTAATGTTAAATGATTTTCAGTACCATGGTAGACCTGAGCAGAGGGGGGACTTACACAGGCCAGAAGAACGTTCCTGCCTTTACTCCTTGCTTCGGGGCTGTAATCCAGATCTGGGGAGAGTGAAGCACCAAAAAAGAACTCTCAGCTGATCCAAAAACATTGCAAACACCATACAGTGTCTGCACGACAATACCACGCATCACTACACAATGAGAACATAACTTAGAAAAGCTTTGCATTGACTGGGGCAGGTTTCTTTGTTAAAAATGGATGTGTAGATTGTAAGAATTTATTGCCTAGGTCAACATTCATAAAAGAGCCGCACTCAATGACAAGGCTACAGATTCATCACTAACGCTACAGCAACGATTCAACTGTTTCGGCATACTGCCTTCATCACTGCAGCGCCCTTTCAATAATGCAAACTGGGAAAAGTTTGTCATGCTATCAGTAAAGTTCAAGTCATTTCTAAAGCATTCTCTTTCTTTGGACAGGAAGTAGTTCATGCCTCAGCAACTCATGCTGATGTTTCATTTACAATCTCTTGGCTTCTCTGCTGCTATGTCACGGTGAGAGAGGGACCAGAGAAGAACTCACAGGCTGCCCCCCCCACCACCGATGGTTGAGCTTCTCTCGCCCCCTGCGGCTGAAGAACGCGTCAAACACAGGGTCGTACATGGAGTTGCCCACAATTCCATGCGATTCGGGATACAGGCCCTGAAGGTGATGGAAACAGGGTGTGGGTGTGTGTGTGTGTGTGTGTGTGTGTGTGTGTGTGTGTGTGTGTGTGTGTGTGTGTGTGTGTGGGGTGGGTGTTCACTACATGCTTAAAAAGAATGACCAATGCCACAATGATACACAATCATAATGATGCTGTATGAAATTTGAGAGCTAACAGAGCATCCAACACACCCACTTTTCAGTCACTGATGACAACTTTTATGAATTTCACTTACAATATTGTCAATTAATAATTCTAGCTCTGGAAATGCTGCCAAATAATAATTCCGGCTTTGTGAAATAATCAGAATTATGGATTTAATGGGAAAAAATATTGTATGGAAATGCAATCAAAGAAAAAATGAAATACAGCTGATAATTGGAAATGAAAAATGCATATGCATACGCACCGTTGCCAGAGTGTACAGATTGGGGAAGGTCTTTGTAGGGTACATGGGTCTCATGTAAGGGGCGTGTGTGCCACAGGTTCCTGAAAGTCAGTTACAGACACAGTGGCTACAGACAGCAGAAACAGACTGTTTCCCACTGGAAAAGGGTGCAAAACAGGCAGACACGTGTTGCAGCGCCTTACTCAGTTTGTCAATGTTGGGGATCACTGCACTCCCCCTCTTCATGTAGGAGGCACGGAACCCATCCACCGACAGGATAATGAGCGGAGGACGCACGAAGCTGGAGTCACCCAACACGCCGGGAGAGAAAAACACAAGACCCGTCACATACCCTGGGCACAGCAACCCCCCTCAACAAGTCCGAAAAACCACCACGGCCTCTCAGGGGTCGAGCCTTGTTTAATTAAATAGCTGAACTCCCACTGGCTTTCCACTTGGGAAAGGAGTGTGATGCTGAGAGTCTTTGAAACATTCTTTCTCAATTGTTTTATTTTCCAGGCAGTGGATTTGCTAGTGTTTCCCCACTTGGGCCTGCTGGATGCATAAAAACTGAATTTACACACTAAGTTCTTGAACGATCATCACTGGACCGTGACAACAGTTCAAACTGTTCCTTGACAGTTGTCTTTTGTGAACAGTAAGGGTACTTTCTGCTCTATTTTTGTGCCATAGGGAGGGGTGACTGCATTTGTGAGGTCTTCTGGGAGACATTAGTGTATATAATCTAAATCAGCAGTGTCTGTACTGAGGCCTGGTAGGCAGATGAGGCCCACTGCCTGCTTTGATCCAGATCCTTGGACAGTTAAGAGTTTTATGCACAGCTTGTTATTGAAAAGAAAAATAAACGCAGTCCCTTCTTCAAACACTAGAGTGCAGAACTCACGGCTCTACACTGTTAATGGAGATCTTGAGTGGGTCCTAATAATGTGTGTATGGAGGCTTACCCTGCGGGACATTCTTGGGTCTTGATCTCCTCACACTCATCCTGCACCCATGGAGTGTCACCTGCCAGTGCAAGATAGAAGGGCTCAGAGCTAGCCAATCAGCCAGTGTCACACTAACACACTCACACACACACACACACACACACACGCACACACACACGCACACACACACCGCAACACACTCACACACACACATACACACACCCACACTGCAGACACACACACATCCATACACACACACATGCACCCACACTGCAACACACACATCCATATACACACACAAACACACAGACTGCAACACACACAGATACATACACTCACACACACACACCCACACTGCAACACGCACATCCATACACTCACAAACTTACACACAGACACAGACAGCAACACATGCACACATACACTCATACACCCATGCACGCATGCATACACACACTGCAATGCACACACACAAACCCATACACTCACATGTGCATGCAATCACTCACACATGCACAGATGCACCCCCACACTGCAACACACCTATACACACACTGACTCACATATTCATGCATGTGAGCACAACCACACCTCCACACAAGCACCTACACACACAGCACCACCCACCCACACTGGAGCACTTATGCATGAACGCATACACATGGACATACATTCAGAAACATATGCATGCATGCCCAAACACACAGACGCATACAATTTCTCAATGACAACTACACACCAGTCCTTTTCAGACCTCAGAATAAAAAATAATCATGAATGTTCAATATCACTTGGTAGCCCTAAGTTCCAGCTTCAGTTATTTCAAACCGTTTCAGCAATACTACCATCCACAACCACTGAACCCACCTCCTGAGCTGTACTTGGAGAATGAGTGACCGGGTCAGACCGCCCCACACATTACCTTTGCAGAGAGTCTTGTAGTTGGTGCAGCAGTCCCCCTTGGTCAGGCAGTCCTCCGAGCAGTGGCAGGCATTCTCCTCATTTCGGACTTCCCCACAGCGTTCCTTACTGCACTCAAAGCCCCCCGCTGACAACAACGAAGAACGTTACACCACGACACCCCACCACCCCAGCAACCGGCCGCGACACAGGATCCATTCACCATACAATGATCATGGACATGTAGTGGAACTACCACTGCAGTTTGCTGAGAACATGAACAATTGTTCAAGAACAACATAGGACAGAAATGATTTAAAGAAGTTAGACCTATCGGTGTCATGCACTACTTAAAAGTAAATTACTAAGGAGGCGGATCTAACGAAACAAAGTTTAACCAACACAGAACTGTCCTCCTTAATCCTGAATGATGTATAAAACCCTGGTGGAAGTCAAGTGTCGGTAGGGGGGGCAATGGAAATCTGATAAGGCCCTGTTAAAAGCACATCAGAAAGGACCACCGGCGGCGAGTGCCCTACCCGTTTTCAAGCAGTGCTCCTCAAAATCGGAGCAGCAGCTCTCGTACGTTTTGCACAGGTTGTCGCAGCGGCAGTTGGGCGGCTCGACCTCCGTCAGCTCGAAGCACCGCCCCTTGCACGATCCCGAGGTCCTTATCGACGGTGAGTCCGAGAGAACTGTCATACATGGGGACAAAACTGTTAACGTCTGCCGTGGGTATGCCCGAAGCCACCGACGAAAACTGACAACTCGCTAACCGCTAACTCGCAGGCTATCGGCAGGGGAAGCAGATAGGTTCTGTGTAACCCTGCCCACTTAAATTTAAGCAGAGGCTTTCTGCATATTGGGACAAAGACCCTGAGAACCTGCCGGGGTGCATAAGTAAGCAGGTGGCAGAACATGTAATTTTGCCGTGGCCTTCCGCCTCTACGTTTCATTGAACAGCTAGTGGCTAACACCTTGAGTTATTCATTGAGAAAACAAAACATGGTGGAAGTCAGGCTGGATGTACCAACAATTCATTAATCTATCTCCTAAGAGCCACTTTCTGGTAGGTTCTTGTGTAGGCCTATGCTTGGTGCATTCAGTGACTTTTTTCCTCACAAAATTTAAGCTGAGATAGAAATACCTGCTGAGGGAAGTTCAGCAACTGCTTCATTTTTTTCTTTTCTGAGAAAGTGTTTTTCTGCTTCCCAAACTCATATACATCTGATATGACAGTATGTTTTCTATTGATGTGATTCCCGTCTGAATACAAAGACAAAAGTTAGGCAAAAATGTTACACTTTATTCCATGCCTACTGCACCCCTTGCAGATCTTTGCAGCTTTTGTTTTTTACATGTTAAATCAGACAAACTGAAGCAGAGAATACTGAAAATCGTTTTGCATACCTTAATATTGACTCAAGACGACTGAGCAACATTTAAAAAACACACATTAACAGGCCAATCAGATCTCAATAACCAACAGTAACAGTTTTCTTCATTCAAACACACATTTCTCAGCGCCGACAAGCATACCTGATACACAGAGGATGTGAAAATAATATCGAATCCGATAAAAAAATTTGCTTTGATCCTTGTTCGGGATCTATGAGTACAGAAGCATAAGAAAGGCGACAGCATCCTTCGATGCATAGAACACTGGGTGCGTAACTGCCGTGCCAATAGCAGCGAGTTTATACTTTATCCATCAGGAGTCGCATGTCATTTACAGAAATCCTAAGTGATGTACATTTTCTCCATACTTGTTTAAACCAGGTTTCTTAAAGTCTGGGTTTATACACACGAACGGCCAATATACATAAACGCTTTCCAAAGTACACTGCCGCTGCCTTTTTGTAAACTGGAAAAAAACAGAAGGCTTATTTAGTCCTTTCCACATCACTAATTAAGTACAAGGTTACTATAGAACAGATTTATCTTCTCAACTTACTTTCTTAATGCAGCCTGCCACACGTTTCTTTTGACTGTCTCCTATTTAGAATTATGTTTCCAAGATATTCATTGAAAGACTAGTGCACTGAAGAAGTTACACCACAAATACAGAGACAAATAGAACCCGTTGTTTTACCATCACTTCTGCAAATTACTGCATGGCATATGTGCAAAGAGAATATTTAAACCTATTTTATTTGTAATTTCATCGAGACAAATGCATAATCCGTGCAAATGCCAAGTTCACAATTATATGTAGTTAAATGTGTAATCACTTCATTCGCTTAAAAATAACATACTAATTGCTTACATTCTGAATGTGATGGAGTTTCGTCCCATTCTCCAGAACGTCTCGGTCGATTGAAAACATATCCCAAAGAAACATTGGAACCGGAGAGGAGGGAGAAGACATATAACACCTTTCAAAAGACAACACAGTTAAAAACGCCAGGTTATGATTAAATTACTTGAAAAACGATCAATCGCGGCATATGTATCATATGTATCAATATGTATCATATCGATCATATCTATCAATAACGGCACCATTAGCAATAATGAACAAATGGTGACAGGGTCAGAAAAAATACCAGAAAATGTGAATTATGAGCTCCAATTCCACTGAAAATCTTCCATAAATCTTACAAAATACACGAGACACGCAGCGTTCAGCATCATCCTTAATAATGATTTATATGCGTAAGTTTTTACCTGATTGATAGTTATGCTCTGTTTTCGCATTTTCACAGGTTCTACGCTTGTTGCTGGGCTCTCAACAACTGGAACTGCATGCCTAGCTGCTAACTTTTGTAATTGCACCAGATCCCACCTGGTCAGAGTATCAGGGAGCTGTGATTCGAGCGCGCGTTCATCGGAACTAATGCAAAAGGGAAACGTTTGTCTTCTGATTGGATAACAGTCCCGGGATGTGGGTTGACTATAAAACCCACAGCTGGCGGAACATGACTTGTAGTTGGACGCAAGTAAAGAGCAAGCGGTGAACGCGAGCCAAGTCTGCAACTTCGCTTTACGTGGAGATGTGCATGTGTTATTTTTAAGATATCCGTGCTTAAAACGTATACAGACTGGAACAACTTGTCCTTTTATTTCAAAGGAAATATACCGTCGTGTCTTTCAACAACGACAATAAAATGAATTACAATGAACGAACATTCTCTTACAATGCATAACAATGGTCAAGTCAATTTATTCAGACAAGCTGTACTTTGAAAAGTGACTGAGGTTGACGCTGCTTGTAGTGTAAATCGACACCGCAGGTAACGATAAAAAAGACTCCTTTGCAAATCAAAGCCCCACGTTGTGAACTTAGAATTCTTTGTAACTGCTTTACTTACCAAGTCGTAACATAAACGCCTTTTCAAAAAAAACAGACATTTTGGAACCAAAAATTAAACGCACGAAATAACCTTCGCTTCTGGGACATGAAAACGCAGCATCACCCGTAGTGTCAGTGATTAACTGCTACAAGCCCACGTTCACTGACTGCTCATAATACCGCAAAGGTAAATGCTTTCGGTCTGGTTCGAGGATATTGGCGGTTGCATGGTTGGATGGAAAGGGCATGGACCGTTACGTGTTCTAATCTTAACCTGTCTGAACGATTCCCATTTTCATCATGCAATAGACAATAACACCCGCATTGGTTGATATAGGCAGTTTTAGATTTATTATTAGATACGGCTGAGGTCTATTTGCCATCTATTCATTCTGAAATGTGCTGCGTCTGTGGTCAACGCTACCAAGGACTGGCTTCATTTTGTGGCTTAATAACAGAAAACTCTCTTAAAACAAGTACTCGGCAATATGTATTAAACTTCTTCGCTGCTGCACCCAACCATAAAGACATTTAATCTTCCCATACAAATTATTAATATGATCCAAAACGCTGGCGGTTGCTTGCGAGACGCTCCCGTGCCCAACCTTTTTGTATGCACTTACAGATCTCTCCGGCTAAGCGCGTCGGCTAAATGACAATGTAAATGTGCTTTTGACCCGTTATCTCTCGGGACTGAACTGATGATGGCACGTGGGCTTGAGCTGTTCTTGTTTGTTGATATCAACCGGTTCACTTTTGACGGTTACCCATTGCTGATGCAGTAGTGGTGACAGCTGTTCCTCTGGTGCCTCTGGAATATGCCCGCGCGAGACAGCAACACTCCAGCGGGCGAACTCGCCCCAGCGCACGCGATCTGACCCTTAGCAACCCCAATAAATCGATGTGGGATTTTTTATCAGAGCTGGCATGGGTTTATAAAATTTGGCCGAAGGAAAGTAAATAAATAACGTATTACAATTAAAAGGCGTAAGGTCACTGTTGTCAACAAATGAACGTACGATAATGCGGGCGGTTTTCTTCATTCCAGGGTCACAACACAACCTGTTGGAAAGTCAAATGTCAGAGTGTAAAAGTAATTTAAACAAAGTTATTCCTGGCAGGCCACAATGAAACATAGCCACAAGAAGGAAGTTTGAATGCCACATCTCAATGTACTGATCGTCTCTTGTGCTATGACATCCTTTACAGGCTAAACAGTGAAGGAAAAAGTATGGTGGAGTGAAAAAATCAGTGAGAGCCAAGGACGGCCATAAATTGCAAGTCACTCACTCAGTTTGTTGGTTCAGAAAGTGATCCCAACATCTCACTAGATGCACAAACAAGACTACTGTGGTGCAGTCAGTGTAAAATGCTCTTAACGCACGTATGCTCACCTAATCACGTCTACCCCAGAATGGCCCCGTTTATGAAGAGAGCGAGGGGCTAATGTTGGACACAGTTTGGCACAGGTGCTGAAGGGAGGTGAAGTCCTGCGCTGGATGTTGTGGGGCTCCGGGTATTTTTCTCTCCTTGTCAGCCGATCCAAGATCAGTTTGCTTACCGCCAGTCCGAACAAACACTTGGAGTACAATTTACATTCTGGCCTAAGATCAGGTTCTAAGGGCAGAGGGCACCTACTAGTTGGTCAGCGTCTGCAAAACATTACACATTTATCATTATTGTCCAACTTGGCTTAAAAGTACAGAATCAAATTAGATGAGTTAACTGTTCTATGAAATTACTCAGTGCCAAAACTGAATAGAGAAATAGGCAAAAGATGACATCTGATTGAATGCAGCTCAAGTTATTCCTGGCACAAGAACAATGCAGACCTGACCTGGATAATTCATAGCAGCCCTTCAGTTCCTTTTGACCTCCTGCAATTTATTGCGACAAATTACCACCTGCTTCATTTAATCTGCGCAGCTCACATCTGCTTCTTTTAATCATTAACCCCTTAACAGGTCTAATTACGGATAAGCTAAGCCTCTAATTTTCAGTGATATTCTACACTGCAATGATTGCCAAGGGCAAACTGCATCAAGGCCAGAAAAACATTTATTAACACACATGCACGGTATGGAACGAAGCGCGGAATCAACACGTTTCTTTTTGAATTCATAAGAAATTACCAATGGAAGAGAACATCGGCCCAAACAATTTAGCTGGACTCTTTTATAAGGAGTCATTCAGCTGCACGGCCGAGCGAGTTACGGGAAGTGCACCGAGTCCATCTAGAGCCCCTATCAGCGCCTCCCGCGTCTATCAGCGCGGTGGTTTCCCGGAACTGCGCTGCAAGCCTGACAGTCTCCGCTGGCGTTTATGTGGAAGCTAACACGAACCTGCCGCCTCAGCGGGTGCTTGTAAAAGCGGAGTTCCGCGAAAGAAGAGCTGGCATGCTGGCGGTGTCCGCAGCTCTGGGACCGGCGTCGCTCCCCCTGCGATAGAGCCCAGAGCCAGACGGATGGCTGTCTGCCCCTGATGCGCGCCACTGATCCAGGACCCGCTGATGTGATGTTTTGGTTAGTTACTCTAGTTTCAGATGTTCCCTCACGAGCCAGCAGTTTTCGAGAAGAGGCACAAGAGGCTCTTTGTACTCCGGCGAGCGGACTGATCGAGTGTTCGCAGCTTTTCCATCTTCACGTCTTGATATTTCCCTCCACGTCGATTTATCAACATAGCAGAATTCTGCCATGCTGACAGTACAATTAACGCATATCTTTTAACGCATAAAAAACTAACGTCACACAGGCTAATCTAGAAAATGCTTTATTTTCGGAAATACATAAAAGTTCTATTCATAGCAGTAATGCACAAAGGTGTTTTAATAAATGCCTTGGTTAATGTGGATCTTTTCGAGTAATTTTATGACTACAGTATTACAGAAAATACAAAGATGAGGTCAAAAAGTACCCTACACAATAAAGGGATCACAGCAACCGATCGAATCAGCTAGAAACACTAAAAGAACACATTTAGGAAACAGAAAAAAATTACATACAAGACAGTAAAACCATGCATGGAAGGTCACAGAATAAAAATCCATGGAACACATGAATGTGGCTGAAGTGTAAATTATACAGTGGGTTCATGGATTATGGAAATCAGCACAGGATGTGACCCAGATTCTTCTTTGGAATTATCTTGAAATAAGAGCTAGGGAAAGCAATATATTCTTTGTTTCAAGCCTTGAATGTAAAACACATACTGAATGCACAATTTACAATTCAGTCATTTATATTTGCAGACTGAAAACCGCAAATACAATAAATGTATGTAGTACATGGACATTTTAATGAATGGTGTGGGTGACAGATTAGCGCTATCAAGGTCTTCTGATTGTGACGTGTGATCGCTTAAAGCACAGAGGAAACATTTCTATTTCCACCCTTCCAAATAAGTAAAACTCGCCATTCCTTCACTTTCTACAATTCCAAAACCCAGAGGGCAGCGTCTCCAAAAGTAAAAAAAAAAAAAACAGTCTGGATTCAACCAAAGAAGATATGCTTGTGAAGAGTTGTCACTTACATGAAACGGGGTTCCAAGACAAACATTAGTGGTCCAAGTAGTAAGCATGATGGAGGGTTGCAGTCACCCTACAAAAGTGGGGAGTCCTGGCAGGAGAAGACCATTTCTGAGAGGGTGATGGGGAAATTAGAGATAACCTGTCCAGGTTTTTCACCTTGACTGCAGAGGGTGTGTCTTAGAGGGCACTAAGAACACATTTCCCAGACGGCACCAAGATTTGAATGGGTTTGCCAGAGGGCACTTAGAAACCATTTCCAGGAGGACAATGGGAATGCATTTCCCAAAGGGCACCAAGAAGGTGACCAGTGATTGGTTGAGGTGTTCACGGACAGACCAGCAGAGACTAGCAGACCCTGCGCCCCATGGCACTGCCCCAGCTTAGTCGGAGAGGGAGGGGGAGCGCAGGGAGCGACCGCTGGCTGGGCTGTTGGTGGCACCGTGGCCGTCCCTGTCCCTGTCCTTGTCCTTGTCCTTGCTGTCATGCTTGTGCTTGTGCTTGTGTTTGTGCTTGTGCTTCTTCTTCTTTTTCTTGTGCTCATGATGGTGGTGGTGGTGGTGGTGGTGCTCACCATGCTTCGAGGAGGAATTGGTCTCTTTGCTGAATACAGGAAGGGGCGTGGCTGGCATGGACAGAATGGCCTGCTCCATGGATGGTGGCTCTTTACCTGAGCGGAGTTACAGAGAGGAGGTGGGGTTGGCACTCAAAATTCCATTGAGAAAACGCCACTCATATTGGATGGGCAGACAGAATATTTAAAGCTATTTTGTTACATAATGCTTGGCTGTGTTTCATAAAAAAAAAAAAAAAACTTGCCACATTTGTTACTGGATCTTGATTTTGTCACTTAAAGTTAGGAAGGTGAAAAAAACAAACTTCTTACAAACTACATTATGCACTGCATTCATGGCTAATGAGCACATATAATGAACAGGGTTCAAACTCAAGTCAAACGTATACTTTCCATGGGTTTTTAAATACATTTTAAGGACAAATGTAAGATGTTTGTGCAAGGATTACTTTCAGTGCTGCGATGGACAGTTGGCTTAATGCAAAAGCCAGTGAGTTTGCCAATGTGTTAGCAACTTCAGTACACTGTCATTTCACAGTAAATAATAACATGCTCATGAGTTGGCAAAAAAGATGGGTCCATTTTGCTTGTGGTAAATGGAAAACAAACTACATTTCTTTTGTATTTGACCACTTTCTGTGTCTCTTCCATAACCTTCCAGGCTGAAAATAATATCAAGGACTTTGAAGTAGTGGGAAACCCACAGATATTAAGGTCAATATTAGTCTCCTTCTCACCTGGTGTGGACGGCCTCTCTAGCATGTTGAGGTGATGATATATGAAGGCCTGGCTGTCATGCACAGTGTCCATGTCGATATCTTCCTCCTCTTGGGGATTGAACTGCAAACAGAGATAACCATCAGCTCATTTTCACAGGAAGATTAGCTGAAAGCATGCAGAATATTTCACTGACCATAACATCCTGACCACAGTTGACTGATTTCAAACAAAGCTCACTGCTCAGTACACTAGAAACTTGCTTTTGGCTAGTGAGTCATTTTGTGGAAATGCAGACACATGTGAGCATCTACAGCTGGACGTTAAAGCTGTATGTGCTTTTGGGTGAATCAATCCAGCAGGGGCAGCCTTACTTTGGTTACTTTGATTGCTCTCTCCTGGCCCCTCCATCCCCCCCCACCCAGCACTACCTGTCCCGGCTCTGGTGGTGACCCCAGGGGCGTCTCTGCCTTCCTCTTCAGCCCCTGTGGGGGCGGAGCTGCAGCACTTGGAGGCGGTTCCATGGCCATGTGCTCCTCCTCCATCTGCAAAGTACACACCCCCTTTTCAGAACAATGCCCCTTGACCCACCTCCTGCTTGGTGCCCTTCGTAATTTGAGCTCCGGGGTTATGTAACGTCTCTAAATGTACAGCCCCACTGGCATTTTCTGTTGTTCCTTATGAGTAATTGCTGGCTCGTACCTTTTACGGCCACTAATGGCTCCATCATTTTTAATTGATTCAGGCCAGAGCAGTGCGAAGTCGTGGTTTAGGTTAGGAACAAAATGTACCAGCTTAATGCGCCACTCTTCACAAAGATATGTGCTCTAGGACACTGTTCCAGCAACACCCCTACAGCCTCAAAGAGTCCCTGAAAAGACTTTACATGTGGGCACCGTCAGCAGCACTGCCGAAGCGTGCCAGACTCAAAGGCACCTCGGGTGACTCTGAGAAACAACACAAGGGATGGCGTTTGCACAAAGTGCGTAAGAAACAACACAGGGTCCATTCTCTTGGTGTGTTATTAGCGGGTCCTACTAAATTTCACTGGGGCTCATTTTCGAACGTTACCCTAACATGAACCTGAAGTGCTAATCCAAACATGCACGTTAGCCTGAGGCCTGCCATGGCTCTTGGATGCTCTTTTGTGCATCCCCACGATCGGGTTACTCACGCTGCTGGGGAAGGCAGCAGCTGGGGCATGGAAGTTTGCGCCGGCGCCCGGCTCCGTGGCCCCGGAGCCTGCCATCTCGGGCTTGATGGTGGGGTTTAGCACGGCCTTCTTCTCCTTGAGGTTGAGCACCAGGCCCAGCTCGGGCAGCGGCAGGCAGGAGGGCCGCGTCAGGCCAAACAGCGTGTAGTACAGGTTGACTGCATCGCACCGCAGCCGCCAGTCATGGGATGTGCCTGCAAGGTTGTACACAGTGCCCCCATCAGGACGGTCACGTGGGGAATTTCATTCACCTTACCTCGGCTTTATGGAGGAGCTTGTCCTGTGTGCGTGTAGTTATGGCATGGCAAATGAAGGTTATCCGCAAATTGACGATTGTTATCCTGGAATGGACGTACACCCACCTGGTAGGTGAGAGCAGTGTAGCAGTATGGGAGTAGCTTTTATAGCACGTTACCCTCACCATGACAGAGAGGGCATCTTCTGTTCAAATAATGTCATTTACATATTATTTAGAAGGACAACTTTTCAAATCCCTCATATATCATCCTATATATCCTATATATATCTTTATATATCATCCTTCATATACTTCAAATATCATCCTTCACAAGCTGAGTCTATAGCTAAACATAAAATTCCATCAGAATCACGATAACATATAAGGCAAGGAAACAAAGAGACACAATAACATCAGAGAAACGTCTCTGAAACTTTTCCTCTGTAACCCTCTCCCCATAATTTCTACTGAGAAGGACTGTGCAAAGAGTTAATAAGCACACAGCAATGACAAAGTGCAATGGACAGCGCTGGTGTAAGGCAACCTCCTTGCCCTGGCATGTGCTCCACAAGTGTGGCTCCCGTCTTTCCAGACCCTCAGTTACCCATTGTGTAAAAAGGCTTCGTTGGAGGTATGCAGCTAACACAACATAACCGCCGTAAAACAGCAGTAAGTTTCATTAACATGAAGCTGAAAAACAGGCGCTGCCCAGGTTTAGCTTATTACAAGGAGCTGCGCTGCTTGCTTCAAATACATGAATTTCAAAGCTTAAGGACTTGTGTAGGGGAAAGAAACAACAGAGCATTATCAGGGGGCTTTAAACCTGGACTGCTGTAAAATTAATTTAATTTCACTGGCAGGGTGAGGCGCAACGAGGCTGCCAACAGCTGTACAGAAGTCTAAAGGAACACATATTAAAGTTTACATTGCAGCGTGAAAGAAAACAGCCGGCACTGTGGAGCAGCCGGTGGCGGTCCCTCGTGGGAGTCTTTCAAAACGTGCCAACCACGGTGAAAGAAAGGACTTTTTTGCTCAAGACAAGCGTGTCGCGTAATCAGGCTGTGAGCTGCCGTTCCTCCCTCACCCCCGTGCAGGGTAATGTTTACAGGTTTTCCCGTGTCACAGGGGACATTGAGGCCAGCTGGAGGAGGCCAGAGAAAAATGAAAACAAGAGGGCAGACGCACTACAATGAGCAGAAATAAACATTCCAGCCTCATAGGCATACATATCAGTTCAGTTTACTTCCACAGGGAATTTGGGGGGGTTTGAATCAAGCACATGAATAAGATGCTGTCAACAGTTTAGTAAAAGATAAGTTTCACCATATGAGGGTAGTCTCACTGCAGCTGCTTGCTTTGGTTAGCCTTAAATATTAGCTGCGTTTATTATAACAAGCCTCTTTCTTAGGCGTCTGCTTCACACCATCTTGTGTGCATGTGAAGTGGGTAGGGTGTGACTCTGCAGGCTTCTGCAACATACCTGAATTCATCAGCTTCCACAGCTGGTCCACCAAAGCTTCATTGCAGAGGGATGACTCGGCGGCTTTGGTGAAAGGCGGGTTCTTGCTCAGCATGCTTAGGATCTTGTGTCTGAAAATGAAAATGCAAATATTTAGGATTTAAGAAGCTAAAAAAAACCCCCAAAAAAACCCACTTTGTCTTCTGCCATAAATTTTCAACACACAACACATACTGAAGTGACATTTTCTCCACACTTTTGGTGCAAAATGAAGTAGACATTTAACAGTATTATTTGGGACTTGATGTGTCAGTTTTACCTGACCAAAAGCAGAAGACTTGGCTGTAACTGGAATTAATCAGCAATGTTTTGCTTGTTAACTCTGTTCTCCAAAGCATTAGAGCGTGTAAAGCCTGAAACCGTGGCCTTAACACCACTCTTTAGACATATAAGTGAGATTTTGCATGTTTCACACAACCAAGTGCATTTCAATGTTAACGTTAATGGCTTGCCCATAAGGAGTGGCGTCTAAGCCAGAGGCTTTTCTGCACACACAGGACACACGGGAACACAGGTGGCTCTTCCTTGGCCCCAGCCATTCTGGAGGTTACCTCTCCCCTCCCCAGTGTACGGCTTTAACAATATCTCCCTGCAAGCTGGCAGTACTGATGTGGAGACTGACCTGATGTAGTGTGCTGGGTCGTTCTGGACCATGTTGAGGAGCCACTGCAGCTCTCCGGAACTCCTGTCAACTGCCAATAAACAGCACGTTAAAGACCCCGCAGCAGGGCACAAAGGCTCCTTTCATGCCTCCGGCCCGGCACGAGGGCCGTGGGCGCGGCTAATGAGGACCGAGCCAGCTACGCAGTGGAGGTGCTTAAAAAACCTGACCCCGAGGCGTACAGGGACTCTGCATCCTGGGATAGGAGAAAACGCTCATCTTCACGTGAAAGGTACAGTTCGAATTGAGGGAAGTGTGAAATAAACAGTGTGGCACATGCTGCTTTGGTCTGGAGTGTGCCGTCCCAGTCTTGGCCTCCTCTGTGTCCCTTATGGAGTGAATCCCAGTGTTCTGAATCAAGGACAGTACATTATGAACTGCCTTCCCATTCATAAACCTTTTCACTCAATGATGTTTGCACAGAGCTCAGGAAACGATGGTAGGCAGTTTACGCCACCTCTGAAACAAGGAGAGGTCAGCCTTAAGCGCGGTCTGACAGCACTGCCATTCAGCCACTGTCTGTATTACATGGCTCCCAACCAACATTTACCCGCAACGGTTAGATTTTGCTGGATGCTGTGCTATCACATCTGAAAACCAGCAGCGTTGTGTGGTGATAAAGAGCAGCCCTCATAACCCAAAGACCGTCGGTTCATCTACCAGGATGGGTCACTGCTGTTGTACTCTTGGGCAAGGTACTGAACTCAAACTGCCTCAGTAAACATCCAGCTCTATAAATGGATAACATGTAAAAAAGGTCATCTGTGCAAGTCTCTAAGTACAAGAGCGTCTGTTAAACAAACGTTGAGTAGTTTTTGGGGTGGGCCTGTAGGTCTAACCACGAATGAATCTGCACCAAGCTGAATGAGTGAACAGAGGGAGTCATGTGACGACAGACAGGGTGGGACAGTAGACACCAGGGCCTAAAACGGAGCGCAGCTGTATTTTAGAGGTAAATTGCAAACCGAAACATCAAGAGCGCTCTGAAAGACATTGGCTGGCCTCTGATCCACTCCTCCAAACAAATTATAAAGCACAACTTAACAGGCGACTCTAATTAAAGATTCAAGTTAAATACTTCTCAGAATTTTTTTAGTGAGGCACAGTGACTCACTCCTATAATGAGTTTTTGTTGGTATTGTTTATTGCAAAAGAAATGGACTAAACGTGATTTGTTAGGTCAGGACTGACAACACTCAGTTACCTGTGTGACTTATGTTTTCCACATAAAATGCAATTAGCATTTCTTTCTCTCCAACCCAGGAACAAGTCCCAGTCAAGCATCCTTGGAGGTCTGCAATAAAACCCCTTTATTTCACGCTGACAGTCTGCTTTATAAATGAGCCCAGCAAACATGAAGTCATTGAACAGAATGAATGGGCTCATTTGAATATGGAGTTACGCACCTGTGGGTTTGTACTAATGAAGTTAAGAGTCCACATAGACCCTTATTCTTCCACTTTCAGTTACATCACATTTCTGTTCCTATTTAATCAGGGGTATGAATAAATTCCGAGGGCACTGTGTGTGTGCATGCGTGTGTGTGTATATGTATGTTCATACGAATGTGCGGTATTACATTAATATGTTTGTCCTCCCATGCCAATTGTGATTCAAAAAGGCATCTTTTTAAAATCATCATTTTACAATTAACTACTTACTGCTGTTCTGACTCAGTCTTGTACTGCAACTGGAACAGTTAGGACTGTTCAATACCACACTTGTCAACAACCGTTGCTTACAAAGAAAATGGAGAATTGCTTTAATTTCTTTGAGTTAATACCAAATTAACTGATTACTACATTGCAATGCTTGTTTACAAAATATAATGCCCAAATATAGAGATGCAAAACATTAAAACTGTCAAGTTTTCTGAACTTCATAAGAAGGGGTCTTTCTAGTTATCCTTTCAACATCTGTACATGTGGGTATTAGCTAGCTGGTAAGACAACAAGCCAATTTAAGATCCTGGATGAGCCCTTCAGCCACACAAAACAGCTACCAGGACGCAAGCAGAAGACAGGAATGAAGTGGGTCTGTACCTCGCGTGTAGTCCACCACGGCCTCCAGCGCGGCGATTCGCACGTCCACGAAGTGGCCATACTCTGCGTAGGACTTGAACAGCGACGGGTCGCTAGGGATGTGGCCGTTCTTCTGCAGCATGCGAATGGCCCTCAAGCAACTGGGCGTGGCAAGCGAAACACACACAGGCCCAACGGACATTAAACAAAGGTCATCTGTCATAGGCGCATCTGCCTCCTATGAAACTTTTGTTGGAGACAATAACGGTAACTATGTCAAATTTCAAACAGGATTTCACAGGATGGATGGTTTTCCAAAATACTGAACCAATGGGCAGTTGGGACAGGAGTTGGCCATTTTGCTCATGCGCTGCACACAGGGACTCGCGCCCCTCACCTGACGGTGATGGTGTTCCTGTAGCTGGGCAGCAGCTTCTCCATGTTGAGGAAGCGTGTGATCTCCTCCAGGATGAGCCGCACGTCGGCGCTCAGGTTGTCCACCGTGCGCACCTCGTTGCTGATGTTGATGGCCGGGGTCAGCGAGTTGGTGAGCGCGTCGATCAGCTCAGCGCGATAGTAGTTGTCTGAGAACTTCCGGGGGGGACGCGGCAGGAGGGGATTAGAGCAATTAGCACACTCCGGCTCTCCTTCGCTATCCTCTCCCCCTCCCTCTGCACCCCACCACTGCTACCTTCATGGCATGCTGGTACACAAGACCCCGCAGAAAGGAAAGATCGGGCGCGACTCCTGGCCGCCTCACGCGGGACTGATTACCAAGAGCTCGCCAAGTGATCCATGGCAGCTGTTGCTGTGGCCTCGCGCTCGTGACTCCCGACCTCCTTACCTTGTTCTTCCTGTTGTCGTTGTACTTGATGAGGTCCAGGATGAAGTTCAGGACCTCTTTGGGGCACAGGTTCTGCACATCGCGAAGCAAAGCCATAGCAACAGGCATGGTCTACACAGAGACGAAAAAAGGTCCATCAAAGGTGTGTCATGATCAGAACACAACTGCTTTTAAAATGCCACACTGGCAGTGATTTACTTAGCTCAGAAAGCACAAGGTTACATGCAGGTGTAGTTCCTACCCATGATTTTTGTGTAGTTCACACTTCAGATTAATCACTGTATATTGCAATAAATATTACTATTGGTGTATGTGCGAACCCTTAAACAGTTAACATATTGTTGATCTTCATTCACTACTGTCCCAGTGAATATGGACAATTATGTTAATCACAAATAATTTTTGCATACATGACTTAATTGTGTTTATTGTGTTAAACACTGCAGAAACATTTTCACTGAGGCCTGTAAGCAAAAAGATGAGACGAGTAAAGCTGTGGGGCCTCCGAGGCTGAAAAACACACATCCCCTGAGCGTGCCTCTTGAACGCTGGTCTGACGGGGCCCACTACCTTCTGCAGGAAGTAGCTCTGGAAGTTGATGAAGTTGTTGGTCTTGACGATGTTGGGGCAGCTCTTGCAGCAGAACATGCGGGTGAACAGGGACTTCATGGCAGGGGGCCCCGTCCAAGTGCTCACCATGGAGTTTGCAATCTGCAGCACAATAAATAATAATCAGAAACATGGCTAAAAACAAAATGCCTTGAAAGGGAATACGGCAGCAGTGTACCACAGTGGTAAGTAAGGAATACAGAACCCAAAAGTAACCAACTTGATTCTGCAGTAGGCCACCACTGTTGTACCCTTGGGCAAAGGTCTTAACCTAAATGGCCTCAGAAATGGAAAACAAGTGGAAAAAATGTCATTTTTCCAAGACCTGTTGTTGTGGATAAGAGCATTCTCTACGCAGCTGCATTGTAATGCATGAGAAACTAAATCTGTGATTATGTGGACAAACCAAAGTGTTTATAAATCAACTGAGTAAGGGCCATGGATATAGGGTCCAGCTAACCCTTTTCCTTGGGATATACTTTTAAATAATATTTATTTTCTAGAAAAAAGATGTGTAACAAATTTTAATTAAATCAAAGTTTAATTGAATTAAAAAATAATTTCAGGTTACAGCAATGACAAAGGTTGCATAACTACAGCATAACACACTCACAACAGCCTGAGGTGGTTTCATTTACATTACATTATTCTCATTTTAGCAGATGCTCTTATCCAGAGCGACTTACATAGGAAACAATTTTTTATATGTTATCCATGTATACAGCTGGATATTTGCTGAGGCAATTGTGGGTTAAGTACCTTGCCCAAGGGTACAGGAGGAATGCCCCAACGGGGATTTGAACCAGCAACCTTTTAGTTATGAGTCCTACTCATTACTACCATGCTACACTGCCGCCCTTAAGAAACGTTAAGTAACGTGATTAAGAAACATTTTCACTTCCAGGTCGCTGCACAATCCATTCTATGCCCTCTGTGCCATCACCCTGCACCACTGTGGGATATCACAGTGCCAGCAGCTGCTGTATCCCATTGGTCTTGCAGAGAGCTGCCTCTGTGCCATTGGTTCTTTACACAGGGGAGGAGCCCAGCTGCTAAATGCAGCCTGGGGCTCAAGGGAATAAAGTTTGAAAGCAGTATGTATCTGAAAGCATCGCATTTAGATACCGTCCCCAGGCGTCCACCTATGCGGCTTGAGGTCAGAACGAAACAGGATATGTTGTTTGACGCTGGCCGAAACATCAGAAACCCCCCTCAGAGCGTGGTGAAATTAAACCCCCTGGCCCGCCGGTGTCCAGCATGGCACTGTTACCGGCTCCATGCGATTTGATCGCACGGCGGACGATAGGGGGGCCCTGGTTGCCTCGTTCATCTCACAGTGGGGTAGAGGTCGCTCATTAGCGGGCCGGCAGTCCCCTGCGTGCTCGTTAGGGGAGGCGGCCTACGCTCCAGCAGGAAATTGGGGGATTTGTGGTAATCAGGCTGCAAGCATGGCAGGCAGGATGTTGTTGTTGGGAGGGTAAGCGGAGGGCTGAACGGTGCAGGCTGTTCGCCCCCTACCCTCGGGCCTTTCCAGCTGTTCTCCGTCCATACCCACAGTAAAGACTGTTCACTGAGCTGCCTGACCCCACATCCACTACATCCACTCCATAACCACAGTAAAGGCTGATTGCTGAACTGCCTGATCCCAGGACAGCTATATCCATTCCATAACCACACTGCAGATTGTGTTTACTGAACCAACTGACCCTAGAACAGCCACATCAATCAGGTGCCATGTGTTACATGCTGGAAACAAATGGTTTGCAAAAGATGAGGTTGTATGATCTAAGTTAGCCATTTTCACTATAAACTCACACAGCCTCCAACTGTAGTTAACACTAGCATTACAAATATGCATAACCTTGTGGCATACATGCCCTCTAACACACAAACACACCCTTAATAACAGTAAAAATGCCATTAGTTTCTCAACCGTAGCTTTTTTCAAAAGGTCAAATTCAAACAGGAGAACATTCTCCAGCTTGTTCAAAACGTAGTTCACTGGATTGTAAATGTTCTTAAATACTCATCAGCAACCTAGAGTCAGTGTAATCTGCTAAAAAGCTGTTATGAACCTGAGAGCATCACAGTTGGCTCCTAAGGACTGCTGTGTAGCATCTAAACACACAAAAGGAAAGAAACAGCCTGAAAGGCAATGGGCTACTATAACTCACTCACTCTCTACTCATTTGAACCTGTTTTTTTTGTTGAAATATCTTTACTTCATGCTTTTGCGGCTAATTGTATAATGAAATCTATGTGATTAAACTGAGCATACTTTGACATACTTTGATCAACATCTTGCTAGCTCGCTAAGTACGAACAAACAGTTACACTCATTTGTACCTGAAGAATGCTGATACTCATTCAGAGATCGGTTTTAGAAATAGCAGCTAAAGAGCAAGCGTGTTTTCTCTGTATTAACAGCAGTGATATTTCCAGTACTTAACAGCATTATGCATGTTTAACAATATGGAAATGGATATTTGAATGTCATAGACAATTCTTCCACCTAATGTTATATTATCCTAATGCTATAGCTAGCATTGATCCAAATTGTTCAATCAGATAATGCATTTTTCCTGGATTAACCAGCCAAGTATAAGCTTTTCTCAGAAGTGGTCCCCATAAGCAAACTTCAGGAAGGTGGGTTAGTGTTAGGGTAGAGGTGGGGATGAGGGCTGGGGAGTGGTCGTGGATAGAATTCTGGAGTGGGGGTTAGACTTAGGGTTACGGTTCAGGAAGCAGATTAGATTTAGGATGGGGGGGGTAGCATTCAGGAGTGGAGTTAGGGTTAGGGTTCGGGTTCGGGATGGAGCGTTGCTATTCCTGACCTTGGCCAGACAGAAGCAGGCCTGCATGCGCACTTTGTAGAAGCACTGCTCCTGCTCCAGGATGTCGGTGAGGGCCAGGCGTGAGGCGGGCGTGGGGAATTTCTCCAGGGCAGAAATGGCCTCCTCCTGGGCCACCACGTCCCTCTCATAGCGCAGCTGGTACTGCCACATGAAGTCCGCCTGCTCGAACTCCACCTTCCGCAGGATGGACATGTCCGGGTCGATCCGGATCCACAGCAGCGGGGAGTCCGCACTGGCCACACAGAGAAAACTCAGTGTCAGTTTATTTAATAAGGCCCACTTGGTGCCAAATCCTTTTAAAATATAGCACTGAGATGCAGACCTGGGATTGTTTTGATACACGAAAATCCACTGGGTGCTCGAACCATTTAAGATATTACTGAGATCTAAACCTGTGACTGTTTATTATAGATGTCAGCCCTACTGGGTACTAAATCCCTTTAAGATACATTATTGAAATGCAGACCTGGCATTGCTTTAATACATACATCAGTTCCACTGGGCACTTAATCCCTTTAGGATACATTACTTAGATGTACACTTAGGATTGCTTTGCCACATTAAATCCAAGTGTGCCCTGCACACACTGAATAAGGACAAAACAAAGACTGCACTGATACGAACAGGAATGAGGTACTGGACGTGGCTGTTTAAACAGCGGTAAACTGCAGGGTAGGGAGGTGTCTGGGGAGCTGAGCTCAATTCTCACCGTACAATCCGCGTTGCTCGCCCTAGCTTAGCCTGACCACACCTGGCCCTGTTCCTGCCTGTACTGCCCTGTGCTCTGTGAAAAAACAAGCCTTTAACATCAGCCTATCAGCCTGTGCGTCACACAGCCTCACTCGGAGCGGCGGGTCTACGCCGGCCCGAATGGCCAGCGAACTGCAGGAACGCTTACTCCATGGCAGAGAGGTCCATGTCCACCTCCTCTCCGTTCATCAAGGGGATCTTCTTCTTCTTGTTTCTGAAGAAGGAAACAAAAAACTGTTAACTACAGCCAAATTAAGTCAACAGTAATGTAATGAAGACCCATAGACAAAAAAAATGTGCATGACAATGCACTGATTTCTACACTTCTGCTGTGATTTGTTTGTGTAATAATTTGTGGGGGCCCAGTGCACTTCTTGGCTTCATTCATTTCCGCTCAAAAAAGTCACAGATACAGGTTAACAGTTAAGACCTCCAGGTAAATGCCTGACAGCTCCAGCATAAAACTGTTCTTGAAGATACCACAAAAGGCATCCTATTTAAAACAGGAAGTAGGCTAAGTTACCGTCTGCTCTTTGAGTGACATGGGATATCATGCTTGAGGCTGTTCTCCTCAATCTGTAAAGTGTGGTTGAAGGATCCATCAAGCTCCTGGACTGTAACCTTAATGGGGCCCTACGAATGCAGACACAGACAGAGTTTAGTAATTTAGCGTCTGGACACTCCACTCACCACAGGCCTTGCTCTGGCTCACGGAGGCATACGAGACTCACCACATATTTCTGAGTCCCGGACGATGTGTAATCCTGTCGGATTTCCAGCTCTAGGACATTCCGTTTCCTGTTGAATGCAAAGCTGCCGAAAAACTTGACCACCCCGCTCTGGTCTCTGAGGTCTAGGAGTCAAGGCAAAGCAGCGGCACCTGCAACTCCCAGCCCTGGCTCGTTCCAAGTGCTCGCTTGGCAAGCGCATAGGCATAGCAATATGAGGAATGTGCAATACATCAACACTGACTAAAGCGATCTTATTTTATTTTGACTAAGGACGCTTGGATCAGGCTGAGAAAACCCTTATGGCTCAAACCGCCGCTGGAAACAGAACCATGCAGTGAAAGCCTGTTTTGGCTATATGGACCCCAGGCTGATGCTGCAGCCTGATTGGCCGGCGAGAGGATACACCCACTGCTTGATCAGAGGCCCGATGTCCTTGCCCGACACGTTGGAAATGGACTTGAGAAAGCCGGAGGTGGACACCAGCATCTGGCTCCACATGTGGGACTGGTACTTCTGAGAGGAGGCTGTGCTGGCCAGGCTCAGGAGCTTGTTGAACACCTTCAGGATAAGCACAGGCATTTTACAGTCTGTACAGTCTAAACCAGGCGGTTTACAGTCTGCACAGTCTAAACCAGGCGGTTTAGTCTGCACAGTCTAAACCAGGCGGTTTACAGTCTGCACAGTCTAAACCAGGCGGTTTACAGTCTGCACAGTCTAAACCAGGCAGTTAACAGTAGGTATAGACGAATCTGGCGAAGTACTGGAAGTAGACAAGTCGCCATACTGCAGTGGCGTCTCCCTACAATATGTACGCATGTGAATGCAAGCTGTCCTCAGAAGGGTAAAATTTTCTAATTTTTTACCTTTTACTTTCAACTTTTGACAACGATGTCAAGGCCATACAGTCACAGTTCACACCTACAACTTTGCCATCGTTCCTCTGCAGAGTTAATTCAACATTATGATGGTTGTTAATGGACAGTGAGTATCGGACAGGTCCTTTTAGAATGATGTGTTCATCATCTGGTAGAGTGTGCAATATTTGGCCAACCCATCCAGAGCTCAGGTTATGACCTTCTATGAGTGATCTGTAGTTGGCATTTTGTTGCACATCACATGCCAGGCGATTAATGAAATAATCTTGAATACGTATAAAAAAACATAAATTTGTATTTTTTTCCACTAACGTAACTGGTCTGTAATGGTTAAATGCAACTTGTGAATGATTATGCTAGCTAGCTAGTACAGTGATGTTAGTACAGTATATTACACTCACTTGAAATGTGGCGGATGGTCAAGTGGTCTGTTTTTTCTCTATTTCTGGCTATTGTCGTAACCAATGTCTAACTAATATGTAAGATTTGAATAACGTTAAGATCGCCATCCATATAAGGTACCTTCATCAGTAACTGGGGGCCACTGCCTAACGTTGTCAATCCAATTAGCCATGCTGCTGTCAGTGTCAGCCGCTGTCAGCAGGCAGCAGCAGACAGACTTGCCACCGCAGTAATGGCAGTGCCGCAAGATGGCAGCCCCCACAAATCGGTCGCCGGATTTGTCTATATTTAATAGCCTAAACCAGGTGGTCTACAGTCTGCACAGTTTTATAGGTTACATTCTCAACCATGCAGTTTACAGTCCATACAGTCTAAAAGTTCAGATTATAAATGCATTTCTGTTAGCTGAAATTTCACTAGAAGTCCAGCTGAGCTCTAATGATTTAGAGTTCACTCAAAAAACCACTGAGGGGAAAAGGGGCATGTCTCTGATGTCACAGCTGACCATAGCTACATAGAGCCACATTGTGAGCTACATTCATGAGCATATGTAGGAGGTAAAACTGACATTTTTGACAAACATTTTGAATGAATGAATGCCTCCCAAGCCATCCGTGAATTAAGTTATAGAGACATACAACGTACTACAGTGGACACATAACAGGGACTTTCCAAAACTGAGCTGTCCATGGGAGATGGAAGAAGCAGTGTGTTCTTCACTTATTAAATTTTTTTTAGAAAGCTCTAAGATACTTAATCTTTCCCCTGTTGTCACTTAAATGATATATTTAATTGGGTAAACAATGGCGATGGCATAGAACTGATAACTATGACACCTATCAATCTGCTCGTATATAATTTTTATCTCAAAACCCTGTTGATTCAAAGGAGCCTCCATGACTTCTTACATGCGTGTGTGTATTCTAACCTTTTTGTTAATTTTTAAAACAAGTACACTCAAATTACAAACAGTACTAATACAGTATGACAAACTGAGGAACTGTAGAATTGCAGACAAAATTGCAGAGTTTGCCAACTCATGTGCTTGGGCCATGGCTCTATGCAAATTAATACACATTCCTTTAACATGGAAGAGATCGTCACTGCACCCATTTAACTATCATTTCACTGGGCGGACACATTCGCCCCAGCAACAAACAGAGAGCAGTAACAGCAGCAATGGCAATCCCTAAACAGCAGTCTGAACCCAGGTCTTCAGATCCCTGCCCTACATTCTGATCCGCAATGCTGCAGCATCAAAGCCGCATGGCCCCAGGCTCTGAACCGCTCACCTGTAACATGAACTCCATGCTGATCCTGTTCTCGATCAGCCTCATGACCAGGTGTGCCTTGCACTGGAACATCTTGTAGTACTCCCAGGACAGCGTGTGGGGGTGCTTGATGGAGAAGTGCAGGTGGGGGGTAGGGCTGGAACAGAAAGAGAGAGGCTGCCTTCGCACACACCTCGACCTCACCCAACAGCCGCACTCCCACCAGTCCCACAGATTCAGCCCCAAACGAGCGACCAGCCAAGCCGATGACAACCAGTGTCCCGATATGAATGCAAATAAGTATATTTGGTAAATAACTCTCAGAGACCACTCTAGGAGAGGTGTGATTTATATGACAAACGCTGTAAATATTGCCAACTGCACTAGGGCAGCATGAATCGCTCAATTCATTTCCCCCCCCACAACTGCATAAGTTGGAAACTTTCTCAAAAATGTACTTAATTAAACTAGAAACATGTTCTTCAATATAACTATTCAAACTAAAATTTGAACATGATGTCAAAGCTTGTATGATTTTTTTTTACTGTATGTTTTTGGATGGATCAGTGCCAGTACAGACTAATCAGAGCACTTAATCCTTAATGTAAGCTTCAAGTGCTAAGTCGTACATATTCATAAAACTGAACATAGGTGACCATCTGTGCTTTAACTCTGTGTTCACTGATTTCATATCGCAGTGGATCAGATGGTGTGTGGGGAATACACAATCATTTGTGTAGTTTCTGTGTAGTGAAATATTACTTCTTTGTGAACTGCACAATTCTAGGCTTACCGAATAGGATAAGGCATTTGGTCAAGGACAAGAAACCTACTGCAAAGTTCTGTAAGGAGAAATATTGCTTTGTCTATTTACATAATGTGCAAATCTGGGCCTGAAAGGTCCAGATGCTTCACTTTAGCGTCAAGCCTTTATGTGCACAATTTTCCCTTCCTAAATCATACTACACTGTAATCTGCTTTGTTGAGAGCCATCTGACTTGGATGGTGCGGATGTGTCTCTCTTGAATGTTTGTAAAATATTATTTTTTTAAAATTTTTAACTCAAGGGCCTGACATTTTGTTCCACAGCAAAGGAAATGTGGGATATTCCTCAGAAATGGACATGCAGAGCACTTACTTGTCCTTCTCTTTGCCGCCACAGAAGGTGGGATGTAGCAGAACGCCCCCCATCTTCAGCTCATACTCCACTATCTTGTCCAGTTCCTGGGGACCAATCAGATTGCAGGTGGAAGGTGACGCCTCCCCCTCATTTCTACCAAATAAACAGCCTGATGCTACCCATTATTGTGGCGACCTACCTCTTTGATCCAGTGGCGGTACTCGTTCACGCCGAACGTCTTCTTCAGGTACAGCCCATAAATGTACCCTGATATCCCCTTCAGCACCCATTCATCTGACCTAAGGCACAAGGAGAGGGCAGGACTGAGTCAACTCTGCCTGTCAAGCACGACCACTAACACAGGCAAGGAACCTGAAGCATAAAGATGCCAGCATTTAAGAGAACAATACAATAACAATACATCTGCTGAGGCAAAATGGACTTCACATCCAGCTGTCCCAAGCAATTGTGAATGACCAGCTTTAAATTAATCTGGTTTAATTAAGCTTTAAAGTTAAGATATATGAAGTGCACCCTGAACATTCAGCTCATAAGCACAGAGTATCAAGTTAAGACATCGCTCCCAGCTTTTGATGTTACCACCATGACATCATGCACTTGCTGTGTAATGATTAATTTCATGTCATTAAATCTAAGTGTTTCTAGAACACAAAGAATCGTATGTGCTAAATGTAGCCTGTCAAATAAACTAACAAATGGAACCGGGCAGACTGACTAATCTGGAGCAGCCTGAATGGTAACTCTAGAATCATCACAAACCCCCAAAGAAATCACTGCAGTTATGACAAATTTATAATGCATAGCATCTTGCAAACAGGTTAAATAACAAGGAATCAAATATAACTGCTGTACAGCTCTAGAGAAGGGCAATATGTTGCCACACAAAAGGATTTCATCCAAGGATCTGAAAGCACTTGTTCACCACAAATGAGCAACAGCCATCTGGGTGGCCAACACTTGGCACCAGCATTACACACATCAAATAAACCAAGGAGATGAGCAAAAGTCAGATGTTGGGTACGATTATGTAACCATACTGACATCACTTGACTGAAAACCCCAGTGGTGCTGGCTGAGTTATCTGCCTACCCTTTAGAGTTTCTCCAGATTCTTTCTCTTCACCATAAGGAGTCCATAAAACAGTTTTAAAAACCTGTCTGAAAGACAGCACCTCTTGCAGCACACTGTCCCTGACACAGTGCTTTTAAGATTATGGCTGAAGGGAAGAGCACTCCCTACTGGTACATCAAAATGTAAAGCGAGCATCTGGTACCCCCCATTCAAAAGCTAGGACCTGTCATGCTTGGCAGAGAACAGCTGCAGCATGCTAGGCTTCAAGAATGTCTTTAAAGATGCTCATTTTCTATGCACCAAAGCACGTGGCAAAGAACCAGCCCAGGTGAGCGCTCCTCTAACGCTGAATCAATGTCACATTTGTGCAATAAAAGGAGCAAGGACACAAATGTATGTCTGGCACAGCGCTTTAAGGGGGGGTGGGATTAAAAAGAGCACAAAGTCCGTTGTTCATTTTTCCTTTTCAGTTTTTCTGCTCGCTGGCCACCAGCATGCCTGCTGAACACTTTACACACAAAGAAAGTGCGCACATGAGTTTTGCACTTTGGCTGTAATAAACAGGGGTAATACAGACTCATAAAAGTGCTTTTACTAGCTGAACATGAGCTCAGCTTCTCGAGGCTGTCTTCAATTACAGGCTTGAACAGAATTAAGCCACACAATTAATTGTAAACAGGTGACCAGTTTCCATATCAAAGAGGAAGCTGTACAATTCTCCAACTGAGGCTTATACAACACAAATAAATGAGTAACTCAAGCTTCCACATCTGATTTAGTTTTAAACACTCAACAGACAGGGGGTCTATTGTTTGCGGCGATCAAACATTTGGACATCTCTTGTGAAATTTCAGCATCCCACACCAGTGATAGCCAAAGGGGCCCCACACTGCTAGAGAGTAGATGCCAGGAACTAGTGCAATTCCATCATGCCCATAGGTATAGACCTGGTGTCTGCTCCTCTTATTTACACAGAGTTCTGTATTACAGTAACTAGACAGGCAAAGTCTGATGAGAAATCTGAAACCAACTTTCATGCTCCAAAATGACATTTGAAAAGTATTTCAGTGTTTTTGATATTTTACAATACATAGTAATGTTAGTGTGGGTGAATAAGAAGAAAACACTGTTAAACCTTACCCTGTTTGTCATAGTAATAATCAACACAGTTAACACGATATGATAGCTAATGGCTAGTGGGTTTTGGAACTTAAATAGCAATTTACTTTCCTGGTGCTGAATGTGACAGCAGCAGTACCAGTTAGCTCTAGACAAGGACCGGATACAGGTCCTTGTCTAGAGCCGGATACCCTGATTTTTATATTTCCTTATCCAAGGACAGCATCATTGTTTGACACACACTATAATAATATAAATATAAATACTGACCTCTGAACTGAGTGGCAGTTCATCAAATAATAATGGAAGATGTCTCTGTGTGCCCGAGTGTGTAAAAATGTGACAAACCCAAAGCAAATTCCACAAATTCATTAAACAGTTAAGATGATGGCCGTGGCAATTCATTTAGTTATCCAACTGAATAATCAACTAGTTGACAACTTTTTCAATCCAAACCAGGATTATACACAAGTTAAATATCGTAATGCTGTGATATTAGTGTGAGTATACCTGCTCCAATGAACAACAATGGAAGGATTTGCCCACTGCGCCTTATGTTTTTCCATTTGATTCGTATTTATAAAAGTATAAGACATTACAAATGATATTAAATGTTCCTGACCATTCAGAAATCTGCACACAGCATATGATAAAATAGCACATCCATCTGTAAAGCGCTATGAGTATAAAATTATTTATGTTTTTGAGAGAAAACAGATTAACAATGGAGATATGTAAATGTAACAGATCCTTTTAACCAGGGCAGCTCACAGTATATTACATTTCCAGTACTAAAGCATTGCACCGTGTAAAATTTCAAACTTGAGCCTTTAAGTTCAGGGGCCTAACAACCACCCCATACTGCTAGCCCAAACACATCACTGCTAAATTTCATATAACGCTGAGGGCAACACACATTAACACCATGCAAAAAAAAAAAAAAAAAAGCGAGAATCTGGAAAACTGCCCACACTCTTATGGCTGCACCGTGATTCCTCTGGTTTGAGGTCCCAAAATCTTGCTCAAGCTGGTTCAGACTTCGGCTAAAATTACTCACCAGGACATTCGGGATATGAAGCAGCCAAAAAACTGCTGGGCCAAGGCTTGAGCTAAGCAGCGTCGAGTCAGGGGAGTCTGGTCTATAATCATGGCACTGTGCAGGAGATTTGTGCTGCGAGTGGGGGAGGAGGAGAAAAAAAAACAAGCATTGAGTTTCACAGGTTTGAAAACAGGGTCATGATAATTAAGAGAGAAAGGGGCGAAAAAACAGGTCTGAAATGGGTAAGGACACGTGGTCCAGGCTCCCTGACGGGGCTGCTCCTCATCTCAAAAGGGCATTGGACACTTAGTGCTGCTACAGCTGTCTTAAGAACTCCCATAATGCATTATTTCCTGCATGGCGTTCTGTGGAGTGAACTGTGGCAAACTTTTTGTACTCTTTTTTTAACTGAAATTCATAAACTGCATCGGTCATAGCACTACTTAAGTTGTCAATTATTCAAACTTGGTTGTGATGTCCCATCATTTTTGGATTCTGTCTGAAAAGAAGTCTTCCCTTACCATGGTGGAATTACCTGACTTCTAGCCAGAGGGCTGGTCCCACAGGAGATCGTTCTGTTCATTGTTTCAAAATGCTTTAAAAGTAAAGCTTAAATAAATTCTGGATCTTCCATCTTTTATCCACATGGTTGCTTTGCAAGCACCTCTAAATTATGACCAATGCTGCAATGCATAATCCATGAGCCATATAAAATCACAGCTTTAACAAATCTGCACATTGATACTGTTCAAGTGCAATGCTGAGCCCTATGGCCCAGGTTCAGTCATGTCGTTAGCCAATAATGACTGGGAGTCGATAGCGATGGAACATAATTATCTTTGTTCGGTCAGGGATACGGGGTCGGCAGGCTGGCTAGAGGTGTGTTTGTCCCATAGCTCATCAATGATCCCTGCTGACCCCTCTGTCAGGACTCCATGGTCTGCCTGTATAAAGCTGCGTATAAAGCATTCTCCTCCATCTCATGTCTACGCCAGCTTAGCATTAGCATTGTCAAAATTAGACAAAAATGACATTTGATTATTCCTTCTAAAAAAACACATAGGTTCGAACCATTCGAATATCTATGTTTGTGCATTATGTCCGTAAGGCTGTTTTCACACTTGGTCCTTTTCGCTGGACTGAACTTGAATGCGATTATTCCCCCAACCCCCTGCCCCCGCTGGTCTCCTTTCACATTACACATTCACATTTTTGGTTGCAAACCCTGGTCCATTTACGTCATCAACACGTAAGGAACGTGCAGCTTTTATTTACCAGTGTTGCTAGGCAATGACGCAAAAGAGAGGCAAAAATGGAAAGCCACACTATATTTGTTTTCTTATTCATCTTTTTGTTAATATGGTGTCAGCACCAAAATAACCGTGTTCGGCATTATCACTATGCCATAAATGCATCCCGCTGTCTGAGAGTGATGCGAGCTGCTCGGATAAGGAGGTTTTTGCGGAGACAGGTAGCAACGGGAAATGAATTTGCAGCTTTGCTTGCAAAGTACACACGCATACCCTCAAGGTGAGCGAACAGTGCGGCTACCTGCAATTATTTCCCGATTAGTTTTTAGATGCAACAAGCGTGAATTGCCACGTAGCTGTCATCTAGTCACTATTTTTAAGATCATTAGCGTTTTTTAAAATTGCATGCACTTTCCCGCTCATGATTGTGCAATCGTCAAACAAAATATACATCATCAATAGGGTTTACTTCCTGGTTTTAGATCGGATAGCTTTCACACCAAATGCGAACGCACTGGAGTTCAGGTGAACCGTACCCCAGACCCCCGTTTTCTGGAGGACTCGGGTACGGTCCCTTGGTGCGCACCCAAGTTTGGAAAACAGCTTTCACATCAACAAAACGAACCAAGCTAATGGCTCAAGTGGACTTGGGGCCGCACCAAAAGCTCTAGCGTGAAAGCACCCTTAAGACAAACTCGCAGGGCAGAAAGCCGCAGTAGTACTGCCCCCAAATAAAATATAAATTTTCACAATCAAATGTTTGTTTTTTTTTTTTAAAACAATTCGATTATATAATCAAATTTAGAATATTCTGACAGCCCTACTTAGCATGGGGACAGCAGTGTGAAAAGAAGCAGCAGTTGACATCACATGTTTCAGAGAACAGCAGAGGTGTTTGTGTGCACCCTCCCAGACTGCCTGGTGGGAGCTGGAGCTGTAGCTGCTATGAGAAAATGGAGCTTAACAAAATGAAAGAGAATTATCAGCATTGGGCATTCCAAATTCCACTCCAAAGATGCTTTACTTTCTTTCAAGCTTCTTAAAGCACAAACGTGACTCACTAAGCTTCAAATTTACACACACATTTTGAGGTTTCTAAGAGAAGAGAAAGTTGTCTTCAAAATCAAAATTAAGATGTAACATACCTGAATTGTGAAATGTTATTGAGGATTTGTGACCATATATGAGCAGTGGCATATCAAGAGCAGATTAAAGTTCATACACACAAAATGAAGGCAAATTAGAACAGCACTCATATTCAGCTGAATGCCATATTTCACTGAAACAGAATATGAGTTCTTACTGCTGGGCTGTCATTGCCTTTTCAAGAGAGCACTGGGAGAAATTAAGAAGCTCAAGAGAAATGCTGTTCTCAGCTGTGTTCTTTGAAAGGACCAAAATCTGAAGCGCACATAAAAAAAATACTGTGAACATCACAAAACACAAAAAAACTGCCAAATACGAGCATTCAGCTTTACAAAGACATGGCAGCTGCCAGTGTTCTTTCAAGCCAATTGCCAACTTGCCATTGGCCACAAGGACTGAGAACAGTATTGATGTTCAAAAACATTTGGCAATAATTTCCCACTGAACATCAGTGCTCGCTGACCTGAAATCTCTCGTGCATAAAACTGCAACAGTCCATAGCGAAATGAAAATGCAGAAATGATTAAAAAATGGCAAGCATGAATAAATCAACTCCATTGGGTCTTTCTAAACGTCTCTGCTCCTTTACTGTGGTGAGATGCAATTATGCAATAATTCTCTGTTCTAAGAATGCCCCATGACTATTAAGTCAACTTTTAAAAGTAAGGCTTATTAAAAAATGAGTACTGTGTTCTTACTCTGTATTCCACATTATGGGAAACACCAGTGGAAACAGGCCAGAAAGAGGAGTTAAGTACCTGAAAATGCTCATGGAGGCGTAGGAGGACACCTGCACGTAGGCCTCGTCCACGAACACGGTCTTGAAGCAGGAGTACGGGTAGCGGCAGGTAAGGATCTCCTCGTAGAACTCGAAGATCTCATGGAGGTAGGACATGGAGTGCTTCAGCAAGGGCAGGAGCTGAGGCAAACAGAAGTGTGTGACCTGGGGAAAGAAAAACACACTGTCAGGATACTTGAGAACCAGCCGCAAGAAAAACTTTACACAGAAAGACACTTTGACACAGAAATCTTAACAAAACTAGCTCAAACAAAACTAGCTCTGAAAGACAATGAATTTGTTTCATTCAGAAAGACGGCATGTTAATAACTGGAATTTTAAAAACAGCACGAGGCACTAATAGGTTTCTTTTCATATGTGAAGGATATGCCAGGTGTGGGTTGAGTCACATCCCTTTGCAGTGCATGTCTCCCTCTGCTGGTCAGAACTGAAGTGGAATATGAGTTGTATGCCATGACCTTTTGATGACCTGCATTGCATTGTAAGAGCTGTGTTTCGTCAAAATGCAAATTCTGTATTTCCCTTATTACTGTAAAGCCTGTTCTTCATTTCCTGCTGTAAAACCATGCAAACTGAGCCCATGTGACACAAGGCCTTCTTTTATTCATGCTTGCGTACCTCGTGCATGTAGGGGTCCACTAGGATCTCAAAGGGCCCCACAGCCAGGGAGATGTTGGGGGCCGCAGTGGGGATGGGCAGCACGTAGTGGAAGGTCTTCTTCCGCATGTCGTGTGTGTAGACGGTCTCCACTAGGTCGCCACAGGACACGGCCACCATGGCGGCATCCACTGTGAACTCCAGCTTCCAGGTACACAGCTCCGAGTATGAGTCCACACAGGGGAACCAGAAACTGCGACAGGACAGGGTTGTTGTCATCATCATCATTACTGCCACAGTCATCTTCACTACTGTTGTCCCTATCATCCTTGAGGGTCTCCCCCTAAATTTTGAGCATGAAAATGCCCCCATGTATGTGTCAGCTATACAGCCAGTTCTTATTATCACCAGACAAGGATGACATTTTGGATTCTAGATGATGCCCTGAGAGCATCCTGCCCAACGGAGAGCCTCGTTTGGATGCTTTATCTTATGCATTTTGGTTAAAAACATTTGAAGGGCTATTAGGGTACCACTATTAGGGTTGCTAATTATGCATTTAAGCTCATCACCACTGCAATGATAATCGCTGACCATTGGACCAGTTAAGTGGTGTGCTCAAGTAGTCAAAGTAAAGGAATGTGTTACTATGGTTTCATGCCCGAGTCCGTTCACAAGTATCAGAACTGCCCCCTTTTATTCACTGGAGAGAGCTTGTTAAAAACATAATTGGCTCGTAAGTGCTTCGGATAGAAGGCATTCAAGGTAAAAGCAGGAATCAACAGAGAATGTGAGTAGCCTCCACTTCCATGACAGCACTGTACGTTTCTGAAGGGTCTCATGCTATCAGGAAGTGAACTTGCGCTCCGGGGAAAAGAGCGCGCAGTCACTGCCGTCGGACACCCGTGTACCGTGTGGAGTTCTGGTATCCAAACGAGAAGACGTGGGCCCCTCTCTCCGCCATGCTGCCCTCCTCGTCGGGCACCACAAAGTGGAGGCCTCCTTTGGGCTGGTCCAGGGAGAACTCGATGTACACCTTCAGCACCTTCATTTCTGAGGACAGAGGCCTTAAGGTCAGGGTGCTATTCTGCTTTGGAGACATTTCCTGAGGATGGCACGCTTTAGGTTTAGGCAAGCAGAACAGAACAGAACCAAGTCGAGCAGAAGTGGCTTGAGTACCATTCTGGCTCCTGGCAGCCCACTCAAAACAGAGGGCAAAAACACTTTTTCAAGCACTGGGAGTGGGGTCCGTTTACCCGGTATATCAGACGGACAATAATCAAATGCAACATGGAGAAGCAACAGGTTGTCCATGGAGGGAACCGTCTGCAGCATCTATCCAGTGTAACATGAGAGAGGTCTGCCCTTCCGGGAGTGAGAGCTGAACTCCTGTTCTCATCACACAACTAAATTCTAATGACCAACATCGTTCCCAGTTGAGCTAAATGCAATTTGCCTCCAGCTGCACAGGCAACAATGCTAGCTAACCACGTCTCAAAGAGTGACGTCACAGGCTCTGCTACCTGCTACATGACTGGCTTTCCGTGGGACTCACACAAGCTACTGATTTCAGCTCCGCTACACAAGCATGACCTATATGATCTCTAGCTCTTACCGTCTCCTTGCTTCCATAGCTCTGACGGAACTTTGATGCACAGCTCTCCGTTCCCGGAGTCTGGGTCCACGGCACTCACTGCTGCAGTATAAGCACTGGAGAAGTAGTTCAGGTTCCTCCTGGAGAGGAGGAGACAAATATACCACATGGTCAGCCAAACAATGCCCAGTGCTCACTCAAAGTAATCGCTTATTGTCTTTTCTCACTGCAATCCAGATAGGACCCAGTGGTGTTTATTTGAAGAATGCCACTTGAAAAAATTAAAATAATATGAGTGCTGGAATTATGGAATTCACATTCAAGCAACAGCAAATGGAGACTCAGGGAATATATTACTTTTTCGAAGCTGGGCACACAAAATGATTACTCTAAGATGCAAAAAACTGCATTAAAATACAACAAGGCCACATCTTCTGCTGTGATATCTATGTATTTTAGCCACTGATGTTCCATAATTTTTGATAGCAATTAAAAGACTTGCTGTGAGAGAGAGACAGGTCTATGGACCCAGTTCAGTCAGTACTCTCTCCAAAAAACATTCAGACCCTAGGGAATACAGTGTGTTAGCAGTAGTTAGATATGTAAGGAATAACGCAGTGTCAGCGTGTGAAAGAACACTCACTGTTTGGACTCATGGTGGCAGACTTCTAGCGTTGGGTCATTGTAAATGAAGGGGGCCTCCAGGTCGTTCACTCGAACCCTGTATATTCTGCATTGCTTGCTGTTGAGCTTGATGCGATTTAGGTTCACAACCGTGGGGAAAATAGTCAACTCCACATATCCCTGTCAAGCAAGAGAAACGGTCATATGGCTTATGGAATCGTGTGTTTCAAATAATGAACAGACAACGCTCACAAAATAATTCTGCTCCGCCAACGCCAAGACATTTACGAAATGGAAAAAGAAATAGATTTGTCTACATCATACAGTACTTACGATCACAGATTTTCTCTGAAAGTTTATGTTGTTGATGCAGACCACCTGATGGGTTGTAAATTAAAAAAGTGAGAGACTTGTTATTAAACGGACAGATACGTTAAAAGGTGAACACCGCTTCGAATGCCCGAGCACAAAAAATCAATTACTATCTATATCTGCAAGTATTACAGCCCTCTGTGCTCACTGGTCAAAAGCAGTAAAACCAAGGCAATCGCAATTTGCACACTACCAAGTAGGAAGCTTGCACAGTAAACATTAAGGATCGCTTTAAACAGGCTGCCAACATCACTACGCCTATACATCAGTAAACATTAGTCAGGTGAGGGTGTGGTATAATGCATGCACCAAGCTGGCAACATATTAATTCATTATAATACTGCAGTCTTAAAGACACACGCCTGGCCGTGGCTTGACGTTACATGTTTAGCTACCTGGCTAACCTGTCTACAGATGGAATAGGTAGCGCGGGGTTAGCAATAAAGCATAATCAGATGCACTAGCTAGGTACCTCGTAAGTCAATTACACCAGGCGAGTAACGTTAGATCGCTATTCTTGTTGTAGCTAGTTGCTTAAATGCAACGCAATTAGCTCGTTAGCAAGCAAGCTGATAACAGTAACAGATAGCACAGTTAGCTATTAACACAGAATGATCTCAAAGAACCAGCAGATATTAAAAGAAGCTGAATGGATACTTATAATTTGTACGGTCTCGGACTTTCAAATCCCTTGTCCTTCTTCCTATTCATCTTGACATTCCCATACACGCACCGATATTCCGCGGAATGCGCACTTTCTCCACCGACTTCTGCAGTTTTGGGATATTTAAATACGGCGATGCTTTTAATGACCTGATTTCTACATTCCACAGATTCTACATATCTAACCGGCTAACTACTTCATGTTAACTAACGCGATCGCTGGCTACCGCGCGTCTAACTGGCATTTGCTAGGTAGCTTGCTGTTCCCGACAAGTTTCGCATATCAAACCTAAATTCCAAATGAGTATTATTGTTGGTTAGCTACAGTACTAGCCAGTGCTCACAATCCCAAGTTGCATCTACTTGTCATATCAGCTAGTCGACCTTAGGCACGCAAGCAAATAACTAACAATGCATGTGCAGTCAGCACTGCAGCCATACATTATAAAACGGCCGTGTGTCTACAGTCACACGTGTACTATGGAGAGGTTTCCACTGTGTTTGTGCCTCTCCTCTCACTTCAATCTCTCACAGTAAGATGCTCCATCCGCCATGATGATCAGCCATTTTGTATATAACCTTCGACCTCCCGCGCAAACGGAAGTTAAGGTGGCCAAACTAATAAAAACGTCTCTTTACGTCAATATAAATGTTTTCCTCGTATTGTTCAGTTTCATTCAAAATTAAATTATCGAGAATTACCGAAACACGATTTTAATATTGTCAAAATCAATCTATAATTTCGTGGAGTTGTCCTTTGACGGAACAAAAGAAGTGATTTAGCGCTCACCAGTTGATAATTGAATACAATGCCATAGCTGATTCTTCTTAAACCTTGACTTGATAATCCTGTTGTTATCGCTATTCATAAAGCCTTGATCACGCACTATCAATGTTATATCCCAACTGACACTAGGGGGCAGTATACAACTTATACTAGAGCATACGGGTTACGCAAGTTTATGAAACGCAGGTGCCGAAGGTCAGGATGGTCGTCACTGTGTAGAATAATTTAGAATAAATTAAAATAAAATAGATGGTCGTCACTGTGTAGAATAAAGAGACATATTCATATACAAACATTACATTTATTTTTCAGATTCAAAACAAAAAACAGAACTCTAGCTTATTGTTAGAATAGGATGCAGACGTTGATCAAGTTGCCACAGGTCTTCTTGAATTATAGACTTTCACCCTGTTTTGCATGGATGAACGAGCATATTTAGTAAGAAGAGCTCCAGTTGTTTGCTTTTCACCACATAGGTCCCTGTTGGAGAAGAAAGGAAAATGGAAACAAATTAGCATATACTTTCAATGGGACAGAATGCAAGATTGTCACAGAACTGTGCTTATTTTGTGTAAAGGCTTGGACTTTTGATTTAAGATGAAAAGCAACACATTGTCAGGAAAACAGTATAAATGTAATGGCATTATATAATGACAGTGTATAGCTCCTTAAATAAAAAAAATCATTTACAGGACATGTTTCTTAATGTAATAGTGTAATATAAATGACAAATGAAAATAATAATGTAATATTTAATCAAATATTGTGGTGTGCATATGTGGTCTAATAACCTCAGGAACATATAACACAAAAGTGTGCACTTGTTCAGCGCAATGGTAGGAAGACGCTATTTGACTTACTGTATGTAGGGGGCAATGTCGTCCTCAGTCCACTTCTCCCTCATGCTAAACAAACAGTTGAAGCGCTCTAGTGTGTCCTCAGGAAGGTCCTCCACTCTCAGCAGGGATATGGTCTCCGGTCTGGAGCTGCGGTCCACCAATGCCACACCCTGATTGGCCCACACATTGTCATGTTACCTTACTGTAAATCACCTGCACAGCAAAACACTGACAGTGACAGGACAAATAACAGCACAATGTTGACATACTGTACGCTGAGCTGCTCTTTGTATGCTGAAAGGGAGTGAGAGCATATTTAACCAGAGCAGTGCCAGCAGTCCAAAGCTGCGGCGGTTTCCCTCAGGCTCTGGCATTTTGCACTTCCTCACCCTCAGCTGGTCCAGCCTGGTGCTCATTCCCTCGGGGACGCTCTGCTGCCACACCTCCTGGAACTCCGACAGGTTGAACTTGACGGCATTCTGCAGCAGCATGCATGCAGTGACCTGGCACACCTTGTCCTCATTTAGCGCGAAGCACACCTCGCTGTCTGAAGGAGAGGGACAACACGCTCTCTTAGAACTGGGGACTTGACGTGCAGCTGAGGACAACCCCTCAGCTTGCCACATACGAACTTCAAAGTAAACTCTTCAAGAATTCAGCAGCTCTGATCCATTCAAACAGCTTAGATGGTTAAGTGCTCCTTAAAGTCGCTTTAGTCCTGTTGTAGTCATTCAGGGCATGCAAAGAAGAGATGAACAAAATGACAGAAGAAACAGTGTAAAAAGTGGGAAACAACAGAATAATAGAAAGGTAAATTTTTCATTATTTAATCTGATGCATTAAATGGATTAGTGCATTGGAGGGAAAAACATAATGTAAAAATTCTTAACACTTTCAGCAAAATATTAAGCAGCTGTGCATCTAAACCCAATTAAAAAAAACCTTTAAGAATATCTTTAAAAGTCAACCTCTGCAAAACTCAAAGGGATTTCTAAAAGAAAGGATATCACACAGCAATGTGAATTTTACTAATTTTACTGGCCTAAAATGGACAAAAACATTTTGAAAGCGTTTACCTTTGTCAGTGTAACGTCTCCCATAGCAGTTCAAGCAGTGCTCAATCATCTCTCTGAAAAAGACAAGTTTTGGTTTCTGGTGGAGCTGCATTCAGCAGACTGGGGAATCTTGAAATTAATTATTGAGAGCTGTTGTACACTACCACTGCAAACTGTTTCCCAGTTTTAGTCTCAGCATTAGATTTCCAAAGGGTTTGTGATAAAAATCCTTAAATGAGTGGTGGGTTGTCTTTCAAACCTCCCAAATCAACTAATTTATTTTAACTAAATTAACTATAATATAACTAATTGACTCCTTATGGTTTTTTGCTTGTGTTGTACTTTACCTCACTTGTAAGTCGCTTTGGATAAAAGCGTCTGCCAAATGACTAAATGTAAATGTAAATGAACTGAGTCACACTTGGTTAATCTCACTTGCGTATGACCTGTGCCTAGCACCCTGTACCTGATCACTACAGTCACTATGTTAAATCTAATTGAGTGTTGTAGTCAGTATAGGCACTATGGACACATTACTTTGATGCAAGGTAACATTACTCTTACGGGACAGTTTAATAAGGTTGGTATTATAGATCATTAATATGACAAAGTGTGTTGCTCTTCAGGGTAAAACAACAGCTGTATTTTTGTATTTTAGCTTTTTGTTTAAATGGCAAATGCTAATTCTTGTTCATTGACTGTTCATTGCCAATGCTCTTGTTGTTCATCTTGGTCCTGTGATATACTTTAAATGTATGTTGACATGCTTTTTTGCTGATTGTACTGCTACTACTACTGCCACTAGTGCGATAAGAATAAAAACAATAAAAATGAGACATTACTTGGGCTCAAGAGGCCCCAGTTCTTCCAGGCTGGTGCTCAGGGGTACCTTGCTGAAGGACCAGGACTCTGAGTCCACTAACTGTGTCACATGACCCAGAAGCTTCATCTCATAATCAAAATCCAGGACCCTCCAGTAACCTGCAAGGAACCAAGAGTCAGCAGGACTGTAATTCACATGGTTGAGATAGCAAAAGGCCCACAACTAGGCAATGGTGCTCACCTGCTGTGAAAATGATCTTGCAGTTTAAATATCATAAGGTCTTTTACTTCATTTGATACAATCACAGGGTTCATCAAGTAATCTTTGAGAAGAGACAGTACCTGGAACCTCACCACAAAATGAGGTTCCAGGTAAATCACCACAAAGTCAGTAATCATTGGTTGCCTCCACACATTTTTACTGTTCTATCACTTCAACTACAAAGGCAACATCCATGATGCACTGACAACAATAAGTATACCATTTATGTGGTTGCAAAAAGGGGGTAAATAGTCAGCTGTATCTATCTGGCTAGCTAACTATGCTATTTTCAAGTAGCTAGCTAACTAATGGCATTGTATTTCCATAGCATCAACAAAAAGAGGCTAGCTAGTTGTGGGCAAGCATATAACTGTATTGCAAATCATACTCACCATCAATTTCACAGGCATGGATGTTCTGAAGCTGGGCCACTATTTCTGCTTCACTTGCTTGAATTCTATCAAGCAAGTCCTCCATTGTATACTAACACAAAGGGGAAATATTTGTTGATCATGGTTATTGTGCAACAGAAGAACAAAACTTGAATGAACTCCAAATACATACTTGTTTCTGGAAAAACAGCTGTTTCTAAAACAACAAATGTAGGCAAGTTGGACTGCGCTAACATGACTGCTGGAAATGGCACCCATATAACATCTACTTTTTGTAGGCTGCCGAGTAATGTCCTTGAGTAACCTGCGGCCCCACCGTTTCGGTTCCTCTTCTTAATGGAAAGAATGGTTTTGCTATTCCGTTTAAAAACAGGAACTAGGAGACGTCTCTACCTTAGCTTAGCTAGGAGCCCCAGTGGCTTGCTCGGCCTGTTACATTGCTTCTGCATGGAGCTCCTGTCCACCCAGAGCTCCATATGGCGTACATTAACTCTTTCAAAACACAAAAGCAGACACACCAGCCTTGACCTCTCAATCAATCCAGCAATGGGGCACAAGTCCCTCTGGAACTGGATAAGCCAACCAACACACTCAGTCCAACCACTGTCTTAAGCACTAACCACTGCCTTTCATTTGCCTGAGGAACTCACACAGCAAGGAACACCAGACGCGCTTGGCGACCTTTTTTTACATCTCCCACAAACACCCTGCTGAATGGTAATGTCACAGGTTTGACAAAGGCATCTTTGACTGACAGAGTGGCGGACGTGACCCTTGCATGTGGTGGCGTTCCATTAGCAGTACCTTCTGCCCCGAGTCCTCCTCCGCCTGGCCGAATGATGGCCCCGCATAAGGACTCTCCATCAGCAGCTTCTTCAGTTTCTTTAGCTTAGGCCGCTGTCGCCTCAGCTCCCAGTAGCTATTGGAGAAACCCCAAATCTAACCACAAGACAGGCTGAGTCATTATTTACATTAAATGTTAAACAGCACAACTGTGAATATGCACTTGTGACCTATGCTGTTGAAAGGCATTGGTTGTAATTCAGTTAATTTAATGTATAAAAAATCCTGAAAACTAATTGAAGATGAATACTGTAATACTTCCTGTACTACTCAACCTGTACTGGAAGAGCCTGAGTGCTCAAAATTGCAATATTCTCAACTGATGTGGTCACAACAGCTGTTTTTTCTGCCTTAACTAATGCTCCATTCCTCAGGATAAGCATCTCATGTAAACTCCTAATGTTTCCATTTTATTCATCCACTTCAACACAAATTCTGTACATTTATGACATTACATTGTGCATCAAAACGCACAGATAAATGGATGATCCACATCCAAACCAATATGGAGCTGCACCCTGTTCCTTTTCTAAATTATTCTGTGGGGACTGCACATAATACTTGCACAGGGCAGCACCCAGTATTTGAGGTAAAGTAACGAGTGATATACTACTTCTCAATATGTACACACGGATATGTCATAAACAGTGACATCCAAATACACGTGACATGCTACAAGTTAAGGCACAACCAGAATGGGACAGGGGTGGAGCAGATCACATACCTGGGCGTGGACGAGCTTAGGGCTGCCCTGATCTCCGGAGAGCTGATCTGGGGTCTTGCAGCCGGGAACGAGGAGGAGTAGGTTAGATGTGTCAGCTATCTTAAGGTCGTACGTCTTGTCTTCACTGCACAGAACTGCGTGTTCATCCTTGTCTCCCCTGATTACAAGACTGGGGCATGAAAGAGTACTGTGAGATATCACATCCTTATGTATCCCCCATAGACAAAAACTATCTAGTTAGTTACCTTGCTCACCAATTATCTCTAATACAGCTAGCAACAGTTTTTTTTAAACTAATAAGACTATTAAACGCTATAATTCTAATATCTTGACTGACGAAGGAAACTGGCATTACTTCCCAACAAAGTAGATTATGTAGTCTTTTCATGCCATTAAGAAGACATTACAATTAGGAAGTTACCTAGAAAGCATCCTACTCGTACTACTGCTAGCTAGCTAATTACCTTTTACCAGACTCGATGTGTTTGCAAAGGCTTTCGTCCAGTTCCATAAGACAATAGTCCCCGGAATCGACATTTTCGCCGAAAGACAAGCAGTGAACGGTAGGTTGTAAGTCCTCCTCTTTCAGTTTAGCGGTTTGAATTGTAGCATTTACTTCCTCTAAAGTTCGCATTTTCAACTGGTACCCTAAAGCATGAAACGCGATTGTAAAGGCTGCTTACAAATGATCTAGCTAAGTTTTACTCTACTAGCTTCTTCCGCGTTTAACTTTCCCGCAATATTTACCGGAAGAATAGCTGCGTCATGATGGACCACATCGTAGGCCAATCAGGGAAAAGCTATCGCACACGCGCTCCCCTGCAGAACGCAGCAAGTTTTGGTAGTAGGACATGTGTACTTTCGTAAATGACGTTTGCAAGAATGAAAGACAGCTGTTGCAGTAGCTGTTGCGGAAAATTCCCATACGCCTTGGGATGAACATTATTTGTCAAATCCAGGCTAGCAGCCTAGCACTTTTTGAGTTTGTAAACTTCGTAACAGGTTATTTCATTTAGTGTGCGGTTAAACATGACGTGACGTCTTCCATCAGGAATGAAATTGCAATGCCATGTTTTTCCGCTATGGTTCTCATATAGCAAGTCAAACAAACACACGAACAAACAAATACTGCCAGTACAAATTTCAAACAAATCCCATTATGACACAGTGAGAATGTGGTTCCTTTTGAATTCTAACTGTCCTAATGTAAATCAGTGAGTTCATTTCAAATGAAAGATTAGCATGTAACATTTTAGGATTTATATGGTATGCAAACCTCCTTGGTCTATCGCAGAGAGGGAGGGGGATATCTGCATTACACTGAAGTCGTTTTAGGTCACGCCGCAATTTATACAATTCTGAGGTGTATTGTAAAGGCATTAGGGTAGTAGAGCTAACATCGAAAATTTGAATTTGGCCTCGACAGATCAAGCTGTTTTGGGAAAATAAGTGAAGCCGAGTGGCCACACGTGGAGTGTATACTATTATATATAACCTATAGTTATATATAATAGTATAATCCATCTTGTTTTAGGATGTTGTAATCTTGCCACCCAAGGAAATTCGCATTTTAATGTGCGAGGTTGTGATTCATTTTAAAAATGGGCCATTTCCCCCCAAAATTGCCTGAATGCCTGTATTTAAAACGACTGCACTATACATGTTTTCATGTGTGTTTGTAAAACTTGGAAATGTCGATCTTGTTAAAAAACGCCAACAATCGCCAGCAAAGGATGAGAAAACTTGACAATGCCGACTGTAGATTGCTGCTATGGAAATGCTTTGTGATGTGTCTTCATGCTTGTCTGTATAAGATCATCAGCACGTGTTTTCTCCGCTGTTGCAAGACTAACGTGAATATCCTCTCTATACACCATGTGAGCATCATATATGATATACACATACAGCAGTTTTTAGTTATTGTAACAGTGAATGTGCCAATCACTTATGTTTCTGACTGCAACCTTTTTTACCCGTCAACAAGTAATGAAATTAAGGGTTGTTTTGTATTATTTTGTCTATACAGCTAAATAAATGAATTTGTATCGTTACATAATATTTCGAAATATATTCATAACCTCTCAATATAACCTTCTGGGTTGTTTTTTTCCCCTTGTCACAGGTTGTGGTTAACAGAAAAAAAGACATTTACTCCTCTTTTAAGTTGACGTCCACGTTTCAAACTAATTGTTTACCGAGAAAAATATCTACATACGCCCCGCCTCACTGGTCAACTCCCCCAATGACGGTAAAAGGCACCATTACTGCCTCACGTTGTGCCGTGGTTTAAAGCGTGCTTAGAGCTGCTGGTTGGTAAATAAATGCAGATAGGACGTGCGCCGCGTTAAACTGGACTCGCTTGTCCGATTGTACGGAAAACTAACTGGGGATTACTGGCTGTGGAATGCTTTATTGTAATTCAGAAGGAACACTTTCATGCAGTTGTGCAGAATATGGGTTGCTAGCCATTCACAACAATTGTTCAGGGTTTGCTGCGAGACAAGATTCAGGGAAATAGTCACTGTGGGTGTATTTTTATAGTTTTGGTCGAAATCGATTTGCTTTCAAAATGCACGTGAAAGCTAAACCAGCGTGACCGAATATATTGGACTGACAGCTCGTCCTTTGCATGGTTGCAATGTGATTCATTCATTTCTTCCGAAACAGTGAATGTCAACTTGAATTTAAAATTAAACTTTACAGTTTACTGAAGTCTAGTATATGAGGTTGCATGATCACAGTCTCTAAGAGTATTTACATTTGCACAAAATATCAGGGATCAAATATGCTTCAGTAGCTAGCAGCCTAGCCACAGCATTAACCGTTGACTTCACGAAATCTCACGTGAGGAAATACTCTACGACAGAGTGGCTACAGTTCAAACGAACTGCATTGAAAATCAGGTAAGTTGTTAGGCTGAAGAATATAGCAACATTAGCTGTATTTTGATTAGCGGCAGATCACTTTGTTTCTGAATGTGTTTTTACATCGATAATGGGGTGGGGGCTTGGATAGTCAGGTAGCCTACAACAAATACTGAAAATCCATATATTGCAGTTTCGTTATCCAAATCAAGCACGCGTGCATTGTTTTTGGAAAACAGCTGAACGGAAATGGACGGAATCGGAAACACCATGCAGAAAAAGGCAGCGGAGTTGGAGCGCATGGCTGAAGTCCTAGTCACCGGGGAGCAGTTAAGGTAGGATCGGTTATTGTTCCCCGATGCATTTGCACTGTAACAGTGTGGGCTGCTCGCGAAAGTAGCGAGGCAATTACAGGACAAGTGCGCATTTATGCTTAACGCACAATACGCTCGGATATTTGCCGTATATAAAATGATTTAATAGCCGCATCTGAGTGCCACTGCACGATAAGTGTTAGTCATATTTTTATTCAGGTGGCTAGAAAGGAATACACGCGAATAAGAATGTGCAAGAATCTGGGGACAAAGGTTTCTGTTTATTTATTTATTTATTTTAAACACCTGCTCGCTGGAAACCAACACATATCTTTCACTCATGTATGTAATGCAGCCATAAAAGGCGTATTAAAATATCAACGAGGTCAGCGTGTCAGTGCTGCCTGCGAATATGGGTAAGTCAAAATGTGTCGCTGGCATTGATGTGTGTTCTTAGCAAAGGCCCTTTAAGGGGGTAGCTGAGGGGGCACAAACTAGGCAAGGTATGTGTGTGCATTTGCCAGATTTCAACCTATCAGTTAATCAGTAAAGAATCAAATCTATTTAGTATAGCAAGCCTTGGGACAGCATTGCCATCTAAGGCCCTGGAAACAATAGCTATAGCAATAGCTATCATTCTCATCTTTCCCTGTCATGTTGAATGCCAGGTCATGAGCTGTTGGCTTCAATGGGCCAAGAGAGTCTGTGGTTGTTCCTTGAAATATTGCCAGTAGTTTACCTTACAGTTGTCTTTTGACACATGTAATGAATGAATGTAATGGTAGCTTGCAGCTTGCTTGCTTTTTTTAGTTTTCTGGGAATAATGTCAATCAGGTAGTTGAAAACGAACCCAAGGGAACGTTTTTAGTTGGACGTACGGAGTGGACGCCAAGTTAAAGATTGAAATGAAATGGCAGGCGCATTCAACCAAATGCTTTCCCAGGGTATAATTTTCTCATAATACCACCTTTTAAAATTGATGCTTTTAAGCCAGTGAAAACATGGCTGGGTTTTTCATACATAACTTGCATTAAGTAGACCAGTGTTTCTCAACCCTACTCCTGGTGGCACCCTGTCCTGTATATCTTCTATCTGTCCTTGCTGCTTGATTAAATCAGGTGTGCTCAGCTAATAAAACGTGCTACTGATGAGTTCAGTCAAGGAGGTAGACCAAGGATAGATAGAAGACCAAGGATAGATAGAAGATATGCAGGACAGGGTGCCACCAGGAGTAGGGTTGGGAGACACTGATGTAGACAATCAGCTTTTAAGGATAGAGCATTTTTTATGGTTCCAAGTCCTGGTCATTCAGGGGTGACTCTTCAAGTAGACAAGCTGAGAACAGATTCTTCCACTTTTTTTGCATGGCTCCATCTTTCCACTCAGGAACAGTGAGTCGGCAGTCCGTGGTGCACGTTATTGTGAAAAGGAAATCGTGTTTCAACAAGCGCTCTGTTCTTTTTGACACAGTTCCCAAGAAAATAGAGGATGGGCCACAGCTTCTGCGGGAAGGAAAATGGGGTGAGAGAGAGGGAGAGAAACTGCAGAGGGAGAGAGTCAGGCGACGAAGGTGTGAAGCAGATGCTTCGGCTGTGAAGCCGGTTAGTCAGCAGCCAGCGTTGCCAAATGTAGCAGTCACAGAACACCTGCTCCCTTATCTAGCTGTGGATATTACATTATTGACATTTAGCAGATGTCTCTGAGAGAGATTTACATACACTATATGGCCAAAAGTATGTGAACACCTGACCATCGCACCTATATGAGTTTATTGGGCATCCCATTCCAAAACCATGGGTATTAATATGGAGTCCCCCCCCCTTTGCAGCTATAACCGCCTCCACTCTTCTGGGAAGGCTTTCCACAAGATTGTGGAGTGTGTCTGTGAGAATTTGTGCCTATTCAGCCAAAAGAGCATTTGTGAGGTCAGGCACTGATGTTGGACGAGAAGGCCTGGCTCGCAATCGGCGTTCTAATTCATCCCAAAGGTGTTCAGTGGGGTTGAGGTCAGGGCTCTGTGCAGGCCACTGGAGTTCCTCCACACCAAAATTGTCAAACCATGTCTTTATGGACGTTGATTTTTGCAGGGGCACAGTCATGCTGGAACAGGAAAGGGCCTTCCCCAAACTGTTGCCCCAAAGTTGGAAGCATACAATTGTCTAAAATGTCTTTGTATGCTGTAGCATTAATGTTACCCTTCACTGGAACTAAGGGGCCTAGCCCAAGACCCAGAAAAACAGCCCCAGACCATTATCCCTCCTCCACCAATCTTTACAGTAGGCACTGTGCATTCCGGTAGGTAGCGCTTTCCTGGCATCTGCCAAACCCAGATTCGTCCATCAGACTGCCAGATAGTGAAGCGTGATTCATCACTCCAGAGAACGCATTTCCACTGCTCCAGAGTCCAGTGGCAGCGTGCTTTGCACCACTCCAGCTGTCGCTTGGCATTGCGCATAGTGATGTTGGGCTTGTGTGCAGCTGCTCGGCCATGGCAACCCATTTTATGAAGCTACCAATGCACAGTTCTTGTGCTGATGTTGCAGCCAGAGACAGTTTGGAACTCTGTAGTGAGTGATTCAACAGAGCATAGGCGGTTTTTACATGCTACGCACTTCAGCACTTGGCGGCCCCGCTCTGTAAGTTTGCTTGGTCTATTGTTTTGTGGCTGAGCTGTTGTTGCTCCTAGAAACTTCCACTTGACAAGAATAGTACTTATAGTTGACTGGGGCAGATCTAGCAGGGTAGAAATTTCGTGAACTGACTTGTGGCAAAGATGGCATCCTATGACAGTGCCACGTTTAAAGTCACGGAGCTCTCCAGTACGACCCATTCTACTTCCAAGGTTTGTCTATGGAGATTGCATGGCTATGTGCTTGATTTTATGCACCTGTTAGCAATCGGTGTGGCTGAAACACCTGAACTCAATAATTAGGAGGGGTGTCCACATACTTTTAGCCATATAGTGTAGGTTACGATTTTATCCATTTATACAGCTGGAAATTTACTGAGGCAATTGTGGGATAAGTACTTTGTCCGAGGCTACAACAGCACCACCCCAGCGGGGAATCAAACCAGCAACCTTTTGGTTAGGAGCCCTCCTCCTCATCATACTGCTGCCCATCTCTCGCATTGATAGAACTGGCTTGTCTTGACAGTCTGCCAAATCAAAACAATGTGAATTTGTGGTAATAACCAAACAGCCTACTGTTTCAAACAGTGAGGCCTATTTTACCAAGACAGGTTGCAGATGATATGTGCAGATATATGGGCATCAAATATTGAGCCACAGTGGCAGTCAGATTTGAAACAAAGGTTTGTGGTCAAGACCGTCATCTTGTGCTGTCATTGCACTTCGTGTTCCTGAAGATCATCTTATATCAGAGCAATTTCATATCATGCGATTGTCACAGACAGAAGCACTGAATAAAAAGGGGTTGCTAGGGTGGAATGCACTGACACAAATAACACAGACTCCTGAGGGATGGGTATTGCATCATGGGTCGGTGGTGCGGTTGGAATGTACAGTCATTTTGTGAGCATAGTCTGGGGTGGAGAAACTATTAAGAGCACAGTTTCTCTTAAGAAATCATATCATGTCCCTGAAATCATGTTATGAAGTTATTTGAAGGCATGGTGCAGGAATCCCACCCTCTCTCGCCCCATGACCAATTGCTGAATTATTTACTGTTATGTATTTGTTTCATCCAGGCCAGCTAACGCCTGGTTTCCATTAACCTGCCTTATCTGTGCATGTGGTGTTCTAATGTGACCGGATATCAGTGTTTGTATTTCAACTAATGAGTCACACTTATGTTGAAATGCTGCTGAATACAAAACATTGAGTTGAAGTTTTCTTTGTTTTGGTAACACCTACACCTCCATGTAAGTGATTCATTTGTATATAAATCATCTGATTGCTCTCCAGATTTGCAGGTTTGCCCGCCAGCTCACGGTGGAAATCATGATGCTTTTGTCTTTGTTCTTCCTGTTTCAGAGAAACCACAGACTCGTGGGGAATGATACTGTTTATTTGTGGATCTGTTATTGGCTAGAGCACGGGAGGTAAATGATCATTTTCTGGTTTGACCTCTCAAGGATATATGAACAAGACTGTGGCACCTATTAAGGAGCAGGCATGGTTAAAGACATGTTCTGTCGGGGGTATTGTATATAGGATAAACTGGCGTACTCCTGCTTCACATACCTGGGACTGGCCAAAGCCTCTGTATCTTTAGCCTACAGCTAAAGGGGGTGTGTGGAAACACTTTGCTTATAGCTGACCTACTGCTACAATGGATCAGTGGAAATGCCCTAGGTACAGTTGACCTACAGCTGAGGTGGGTCAGTGGAAACGCCTCAGGTATAGCTGACCTACAGCTGAGGGAGGTTAATGGAAACAGTTCAGGTATAGCTAACCTACAGCTAAGGTGGGTGAGTGAGAATGCTTCAGGTGTAGCGGACCTACAGCTATGTTGGGTCAGTGGAAACATGGTGTTACATGGGGGGAGCGGTGGTTTGCTGAAGCCACTCATATGAGACATCTTGCCCAAGGCTTGAACCTGTCATCTCCTGATCACTTGTCCAGCACCTTAACGACCACACTATACTGGTGGCTAATGCACTCTTTTGGCAAGTGAAGAGGGAAGAGACGGGCCACAGACCCTCAGGTTGAATGAAACCCAGAGATAATGCGTAGTCATCCCCAACCAGCAGTGCTGTCTCTGAGTCTGTCATGACCGAACCAGTAGATCTCGGTTCAGGTTGGAGTGTTTTTAGCATGGGGAGGCCTCCTCAGATCTCAGAACAGAACTTCTTGGGGGTCGCCTCTAAGGCATGCCCAGCCAGAAACTGCTGTCTGGCGCTCCAGGCAATTTCAAGAAAGAATTAACTGTCCCAGGAAAAGTGGTTGGTTGGACGTACCGCGCATGCTCTGTCAGTCTTGTGTGGGCTGTTGACTTGGTATGTGGGAATGTTTCCTTGGGGGATGATTTTCCTAAATCAAATTAGCTTTGTCCAAAAAATGAATAAAAATGATCAGAAATGCAATTCATTTAAAATGTGTAATATATATGTATAAACATTTATGTAACATTGTAGACATACATACATATATATATACACACACACATATATATGGGGGGGGGGAGAGAGAGGGAAATACAGTTGAATGACTGTAAGGTAAAATCTTAACAGACCAGCCTTATGTGTCCCTTAAATTGAAATGTAAATGTCACAGCACATGTGGGAGTAAAAGACATATGGTGTAAGTGCACAGGACTGTATTTTATACTGATATCTATTCCCTGTGTGAACACCAGAGTTGCACACAAAGACTTTGTTCATCCCCGCTGAACCCGGTGACTTCATGTGATTTGTAGATAAACCACCCTTAATGAATTAATCAACGTACTGTGGATAATGTATGTTGATGCTGTCTGTTATTGTAAGAATGCATCTGGTCTTGCATCTGGATCAACAGCAATTGCAGGAGTCCTGCTGCGTCTGAGTAGAAATTGAAGAGGTTTGTGGAAGGGATTAAACCCCTGGAGACCTCAGCCTCAGAGACATAGACTGAATTACTCAGGAAAAGCAAACAATTTGGTGAAGCGGCAACACGAGCTTGGTCAGAACGGTTCCTTGTCACGTCCCAGTGAGAGTGGTACAAAAGCTAAGCATAATACCATTGAGTTTGTTTTATTCCAGATTCCTGGTAATGAGGGGGGTTGAATTTCAGGGGAATATAAACGCTCCTCTTGCTTTCCAAGGATCGAGAAGTGCAGGGCACCCCAAAACTTGGAAAAAAGGTACTGAAGCTGTGGTCTCCCTTCCCTTGGTGCTCTACCAAAACGTGTCACCCATATACATGACCTTACGCAGATGCCTTCATTGTCCTTTATTGCTGAAAGGACAGCACAGGCACTCCCTGTATGACAACATTTGTCAGCAATCCACAATGTCCAGCGCTAAACACGAAGTGTGAAAAAAAGTAAAGATATCAGGTTACTGTACTGTATAAGTAAGGTGTAGCATGTTTTATGTGAACTCTGGAGTCATTGATATCTGGTATCAGTTGGTTGCCTATGATAAAGTTCTTCAAACTATGTGAATCAATCATCAACAGGGTTTAGCTCTACAGGTAGACATTGCCCTGAGGAAACGCCCAATATTACAGCATGCATCTTCATATTGTCCTTCCTGAAGTGACACATGGGTATTTTCCCCTTTTCAGAAATGATATAAACGCTCTTGTTTAAGATGAAAACCGGAGACCAAAGAATGAGATTTTGTTTGGTCTGGCCAGACGATGTGTTGGAAGTGGTGAGTTGTAGGATGAGCTCTGTGGCCAGGAGAGGTGTCACTGATGCCTTCAGTAGGCCAAGTGCCACAAAACCTTCCTGCCTGGGGCTGGGAGAGATCCAGAACTTGTTAGACAGTGTTCCACAGCCTCAGACTTTAGACTTCAGGCATCATCTTTGTGACATATTTTCTTAGCACTCTGCCTCTTTAAACACAGTTCAGAGGTTCCTGTTTGGGCCTTGCTTCTAAGAAACATCATTGTAAGATGTTAATGCTAGGCTAGCCACTGAGTTAGCTAGCTAGGAACTTAGAGAACTAATAACCAATATAATGGTAAGGTACTAGCCTGCAGACACTGTGCACTGTGTCTACTTAGTGGTGTTTGTTTGCATATTTAAAGGTACAGCCAAATAGGTTAGCCGTCTTGCTGCATTAGAAATGGTAGTATTTCTACCACAACTCATTAACCAAAAGGAGGAGTAAAAATACAGAGAGATACCAACTCCTTCATGGAAGGGGAATTCCAAACTCAGATGGTCTGAAAATGCGTACTGAGGCATCCTGTGATTGGATCTTTTTCAGGTGTAGCTTCCCTGTCTGGGCCCTGTGTGGATGCAATCCCTGGGGTGTTCCCCAGGGGCAATTAGGAACCATTAGTTCATCCTGATGTTTGTGTTTGCAAGGGTTGGACATGTTCAGGAGCGGGTGAAGTAGGGCGGCAACAAGCCCTCTGTCCCTCCCTCTTCTCCCATTGAAGCGAAAGGCGGGTGACGTCTGGGCATATTCCCTGGAGGCAGTAATGATAGCTCTCAATCCAAATAACTATCAGGCAGGGTTTTGAAAGCACAATTTTTACCGTTATATCAACTAAATTATAATGAGGGCAGTGGTGTGGAGCTGTGGAAGGGAGTTCATATCTAGGGTTTGAGCAAGGTGTTTTTTTTAATAAGATTAACGTCAAGCTAACCTCTCTGTGCACAAGAGACAAAATCTCAGCTGGGTTTTTAATAAACAGGGAAACATGAGCATGGGGAACCATAACATGTGATATGGTACAGTGGTCATGCTTAAAACCACGTATGTGAAAGGTCTAACTCCCCCCCTCCGGTACTGTTAATCTGTTTTCATGTAGCTTTACTGCACAAGTTTTCTATATTCATGTTGAGCCTGTCTGAGATATCACACTCTTGCAATTTTATGGTGCATTTGAGACTGGCGATTCACCCCATTTGTACATGTGACAGACTCTCTCACGGCAGTGAGATTTATGTGACTTTGACGTGCGGGTTGCGGAAACGCGGTGTACCATCCAGGCATCCTTAACATGTATGCAGTGTACAGATGCCCTCGTATGTCAGGCAGGCATGTCCTCCTGCCCATGTCAATTCTCTCTCATGGTAGCCAGAAAAGTACAAACATAGTAAGTTCACGGTGGTTGAACCCATATGCTTCCTCCTGCCTTGGGAATTTCACAGGAGGGGTGAACCCTTTTTCTTCCTGCTATTTCATACTGTAGATGAACATTTTTGCCGTATCATTGTAGAATTTTTGCTCTTCTTGCTCTTGTGCCTGTTGTTTGCTCACTATTTGCACTTTTGTACGTCGCTTTGGATAAAAGCGTCTGCCAAATGAATAAATGTAAATGTAAATGTAGAATTTGCTGTTTGGAGCATGGGGACATTCTGGAATTCTTTAAAGGACATCCAGCTCTTTTCTAGTCAAACAGAAACCATGCCATATCTTTCATGCTTTCCCATTGAGCTTTGAAAAACTGCAGTTCAAAGTTGCATTTCATTGACTGCAGTACAACATTGGATGACAGCCTGTTCTGAGTGTGGGAATATGACAGTGCACTGTATCTTGCTCTTTCAAATTCTAGTGTCTACATGTCTGCAGCTGAAAGGGTTAAAGTGGTTGCATATGGAATATGCGCCAGATGTACACAACATCTGCCAGCAATTCAGAAACGGTGTGGAATTCTAAACGTTCACCTCACCTACAGTACAGGGACAGTTGCCCTGCTGTGTGCTCACAGTCCTGTGCTTTCACTTCGACCAGACCACATGGAAGTTATTGTGATCACAGAGATCTCGTATCAGGTCCTTGTCTTCCAAAAATACACATAGCCACATAGTTTTACATTGTTAACTGCGTGCTGTTAACTGTGCATCTTTTGTTGTGCTGATGGATGTTACTGTTACTTTTTCGTCTGATAATCATTCTAAATGTAACCCCAGAACAGTTACCAAAACTTTCTATCAGGGGTCCATAGAATAAGGTCCTATCGTTTATTGCTGAACTCATTTTGTTCTGAAGTAGCATTAAGGCAGTAGGAGGATGTGGGATTTCTTCCTGGTAAATATCAGGGAAATCATTTATGACATGCATAACCGTGCTTGTAATGTTGGTGACCTTTAAGCATTTGCATCTTGTCACAGAGTGTTACAGCAGGATGGTAAACGGCAAACGGTATGACAGTGTGAAGGTTGTAGCCATTTTGCCATGGGGCCAGAGCAGGGAGACAGTGTTATCTTTGTGTTGCAGTATAGGCTTGAAGCCTGGGTAAGGGTTCTGTCAGGTGAAGGTCTTCTAGGATACGTTAGCTGATAAAAGTCTTCAGATTCATAAGTTAGCACCAAGGTGTGGATTCTCACATTTGCAGGGTGTAGGTGCTGTTTATAATCATAACCCTAACGCAAAACCTAATACACAGTTGTTCACAATGCCAAAAATCTCTACTTTGTGCCGAGAAACCAATTCCTTGCTTATGTTCTCTGATAGCAGAGACAGGCAATTAAATTAAGGCATCCGTACGTAAGGTAAACTAGTGGAAGTAGCACAGGCACAGGGCAACTAACTTAGGGAGTCTATTTACTGGAGTTATTGATCTCAAGCACTAATAAGAGGAAACACTTCCTGCCCAGCATGCTGGGAGCCAAAACCCAAACCCTGCTTTCAGTCAAAGTTGCCTTCTACATTTCAGGCTGCATTGAGCCACATTTGATGGTCTGATGTGTCACCAGATTTCGAGTGGGGGAAGTAATCACCCTTCTGTTGAAATTCTAGGTGCACAGCATCTGTCTTTGTCTTGACGTTGAAGGGCTTGTGCAGCTGGTCTATTTTGATGGCTTCCTGATTAGTCTTGAGTATAATGAAATGGATTACTTCCTGTCTGGAACCACAGCTCAACCTGTCCCACTGTCTGTCTCTCCGAATCCGAACCTCGCTTAGACCCACCCTCCAGAGGCACACCCCGGCTCTGCAGTGACAGCCTTGGAGGTCTGGCCTAAATGGGCACAGCTCACAGTGTAAATGGTGCAAACTGTCCCTATTCAGGAAGCACATCAATTTTACAGCTTTAAGAGAGTTAGATCCTGTATCTGTCGTACAAAAATATTTTTTTGTGTTGAGTAATGTACAGTACAACTCCCCCAGATGATCTTTAACCTACACAACTAAAAGCGCTGTGCATGCAAGTTATATAACATTTTTTTAATGTACTTTAGCTAGTTTGGTGCTGCTGTGGAAGGTTTACATGTTTTATAACATATGCCCAGTTATAGATGCACAGAGCTTCCTGTGACTTATGCTTGGTGTAATTCAGTGATAATAGCAGTGACATTTATTACATTTTGGGAATGTTATAAATGGTGCCTGTTTTTTGCTAATTCCCTCTAGTGCTGCAGTAAGTCACACTGTCCTAAGGCCTTGAGAGGGAACATAAACTGATGACTAAGCTTACCAACCTTAGACTTTTGGTTGGTCAGCCCTCCCTGGTTGATTTGGAGGCATATTTTTTAGCCCCAGCACTCACCCACAGTAAGATATGAGCCAGAACACACACCATTTCTAGTCCAGTGGGCAAAAAGTTCCTGCCCTGTTTGACTGCTGGGATGTATAAGGACCTACTTGCTCACTGAATTTCCTCAAACACACAGGAGCACGTAGCAGAGACTTAACCCTTGAGTGGAAATTTCTCTCTCTCTCTCTTTCTCTCTCTGTCTCTCTCTCTCTGTTTCTGCCTGTGTGTATACTATGCTGTGACCTCCACTTTTATTTATTCATTCATTTAAAACATTAAATGGTTTTTCTGTTGTATGTATTGGATTTTTTTTTCAACTTAAAACTTAAAAAATATGTCATATATTAATATTGACATCATTTCACAGAGCAGTGTATGCTGTTGAATTTCCTTCCAGAAATATAACTATATTGAGGCCTTCAAAGGTTTCCTGTGTCCCTGGGGTATAAAAATCACAAGCACATAGCATGCATCATCAGGGTTAAGGTCAGAGACATAGCTAAATGGTCATTAACCCCCACAAGTTGAGAGATGGCTGTAAAAGAAAGTATGATATTTTTTAAGATGAAGAAATTCCAATATTTATTTTATCTGTTAAATAATTTTATGTTATTTTCCATGTGGTTTGACTTGCATGCATTCATAGAGGTCAGTTGAGCACATAATAACAACTACTGAGCTGTGAATAAATTGTTCATGATGATACCTAACATAAAATGACACATAAATGTTTGATTTATGAGAAATCCTGATGTAAGATAAAATCACATTGAATTAAGTCCTGTTTAGGCCACTGAAAATAGCTGATGAATAGTAAATGTCTGGTACTCTAGAATCAGTAAAACACTGGCTGTTGTGTCATGTAAAGGCAAGTGGGCATTTCAGTCACGCATATGAGTATTGGACAGCCCGGATCTGCTGGTCCTGTAACACATGTTGAGGTGCTCATTGTCCGTCTGCAGGCTCCGGCTGCACGAGGCGAAGGTGATCAAAGACCGCAGGCATCACCTGAGGACGTACCCCAACTGCTTTGTGGCCAAGGAGCTGATCGACTGGCTAATCGAACACAAGGAAGCATCCGACCGAGAGACAGCCATCAGGATCATGCAGAGGCTGCTAGACCAGAGCATCATTCATCACGGTAAGCCCTCCCACAGGGCTCTCAGACTGACATTTCCCTGAGGCCCCTAGCAACATAGATATATATCTATATAGTTCTATATATCGACCAGATAGTCAGCGTGGTGAGCTCAACAGTGAAAGTTCTGTGCTGCCAGTGAAGCTGTAAGTGTTCCGATTCGCTGGCCCATTATGTTTGTTTCCAAATAGATAAATGGCATAAAACACAACATTAGTGACTAGCATAGGGACTCAGATGGCACAGGAACCTCCCATCACCAATCCGGAATCTTTTTTTTGGAGGGTGGAAGAAGCGCAGGAGCTGAATATCTGCTTGTAAAAAATAGAGCTGCTTCACTTCTCAAGTACGTTCCTACCTGCACTCTGCCGATTTGGCTCCTGTCCATGTTCAGCACATAGCCTATAAATCAATATATTGGTATGCGTTGGTTGTGCACGCAGGCACCTTGCGAAGGTACTCATTTGTGGAAATGGTTGGTTTAGCTTTGGGGGTGGGGGGGTTCAGGGTGCAGCCACACTGGTGCCTGGCTCTGGTCAGGAGCCATTTTTCCACAGCGTGTATGGCCTAAAACAGACGTGTGATGGTTCTCTCTCTCTGTTGCAGTCTGCGACGAGCACAAGGAGTTCAAAGACATGAAGCTCTTCTACCGTTTCCGGAAGGATGACGGCACCTTCCCCCTGGACAACGAAGCCAAAGTTTTCATGAGAGGCCAGAGGATATATGAAAAGTATGGTTGTATCTGTGGTTATTTTTTAATGACAATGCCAACTAATGTTGAATATTCTGATTTTTTTTCTGAAGTGACCAAAAAATGCTCCAGTGCTCCAGTTGGTTTATTCTCTAAAAAATGAACAGTTTTTTTGGTTCAGTTTCCACTATGTAAGCATGACCAGGCTGATATGTAACAGACATCCATCATCATTTACATTCAACCCGTTTTGCATTTTCTCACAACTACCATTGGTACAAAAACAAGTTAGCAGTCATTGTGGCATGAAAGGCATGAGGATGCAGTCAATGCCAGACAAGCTCTCACGATAGATTGTATCTCATTGACGTTAAGGGCATTGTGGCTTTGAACCATAACAGACACACATCTCATATGTGCAAACAGGAATCCTTTAATGCTATTTCCACCAAGCCTGTTTCCGGGAAATGCCGACTTTTCGTGTTTAGGGCAAGCTTGCACGGTGCAGTTTTCGCACCGCTTTGTCAGATGAATGGTTTCTATAGAAACCATGACCTGCTTGCCGATTTGAGATAAGTGATGAGTAACTCTGCCAGGAAGGGCCATGTAGCCATCAATATCCCACCTGCGAGTGCCTGCTCGTCAGAAACCTTGAAACCTGCTGAAAGAGGCCCCACATCCATATGCCGAGTTAATTCTATTCTAATTTTAATTCTAATATTAGTTAATTCTAATATTCTAATTTTTTATTGTCTTTCAATTTTCTCTGTAGACAAATCAATGATCCATATTGGTATTATATAATCAATATGATAATTAATACATTTTGTCAGCTTTAGATGTGTTGTCTTTTGGGCACTATATGTCTGGTCACCAATAATCACAAACAGGAAATTCCATATGCATGTTTTCAAATGTATTAATTGTTGATTACAATATTGTATAATTATTACCTGGTTTTACAGTGCAGTTTGTCAGTCCATCAACCAGCTGCCAAGCTAGCCGGCACTTAGTTACCCAAATGCATGAGGTGCTGGATTGAGATGAATAGCCATATATAGTAGTGATTCTGAGTTTCTATTTTTTATCCTGTCTGAGTTACTATTGTTACATTTTGGTCTTTATGAATGGTCTTTTGAGTGTAGTGTAATCCTATGGCTCATTTCTGACTAACTGTCATGGTACAAATGACTATAGGTATTAATGTATAAATGACTGAATAGATGTTTTGGTCAGAACTAGGCAATATCCTACCATGGGCAATGCTGGTCAGCTAGCTGTGTCTGTGCTGTAACTCTCAGAACCCTTTTAGCCAAATTTGTCAAGACCTGCTTAATGTAATTTAAAAAGTTTTTTTTCTTTAGCAGCGCATGCAAAACAGCAATTTGATTGTAGATGGAAGTAACTTGAGTTACTCTTTAATGTTCTAATTACAGTGAATGAAACATGAATAAATTTCCACTTCAAAGATGAACTTTTTAAAGCTGAGAAAAACATGACTTAGATTACAGTTAACAAAACAGTATTTCTTCTGTGAATGTACTTTAAGTGCAAGTTTGGGCTTGTGCCAGTTAATAGCGCAATGTGTATTTGAATGCTACTCGCTTCGCAACTTTGAGTTCTGTCAGCAGCTTGTCAGTGTAAGCTGTTTATTGTTTTGGCCCTCAAGCTTTCCATGAAGAGAAATAATACTTCTCACTACCCACAATGCATTGCCAGTCACCCCTGTTGTTGCTCATTGTGATGATTGGCAGTACGTGTAGCAGCGGGTTCAGCAGGTGAGATGTTGACGTTCCTGGGGGTGGCTGCACATTTATGAGGGGCAGCAGTGGCTGCCGGGAAAGGTGAGCTACTAATACGCAGTCACCCAGTTGTTTTGAAGCTGTGGAACAGGTGCTGTATCATCAAGTCACTGTGAATATGAAAGAATCAGAACCTGAAAATGACACTACAACGGAAAAGATACTACAGAATCAGATTGGGTTTCATTCATGACAGTTTGATGATGTTTTTAACCTATCAATAATACACTGAAATAAACTGAAATGCAGAGGGCCTACAAGATAAATAATTAGACAAATTAATATGACCTATACATTTTCAGCTTCATTTTTCATTATGCATTAGGAGCGAGTATAATATTTGAAATAATGTTTGAAAAGGGATCTGGAAAGCAAGCCTGATCATAATTCTTTCCATTTTCAGAGTCAAAACTTAAAAATTATGAGCCCAAATCCCACAAAGGGGGAAAAGGCCACTGCTGGCATTTCTGAACTGAGCTTTTGGCCAGGTATGCTTTAGAAGGGGCTTAGCTAAAGCCCCAACTAGCTATCTTTGGCAGCAGTTGAGGAAATCATTTATTCTGAAATTAAAGCTGCTCAATTTGCAGTCCTACTTCTCAGGCTTTGAGGCTCAGATTTGCCGTTCAGTATAAAAAGTTCCTCAGAAAGGATTTGCACTCAGAAATGGAAATGGCAACATATGGTGTGATGTGATTAAAATCGGGTTGTAAAACGGTCACCCGGGATGGTTAGGGGCACCCTTGAAAGTATGTGGTTGTGCCTGTGCAGGCGCTCACGCAGGTTGTAATTCGACGGAAAGGTGAAATTGAGGTAACCGCTGCTCTTGCTTGCCCTGCCCAGGGGGGTAGAAAGAGCTCAGGCCCTCTCAGGAGTCATCCTGCTTGTGCCCTCGTGCCCTAATGTCTGAGCTCAGCAAGGCCTTGCGTTACAGCCAGTTGCGGTCCGCAGAGAGACGTCTGTCGTCCGAACTCGGTGGCAAGTCTGCGTAACAGCTGCAGATGCATTTGCACCATGGCGTTGCGTGCCTTCTCCATTGTTGCCAGGGTCAGAGCAGTCTCTCTGGCATACTAAGAATAGAGATTTACGCCCTGGAAAACGTGTGACATTTGAAACTAGGAAGTCGGTGCACGGCTCTCTCCCAGCACAACCCAGCAAAAGGAAGCGAGGTGGCCTTGTTTCTGTGGCAGTCTCTAAGCAACCCACATTAGGCAACGCGAACAATCGGCAGGCAGTGTTTTACTGGCTCTGCTGCGAAACCATTGTTTCAGAGGACAGGCTGATGGAAGGCCTGTTTACCACAGTGTACATTTTCACCCCGGCTGTATTTACACAAAGTCACAGGGCTTCTGCAACAATGAACACACTGCAGAAACAACAAAAAGGTTTGTTGCTGTTTTTGACTGAAAAGGTGGCTGCTTTATCCACTGTATTTACAGGTTGCATTCACAACTGGAATTACTGAACTAGGACCGGTTCCTGTTATTTCCACCAGTTTTAGCTGTAACTTTTGGTTTTGTCCTTGATTTACATTCCTTTTAGTGTGACTCATGGAGCTTAGTTGGCTATGAAACACACTGTGGTGTGTGTGTCTAGGCTTTTCTCTGTTATGTAAACTTACATAAGTGAGGCTGTGATTTGTCACTAAAAAACTTCAAAGACAGAGTGATATTAATTTAATATTCAAAGCTTTCCAGTGACACACTTACTCTGAAGCCAAAATCTTGGCCTATTTTAAGCTCAGCTACACTCTACATTGCTGGTTTTTTTACCAGTGGTTTACAGGCTGTCTTATGTAGAATGCAAAAGATTAAAAGTGTTCAGTTGAAAGGCTTAATGCATAACTATTTTTGTTCATCTGTTTAGGAGGGGAAATGGTGCATTTTGTGAATGGATTGGCTCGAGTCACACCTGGTTTCAGCCTTTTTCTACAGAAACCTATGGTTAGGGGAACCAAATGTCCACTTTTTTTGCCCAGGTTCACAACTTAGTGACTGTGTCCTCTGCATCTCTCCAAGTCAGTTTAACTTATGAACGAATCGGTGACTCTTCTCCCCAGCAAAGAAGGTCATGTCCCCATTGAAATAGTACTGTACTTAATCAGAACCAAACAACAGTCAGCAACATAAAAGAACCACATAGCTGATGCATGCTTATCCATTCCCAGCAAAGCTCACTCATGTGAGGACTTATTTCAACAAAGTAATCAGTATGCTGCTGATATATGGAGTTTACAGGGAAGTTGGAGAAGTGTCCCAGCATGTCATACAATTCTCATTTGGGCTCACTGGTCTGATCTGGGTAGGAGCTGTATTAGTGATCAGGTAACCAGAATCATAAATAACCTACAATCAGGCAACTGAAGTAGGTCAGAGCCGCCTGACTGCCCCCAGCTGCCAGGATTAGACGGCTTTTCTGTTGTGAATTTTCACTTTGTGGAAAGGGCGAAAGATTCTGGCGTCAAGTGCGTTTACGATAAGCAGTGATGTGACGGCTGGTACGGCAGGTTGACTCAGTGTAACTGCAGACCAGGGAGCTGGCTGATAAGATAGACAAGGGTTAGAGATACAACAAACTCTGATGACCAAGGGAGGGAGAATAAATTAAAAGGCGTGTAACAGCAATTGCTCAAGTGTGTGTCGATGCTTTACGAATAGTACAACAGGTGATTCACTGTGTGAATATTTGCATCTTCTGCTACTCCTAATTAATGACCCAGGGCAGAGAAATAGTCATAATGGCTAAAATGAAATATAAGTTATTAATGTCCTCAAGAGGAGTCGGTATGATCTTGAGTAAAAGCAAAATTATAGGTGTGGATTCTGCATAGTTACTGTATAATTTAGGGAACTGCTGTGACACACAGCAATAGGTCTTTCAGGCAGATTTATGAGGCCCAGCCTACTTCTTTACCTACATGGGCTATAATATTGACACATATCTCTGTAATTCTGTCATTAGTTTAGTAAATGGCAGGGAAGTATGGAGAATGTGTCAAGGCAAATGGGACATGTTAACATTTCTGAAACAAAAATGTGATGATTTAAACTCAACTGCAATATTTTGTTGGCTGGATTGGGAGGATTGTGTGAGTGGCTTCTAGCTCATTTGGATGTGCAGGGTCACATCGTTTCACCACAGCAAATTATTATTATTACAGCTTATTGGTTATTGAGGGTGCTGGTAATCTCACCCCTCATTCATATCTACGCATCATAATGTCTTCGCGCGTTCTTGACATGGGCTATGTGGGCCAGCGGCAGGGTTGTTTTCATTTGAGGAATTTCACACAGGTTACCTGGAGACTTCTAGCAGAGGGAATACTACCAAAAAGAAAGAAGCCAAAACAAGCATCTCACTCCAGCTCAACCAAGTTGGTGAGCTCCTACGTTTCGTCACTTGTTGGGCAGGAACGGACAGGGGATCTGCTGTGACATCAGGGGTGGATGGCCTTACTGAAAAACACTGGCGTTTCTTGACTTTGTGTTCGCGTTGCTGGGTATTGCTCCTGGTCCCTAGCTCCTGGATCCTGAGGCTGTGGTGAGCTGCGGTTGTGCGCTGTCAGCATCTGACCTCCCACTCTGTACTCCTCCTCCCAAACAGGCTGATGAACACGGAGAGCAGCCTCTTGCAGACCCGGGAGGAGGAGGGCGTGACGTTTGAGCGGACATTGGTGGCCTCCGAGTTTGTGGACTGGCTGCTGCAGGAGGGGGAGACTGCCACCAGGGAGGAGGCAGAGCAGCTGGGGCGGAGGCTGCTGGAGCATGGAATCATCCAGCATGGTGAGGAGGAGGAGGAGGAATAATTACTACCCTTACAACCATTAGCACTACCCTGGCTAATCCATATGCAACTGGCTGGCTAGCTATATTACTAAGTAGCCAAACAGAGGGCTTTCTCCTTTTTTCCCTGCTCTGCTCTGCTTGTTCAAAGCCACCTTGGTGTACTTTGCACTGTGGGCATGGTATCTCAGTCTGGGAAGTGCCCTCATCCACTCACAGGACAGTTAGCTAGTTCCTTATGGAGTTAAAATATGGGGCTAAAGCAGGGTGGAAGTTGGAAGGAAGGTTGCATATTTGGACAGAGACATCCTGGCTGAATTCACTTGTGATTGCTGTCGGCTGGTTGAACACCTGGAGAGCAAGATTCTTGATCTCGAGGTTCAACTGGCAGATCTCCACTGCAATAATGAGTTGGCAGAGTTCCAGAAACTGGTTAGCACTCCTTTCGGGGGAAGGCAGGGGGTGGGGGAGGGGTCTATCTCTCCCTGACAGAATGAAAGAGCTGGCTAACTCAAGACTCGTAGCCGTAGGAAAGCCCGTGCACATCTCCCGCAGTGGGGACGGTCAGGGCAGGGGTGTATCCAGTGCTAATGGTTCACTTTAAAAACATTGAGTGTTATTTTAAGGGTGGGTTGGAGGCTCTCATGGACATATTTATTGATTTAAGCAACTAAGATTAAGAAGAAATCCACCACGGCTGTCTTTCCTGGAAACTTGCCTGTGCCACCTGCTAGCCAGGGAAGTTTATATGGAGATTCGTCATGGCAACCAGACTGGCTTGGGAAAGAGGGGTTTAGGTTTATGGGGTGCTGGGGCTCCTTTTAGAACAGGTTGAACCTGAACAGTCGTGGCGGGGACTTGAAGAGGAGGCAGTTTTAGCAGGGTCAAAGGTAGAGGAATACGCACTGCACAGGTGGCAGGTACCAATATTATATAGGTATCTATAAAATAACAGTGGGGGCATGTCAAATACAGACCAACCCCTGCCAATTTTTGATAGAGGCAGCACAGAGCAATCAGTGGAGGGAGGGGAAAAATGAATAGGTAATATTTTGAAATGTCTTTAGTTGAATGCTAAAAGTATATTAACATTTTTTTACATTAACAGTTGGCATCACGAAGACTTGGCTAAATATTTGGGATGGGGATGATGACAATATTGTTAGGCACAAACTGATCAGAAAGGACAGATCTACCAAATGAGGATGGGTAGGGGGCAGGCCTGTATGTCACAGAAAACCATTGTAAATTGCAAGGACTGACTCTCTACGATCCAACCAGTGTATCTGAATTGAGTGGAGCTTATAGAACGGCTTGAATGTAGGAGCATGTTATAGGTCAGCGCTATCAGATTGTCACAGTACTTTAACACTATGTTCTATGACACCATCACAATGGTCTGCCAATAAGGGATACATTAATAAGGCATGACTGCTGGAGAAATTTGACAGGTTATGAAAAGATTGAACAGAAGCTCAATGATGTTGCAAATGACTGTGTGTGTTTTTTAACAAAGCAATTTGTTACCTCGCCTGCTAGAGGCAATTCCTGTTAGGACTGTTTTTTTAATAATCATGAATTTGCAGGAGCAGACATAGATGAGTCATTGAGATCAATTACTGTGTCCTATTCTGGCACCGCACTGTAAGAAGGACATAGAAACGCTTGAAAGAGCACAGAGAAGGACAGTAATGCTGGTTCCAGGTAGCAAACATGTAGGCTAAGTTACGAAGAGAGACTTAAGTGTTTGTTGATTATAGTGCCTTTTTTGACAGAAACACAGTTTTCCTCATTGATTTTGGTGATTGCTGAGCTTGCTGACCAGTGTTAATGAATGAGAACATAACTTTTAAATGTGAGTAAAAGTTCAGCAGGAATGTTGTTTGAAACCAGGGGTTAATCTCTAGTCTCAGCAAGATGAGTCTCAGGGGGTATAAATGAGGTTTTTACATTTTTAAAAGAGGTTAATACAGTGCAGTATAGAAGCCATTTCAAGCTCTGTCAGCAGAACAAGAGAGCACTGGTGAAAATTAGCTAAAGTTAAATTTCACACTGACACAAGGAAGTAGGAAAATTATTAATGCATGGAATAGCTCACCGGGATTTAAAGTAGGGAAAATAGTTTACCAGAACTTGTAGTGGAAGTCGAGACCTTTGAATGGTCAAGGCTAGGCTTGAGACAGTGCTAGATGCACTGTAGTTTACAGACAGAATGACAAGCTTAGCTGGGCTGAGCTCACCGTTAAACTCCTTATGCACTGGGCCTGGAGCGGTGGCGTTTTGTAGAGGAGTGGAATGATAAAATGGGGCTTGTTAAATTAGTTTCTCTGTAAGTATGCCTGGCATGTTGTCGGCTTCAGCGCGACATGCCTGCTCGGCCCCCTCAGCCCACCGCAGCTGCAGCCCAGGCATAACTGGTGGTGAGCAGAGGCTGGCACCCAGCCAGAAACCCAGTGATTGCCGTTCTCCGGCCGAACCCGCAATACCCCTGTCCCCAAGGGCCCCGACGTTGCAAGGGGGATTTGTGGAGCCCTGCGTGAGTGCAACCCCTCATCTCCTCCCTCCCCCTTCCTCCTTCCCCTATTGTGTTACAGGCCATCTACAGCCAAGATTCCACCGCTACACCACTGGGAGGTCAACCTCAGAGAGGGGCGGGGTGTTGCATAATAGCTGTTATTTTCAGTTGTTATCTTCAGCAAAATGAATTTGCGCATCCATGGCACAACCACCCTCTTCACTTGTAGCTAGTGTGTCCGAGAGTGGAATTCTGTTTACAGATAAAAAAGAAAACACATTTCAGCAAGTTTGTTTTTCTACATTTGAACAACTTTCCTCAGAATGGGGGGCACCAGATTGACAACTTTGTGTTATGTACTTAAATTTGTAAAACAAAGTCTAAGCAACCTGTTTGCTGTCAGAATGGAGTCAGGCTCCAAGCTGGACAAAAAGGAGGAAATGTGGTTTCCTTGACAATGAAAAGTAAACAACCCCTGCTTCCTTATGGGTGACAACTTTGTGCAGAAAAGATGGATAGACTCTGAAAACTCCAGGCAGTGACAGTGTCTTGCATATTGCCCTTAACTTCATTTCATGACCTGATGTAGGTTTTACTTTGGTGCTTGGTTACTGAGCAAAGCAGAATACATAACAATAAGAAAATTGGACATTTGCTTAAATTTGAAACTCAAACTTGAGGAGAGGGTGCATTGTGGTTCTGCTGAATCCACAGTCTTGGCCTTGTGTGGTGAAGCAGAGTGATCTCTTTTGTTTACATCCTGTTTTCCTTATAGAAGGATTAGCATAACGTAAGCAAGTAACATAATACTGTTGTTTATGGCTTGCTTGTATGCTGTTGTAGCCTGGCTAGCTAGTTTCAAGCTTATGGTATGGCGTAGTGTAGTTTTTATGGTATGAAGATGAGGATGAATATACTGCCAGTGCATTTTGCTGCTGGATTCTGACACAGCCCAGCACTTTCATGAAGGAATTGTTTGATCACTGAAACAAAACCACTGTTGTTAGCCACATGTACCAACTACAGTGGTAAACTTGCCAGCTGTCTGTTTAAACCTAGATTGCAAATTCACATCATGGCCAGGTACATAGACATCAGGCGTTGATTTAGAACACGACTGCAGTTGTTTATCAGGCTAGACACACTGTATCTATGTCAGTGCTCCCTTTCTGTCTATCTGGGATACATGCTATGATGTTGAACAAGGGAAATATGCTCTTTCTGTACAAGCAGCTTGGGTGGTTGGAGAGAGTACAGTCACTGCATACCACCTTCAAATATACACAGTTGTCAATTTTTCTTTCTGTTTATAGGAGGGGAGGCACTGTAGCAGCCAGTGTGTCATTTTGGACTACCTCTGACGTTTAATTTAGGAGTTTATCATTTGTAAGAAGGATAAAGAGAACAGGACAGAGAATTATCAGTGGTAGTTCCCTCAAGAAGGAGGCTCCGTGGAAGCACAAATGTTCCCCTCAGTTGTTCTGAGAATGTTCTGGCCCTATTGTTGCCATTTCCAGGGAATTCTGAGAGTTTCCACGAAAAGGAGTCGCAGCACGTTCCTCCTCCAGCAAAGCATACTTGTCTTCTTCAGGGAAACGTGAGTGCGCGTGGTGCTCACACGACTGGGCCAAACGGCGCGGCAAGTCAGTGCATCATGGGGTTTTCTATGTCTGAACCTTGTGTACTCTGTGTGAAATGTCATCTTTTTCTGAGGGGAAATCACCATGGGCGTGACAGATCCTTTTCCAGACATCTGTAGCCGGTACGTATCGTGATACGTGCCCTGTCACTGGTTAATAACAGTGTGTGTACTGTTTCTGTAAATATTTTGTGTGGAAAAATAACTTGTCTTTGCATTTCTCTATAGAGCAAAAAGGCATGAGTAATTAACATTACTGATTTCTGAATGAATTAAAAGTAAGACTGGAACACACCTCTGTGGTTGAGCTCCAGCATGAATTTTCTAATATTTTATTCAAATCAATTTTTTTTTAAATTCTGCTGAATTGAGAATATAACCACCATTTGCTATCTTTATTATGAACTAATATTTTTTATTTAGGATGATTTACTTTTTGTACATTATCCATTTATAGCGCTCGCTTTGCACTCATTAAAGAGGCTAAATATAAAGCAGTTATTTCCGGACTGCCGGAAGTGCCGAGTGGTGGAGATACCTAGCCAATGTGATTTCCCATCCTCGTGAACACAGATAGAGCCAGACTAAATACAGACAGACCCAACTAATACCTGCTTCCCAAATGTCCTCATCAGGCATCGTTTCCCAGCATCCTCTGCAGGCTTGCCCTTGTGAAATAAAAGGCACTAATATATACAAACGCTGTGAGTTGCAGGCTGATTTATGTTGCAACACATTGAAATGAGCAAATTGCTTGACAACAACATTGACTGTGTAACTCTGTTACTGACGCTGTGAAAATGGTACAGTCCGATTCAAGTTTCCAGTAAAGAGGCCCCACCTCTTATCTATCTTGAGTTTTTCTGATTTAGGATTTGTCTGCTCCTTGTACTCCTGTCTGTCATTACAGGACGCAATGTGTTCCAGTGCAGTACTAAAAATAATTCTTTGAAAGAATATTATTTCTTGTTTTATCAAAAGATCTGTATAGGATCTGTAAATGCTACATTTCTTTGGACTTTTGTCATAAAACACCATTTTTCCACTTGACTCCTTTGTTTTCAAGAATTAGATATTTATTTGTTTCTTTGTTATATGAAAGGCATCTTTTTAGATTAAAAAACTGTCAGAGCAAAATGTGAGCCACATGAATTTCTTCTCTCAATAAAATAAAACCTTGTCTAAGAAACATCACACTGTTATTTTAAGATAAATAATCTTGAAGTGAAGAAAAAAAACTGGACCATCATTTTTGCAGTGTGGAGACAGTGTGTTCTGCCAGGTGAATCTTGTTACATTGGACAGAGTTCCCACAGACCAGGCTCCATTTCAAATGTCAGCAACGCGTCAGAGCAATGAAACGAACGCTTGGTCTTTGCCTTCAAGTGGGATGGGGGCAGCGGAAAACTGAGAAAACAGCATGAAGTGCTGACTGTCAGTATGCATCAGTCTGAATGCCAAGCCAGCTGAAATTATTTAATAGCTTTACTCCTCGTCAATATAAACCGTGTTTCCTCTCACGTCTTGGAGTCTCGCTGTAGCCTGGTCTGAGGCCATTGATGATGAAGTGTAAAGACAGCAATCTTAACAATCGACATGTGTTCATGTGAAAATGAACAGAATATATATTTTTCAAAAATCACATGGCGTTTTCTGGAGAATTGTTCTTTTGCTTTGATGGACTCAGAGAAATTGCTTTGTAAATGACATTCATAACAATGCAATAAATCAAATGGCACAATACCATGAATTACCATGACTGAAAAATGACTACAGACTCATTTTGCATGAATTCCCCTTTCCTCTCAGCCCAATTTGTTGATATTGGTCCCGGGAAGGTTGTATTTGTGGGTTTGAAACTTTAAAGTGAGGTATAACCAAATGGCCGATTTAGAGTGGGCTTCGACCAGGCCTGTACCGTGCTCCTGTATCCCCCAGGGCAAGCAGCAACGTTTGGTTAGCCGGCCTGCGTGGACACCAGCCGAAAGTGGGCCTGCCCTCAAACAGGCTGTACCCCAGACATCCTCATGGGGAGAGGTTGACACAGCTGGAGTGCATTGGCCCCTCCTCTCCCACCCACATTGCGACCACTCGCATTCCTTCGCCGGAGGACGCCACCAAGGCAAAACGTCTCACAGTCTCTGTTTGTTTGTCAAAACGCTTTTGATCTGTAAAGCAGCGTGTCGGTAATGTCCTCTTGGCCCTGCACCAGATGGTAGCAGTTTTTTTGTTTTGTTTTATTTTGTTTTGCCTTCTTTTATAGAGAGAAGCAGAGACCTGGAAAGTGGCCTCGTTATGATAGAGATTCTGTAATTGCACTAATTGGATCCTAGAAGTGAATGGTCCTAATAAGGCGCCTAATACATTTGGACACCAATTTTGGTTAATCGCTGTGATGATTTTGGTTCCGTGAAGCATAGACCTTTGAATAACCGTTGAAACAGCCTTAACAGAATTTGTATTGCGCTTTTGTCGCTGCGGAAACGCATGAGTAATCGCATTAAGGGCCAGACAGGGTCACTAAGTTACATTAGCTCCACTTCTCCTTGAAAATGAACATTCCAAACATCTGAATGCAGTTTTCCTTCCAGTGTTTTGCGTGAGAGAAAGCCCTCCCGTGTTCTCTGCTGCAGTGAATAGAGCAAGCTTCCCTCCCCCCAGCGTGTTGTTCCCTCATTCACAAAGATTTGTTTTTTGCCTTGATGTATACATTCTGCAGCAAAGGCAGGAAAAGCAGGAACAGGAAGTAAACTGGGGAACTATTTTAGTCATCCTTCCCCTCTTTAAGCCCAAGTGCTCTTTACATGTGCAACACTTCTAATCCTCAGTGGTACATGGTGGAGTTTGAGGGAGATGCTGTTCTGGAACCTGTCATGCATTGGAATCACCAGTAAATTGGGTTGTAAGCCTGTATAAAATACAACATTGCCAATTTATAGCATTTGATAGGAGCTCACCCTTAAACCCACCTGATCAAACAACTAATGGGGTCGACTTTTCAGGATGAGGGAGGAGGTGAGAAGAACTGCAATCATCTTGACACCATGTTTCCCCACTCCACTTACATATTTTCTCTGATACTGAAATCTTTTGAGCTGACTTACTGAATCTTACATCATTCCTTATTTCCAGAGTGGAGACATTAATAATGGATTAAGACAGGAATTTTCCATTACAGCGTACCTCATTGCCCGCATTCTGCCTCTTACCCACAACTGTGCCGTTTCGAAAATCAGCACTTTGGAAACACTTCAATAATAAAACTCGGGGAATTGGATTTGTGGTCAAGTACTCGCAGCACACAGTTGCAGCCAGGACCGTTCATGCAACTGAGCTTAAGTCATCGATCGATACATGAGTCAAAGATGTCGATAGAGTTTGTATTGGCACGGGGATTAGGAGCTTTTGGACCCTTGCATTGAAAGTGTTGGCCAAGTGCGGCGCCATCCAAAGCGGATTAGTTGATCGCTGGCACTGTGGTGTCAGCCGGGGGATTTTAATGGCAGCGATTGGAATTACTTAGCAGCTGTTTAGGATTTTGCTGATCTGCTGCTGCTGCTGCCAAAAAACAGTCTGGCCCCTCCCCGCTTGTGTTTCTCAAGGTTTGGGTGACTGGTCAACTAAACTGCAGTTTGCAAGTAATGAACATTAAATGTATTAACACATGACCAGGAATGAATATTAAGTAAAGTGTAAAGTATATTCTAAATGCATCCTTCAAACAGGGGCAGTGTTTGAGATCATCCAGATGCATGAGGAGGAAGTGCAAACATATACATGGAAAGGGCAGATGGTTAAAGTTGTCCTGTCTGCATGTCCTCTCCCCATAGTGACCAACAAGCACCACTTTGTGGATGGGGGGCTCCTGTACCAGTTCCGGATGAACTTCCGGCGGAGGCGACGGCTGATGGAGCTGCTGTATGAGAGGGGGCGCACAATTCCAGAGAGCCAGGACAGCCCCTTTTGTCTGCGCAAGCAGAACTCAGACGGGGGAAACACCAGCTTCCTGTCAGGTAGACCGGCCCAGCCTACACCATCCTTTCTGTCTGTCTGTCTGTCTGTCTGTCTGTCAGCCAGAGACATGCTTGATTAGGGCTGGGAACATGTGCAGTGTTTCTTGGGGTCTGTTTTGGTTCTTTTTGTGCTGTTAACAGAACATCTCTTTCACTCTTTCTCTTTCTCACTCTCTTTCTCTGCCACTCTCTCTGTTTGTTTCTGTTTCCTCAACTCCTCTTCTGATCCTTTCTCTCTCTCTGTCTCTTCCTGCCTCCCTCTCATAATTTGTCTGAGATTTCAGTTCATTCGGAGAGGTGGTTCCCCAGTCTTTGGTTTGATCCACTCGGTTTGAAGCTTGAGAAGGCAGTGGTGCTCCTCAGGGGTAGACTGAGTCCAGCTGAAGCACCAGGGCTTTTCTCTCTCTTTCTTTGGCCTTTCTTGCACAGATACTCTTGTCAGTAATTCAAATTCAAAAGTGCTTTATTGGCATGACAAATAGGCACTTGTATTGCCAAAGCAGTCATAACATACAGAACAAGAAATCAGAACATTTACCGAACATATACTGGACAGATACAAGAAATCAGAACATATATCAGTATCCCATCTTGAACTCATTAAACGCTCTCTGAGGCCCCAAGGAATCCATGCATATGAAACCAAGGTGAGGCTTTCAGGAACAGGGGCTCTGCAGGTGGGACAGGTAATCTGGAACCGGAAATCTAAAATGGTCTAATATAGTTTGACAGCTCCCCACACCTGCAGAGGTGTCTGATATTTCCCCAAGTCCTTGGAAGTAACACTTCAGAAGGGCTACAATTAACCTAAAAACCTCACCTCTTTCCAAGGTCAAAGCAAAACGTTATGTAACCAGAAAATGGTTCGTCCTGCTCTGCTTATCTTTCTGTGTGGGTGTGTGTATGTGTGTGTGCACTCTGAGAGATTCATATCTGTTCTCTCAGCTTTGGCTCTTATCAGTCAGACTGGAGGCGTGAGGGAACATGCCCATGGAAAGTTAGGTCACGTTCCCTCAGCTTGAGTGAGATGACCCTCCTGTGGAGGTGCTGTGCTGAAAGTATATACAGCCTGAGGACTAATAATGAAGCTCATTTCAGACTTCCAGTTTGTGTAGTTGGGATTAATAGGTCCAAAAACTCTTTGTTCTTGGGTGAAGTCAATGTTTGAAGGTTTAAGGTTTTTGGGTCTGTTTGCATCATATTGCACCAGTGCAGGCTAGGCTAATGGTACCCGGTGTATGCGAAATGTTAGCATAGAAGATAAGCCAGAAGATCACAATGATCACCCTTGACATTTGTAAAAAGCACAAATGAGTTGCATTTGTGGGGCAGTTAGGGTATGTTTTCTGCCTCTCACAAAACGCTTCTGTAACTGGCTGTAATACTCTCATCCTTTGCAGCTCTTAAACCATGTGGCCTTACACATTGGCCCACAGGCATTTCAGGAGCTATTTTAATAATAATTGTGCTTTTGTTCATGTAGACTAGAGTATCCATTTTAAACAGATGAAGCACATTTTGTTTTGCTCTGAAGAGTGACAGAGCAGAAAAGCACAAATGGTATCATATCACTGAATACTTTGGACACTAAGACTTATTTGCAGTACTCTAATAAACCAGTTGAAAGATTGTGTAAAATGTATACTGGTCAGGTTTAAATGGTTTATCACGTATGATGTCACTGATGATGGTTAAATTGTTCTATTTCAGCTAACTGGACAGTTTCATAGTTTCAAGATGAAAAACCCCTTAATTGCTAATTGTGTTTGGTTTATGGTGAGAAACTTGTTTTCTGTTTTTTGGCTCACATTCATAAAGTGTCATGTTCATAAACATGACATCTTTAAAAAAGGCTTGTATTCTTATGTGATTCTAATATATTTTAATATAAATTTGTAAAAGACTAAAGACTTAAGCAAATATAATCATAATTATTCTCATAAGGAAGAGTGATACATTGAGTAATTCTTCCTGGTTGGTAGCTGATTTTTCCTGCAGTGTGTCCTACCTTCTATGTGGTGCCTTGTGAAGTGTGGGCGCCAAGACAGGCAGACCTCCCACACTCGCGGTGCAGTCCATAGTGTTCACTTTTTGGTTTAACGTTTATTGTGGATTACCACAAAGATAACCGTGGCCTTCTGTGGGCACAGCAAGTCTCTCTGCATCATTCCCAGTGATCTTCAGAGGAGGAATCAAAGAGGCACGCAGCCCAGTATGGCCCTATGTCCCCTTCCTGTTTGAACATTTTTCTATTCATTATTAATTAACAAACATTCTCCCTAATGATATCTAGAGGGTTTTTTGCTTGAGGGTTGTGTATGCTGGAAAAATCCATATCTCCACAGGGGAGTGATGCTGGTTATGCAGCTCTGAGAGTGTAACCCAAATAAAGGGGGTGAAAGGTGCCTAGCCCACAACTTGAAAAATTGATTTTGAAATGCTTTTGCCTCCGTGTGGCTCAGTCACCAACCTTTTCCACTTTTTGAAAGAGGTGGTTTGATTGGCTGAATGCAAACATCCAGACATTGATATCATAATCCCAGGACAAGCTACAGTGAGTTGTGAGGTGCAGAGGGAGGTGGCATGCTCATTACAGGTGTGTGTGAAGAGCGCATGGGTTTGGGTGGGAGTGGGTTTTTTTTTTTCTTGTTCTTGAGGTCCTCTTTTCTCTGTGGCAGGGTAACTCTGACCCATTCCTAGAACAGCATTTGTAGTTTTCTGCTCACTCCTGATGGTGCATGTATTGATCTGATATCATGGGCACCTTAAAGCTGTGTCCCCAGTCGGAGTTCATTTCAGGGAAGAGCTTTGTGAATCTCTGCTTTCACTTGGCTGAGTTGACTTCCTCTGTATTACTTAGCCACAGTTGTATTGAGATGGAGAAGCTGTGGAGGATTAGGGAGTCTGCAGACTGGACTGGGTCAGTGTTGCGCAAGTCATGCACTGTGTGTTTGTTGTTTTTGGCTGGGTGGGACTGATCTGCACTCCTCCATGGCCCATGCGGAGGAGAAAGGGAAGAAAGCTGATGTGAGTGAAACCCAGATGTGGTCACAAGATTCTTTTGATCTTTACAAACAAACTGGAGCTGCTTCGGGGGAACCCTTGATTGTAGAGGACGAGGAGATGTGCAGCCGTGGCCTTTGCCAGTATCATTTAGCTGGACTGTTAGAGGCAATGATGTCAGATGGCCAAAGTGGCACTAGGGATTGAAGAACTTTCAAGCGTCACTTTTAAGCCCCAATAAAGAGATTAAGGTGGTCTCTCTGTCTCTCTCTCTCTGTCTCTCTCTCTCTCTCTCTCTCTCTCTCTCTCTGTCAGTCAGCCCCAGTAAAGAGATTAAGGTGGTCTCTCTCTCTCTCTCTCTCTCTCTCTCTCTCTCTCTCTCTCTCTCTCTCTGTCAGTCAGCCCCAGTAAAGAGATTAAGGTGGTCTCTCTGTCTCTCTCTCTCAGTCAGCCCCAGTAAGGAGATTAAGGTGGTCTCTCTGTCTCTCTCTCTCAGTCAGCCCCAGTAAAGAGATTAAGGTGGTCTCGGTCTCTCTCTCTCTCTCTCTCTCTCTCTCTCTCTCTCTCCCCCTCTCTCTCTCTCTCTCTGTCACCCCTAGTAAGGAGATTAAGGTGGGCTCTCTCTCGCTCTCTCTCTCTCCCTCTCCCCCTCTCTCTCTCTCTCTCTGTCACCCCTAGTAAGGAGATTAAGGTGGTCTCTCTCTTTCTCTCTCTCTCTCTCTCTCTCTCTCTCTGTCACCCCTAGTAAGGAGATTAAGGTGGTCTCTCTCTCTCTGTCTCTCTCTCTCAGTCAGCCCCAGTAAAGAAATTAAGGTGGTGTCAGCGGTTCGTCGTAGCAGCATGAGCAGCAGCTGTGGCAGCAGTGGTTACTACAGCAGCAGCCCCACCCTGAGCAGTAGTCCACCCGTTCTCTGCAACCCCAAATCAGGTAAGATCTTCCACTGCACTGCCTTCAATCACCAACCCGGCTCCCATTACAGATGCACCAGCTGTGTGGAGCAGCCACCAGCAGAGTTGCTAAATGTGTGCAGTTTAAATGTTGATAATGTAGTAAACATCTGTGTTTAAACAATCACGTTCAAACAGCAAAACAGTTTATTCAAAGGTGCATTCTTTGACTGTTTCCGGGAAAAGCTGATACAGAGATGGACCACTGACCCCCTGCAAAATACGGAGCCCGGCATTTCACTGAGGCGACAGTCACAAATATGAGCCATTATTTGTCCAAAAACTTTATGTTACAACCCTGCTGCACATCCTTGGCCCGCTGTTTAAAAATGGGTTAGTCCATAATATTGACTGAAAACATTGAAAACCATTCTATTCTGGGTCCATTCAGCTGTAAAATGTTTCAACAGTATTTTTCTAATGAAATTTGTGCAGATTAACACCCTAACTCACTTACTCCTTTACCAAAGTTCATATATGATAGCTTCAGTTGTCATGTTGTGCTAAAAGACCAGAATGTCACTGCTAGCATAATCCTGGGGCAGGTGCATGAGCTTGTCACTGAGTGGAGACCTACCATGATCTCTTGAGTCTTCGTAAATGTTCTTGTAAATTAAACTTGTTTCCAGACAATGAAGCCTGATGTCTCTGGTAGGCTCATTTACACATCTGCTGAATGTTCTGTCCACAGGCAACCAATTGTTCGAAGAATTAGCATAACCTCCCCACTGTTCTTGTATCACGAGAGTGATCTGGTTTATCAGCCTCTTTGTTCTTGAACTGTGGGTAGTCCATCATTGGAGGGTCCTGGGAAGTATAAAGACAGTTTTTGGTAATTTCCCTGCCTTGTGGTACCTGTCGTACTTGCACAACATTATCATCTATTACTCTCTTCAGTAAACCACACTTGATTGGAACCTGTGTGAGCACAGACAGGTAGTACTCAGAAGAAGCATGGTTCAGACAGCTAATACAGAAGAGGCATGGATCTGTCCTGTGTTAGCCCCTCTAGAAGCCTGGATGTACTGGGTTAACATCCAGGGCCCAGCAGAGCAGACACACCTCAATCTACTTTACTTGGGAACCTGTCAGATACTCTGAAATGTTCACTGACAACAGGAACACTACCACGGCTGTTGTGGATACATGGCCTGGCCTTTTGACTTCTGTCGTGTGGCTTGAGTTGTGGTCATGGAGCATAAGTAGAAGGTTGTTAAGTTTAATGTCATCTGGGACAAAGCTGTAGTACCCTTGAGCAATGTTAATGATCTGAATTGATTTAGTAAATGATCAGCTCTCCTGATATGGCAGTGCATTTTCTGCTGCTGGTATATTTTAGCAATGAAAACACAAAGGCAGAAAGGATTTGATTCTGTTGCTCTGGGATGCCACTGTGAGAAACAAGGAAGTAAGCAGCTGTCATTCCCCTGCCACTGAGGCCCTGAAGTCTGTAACACTCATCTGAACTGGAAGGTCCACTGGCTTTAGTGGCTTCTTTGTTTTCTCTCAGGCCATAAAGTGCTCATTAGTACAGAACGGCAGCCCTTTGCGCCACTTGGCAATGTTCCGTCATAATTGCACTGTTACAATGTCTGAGGTGAGCCAAATAGAGTTATGTATGGGAGTCATAGGCTATTTACTTCCCATAAACTTGCCATGAATTCCTGAAGCGCTGCCAAGGAGTTTTTTTCTCTGAATCTTTATTGAGCAAGTTCCCTTTTTTGTCTTCCCCTGTACTTCCCCTTCCCCTTTGTACTTCCCCTCCCCTGGCCTGCTCCTTGGATGCTCCCTGAATGTTCCAAAAAAGGGACAGTTGGTCAAAGGTCAGTGGGTCTCCAGTTCCCCTTCTTGACCATCTGCACGGCAGTAAAGAACTTTAACATTGTAATACTCGTGCTTTTGAACTAACAAGATGCATGTATCATGGTGGGTAGTCATTATTGACGCATCCCTTCACTGTAATGGTTGGACTTAATCACAGTTACAAATAAAATTCCTAAATGGGCAAAATGATTTGCACACATTTTATTCACAAGGTGGCAAGGAAGCAGCACATACATACATAAATTTTGTTTCTATTTAAAGTGGAAGCCGGTGAAGCTCATGGGTAATCCTGTTTAAATGGCTCAGTCTCTAATGGGAAACTTTAAATACTGAGTTACAGCCACACCCTAACCGAAACCATAGGGTGAGCATGGAGGAAGCCAGAGAGAGAGAGAGCCGGCACAATAAACCCTTTGACCCTATAGTCACTTGAGAAGTTCCTTTGCCCAGAGTGGAGGGGACTGGGGGAAGGGAGGGGTTGTTGTCATGAGCTGGCAACTTCGCAGAGGCCCAGAGGGCCTCCGAATTGAATGTGTGGGAAGTCAGGGCCGGCAGCCAGAGGGGGATGGCTCCATTCTTCAGGGGGGAACAGAGGAACGCTTCATACAGCCGGACGCGCCCCTCCACCGTGCCGAATTGGAGGGAGCGGCTGCCATGGCGATCAAACGTGCACCCCAAGCACGGCGGCAGTGAGGGGCCGGTAATGGAATACCCGCACCTGTGGTGGTCTCTCTCCTCGCAGGTCAGAGAGATTCATGGTTCTCCGTGTGCTGGAGCTAGGAGGGCGTGTCCACCTGAACAGCTGAGAGGTTTACGTTCAGACTGCAGTCGATCACGGGCGATAGCACAGCAGTTGTGATACTGACCACACCCCAGAACTTGCTTTTGAGTAATGGGAGATGCATGACGCACTCACCCTCTGAGGATTACGCAGTCACAAACATGCAGCGCACTTCTTGTGGAAGTGAGAGACACAAAACATACTCTTTGTGAGGAACGTGAGGTATAAAACAGCACATTTTCTCCCTTGACTGTGAATTATGAAAGCACAATGTCCATTCTCTTAGGAAAGTGTATTAAGAAATACACAGCATACCCTCTCCTTGAAGACTGTACCCACAGTGCACACTATGAGCAAAGTGCAGCACAATATGACACACTTTGGGCATAATTGCACCACACAGCTTTCACTTTCCACACATAGGCCTGTTAATTAATGAAAAGACTACTGATGTACCGCTGTTTGGAACTGACAATTGTATCACTTGTTCCTTATCAAATGGGAAACAAATCAGCCTATATTCAGAAGATCATACAACTGAGATTGTAATGTCTGCTGAAACAATACAAGATTTTCTTTAGGCGGGGTATTGACATTTTTTAACTTTAATAAGTTAATTGAGCATGCTACTCTTGCCTAATTAGTTCAAGGAAAGCAATGACCTCACTGTTATGTTGATGACCTCATAGTCATGTTATTTCGATGTCATTTTGATGACATTGGTGTTATAAAGCTGTTTCATTAAATGCAGATGGGATTGGTGGAGATATAATGTCCCACTTAAACTGTGACTGTGACTTGACCCATCGTCAGTCATTTTCCTGGAAAATCCTCTGTGGAATGCAGAGGATTCAGGCCATTCTAGAATAAGAATATAAGGGTCCATATTAAAGCGTTGAAATGTGATTGAAAGGCAGTGAAAAAAGAAAGCCAATTAAGAGTAATACATAGCAGAAAAAAGATGTAATGGCTTTGGTGGTTAACACAAATATCTGGTCATTCCATGGGAGACGTACAGTGGCGGGAGGGATCGTATGATTCTGGTAACTGCTCAACCGCACAAGTGTTTTGCCCCATTGCAACAGCAGCTTAATACACAGCTGGCTTTCCCTGTTTAAAAAGTAGGTCCAGACAGCTTGTGAGGAATGCACTGTGTATTGCTCAAGCTTGTTGCATTGACTTTTGCTCTTTGTGGCGGCTTTCGGAGGTAAACTGAGCAAGGACGCTTTCCCCTGCTGTGAACCCCGAACCAGATTTGACCCATGGCCTGATGGGTATTTTTTTCCACATCTGTCCCCCTCTGTCCCACACGGAGGGCTCAGAGGGCACATGGCCCGGTGCCATGATCCCTCCGGTCTCGCGCTGCGCTGTCACATGGGCCGGGCGTGTCACATTAATCAGCCTAAGGGTTGCAGCACGATGCTGCGGGGTGCGGCTGAGTTATGGAGGCTGCTCTTCCCTTTGGGGGCGCAGTGTTTCTCCACCTGGGCTGTAGAGCTCGTTCATCATGGCCTAGGTCTGCCAGTCGGCCAGAGGCATGTCTGGATTTGGAGGTCACCTCTGCGCAGACGCTCTCTTTTCAACTCAATTTAGTTCAATTCAGCTCCAGGTCAACTAGATTCAGCTCACTTTGCCTCAGTGTGGTTCACCTCAGTTCAGCCTAATTCAGTTCAATTCCATTCCATTCCATCGCAGCCCAGCCTAATTCAATTCAGTTCAAACAACAAAAAGCAACCGTTATATTGTTACCATTACAAAAAATAGTAACAACAGCACAGAATAATCTCCATGGAGAGACCTCTAGAGTACCCCATAGTCGTTCCTCTGACAGATCACTGTCAAACAAGGCAGCTCAATTGCATGCAGTTCAACTGTTTATTTAAGCTCAGTTCACCTCCCTTTCTTTTTTGGCATAACATCTCTCTCTCTTACTCTCTCTTTTCATATCTTTTCCCCTCTGCCTCTGTATCTCTCAGCTGTTGTGTCTTTCTCTCTTTGTCTTACTCAGTCATTTTGTCTCTGCATATGTCTGTACACCTTTTTCACTTCCTGTCATCATTTCTGTCTCTCTTTCTGCCTCTTCACTCTCTCTCTTTCTCCCTGTCCCTCTGTGAGAAGGAATGTGTCTAGCGTTCTCCCTCATTAACCATATGTACATCAAAGGCGCAGGAAACATTAGAAAGTGGGAGGAGAAGTGGAGAGGCGGTGACCCCTCGTGAGTTGGGAGCGGGAGTGCACGCCGGTGCCATTTTCAGCTGAGGTTTTTAGTTTTACTGTCAAGCTGGAAGAGAGTCTGCCGCAAATAGTAGGATGGCTACAGTGAGGAGCCAGACACGCTGATGGTTCACACGGGATCTCTGCGTGACCGCAGTCTGAGCAACTCCGCGGCGATGTGTTCCTCCAGTGCAATACGTTTGACCTCACCCCTAGTACAGCGTGTTTACATGCCATTGTCAATGCCAGTAAGAACCGCTTTCAAACATACAGAATTAACATTATTAACTAATTCCAATGCAATGGAGCTGTTAACATGGTGATAAAATATGGTGGCTAAAAATAGCTCTGGTAACATGGACAAACAAGCATTATTCACAAATAACGTAATATGCCAGTCATTCAGGACAGTCATATTCCCATTCCAAAGTATATGGAAATGGCAATAAATCTTGTCTGTGGTGCAGTCACACAGCAAGCCTGAAGATTACAAATTAAATCTTGTGGCGATTTTCAAATGCACGCCGCACAGGAAGGGAAATGCCGGTTTATGCCCTTGTCCCTCTAATCACCACGGTCGTAATCCTCCTTCGGTGCGGCTCTGTCCTTTCGGAGGCCGTGGTGGAGGGTTGAGACACAGCCAGAGGGAGCCGACGGTTTTTAGGTTCCACGCGATTTTGGACGCGCACAGCCGCGATTTAGAGCAGAGAAACAGGACGGCCCTAAAAATAACACCAGGGGGGAGTGAGTTCTTTTCCAAGATGCTGTGGAACTGCTTAAAGGAAATTGTGACTCCGTCTCAATCATTTAAAAAAATGATGTCCATTGACTTTCACATCTTTTGCAATAATGTTTTGATTAATCTTATGATGTCATATGTTTCCATGTTATTTCTACCAACTAACATACAATTAGCAATAATTCCATGAGACCTGTTTGTTGTGACCTGTTGTTTGTTGGGTGGTGCCCAATCATGTGAGTATGATTACCTAGTTATTCCATGTCATGTAGTTTTGACCAGACCATAGCCAGTCTATTAGATTAGACAACTGTGATAGTCAGTCGTATTTCTGGTTTTTATGGCTGCAGAAAACATTGTGTGTAACATTTTGGAGCCATTTTAGTTATTTTTTACTGTTTGAATGAGTGCAGTGTTCTCCTCCAGCTGTTTCTATATGGATGATGTTGAATACTTATGGGTTTATTTGAGGATGACCAGGAGATGAGAGTGGATAACTCTGTCTTTGTCTGATTCCTGTCTGTAATTTGAAGTGGCAGATAATTCCTTATCTGTGATGATCGTAGTCTGTAGATTACATTACAGACCCATGAGGTGAATATTTCTACTGCAGATTAGATTAGTCTTGCATCCTGAAGAGGTCATTGTCCTGATGCCATATGACTCGAGGGTCCAGTTAGGGTGTGATTGAATCTCTGTCCAGCAGATTTCTGGCCTCTTGAATGCACACGCAACATCTTGGGTCTTGTCTTTCATCGTCTTTAATCATAGTGCAACAGGTAAATGGTGCACAGATGTGACACAGGACATTCATGTCTGTTTATCACATCTCTGACCGTGATCCCAGAGTTCAGATGAGTTTACGGTTATGTAATGGTCTCAGTAACCCACTGATTGGGTGTAGAAATCCGCTAGCCCTAAATGTGCTGCCGCTACAAATCCCTGATTGACTCTCATTCCTTAGGCACTGGCATGTGACCTTGTTCTTCCAACAAGATTGTGGCTTTTGTCCTCCTCCTACTGTACAATATGAACAGAACTGCAGAATCCTGTTTACGTTCCTCCTTCTGTTTTTTCTTTATCTTCTTCTTTCCAAAATGCCCTTAGCGCCAAGAGAATGACAGTGTGAATGCTTTTTTTTCCCCTCACAGTGCTGAAGAGACAAGTCAGCCCTGAGGAGCTGCAGACGCCGGGGGCGCCGTACATAAAGAGGACTTTCACGGTACGTCCGCAACCCAACGCCCCCACCCCTCCACCCCAGGCCGGGAAGACAAAGAGCCCTTTAAGGGCGCCAAACACCAGCAGCCCTCTAAGCATAGCGGCCACAGACTCCGTCTTTGGGGAACGAGTGGCAAATTAGAATTTGATAAACAGGGTCATTTTCACAGATTACCGTCCCCTAACCTCATTATCGATTGGGCTCAGGGGACTCATTACCAGCCAGTCGCGGGCGGGAACTGCCGCATGATGTCGCCACTGGGGGAATCTGGAGAAATGCGTCCTCATTTCCTTAGGATTGGAGCAAGTGCTTGGTTTAGCTTGTACTGTACGCCATCAAGTGGAACACTGTGAGAGTCACTGGAATACTAATGAGTCCATTTAATTTGTGGGATGACTAGAATAGCTGGTCATTTTGACAGAGGTAAATTTCCACATTTCATGGGGTCTTTTTTGGCATCTTTTGGGACAACTGGGAATACTCCCTTTTTAGCATTGAAAAAAGGTGCTTCACCGCATGTTTACACCCTGATTTTGAACAGACATTACATATAACCTGCATACCTAGGCTTTCTAATGCATCAGTTCATGTAATAAATTTTTGGAGGGTTCGAAGATATTGCTGAGTGTTTGTATGATGTTTTTAGCTGTGAGTTGGGGCTGCTCAGACTCATATCTTGTTCAAAAAACACATGGCAATGATTGGAAATGCTCTTTTATGAGCTTCCGTGATAACTTACGGTCAGTTAAAAATCAAAACAATCAATTTCTCACAAAAGCATCAAATAGCAAAACCATGAACCTGAAACATTGTTTTGAATTAGTCAAAAGTGAGTCAGTTGTCAGTCTGAATATCTGAATAATTTCTGAGTTTCTGAGAATGTAATATTTTCATCCAATTAAATACTAAAAAAGGCATGCTAACACTGCTGTTGTCAAACAGTATCTGTGTAAATCTTGAACAGATATACCTAGGTAATGGGGTATGGAGATGAAACTGAACAACGTAACTAATCCCAGAATGTTCCAGAAAATTTACCCATCTGTCTCCGCCCCTTGGCAACCATGCATGTGAAGGTGACAGGTCATCACAAATGACTCAGGAGGAATCAAAGTCTCTCTTTCACTGTTTTGTGGAGCGTCACATTCATTTGCACCACAGGAGCTTCACAGTTAAATGTCCGCTATCATAGTCCCCTGTCCTGACAGAAGATGCTCCTGGCTCCGCTAATCTCTGACTTTGGTTCCTCAGATCGTGGGCGACGCCGTGGGCTGGGGCTTTGTCGTGAGGGGGGGCAAGCCCTGCCACATCCAGGCTGTGGACCCCAGCGGCCCAGCTGCCGCTGCCGGCATGAAGGTATGCAGTGCATCGTGGGAGGGCTGACCACCGACGCCAGCCAATGCAGCGAGTCTCAGCAATGAACACATTTGGTGGCTAATGTCCAGCAGCGTTGTGTGATGGATTAATGTTGCATTGCCATGTTGCGTCACAGACTCCTTTTGTCCTCCCTGTAACTATTGTACAGTAAGACAATATCCTGTCTATCTCTGCGGCTTTGGTTTGGAGCGTGGGCTAGGAAAACATGCTTGACATTTAGCACATTTCACATTTAGCCACCCCAAAGACGACTGATGTCAACGAGGTCTCACAACGGTGACAGCACTGGAAAATTTTCTACCGATTGGTTGCAATCCAAGAGGAAGTTACTGGCCTCTATGAAAGGTGTATGGTGCTGGGTTTGAGTTTCTCACATTAAGGCATTGAAACTTAAACATTTCCCTTCTGTTCGTCAGGTGGGTGATGAACGTACACAGTCTACCTCATCTGTCTGTCAATTTGCTGATCCTAATGCTGCCACTGAGCAGTAAACATATGTCTGGATGTTAAGATGGGAAAATAATATTTCTGTCTATTGTGCAGTTGTAAAATGCTTCCCCCAGCTTCATTTTAATACCAGTCACCTAAATATAGTAAAGAAAAATCTGTTATTAAGCTCCCACACCAAAGTTTGCAAATTCTCTGGCAGAACAGTTTCAAGCTTATAGTAAATATCTTTACCATCAAGGTCCTTCTCATGTGATCATTGGTATGGAAGTATTGTAACAATGTGCTTGTTTTTTTCTCGCCAAACCCAGCACTTATACAATTCTTAAGATGTCCAAATGGTTCCTCTGTTTATCTTTCCTGAATGCGTTCAAGTCAAATGAAAGACATTCCACCTCTGTGTTGGAACAGCTTGAAACTTCAGGCATTTCTGTGGATGTTATTGCCTTCCTCCTGCCAGCTACCCCCTCATTTGCCCTTTTCCTAAAAGTGGAAGGACTTTGAGGTGGTTCTGTTTTCAGAGGTTTACAATTACAGAGGTACTCCTTGTTTGTTTTGCATCAAAATTTCGGATGCATGACAGAAACCGAAATGTTTGTGGGGGTTCCCCGTTTAAGAGTGCAAAATATTTGCAGCCTGTTTTCACCAGATCACAAGCTCATGAATCAGACGTCTCTCTTTGTTATTTATAATTCATTCACTCATTTGATAATGGTGATTTTTGCCTTTCCTGACTGCTAAAGAGGGCTAAAAGCCTTGTTTGCCATTTAACTGAAGCACTCGTCTAAGCATTCAGCCACTGTATGTCTTCTTCCCTACGTGGCGATGAGTGGCAGAAGTGGTATCATTACAGAACGCGCCACACAAGCTCGTCAGTGTGAGCGTTTGTATGCTTTTTGAACGGATGCAGGAGTGGTGCCTCCTTCAAATCTAGAATCAACTGAAACTTACTGAGTGTAGGATGGTCAGTAACAGAGGCTTTTTCAGAGGCTCTCTGGAGCACCTAAGCCTCAAATATCTCACCACTTCCTGCCCTGCTGTGGCATAGTCATTCTCCTGTTCTGCTTGATGTGACGCAGCTGTTAAAAAGATTACATCAGGTAATTTATCAGGTCAGGTTTATTTATCCTGTTTATCAGGAACCAGTGATATTAAAGGGGAAACCTGAGGTATTGCACCACAGTTAGGGGTAAGGACTGGTTTCCATTTGCAGTTTCTGGGCCAGTTACAGTGTCTTGGTGCAGCAAGAGGTGAATGACAATCACATTACAAATATAAGGACAAATGAAAGGACTGAGGCAATAACATCAACTTTTAAAATCTGTGGATGAATAGCTACAGTACCTAATAGATTAGGTAATAGTAAATGAGCATAACAAGACAGAGAGCAAAGAAGGATCATCTGAACATTAAAATTACAACACATTTATATTTGCACTGTCATTTAGTAGAGGCTTTTATCCATCTGGATAACATCCTCTAATAAATTACAGGGTAGCTATAAATTGCAGCATTCAATAAAGTCACAGTAACAGCAGAACATACTGGTGTCGCCTTAAATACATTCCTGCCGCAATAGAGCAAGAATTGCAATGATACACGCATATGGCAGTGTAATGTAAGAGTTCATAGCGAATCGCAAAGCCTTGGTGATCAGCAGTGACAAACATAGACTTGTGAATATTGGTATTTACTGGCTTTACAAACAAATCCCTGACAATCTTTAAGGGTCTCTCTAAATCAGTATGTCACTATGTGTGTCACGTGATTGATGCTAACAGAAATGAGGAGGTGATGGAATGTTTGAATGATGTAGCCCACATGAAGAGTCACTGAATAGGGTCACAGTTCACCTCTCCGAGGAGCTAACGACCTCTAAAGGATAATCCGACTTTGCCAGCACCATCGTTTGTAATATAAATGGAACAGGCAGTGTAATCACGGAGTCATGCCATGGCTGCCATGTTGAATATCTGACCAAACAAACCTGGCTCCACAGGAATACAAATCTGCATCTGTATTCCACATTTTTTAATCCACACGTGTGGGAAGGTGGTCTGAAAATTTAAGCAGTATAGATGTCAAGCCCTCAAATACTTACAGTTGACCCACTTCTCTAATCAAATTTTACATGTAGTTTTTAGTAGTGGGTTGACCTGTCAATTATGGAGTGCACTGTCTGTGATATTAGTTTCTCTAATTTTCTGTTGTACACCAGCATATGTGTAACAGTAATCCTATAACACACCTGCTCTGAGGTAAATATACCATTTTATCCCTTGACATTTGTCTTTGTCTATAATATATGAGTGGATGTCTGTGATGATATTTTTGTCATTTTAACTTGAAATAAGACATAAGACATAAGAGAGCTTTATTGTCATTGTACAGGACAACGAGATTACAGTTACTCCCCGGTATCAGTGCTGTGACAACATATAGTAAGAATTAAAGGCAACAAGAATAAATTTAAAAAAATACAAATGTGTGGTGTAGAATATGAGAGTAGTATGGAACATAAATAAATAGTAATAGCAGTAAAGTGTCTGTGCAGTGACAGGAAGTACTATTGTATAACATACTGTATTAAAGTGCGGTGTGCATAGTCCATATTATTGCACAAGAGGAAGATTTGCATTGCATCGCATATGATACTGACATTATAGCACATGTCCATCATTGCTGTCTCTTCTATGGGAGGTGGAGTGGGGGGGATGTGTTGAGCTGCATTACAACTCTGGGGAAAAAGCTGTTCCTCAGTGTGGTTGTGTGAGCTGAGATACATCTGAATCTCCTGCCAGATGGGAGGAGATTGAACTGGTGGTTGCTGGGGTGAGTCAAGTCCCTGATAATGTTGTATGCCCGTTGCAGACAGCGTGAACTGTATATGGTCCCAATGTCTGGGACTTGTGTCCCTATGATGTCCTGTGCAGTCCTAATTACATGTTGTAGTGTTTTCTGGTCGTTTCTGTTGGAACTGGCATACCATACAGGTACACAGTATGTCAGTATGCTTTCTATGGCACACCGGTAAAAGTTCACCAGTAGTTTCTGGGGCAGATTTGCTCTCTTCAGTTTCCTGAGGTAGTACAGGCGTTGCTGTGCTTTCCCTACTATCGCAGAGGTCCTCTGTTATCCTTACTCCCAGGAACTTAAAACTGGAGACTCTTTCCACAGCTTCTTCATTTATGGTTACTGGTGCCTGTTCATTCCTCTAGGTTTTCCTGAAGTCAATGATCAATTCTTTGGTCTTCTTGATATTGAGTGAGAGGTTGTTGTCATTGCACCACTCCACCAGGTTCTGCACCTCTTCTCTGTAGGCTGATTCATCGATGTTTGAGATTAACCCAATCACTGTGGTGTCATCTGCAAACATGATGATGGTGTTGGATGCATGAGCAGGTGTGCAGTCATGGGTGAAGAGGGCATAGAGGAGTGGGCTCAGTACACATCCTTGGGGTACTCCAGTGTTCAGGATCAGGGTGGGTGATGAGTACTTGCCTAGTCTGACTGTCTGGGGGCGGTTTGTTAGGAAGTCCAGGATCCAGTTGCAAACTGGTGCACTGAAACCCAGATTGTGTAGTTTGGAATGCAGTTTATTGGGAATTATGGTGTTGAGTGCGGAGCTGTAGTCGATAAAAAGCAGTCTGGCGTTGGTGTCCTTGTGTTCCATGTGGTCCAGCACGGTGTGGATGGTAATGGAGATGGCATCCTCAGTTGACCTGTGCACCTTGTAGGCAAACCTGGTGCTGGTCCAGGGTAGCGGGGATGACACTTCTGATATGGGTCATCACGAGTCGCTCCAGGCACTTTGCGACTATGGGGGTGAGAGTGACAGGCCTGTAGTCGTTCAGGTTTGTCACTGCTGACTGCTTGGGTATCGGGATTATGGTGGATGTTTTGAAGCATTTGGGGACCATAGCAAGGGACAGAGAGAGGTTAAAGATGTCAGCGGGAACCTCTGCCGGCTGATTGGCACCCTCCCAGGGTCCTCAAACAATGAACACAACTCCCAGCTTCTACAAAGTGTAGGAACCGAACAACAATTTGCTGGCTTGAAGTTATAAAGAAATCTGTTTGAAGTGAATCTCCATAGAAATGAGCTTTGTGTCAGTTGTGTCAGCTTTTTTTTGAGGGTCCTCTTGCTAATTGTATACACAGAGTCATTAGCAGCCGCCCACAGGGCATCGCTGAGTAGCCTGGATCCATTTGCTGATTGTCAGCGTCTCTTTATATGTGATGATGCATAATAAATCATAAAAGCCTCCCACTCTAGTTTGCTGATTCTGAGTCAGTATAAATTAGCATTTTCATGAGGGTTTATGAGAACCTTGAGAGAATGCTCTGTCTCATGCATTTAAAAGCCTGGGTGGGTTGGTGGTTAGTGGTGGGGCGGGGGGATGGGGTGTATGGTTTTTGGGGGAGGGCGTCGTGTGGTCTAAGGCTGCAGCGCACCACTGCCAAAATCTGTCCTTTGCACGTTTCCCCAAAACAAAGTACTGACAGGTTCATCTTGCAGCATTGTAATGATGTAAAAACCTGTTTGCCCACTCCTTAAAGGGTGTCAGGTGCTGTGGGCCTTTTAACTGCCAGGTTAGTGTCATTTAGTGTCATTACACTCAGGTCCTCAAGTTCACTGCTTCTTTACTGATGAGCATTTTTGTTTTTGTGTGTTAGTACAACATTCAACAAATCTTGAAATGTAGTGTCATTGCTGTGGCATTTAAGGGTTAAAAATAGTTTTAGCAAGTGCCCATACCTACCTCTCCTTGTTCCTTTTTTTCTGAAGAAATATTGAGTCCCTCATTGATTGAGGTCTGCTGTAAACATTGGACACAAGCCAAGAAAAACAGGCTTGAAAATATGGAGGTAATTGCAGTGGGCGTGGAGTTTTTTTTAAAGATCTAAGTTTACAAAGTGCAGCTGCATGCTCTGGTGCAAGCTCAGGGGTAAGGGAAGGTATGCTAGCCTTTAATAACAGCTGTGTCACAATGAAACAGCGCAGAAGAGAAGAAACTAGAATAACCCTGCCACAGTACGCAACATTGCCCCATTGAGTCACCTATGACAGGATAGGCACTTTTGTGTGTGTAACGAGGAGCTTGTTCTCTTTTTTGTTCCTTGTCTAGGTTTGCCAGTTTGTGGTTTCCGTCAACGGCCTGAACGTCCTGTCCATGGACTACAGGGCAGTGAGCAACCTCATCCTGACTGGGCCGCGAACCGTTGTCATGGAGGTCATGGAAGAGATAGACTATTGAGATCTGGGGGAGGGATCCAGGCTCCAGGCTCCTCCCCTGACTCCATGGGGCCGAGGGGCCAGACACACACCCCCTCACCCTGTGAGCCCAGCATCTGTCCAGGCTTTTGGGTGGTCGCCGAGGCCCAGGTGGTGCTCTCAATGCAAAGTTAAAGAGAGAGACTTTTCTCCTTGACATCCATTCATTGCCATGTAGTTTACCCCCACTCCGGTCCATGCCCAATAGAAAGGGGATTCAACAAGGGCAGCAGTGTGGTTTAGTGGTAAATGTGAGGACTTGCGACCCAAAGGTTTCACGCCGGAATCCCAAGGTGCCACTCCAGTTGTACCCATGGGCAAGGTGCCTAACTCCAGTTGCCTCAGTGAATATCCAACCATGTAATTGGATAATGTCAAAAATTGCAAGCTAAGTACGTCGCTCTAAATGTCTGTATTGTAAAGTATCGATGCGCCAAGATAACAGAGACTAGACTGTTTCTATTTTTTCGCCTCTGAAGACAGAACCAAATAACCGAGAACAACTCACTGAAGTGAAAGTCCATCACACTGTAGCCTTTTGTGATGTGACAGACAATGTGCATGTAGGAACACTGTAAAGTCTGTCCCTTCATAGAGAGAACAGGAGTAGGAGTCCTTTTCCAGAGAGAACAGGAGTAGGAGTGGCCTGATACCTCTCATTGGAGCAGAGGTTGGAGTACCTCACAGAGGTACTTGCAGCTGCTGTGGAGAGTTCATCCTTTTACTTTTAGCTAGTGGACAAATGTTTTTTTATGGCAGAGGTGTTTCTGCTGGTAAAGCCTTGATTTACATATATACTTATAAATCTTGATGGATTGTCACTTCTGCAAATCATTCTTGGTAATAATTCTCAGGATAATTGTTTAACTGTATGCAAACAGTTATTGGAATGACACACGTTATAAGCTGTTAGGTTAGTCTTGAGTTTAGCTGTTAAAACAAGATAAATGGCCCAATGACACTCTTAATGAAGGTCTGGGAGGTCCAGTGGATCCCCTGAGTATGAGCTATGTCAAATGCATGAACCATCCACTTCCATGGTCCAACCATGACAAACAGCAGGTAGCAGAATGTCACACTACTGTGATAGTGGTGTTCCTCACGTGTAAAGTTTAAGCTGAATGGCTAACCTGGAGTGAAGGGATCTGTATACAGAGAGTTTTTGGATTTCACATGACTTTGATGAACAATGAGTGTTTTCTTCTGGTAACCTGACTTATTTTTGCAGAAAGGAATGTCATGAACAGGTCATAAACACATTTGCTTCAATGTTAACCAGTGATGTAGATTCTAACATTATCATACACATGTGCTTGTCAAACTGCTTAAATTGAACTTAAACAGCATTGTTTAACCGTAGTTAAAGAGGAATCTCGTATATCCAAACTGTCAAGTAGAATATGTGTATATGTTAATACATACATAGATAATATGGTACTACATCTAGTACATAGATGCTTATGAGCAGATAAAGGATAAAAGTAACTAAAGCACTTAAAACAATCACTATTTATATTGACTGGTGATGCATTCTTTTATGTCCTTGTAAAAAATTTAAATGATTGGATTAGTTACCATAAGTAAGATATAACGTACTTCATTGTCCTTCTGGCTAAAAGTTTGTACCAGTGTGGGTTTATTGTATTACAAGGTTTTCTTTGCCAATAACAAGGGTGTTCTGTGGATGGCTGTTCTGGAGTAACATGGTGTATAACTCTTGCTAGAAGAACAATCAAATGGTTTAGGGCCTGTAAAATACGACAGTGATTTAAAATCAATCAGGTACCAGTGTATTTGTGTCAAGTATTTCATAGTATTTTAATTGCCAATAAAAACATGCCACTTCAAAAGTGAATTGTTACCCGTTTTGTTTATAAGAATTATAGCTGAAGCAGATGTATAATTATACATGGAAAAGCAGAATGAAATAAAAAGAAATGTTCTTGCTGTTCAGAATTAATGCTGACATGCAACTTTTTGTGTATTAGTTAGCACGTCTAGCATATGGATAAATTGTGTGAGTAAAATGGACTGCACATTTAACATTCTAGAGTTAACTCTTTGTATTGTTGATCTTTCATTGAATGATCAAAAATGATGTCATTCACCTTTTTGGCAACATCGTTTCTCATTTCAAGGTTGCCTATGAAAGGTAGTGTTTTGTTACTATGTTTCTAGGTTCTCAGCAGAGGAGCCTCAGAAAAATAAGGCTCAATTTTGAACAATGACAAAGTATGGGAAATTAATCAAAATTTAAAACAGTCTTGCAATGAGAAATATTGTTGTTACTTCATTGCACCAAGAAATCTTTCATATTGAATGATATTGTGCATGATAAATTGTGACTTGTTTGCAGCCCATTTGCTGTGTGTTCATTAGTTTATAGTCCGACATGCGGTTTTGTGTGCTTCAAAATGTTTCGTGCTTTTTAATTTGCAAAAATTAAAAAGCGACCGCAGCCTTGTATAGTGGTAAATCACTGCTGATTTCATAGATGTTACTTGAGTTATACAGTTATAAGCTAGAATCATTTGCCTTAATAACTTATTCTTTGCTCATTGTTGCAAACTGTGGTACTGTATACCTGGAGATTTTCCACAATGTCTTCTTAAACTTGAATTTACAGAATTTACAGTAATGTAATTTAACTCACCGTGACTCTTCTTGACAGTTGGCATTTCCTCTTCTGTTCCGTTGCAATCCGCAAATTCTTGTTTTCTTGTAATGCAATTGTAATAATAGCAATATCAACTGTGTATGATACAGAAGGGACTACAGTCACCTTGCATCAGTCTCTCATGAGCAGTTAATATGTGTGTTTAGCACTTAAACAGTCAAAATACCTTCAGTGTGAGAGTGTGATTTATGTAACAGTTGGAGAAAAATAAATCCCGAAAAAGTACCAAATTGAAACTTTACAATGCAGCTTACAGTGCAAGTTACAATAGTTGGTGTTTTATTTAATATAGCTATTTGATTTAAAGATTGTTATTCTGAAAATAAACAAAGCCACTAATGATTGGGATTAATGATTTTTAAAACTTTTTTATTATTTTGTAGTACTGTGTAAATCCCTGACAACAGGGATATCATTTTTAAGTGGTCTTGGTTGAAGACAACATCGTCATGAAATGAAGAGCTGCATTTGAGACAGTATGTGACATAGTCCTTTAAAGGCCTCAAACATTCAGATTCTTCACTTTATTAACACATTTGTGTTAAATGTATTATTGAAGGACTAAACTGAACAATGAAAGAATAAACTGCAAATATCAACCTGTGAGCCTCTTTTCTTGTGAAAAGTTCAGTTGTAATGGTATACAAGACCCACACAGCCATCTACTGGTTAGGCAAAAATACTACAACTTCGTGCTAGTATTCTGTAAATAAATAATGATGACTTTAAATAAGTAGCCCATTGGTAAAAGTGAAGTACAAAACAGACATTGTTTGAGAATAGATTTTAATGGTTTTAGCCTCCTCTTTTCAATTAAAAGTAAAAAATATGATCAACAAAATCTCCCTTGATGGCCTGTATCTTGTATCTCCAGTAGGTGGCAGTGTTAGACAATTTTCAGACTTGGTGTAGGGCCTACTCCCTGTGTTCATCCTTACAGTACCACATTATGCAGTAGGTGTTAACTCCTGTGCAGTTATTTTGGCTTTAGTGTAATTAAAGTGGTCAACTTTAGCAATCTTTAGAGGAGTACTTTTTTCAGCAAATATAGCATTTAATTAATTATATTTACAAGCATAAATCTAAAAACAGAGCATAAGAATATCCCTGTATGTTAAAAAAGAACCCAAGAACCCCAACAGAAAAATATGATTCTGATATCATTTTCAACCACATGCCGCTGCATCTATAACACCAAAGTTTGTCTCTGCAACTAGAGTAATTGCTATAAAATCTGACACTAATTGTTCCCCTTGAACAGGACTTCTGACGAGTAATACATTTATGAGGGGGTTTCGTGAGCCCCACTTGAAGGCCCTGGGAGTGGGTGTTGCTTGGGGCGGAGGGGGGGTCAGGGGTTTCCGGGGCAGGGATTCCAGACTGGGCCTTGCAAGCTGTCAGAATGCCTCGGATTGGACTGGAATCCAGACTCTGCCGTGGAACAGTGGGTTCCAGACCTCCGGGGCCAATGGCAGGTGATGTACAGCATCCGGCCAACGAAAGCATCCCGTCCCCTGGCAGACTCGACGTCTCGCCCCTCAGAACAGACAGCACAAACAACATTATAAAGGAAACCGATACGAGGAACAGCACAGTTAAAGGAAAAAGGGTGTGTGACATTGCGTGTAGCAGTCAGTGAGAAAAATGAAAGGGGTTTAACTCTGGACACAGATCACAGAGACAAAACAGAGCAAAAGTAAATATTCGTTCGAAATTGAAGGCGCCAAACCAGCAGCACTCAGGAAAGCCAGCAATGCATTTTGATCTTTGCCGTCATCAGGCACCAGACTTCCCTCATACGACATAAACATTTATCATTAAAAGTTCCCTTTTGCAGAGGCCTTTCCCCATTATCGTAGCATTACAGCCTTGATCATGCAAAGATCTGTCGCAGAGCCATGACTAACGGCTAAACATTTCTGGGAGGTGGTGAGGTTTTTGAATTGGGTTTAAAAGCAATTGAGGTTTATGAACTGGTCTTAGAAGCATTTCTGTAAAGATGGTGACCTCAGTTCTGACCGCTGCTGAGTGGCTGCAGCCACGTCTGAGAGCTGCCTTCTTTACAAATGAACGCTATTGCAGGAACACGCTCTGTCACTGGAACCTGACTGACCTGTGGAAGTGCATTTTAACCTTGAGTGCAGTTCATCTACAGATGCTGAGGCAGCTATGCAACATAGCACACTACTGATGCAATGCAACCAGCCCAAACAACATTGTCTTTTAAGTCATACCTTGCATCACAGCTATGCTCAGAAAATGTAAACATTTCTACATAAACGGGTAGTAGTTTGGTTGAGGGGTTGGGGGCTTCCCAACCCAAAGTTTGCTGGTTCAATTCCCAGATGGGGCCTTGCAGTTGTAGCCTTGACCAAGGCACTTATCTTGAAGTGCTTCTGTAAATGCATAACTGTATAATCGGATGGCACGCAAACTATGTAAGCTGCTTTGGATGAGAGTGTCTGCTAAGCAGCTATATAACAAAATGTTTTATTTCTGTTTATCAGTTTAAAGCTGTCTTAACCATGTAAATCACTTCAATTAGTGGCCACATCACAACACAACTATAGCCCTGCTGCTAATTACAAACCATTGATAATATCGGGTTTCCCTTGGAAAAGAGCGGCCGGATCTCTCTTTAGCTGGAAATCCGTTATTAGTTGCAGCTTTGTTATTTGGGAAAAGAGCTGCTCGGTCAGTGTGAGAATGCCAGCACAGTTCACAGCCTGTGAGGACAAAGCACACACGCAGGCACACAGACGTGACGTATATACACAAGGCCACAATAGGCGACAAGTGGAATGCAAACAGGAACGCAAAAATCCACCAGTGTTTCAGGAGGAAGGTAAGTAGAGCATCGAGAGAAATCCAGCAGCAGAACAATGGCCCAGTACGGTTTTTGTTTGATTCTGCTGTTCCATGGGAAAAAGGCTTTATGCCCAATATGTCAGTGCTGCACACAGCCGTTCGCGCAACCACTTGTGAAATATAAACAGGGTGAGAAATGCATGATTACAGAAAAACAATGGTGCAAAAAAGAAGAAAGAGAAAAACATTCTCATGCCTTCACACATTTGTTGCTGTTTGAATTTAGACAGCACTCCGGGGGGTCCTGAGAAATAGGAATCCAGGGAAAGGTTTTGTTCAGATGTTCAGACGTTCTAAGCAATAATGAAGAAGCCTTCAAAGGGCCTTGGGCTTGGTGCATCTGATATATCCAACCACACTCTTTTGCAAAGTGCATTTGTAAAAAATACAACTGCTATTTATTTCCCAAAATCTACTCTCCACTTGGATGTGTGTGTCAGATGGTGATGAGGAAAACTTGCATTTTAATGCTGTGCTTCAGATTTTGAAGTGTCAGTGGCACCCCAACACAAATCCTAAAGCTTTTCCCACAAAGGTAATTTGAGATTTTCCATGTCAGGCTTGTGGATGACATACAACAGAGAACATAAAAAGGACGCATGACAGGGAGGTCCCTATTATGATGGGCGCCTGCTACGGAGCGCTACCGTCTTCAAGCCCCAGAGGTCACAAAACGCAACAGCTGCTTTCAAATCAGGGCACACAGAGTGGGCATTGCAACCCCCCTGGTGCCCTGACGAGCAAATACTTTCATGGTTTCTTCCCAATCTCTGAAATTTCCTGTCTGTCTCACTTGTCTCCGTTTATGTTCACGCACTGTTGATGCACATATGTAATGTGTAATACTTTTGTGTCGAAAGAAACGCAAAACCGCCCTATACCCATAGACACACAGTTAAACCTCACGTATATGCTCTTCCCCACATGCAGTACAGCTGTGGAATGTTTAAGCATGAGGCTTTTGTATACCTTGTTCCAATGCCTCTGTCATATGATAAATTCACGCAGTGTGTGCTTTTCAGCATGCCAGAAAGATGCCACCAAAGGCTGTCTTGAACTGAAGACAAAAGCATCCTCTGGTAAGCAGGCTCATAGATTATGGCGACCTTAAATTGTTTATGAAACACTGCAGAGAGACCATATGGCTGCACCCACTGAACTCTGGATCAACTCGGCGACACTAATGCATATATTCATCTCACATATCGGGCTCTGGTGGGGCGGTTCATCCCGCAGGCAGATCTGGGATCAGTGAGATGTGGGAGGACGTGTCACTCGAAGGTATTGGGAGGGAGCTGTTGCAGTGGGCGATTTTACTCCCCATTTGCAAAGCGCTGACTGCTGTTGCTCTTCCTCGGATATGACATGGCCAAACATGATCAACGCTCCACAATAGTCTTTGCATTCATTATCCCCACTGCAGAAATTCCATGCTTAACTTTCAGGCGCTCACAGAAATCAATTTCACTCATACGCGTGAAGTTCACACGGTAAAAATGTTGGTTTTTAAACCATCCCCCACTAGGCGTGATTTTCAGATCCGGAATGAAGTTTGATCTTGTGGTGCTGTACCACTGGAGAGCTGGAAAATGTAACAGTTTCAAAATTTTTAGAAAAAATGTAATCTAACCCAATCTACCCCTCAGCGTGGTAAACCTCCAAAGCACAGGCAAGGTATTTATTGAACTGTCCGCATACAGCAGACCACTGCATGCACCAACCCTAACTATGCAGTAATCCGTACAAAGCCATTGAAAATAAATGGAGCTTGTCTTATTGAAAGCCCTTAACATAACAGATCCCTTTGCATAGGTTGTATCTCAGATGAGAGGGCCATGGCTCGTGAACACGGAGTTTCTGGCACAGGTTCATCCTCTAAACCTGCTCTCTGTTTAGGCAGCAAAGGGAGTTGGATGAGGGGCAATGTTTTTGCTTCAGTGCTAGCCAAGGCAAACATGGCCAAAATCTTTCCTCGCAACTCAGCTGGTTGTGAAGATTTTTTTTCCATCAAAAGGGTCAGTCATGTTTACACAGCGTTGTGTCAGGTGAACTGATCCCTGCCTCATGTATCACACAATGAGCCAAAGACGATAATGGGTACAGCACCACAATGACTACCCAATTGCCAATCGAAGGCAGACCGCAAACTAAAAAATTACTCTGGTGGAATGATGCTAAAGGAAGAAATAGAACAGAGTCAATACTATTCAAAATTAAAAAAAAAAAAAAAAAACTCTGGAAAACAGGTGGTTTTAACTAGGCTCGGTAATGTTATGGCCCTTAAACTTAATGTAGACCTGTTGCCTGTCTGTTTAAAATCTATGTGCTGGAATGACCTGGATCTGCAAACATGTAATTTTTCAATTATATTTCACTACTTACAAGCTACCAGTCATCTCTTCATATATTTCAATTTGATATACTGCAGCCAGATAAGCCCAAGCTTGTCATACACTTCTAAGTGCCACGCCCCAGGGGCAACACACAGATGCGTTTGTCTTTTGCCGGGGTGGGGTGTTTGCTCGGGCGTTCTGCACCATGTGCGTACTGTTGGGACATCTGGCTCTTCTCAGGCTGTGAACTAAGAGGGTGAAGCTATCAGGGGGAGGCTGCTGTCTGCCAGCACTGATTACCCCCTGATGTCCATGCTGAGGTTTTAAGGAAGCCCCCCCCAGCTCAGCAAAGAACCCTATCTGCCCCCAACATCTATATTTAACAAGAAGGAGCTATATATACAAGGACGATGAGCAGGTTGAGAGGTGCTCTGCCTCTCTTATGGGTATTCCTCAAGAGAGTCTGTTCTATTCTCAAACTTTTAAGTAATGACAAATAATAACAATAACGACAAGTAATAACAATCTAGCATAATTGATATAATAATCCAGTACAAATGTTAAACCTGTGTGTGTGTGTATGTGTATGTGTATTTTATATATATATATATATATATATATATATACACACACACACACACACACACATACACACACACACGTGTGCACACGCATGCTCTCCAGGGATATCTAGGAAGATCTACCATGTTAGCCACTAACAGTAATTCATTTAAACGCAATGCATATAAATTAGTTGAGGACTCATTTTCTAATAGTTTTCTCAATTATGCAACTCTTTCCACGGACCACTTGACTATAAGTCCATGAAGTGCATTTAGGTCTAGAGTGAATTCACGTGACCTTAGAAAACCCATCTGAGGAAGCATTCGACCCCTTCATTAAAGAAACGGAATAGTTAAGACCAGTTGGCAAGCTGCTCCTATAATAATGAAACGCAGGCAAATAGTGCAGAACTGGTCATTTTTTTCGGTTGGAGCAATGCGACACTTGAGCATCACCGTCTCTACAGCATAACAGCAAGCACGTGCGCGCGGGGATGTGAAATCAAAATCATCTCCGGGAGGGGATGAAAAACCGTCACACCGACAGCATAAACTCATTTCAGAGAAACTGAATATAGATGCAGGACTGAAATCTGTCAATGAAAATGGCATTTTTCCGCAGAAAATCATTCAAAATTTAACCCTTTCGATTGCACAGAATACGAAAAACAGACACGCTATTCACAGCAACCTGTACAGATGAGCGCACCTACGGAAGCACACTGGTGGCCCCCGGGAGTTCAGATTGCACCCTTTGGTTCGCAGCTCGTCCCATCATTCGCAATTGGTTGCCTGTGATTTTCCTCCCCTCTCCTAGGATTAAACGAGGTGAAGGATTGTATAGCTGGAGGGATGGGTGAATAACGACGAGAGGAACACCCACATTCAGATCAAGTCTGGACTGACGGAGAGAGGGAGCTGGGGAGAGTTGAAGGCTAGCCGGGAAGGAGGTAGCACTCAAGGGCATTGCGAGGATCCGCTGGGAGAAAATACAACTTTTCAGTTCATGATCTGAAAGGTATTGAAATGCCTTACATTAAATACGGTAGCCTGAGTCATTCACACATTGATTTTGGCAACGGGAGGCGGTCAGTTAGCCTACGGGTAATTTACTGAAAAAGTGGCGTAATTGAAACGCGCAATATTTCATTAGCTAGTTAAGAGAAATATTTACTGCATCTGAAATCATAAAAGACATCTGCATTGCGAAAATGAAATTGGTCAAATATAATTATTTTTTTTTACGTTTTCATCCTTCCCTGTAGCCATTGCACTGAAGCAGCCCAGTCCAGCTGAAGTTAACATTTAGGTAAGTTTTCAGTTTTGTTTTTGTTTAGTGTACCGTCAATATTGTGGATTTGACAAAAATGTAGAGACTCTCAATATAAAGAGACACATATTAACGTACATTTTCTTCATTAAAGCCAAGCCTGTACTTGACTAAATAATAGAAAAAATATTCAAAATATTTATTTTGGGAAAATTGTAGTATCTTATGGCTAACTATCTTCTTGATGATTAAAGCAAGCAGTCTATCCATTAATTATAGTAGTGGTCGTCACTGAACATAATTGAAAGCAGAATGACTCGTGTAATATCACTATGGCGACAGGTTGGCTTGAAATTGATGTTTACTCTTGATCTGAGCAACAAGGTGTTTTTGAGCGCTGTTGATGTATAAATATTTAAGACTTAAGATGTCTTTTGATCGTATTCCACTTGGAACGAGAGTTGCCATTTTAAGGAGAAATTTCCCAAAAGGCTGAAAACCATATGTGCTGTGTCAACATCTTAGACACTACTCATCTCTTTTGATTTGCAGTAGTCCTGCAGGGGTTAAACATAGTACTAGGCTATTGCTGACAAGTGAACAAGTTCGTAAGGTGTAACTTCTTTATGGATGCATTTCAAGACGACAGGAATAAATCTGAAAACTAACTTGCTAACTTGATTATGCCAACATTTTTTTAAGCGCGTGCTTGGCTAACCACGGAAACGAAGTTTATCTGATTGTAGTTCCAGAGATAAATCCATAAACGTTATATTCATGTCTGAAATGATTCATCTAAGCGATTACTCTTGGAGACTTTTGTGATAATAATAATAACTGGCTAATTGTATTTTGACATGTTTTTGAGATACTAGATATTTATTTATTTTATACTGACATAATTTTGGTCAAAATTAAAAAAAAAAAAAAACTCAAAACCGTACCGATTTCATAACGTTATTTACAAAAAAAAATGTTCGTTTTGCCTAAAGTTGTTCACCTGGATGCTATTGCTATTTTTTCCATCACTTGTTTGACCAGAAACAGAAGAGGAATATTTTATCTTCATTACATTCTTTTTTTAATTACAACAAGGGGATTTTACTGTTACATCGAGAATTATTAGAGAATGCCTGTTGTGAGCTGGATTTCATTCATGCATAGCTGTCGGTGAGGTGGGAAACCTTTGATTGTCTAGATTACTTGCTGTAACTGTCAAAAAGATTCTGAAAGGCACAGGAATGCATATGCAGTAAACACATTTTATTTGGTGACGTCTGAAGCCAGTCTTCTGAAGTATATCTTCCTAATTTTTCATTGTTCCTGTGGTGCACACAGAAAGGATCTCACATTATTCTCCTAAGGGGATCAAAATGGCACACAGAGGGCTCTGACTCCCCCATTAATCTCTATCTAATTGCCTCTGAGGCTGCATACTTGCATATTACAAAGGTCGAGAAGCCTCAGCACTGCTAGAGGAATGTGGCGAAGCTCGTGCAGTATCAGAACATGCTGCTGGCACAGCAGTGACTCCAGTAGGTTTCTTCAGTGTGTCTCTGAATGGGTTTTGGGGGCTGTATTGGTCTGGTTGTCTTCACTCTTGACAATGACACTCAGAGACAGTCCTCTGGACCCTGTCAGTCAAACTATAACAAAGTCAGCACTGTTCTCTGTGGGGAATTACTTCTTGTCTCCACCCCCTGAGCTAACCCCCCACCTCCTTTCAGAGACACTTGTTCCACTTTGAGATGTCTTTTTAAAATGTCCTTTTGAGTGGTCTTTCTGCCCTGTCTCTCCAGGTGACCAGAGAGCCTCACCCCTTCAGTCATCAGGATGCAGGTTTTGGGCCTGGGGTGTCCGCTGGTCTTTCTGGCTCTTGTGACCATTTTTACCCCCAGCCCAGGGGCAAGGTAAATACCATCATGGAACCTCAATCACTCCGTGTTATTCAGTGTATTTTAAGTTGTTTTTTTTCTGATGTGCAGGTTTGGTCAAAGTGTTCCACCACCTTGTCACTGATTTCATTTTACCTGTGCTTCTTGTGTTTTTCTTTCCTTTTTAATGTCAGTTAATACCTTTCCTTGCTGTTTAAAGTATTTCAGATGTTGTGATGTTGTGCATTTTCAAATTATAACACACAATGGCACAAGCAATTTGCACATGGCATTTGGAGGAGAGAGTGTGAGATGTTGACTGACACCAGCTCGGAAAGTGGGATGTTGATTGACATAGGTTTGGCATCCTCCATGGTGATTGGTTAATAAGCCTTTGAGAGGTGGGCCACGGTGTGCCTTTAGCTAAAAGGGCAAACGCTCTCAAGTGTGAAATCTGAAGGACTCATATGATAACATCCTCCAGGGAGTCTTTACAATGTATAATTGGCCCGTCTGGGGTGCCGGACGCTGGGGGGGTTGCGTTCCTTCCAGACCCTCCACTGAAGGAAGCTTGACAGCATATGCAGGCTCTAACTCCTGGCCTGGGAGGTTTTTCGGGAGATGACAAGCTGGTGGATTAGAGGGGCTGCTCTGTGAGGGGCAGGTGGCTACACGCTCCTCCTCAACAGCGCCCTTCTACTCCTGCTCTCTGGGCAAGGCAGACCTCGTCCACACCATCTGTACCGTCCGCTCATCCAGTGCACCTCAGAGCCACACACGTGTCCCGTTTGGCAAATGTTGCGTGCCAAATTCGGCCAAGTCCTGGCCACTCCCCTGCTGCATGCGCGTTTTCTGTTGCGTTCGGTGGTTTGCGCACACAGCTTGCTGAATCCACGGCCCTGAATCCTCCCACTGCTCTGTGTTCCAGTTGCACGGCATGCTTCACATTAGGGCCTGATTCATCAAATTGCAGTCATTGTCTCGCCGAAAATGAACCGCACATGTGCATCGCAGGATCAATGTCGAGCCATATACAGCATAGGGAAAATTACTCTATTATCTGTCTGGTCGCGAGCCCTCAATGCACAGGACGCATTCATCAGAGCAGGCTGCCTTGGTGCGTGCCTAAAATCAGGATCACCGAATTTGGGTGATTGCACAGGAAGCTGACGAAATGCGTTTTCCGATGATGCTCTGCAGTGGAGACAGCTTTGGTGGTTCCAAAAAAAAAAAAAAACAGATTTTCTTTTAAAATGACATGGCCAAAATCGAAATAAACCGATGACTGATCCTGTAATCCCAGAGTAGAAACGTGGCAATTCAAGTGATTATTTTACTTTGAGGGAGGCCATTTTGCTCTTGAATAAACAAGCCAGTAAATATATCTGGTGCAAAATACAGGATCCACATGTTGATGAAAGACCAAATAGAATTTATTGCAGAAATGCAGTGTTTATGATTAAAACTGAGGATGTGTAAGGTTGTCTCTCAATGTATCCCTTGGGGGTGAACATAGACACATTTTTCGCATGTTTTCCTCACTTTGAGCATGCTTCAGATCTCTCACGTGAGAGATTTCACTCCGGTGAATGCTCTTTAAATGGTGCACAGAATCCCTGCTTCAATCCTACTATAGATTGATTCAGAGGGGCCTTAATATTTTAATACCCACAGCAGGGATTTCCATGTTGGTTAAAGATAAATATTAAAAAGACACAGAGATGTAGGCCCAAGTCAGGTAAGTAAGCGGAAGGAAGGTGATTAAAAAAAGACTCTGAAGGATTTGGTGTAAGTGGAATCTGCCAATTTAGAGGTGTCTTCAAGTGGCTGGAAGGATAACCACATCAAAGCCCGCCAGAGATTTGTGGCATTTTTGTAACTGATACATAACACAGGACCTCCTGCTGTTATCCTCCGAGCGACGTGTCAGAACATGATGCTGTTGTGACGGGAACATTACCCTAAACTGACGTCCACGTGCATCTGCATTACAGAAAAAGCTGGGTAGGAAGGTACAGGAAAGTGTCAGGAAGAATCAAACACGACAGGATCCGCAGCCATCCTTAAAGCCACCCCAAGCTCAGTTCCGATGCATTCGCGGGGGTCCTTTCTGCGCGCCGAGCAAATGGATGCGCTGTGTTCCTCTTCATTATTCACGACTTGTGGCCAGCCTCGCCAGCGTCTCCCAAACAGCTCTGCGCGTCCCGAGGGGGGCCCTGTAGAGCAATTTTACATTACACGCACGGCGTTTAGCGAGTGGGCTGATATTACTGCCCCTGCCTGTCAACTCAATTCATGTGCAGCCAGTCTGAAATGAAAAAAGTGAAAGTACTCAAAGATGGGACTTGTACCTACCTGTGGGCTCACTCTAACCTTAGATTTCCATCTTCCTTCCTAAATGAATTCATCATTTTTGTTTCCCGGGGAACGTTTTCTTCAGCGCACTGTTGCCTTAGCAGATCTGTCGAGGTGTCTGTCGCCGGTGGTGATCTCATGCGCGCAAGTTTGTGCACAGAGAGAGGCGCCAGCCCTTTGCAGATCTGAAACACAGGCAGGTGCAGGGCTCACAGGACCCAATTTGGATTTCAGTTTTCTCTCGAGTTGGGAGATCTCTCGTCACAGAGAATAGACTCCTGCGGGGTTCCCATCCCCCATTTCAGGTTGGTGAGCTTGCTGCCCTTTGGTAGCTTTCATAAAATACTTATTTTCATTTACCTATGTATATAAATATTTCATTTCCAAATTAGTTTCCAGCTATCATTCCGTATCTTTAATATTTCTCATATTGCTTGTGCCAAACTGTAGGATTTTTACATACCTACACATTCCCCACATTAACCAGGAGCCCCTCTACCCGTACCTCCTCTAATACATGTTTATTTATTTGATTACAGAAAAGTATAGGTATGTAAAAATGCGTTGGCACCTTTCCGCATATCTAGTGGCAGCACATGAGGACACAAACATTTGTGTTTGTGGGACTGTTCATAACACTCCATAGTGTGTTTTTATTTCTTTTTACCAATCTGCTGGAATGCGTTAGTAATGGGTTTGGTGAAGAGTAGCTGAACTAATGTAGAGATAAAGAGGAATGGTGACTGTGGTTTGCTCCTGCTATAGATGCTGTAGATTTCTGTTTCCTCTGACAGGAGGAATAGATGCTGGCAGCTCTATTCCTGAATCTTTCTTCTGTTGGATTTGTTGGGGGGGGAAAGTCACATTCTCTTTTCAAATGCTTTCCCCTGATACTGAATGATAAACACTTCACTTTGTTGAGCAAAACTATCTGCCTTGTCCTCAAAGTCGACTGTACTTTCAGTCACAGCAAATGATTCATTCTGGCCCCTCTGTCACCAGTACTTTCCCATGATCCTAAAGACACAAAACATCAAAGGCAGGCCGAAAGCAAAGACGCGGCTCACGGCACTCAGAGGAAATGGGGATGTTGTTAGTGACCCACATGCCCCCCCACCCCCATGTATCACATAACTCTAAGGAGCAGAAAGAGAATATGACTTAGCTTTCTGTGTAACAAGTGTGGACTCCCCTCTGTCTTTTTTTCTCCTGTGAAGAGTCTTCAGCATGTAGTGGGAGAAGCACCTACCGTGGAGCTCTGTCTTTGTGTTTGTGTCATTAACCTTGGCAGTGCCTTGTAGTCTCTCTAACACCTGGGGAATGGTCTCTGTCATATTCATCAATTTACCAACCTTCATACACCCATCCAGGTATTAAGGAAAAAAACCCTTGTTTTATCTTTTTCTTTTCCCCACAGTTTCAAGCCCGCGCAGACTGCGTTTTAAAGTGCTAAGCTCGGGCAAATTGGTTGTGGCCTGGAAAGAGCCAAGGGGAGAGTTTGAAAGCTACAGATTTATCTACAGGACAAAACCAGGTAAGACAAACTACTCACTTGCTCACTTAATGGTTTTGAATGTTCACAAGTAGGGCCCTTTCAGCTGTTGAGAGGTGTGCAACAGATATTTAACTTACTTTTAAGGCACCTGAGCACTGTAGGCTCACAAGCTCCTTCCAAGCTCCTGTTACAATGCCACCCACTGAATGTGAACATTTACCTAAAGTCAATATTTTCAGACAAACCCCTACTGCCAAGCTAAGAGAGAGGGAGACATTGGGGACAGATCTGGTGACTGATAATGCTTGAGGCAGACTAAACTCTTTGTGAGGTGGTCTCTTTGTGAAAGGCTTTGTGCACTTCAAGTGGGTATTTGCCACCGGGGTCTGGGAGCGCGTCATTTTGTTTCACGCCCAAATCAGATTTGATGGTGAACAGTGGCCACCATGTGCGCTGACAGATGTGGAGCAGTGTTCAGAGGGCATGTCCCTCCCAGAATTCCCAGAAATAGCTCCAGCTGGGTACACCTGACCTGCATGGCGTGCAACGCAGAAAGAGAAGGGGAACAGGGCAAGTTCACACAACAACAATTTATGCATGTCTTTACTCTACTCTAAACTACAGCCCTCTCCTCAATCTTGTCCATATGTTGATTTTTCACTTAAATTGTAAAACTGACCCCACTTAGAGATACCAGCCTTCTCCACAGGCACAGAGTTGTTTTAGTGAGAGTATCTCAGGCATTATGTGCAAGGAGGACCTCATGAGTGCAGATCTTTGTTCTCTCTGTATTGGTTTTTGTGATTGGGTCTCCCTACCTGACAGGAGTCACAGGTGTGCCTGCTCTAGTTTGTCTGCAGCAGACAAGGTCAACATTTCTCTGTAGTTAGAAGCCACAGTAGGTATGGCATGCTGGGTTTAGGAAATGAGCACACTAGGGTGTTCTGATGCAAAAACTCACCTTGTTTCCCGTGCTTATGTTCTGATGAGGGCTGCTCCACTGCATTATGGGTATAGAGCAGGGGTGGGCAACTCCGGTCCTGGAGGGCCAGTGTCCTGCTGGTTTTTGTTTTCATCTCTTAGTTACCTGTTGATTTTCACCTTGAAAACAGGTGTGCTTGCTCTTCAGCCAATCAGAGATTGTATTTAGTTGGTCAACAAGAAAAACAGCAGGACCATGGCCCTCCAGGACTGGAGTTGCCCACCCCTGGTATAGAGGATGGTGGGTCTGCCAAGCTCTACCCAATCCAGTACCTTAGTACTAACCTCGTAAAATCCTGTTGCATGCCAGACACTCTGTCACTCAGTCCACATTACTTTCTCTCACTTTATATCCATTCCTTTTCAAGTAAAACATGGTACTCTTCATTAACTTCAGGGTTGGGGAAAATTTTTTCCATGCTTCAAAGATTTTAGTGTGTTCCAATCAAGCAAACAATCAAGAAAAAAACTGTATACTTTGGGTTTTGATGCTCAAGCCAACTTTTAGAAAATGCAGAAAATGGCCAGTGATCGCTGTTTTTAATTGCATTTCTTCACTGGTTTCTAAGCAACAGTGGGTGCTCAAATTCATCCCATTGCTTCTTAGACATGTTTTGCATTGCCTGAAAGTTTCCATTGGAAGGAAGCTTAAATTGTTCTCTGGCTCTCACGCAGAGGGGTCAAACCGTTTACCCAACTCTTAATGACTAATCACAAAACCAATGCTGCTCCATCGATTTTCCTCACATTTTTGTCGCTAAATGCTAATGCTGACCCAAAAAGGAACACAGATTTTCTTAAATTAGCGTGTAGGTCAAAGACTTTTTTTCCCAGCTCAATAACTCATTTGGCAAGTGTTTTTTTTTCATGCTTGCAGTTTGCATTTTTGCTGAGTTAACAACTTGCACAGTCATCACCCAAAACCTGCCCTTTCGTGAAGTGGGTCTGTGCTCCTTTGAAGCTTGGCTCCCATGCATCAGGGTTACAGACACCACGCTGAAGATTCTTGGCCTTCTCCCCTGCCAAACAGCGCTGCAGCCATGGGATTTAAATCACACTAATTGGTCAATAATCTGAGCGACCTTAGCATTTTTACTGCTGAGGGTTTGAAAATGAATCCCTCTTTGTGGCGTGACCCCCCCAGGAGAAGAAGTGCAAGTGAGGTTGTCTTCCGTAGACAGGCAGTAAAAGTTCTGGCAGCGTGTGTGAGCTTGGAGCCGATTTGTGGGTTATTTGGTCCCTGTGTGCTCCATTCAAGTCCCGGGATTCAAGAGGCGGCAGGGGCAGTGATTTCCGCTAGCAGAGATGAGAAAACGGTAATTTTGATATTGGAAGCTCCTCTAATGCCATCGCCGGCGTGGGTTCCGGCCCGTCTCTCAGCCTGTTCGGAAGACAAAGGCGGAATTTATGTTCTCAACACCAGGCTTCTCAACACCAACCCCCGTGAAGGGAAAAAGAGGAAGCATTAATAATCCCTTTGTTCTGCACTTTCCTTAATGCGGCAAAAGCTTTTTTTAAGGCAGTAAATTTAGAAATGTAATACATCTGAAAAAGCATGACTGCTCAATATTTAAACCGCACCGACACAAGAATGTTTGCTGCGTGTTGCCTATAGGGTATACTTAGCAGTAATATACTGTAAATGATCTGCCGTAATAACTTGCCATGTCAGAGCGTCAGATTCTAGAGTGTCTAGAATGACTGGATTAGTTGGAGGCTGCAATCCAAGAACTGCTGATCCGCAGAGTTGCCATGAAACACTGAAGCATGATAATGCTCAGCCTTTTAAATAAGTCAGACATCAAAAAAGGCAGGAAGGACATTTCGGTAATGGTTCCCTGGTCCGTGCAGTGTTTAATTTTGAATGTCACACGCCGTCTGCTAGCACACGCCGGCAGTCTTTGGTTGTGTGCTGTTAATGGGCTGGCGGTCTCTAGTAAAGATGAAAACTGAAATATTCAAAAGGTGTCTTTGTCCCTGTATGCACACCATTGCTTGAATTGCTTAATTTCTATCTCTCTTCACACAAATGAGAAAATGCGTTTTGTTAGTTTTTGTTAGAGATAAGGAACCAAAAATGCTAAAAGCTCTTTTCAGAAGCCTTCTTTTGTGTTTAACTCTTTATGAAAGTGAATACACTCACTGGTATTTGACTTTAAAGCATGGCTGTCCTCCTGGGAAATATTAGAAAGGGGAAGCAGGTGTGTTTGAGCAGGGAGACACCTCGACCTGTCCCCTGCAGCAGACTCAGTGTTGATGTGTGCGCCTTGTGTGAAAAAACATCTTTAAATGCTTCACCCCTCCCCCCCTTTGCAATTTCGTTGTGCTTGCACAATGACAATAAAGTTCTTGAATCTTGAATCCTTCCCCTTTCTTTCCCCCTCCCTTCCCCCAGCCCAATTTCACCAGTCCTGACCATGGAGCTGGATACGCTAAAGCTCCAGGACCCTGAATGGGCAAATGAGCTTTGAGGGCATTGAGTTAAATGAATGGAGCGCACTGGCCATGCTGGTCTCCCGTTTCAGGTGGCGAGGAAACCGAGGTGCAGATCTCAAAGGGAGAGAACAGAGCAGTAATAAGCGACTTCGATCCCAGCCAGGAGTATGCGTTCAAGGTGATTGCCGTGAGGGGAAACGAGGAGAGCAAGCCTCTACAGGGGAGGTACGCAGGTAAGAGAAGCAGGTGGCGCTATATTGTGGCCTCCTTACTGTTCATGTGGAGGTCCAGCCCCACCCCCACGAGCTGCATTGCTGCTTTAGCTTTTATGTGGCACAAACCTTTTTTCTTTGCTTAAGTTCAGGCTTAATGCTTGAACCATGCTTCTTTGCCACATATGTAAATGTATAGCCAACATATACAAAAACTTGCACATTCACAGAAATAAACACTGTGGGGATAAGCATACACAGTACAGTAATATATCACATATATATTGAAAAAAGAAATTCCACAAAATAAAGGACATTTGTTAAATTAGCTTGTACTAGTAATTTTTGATAATGGCCAATGAATGCCCCATGAATGTACTATGAGACTGGCCAGTTTAAGACTAGTCAGTTTAACTTATGTTATGTTAACTTATGTCATTCATTCATTCATTCATTCATTCATTCATTCATTTATTCATGTTGCTTGTTAAAATTCTTGAAGAACAGTCTTAACCACTGAAGGCCAGCATGAAAAGGCTAGAGTGAGCAGTGAGCATCAGCAGTGAATGTCAAAGTTTAGGCACAGGCCACTGGCCTATGAGGATGGAAGGTGTGGATGGGTGACAATGTCCCAGCACACAGTGATGTCACTGAGTGGGGGGCATAGTGATGCGGTAGAACTGGGGCCTTAGTGTCGTCACTGAGGTATGGGCTGTGTTGTGACAGAGTCGGGGATCGGTTATGTCGCAGAGCTGGCTGTTCATTGGTGTCATGGGTGGGGTGTTGGACCTCACTGATGTACACGTGTTCAATATGTTTCAGTGCCAGACCTGGAGCCCGATGAGGGCGTGCAGCCGCAGAAGCTGGACACCACTGCGACTGAGGATGTCAATGAAATAACGGGAGGTAGGACGTTACCAGCACTGCTGCTACCACTGAGGAGGAACACAGTCACTGCCTTTATGATATTTAAATAGAGCAGCTTTCAACAACCAGCCTGACTTTGGCAAAAAGGTCTATATTTTACTTTTAATACTTTCTATGTTATGAGATGAAATATTAGAAGAGGAAAAATTGCATTTATTGGAGTCCGTTTAAGGCTTCTTTCAGCTCAGTGCTGTTATATGCTTCAGGTATTTCACATAATAAGCACGTTGGTAAAAAGTCAGGGATGAGGTCGTAATCGGAATATTTCAATGTGTATCTTTACAAAGTCAGACGTACTGAATTATATGTGGAGGTAATTGTTTTTCTTGTATCGAAAATCATTCATAGGGACGTTTTTACCATTTGCTCTCACCGTGATGTATACAAAAAAGATTTATTCCTGGCAGCTTGTGATATACTTTTACAGGGCGCTGTAAAATGGAACACTTTATTACTGGCTTCTGGTAAGCAGCGTTCACATTCAAGTGTGGTCTGGCCCTCTGCGAGGTTTTAATATGACACTCAGCTGAGGGGCCAGACTAGTTTGTTATGTCTTAGTCTGAAATGACAAAAGGCCACATTTCATCACTGCCGCTCTTGTATCTCCTGTTCTATCCCTGTGATTAATTGTGCAGTTTTACAATTAAATACAGTAACAAAGGGTGTATGATAACCGCTTATTTAGCCACGCTAAGTAATGCAGTATTATGGCTCCTAAACAGCTGCAGGAAGCATCCCCACCGGATAGGCCCCCAGTCTTAAGGCAGAGTCTGGTTTTCAGCCGTTCAGTCTGGTTTTATCTTGGGGTTGGGGGTGGAGGGGGGTGGCACACGCGCCTATGAGTCAGCAGGGAGAGATTCCCTAAAACAGCGGCTAGTCTCAGATGTGCTCGCCCTCTTTAATTTGCGTCCCCGCTGTGTCACTGTGCCAACTCATGGTGCTCTGGGGGGGTCGTCCTTCCAGAAAGCCGAAGTAGCTAACTCTGTATTTTCCTCGTCTTATTTTTGTGTTTGAACAAAAGAACGAAGCAGAGCTCACGCACCCTGGCCCTCATCCCCGCTCTCAGAGAGACAGACCTCCTCACAAGGGAGTGGTCAAGTGGGTGCAGTGACAATCAGTTGTGGATGTGGTCCAAGAGGCTCTCCTTTTAACTGTGATTTTTTTTAGGATTTTTTGCAACTCTAACAGGAACCCACTTGGAATCCCTGTCGATTGTGAGTTACAGGTGATTTACAAAGCCTAGAAGCACAGTCTGCTTCAGTGTCCATTCAGCAGGCGCTGAGCCTTAAACATCAGGTAAAAAGTGGCCCTCCCTTTGATCTGCTTTGATGTTTGGGACAGGGTTTCCTCTAGGATTTTTACTTGCCGGTTCGGTGTACAGAAAGAATTTATTTTACCGGACAAATTTGAAACTTTGAGGCTGATGAAAGAATGACAACGACCTCAAATCAGTTTGACTATTTAATGAACAGTAACGATTAAGCAAAACGAAAAGTAACGATTGCAGCTTGCAATGCGCATAAGCCACGTCACTCTCTCCTCCTCCAGACGACTTCGCAACGCCGTCTTAATTTGATTCTGCAGAGGGAAGCCCCTCTCTGCTGGCATGCTTGACATGGGCAGAACACAGCCAGTGTAGCCCAGTCAGGGTACAGCTCGCTGAACTCATAAATAAGCACTTTGCAAGCTGTTGCAAAAGCCTTCGTTATAGTTACATTTTGTATGAGCATTATTACCAGACATTTTGACCGGCAAGTTTTTAATTTATGGGTTTTTTATAAATTTCACCAGGCAAAAACCGGTAATTACCAGATAACGGAAACCCTGGTTTGGGAGTGGGACTTCTTTCCAGGGTCGTCTGCACAGCGTGTTGCAGTGGGACAGACCACATAGCCGGATTTGTCCTTGAGGCAAAATGGCTGTAGTGCAAATGCCACTTAGATTCTCACGGTTCCTTACACATGTGTAAATACACGGCTTCTCACCTCTTTACTGGAGCTGGACTTGGCTGTCCCATCCTGGAGGGAGACTCTGACGCAGGCCTGTCCTCTAGCCATGTCCAAACAGGTCACGTGAGCCCAGCAGCCATCTGGCTGATGATTGGATATGTCTTTGTGCAGTGTGGGACAATGGGTGGAGCACCACCAAGGTAAGCAATCACTCCTTCTGTTCTGTCTTCACTGCATGAGAGAGGACGCTAAGATTGAGAGCAGGGGGTTCCCTTGGTGATCCGGGGGGCCTTATCGCAAATACCAAAGTTCACGTGGCCCTTTAATCTTAATATGTTGAGTTTTATTGGATTAAAACCTTTGCGGACACCTCTGAAGGCCATCAGAGAGGGGTCGCCAGATGTGGCTGTATAGAACGGGGTGGCAGGGGGGAGTTTTCCCCCATCCTGGTTCTTCCACTTCAAATATCTTGGTGGCATCACGGGAAGAGAGAGAGACTGAGAAGGGGGGACACCACCCCAGAAAGCAATTTGTTTGAAACCTGAAGCTAGTTAAAGGTGCTCCCCCGAGCAAGCTTTGTCCAGACCTGCGGTGGAAGCTGCCGGGGGTCAGAGGTCGTGTCCGTCATGTGCATAACCTTCCATAATAGCAGAGGAAAAGGGGTAGATAATGGGCTTAGCCGACCTCTTTTGTTAAAGGGCAGGACACTTGAGGGGGAAGTGGGACGAAGTTATTACTGAGGAATTCCCGCACCTGCAGCCACTAATCTGGTAAACAGTGAGAAGAAGGGGTGAGATGCAATCCCTCAGTCCTGCCGGAGGAGAAACACCATTAACACACCGCGTCCCCATGTTTGATGTGATTCATGCCTGCAGATTTTCCTATTCTGTTTGGTTCTGTTGCTCTGTGAAATATTAGGAGGAGGTTCAGCTGTTGCATCTTGCTGAGCTTTTAAGCTGGCAGAAATGTCTGTCTTTTGGCAGCTAAAAACTGGCAAAAAAAAAGTCTGTTCTAGCAGTTGAGAGCTGGCAGAAGAGGCTGTCCTCTGGCGGTTGGAGGCGGGTGAAAGCGATCTCGGCGTTCCATGCCGGAAAAGCTCGCTCATGCGTGGGGGACGCCGCAAGGCGGGGAGAACCCGATGGAGCCGAATCGGACAGGCGGACCTCTCTATCGGGTCCCGACGGGCGTGGCGAGGGCCGACGCAGCTAGAGGAAACGTGGAGGTCTCTTTCCGAATTCGAAGTCTCTCCCTCTGAAGTGTTGCTAGCCAGCCATGCGAGGCTGGATTGAATCTTATCACACATTATGTACAGGGCATGCTCGGCTGATAAGAGCAGATAGAAAGGATATCAACCAGGGTGAAGGCTCGCATATCTGCTGTCAAACATGAGATGCCACCCGCGCAATACGGAGCACAAATGAACACAATGCATGTTCTCGAAGCTGAACCATTGTAAACATATCTCCCGGCTATACCCTATTTGACAGCTAATATGAATTAATCCAGAGCTATTACTGATTCCAGCAGCAGGAGCCATTGTCACTAAGCTGTGGATGCAAAAGGATTAGTTTGTTTCCTATTTTAAACCTGGCTAGATATCCAAATCAAAGTAAAACACAAGATAATGCTGCTCTTACAGATGCTTATTAAGCTCTGTCTGCTTGTAAGTATGATGTGGGTATAGTGCTGTTAAGGATAGCTGTTAGGCATGTTGTGTGCTGAAACCAGTTACTGCTGCATTATTATATTTTAATAGCTTTTCAGCTCAGTTCTCACTCACTGTTAACAGGTATTCACTGCCAATGTTCGTTCTCTTGCTGTAGCGTCCAGCAGCACATGTTTAATGTATCTTGCAATGATGGCCTTATAAATCACTTTGGACAATAGCCTCTGCCAAATAAATAAATGATAAACATTTCATGAAATATTTACACCTCTGCAAGTGTCCGTGTTTCACCAGGGCGTGCAGTTGTGCAGTCACGTTTATCGTGACTCTCTTCCCCATTATATTTTTAGTGCTTCATAGATCCCACTGTCGAAGCACTGTGTGCATAATTCCTTAATTTCATTTTTCAGTTTGAGCTGATTTGTTGACGCTCTGGTTCTCGTGGCCAGAAAAAAAAGGGGACAAGTGTCCAGACGGTCCCCCTTAATCTCGCACAGATTGAATCTGTTGCGACCTGACTGCGTCCGGAATGTTCCCTCTGATTCATTTCATGGCCCTGGCAAGCTCCAGGCTAATCCCTCTAACCGTATGGCACACAGAGGCCTGCTCTCAGACCCGCTGGGTCTGCCGCAAAGTGTGGCCCACGCACAAACCGGGGCACCGCTGTCTTGGGCTTCACAGACCCAGTGTGAAGTTGTTGTTCTGTCATAGTTGTGAACTGCAGCCAGATTCGCTAACCTCACTAAGGTAAAGTCAAACATAATGACAAATGGCCTCTCTCACCACATGGAGCTAAGCACCCATGTGAATTTTGCCTCAGTTACGTGTCCAGCTGGAATGCTGCGGTTGGTGTTTGTCCTGTCTCCTTGCATGCGCTACACGAACACAAGCCCGCTGCGGCAGGCTCACCTGACAAAGGTACGCTGTTTCCTGTGCGAGCCAGGAATTCCAGCGCCCGGGCGGCTCCCGGCCAGGCCCGGCTGTCAGCGCTAAGCGCGCTGTTTAACCGCCCTGTCACCACATGCCAAACTTTCACGCCCCAGACGCCGTCGCTTAGCTGAGCAAGAGAGCGTGATGCAATGCACCCTTCAGTGAGCCTGCGGTTTCCCGTTCCCCCGCACGGCATAATCAGCATCGCCAGGGGAGTGTGCCATTACACCTACGTATGTTACACATTCCCCCTACACAGACACATAAAGGAATCACTGTTACAGGCACACCATTTCACCATTTGTGGTGCTGAGAACTCCAGCAGTGTTTTTGATCCCCTCCACCCATCCCATGCCTGGGTGTGTTGAGCTGATGACGCTCAAAGAAAAGGAAAAGGAACTTGACGACAAGAAACGGTTTGCAGTACAAATTGCAGCAGAACCACCTGAAGACACCTGCCCGTTCGGAGAGTGGCGTCTGTGTTGACTCGATGAGCTGGACTTTAATTCGCTTTGATGGCAGCTGTGCATCTGAAAGGCCTGCCTCCCAGATCAGCCAGCGGGAGGCAAGAGCCGCTCGTCTGCCTACATCAATGAAAGCGGCCAGGTGGGCAGCCCTTTTTAGACACTGCGGTCTCAGCGTTCAGCCGTGGCTGCGGCCTCCGAAACGTGTCATTTAGCGCCTGCTCCACCTATTAATTGGGGCGAGAGCAACCGCCCAGGAAGGCGTTGTGTTATGGTTGCGGTGGCTTTGTTGCTTGAGCCACGTGATGTGTTTGTAAACATGTGCATGAATCGTGATCAAAAATCTTTTTGCCCACCTGCTCCCTGAGGCCAGCCAGTGCGGCCTTGTGATGAATGTTAAAGGGAAAAAACATTTAAGTCAGGGCTGGGCATTGTTCTGAGTTTGTTGATTTGAATGATCTCACCTGGCAACTGTATATTTATCGGGACAACTTGTGTGAAGAATAAAAATGTCGGTGTTGCCATTGTATACATTCTATCGATTCAGAGGCAGTTCTTTCTGGGATTTTACACTGCTTAAATGAATAAAGCACTGCTGGCTTTGCTTTATCTGATTTGATGTTAGAAAAGGCCACATTTTCCTCCACAAAAGGCTTAAAGCACTCAGCCTTCAGCTGGTGGGACCTGCTGGCAGCAAAGTGTGGGTACATAGATTGGTTTGTCTTAATTGGATCTGGCCCCATGACCGTAAGACAGTCAGTGATGTTATTGTTTTCCTGGTGGCAAAGCAGAAGCCTGGAGAGGAAACAAATGTTTTTGTTACTTTACCTGTCTGGCCTTTTCAGTGTTTCATTTTAAATACTAAGATCCACTGCTCTGCAATGGTAATGCTGTGGCTGATTTGGAGTGCTACAGTATGTGTGTAATTGTCCTTGATTGTGTTTGTGATGGGGAGAACAAGGTTAGTGCAGAGTTAAAGTCATTTGGCATACTGACTTGGCTGCCTCTCAGTCCTTGTACCCTGGCCCTGTGCTTTCTCTCTTTGTCTTTCACCCTCTCGCCCTTTCCTCCTCCTCTCTTTCTCTCACGGCTCTCCCTCTTTCTTTCTCCATCGTGCTTGTTTTCTGTATCCCCGTGACTCTCTCCCTCTCATCCATCACTCTCCCTCTCTCTATCTCATGGTCTTTCTCACCCATCACTCTCTCTCTCACCCATCACTCTCCCTCTCTCTCTCTCACCCATCACTCTCCCTCTCTCTTTCTCACCGATCACTCTCCCTCTCTCTCTCTCACCCATCACTCTCCCTCTCCCTCTCTCTTTCTCACCATCACTCTCCCTCTCTCTCTCAACCATCACTCTCCCTCTCTCTCAGCCGTCACTCTCCCTCTCCCTCTCTCTCCCTCACCCATCACTCTTCCTCTCTCTCTCCCACAGTCTCTCTCTCTCACCCATCGCTCTCCCTTTCCCTCTTTCTTACAGTCTCTCTCTCACCCATTGCTCTCCCTCACTCTCACCCATCACTCTCCCTCTCCCTCTCTCACAGTCTCCCTTTCTCACCATCGCTCTCCCTCTCTCTTTCTCACCATCGCTCTCCCTCTCCCTCTCCCTCTCCCCTTCTCACCATCGCTCTCCCTCTCCCCCTCTCTTACAGTCTCTCTCTCTCACCCATCGCTCTCCCTCTCTCTCTCACCTATCGCTCTTCCTCCCTCCCTCTCACAGTCTCTATACCTTCCGCCCTCTCTCTTTTACTCCTTCTGTATGTGTCTTTTAAATTCAAATGCAAATTCAAATTTTTGTTTCAATGGGAACAATATTGCCAAAGCAGTCATTCTTATAATCATGTTATAACATGTAAGCAGGTCAGTTTCTGTTTCTGTGTCTTTCACTCCCCAATCACATTCCCTCCTCTATCTCTCTCTCTCCCAGTCTCCCCCTACTCTCTTCCTCTCTTTCACCCAGTCTCTCTCTCTCTGTCTCTCTCTCTCTCCTCTTCTTCTCTGTGTTGCTGTAGTGCACTCCAGACTGTCTGACAGAGCTCCTTGCCTTCATTTACAGGGTGCTTGTAAAATCTCCTCAGCCTCTGCAGCAGTCCCCTCTCTGTCTGCAGGAAGGGGTGGAGGCCACACCTCCCTTCCAGCCAGGTCTGCTCCTTCCCTTTCTAAACCGGGCTCAGGAGGATATCCGACTGTAGCATTAGGGCTTAAGTCAAGCAAATGCTATACCTTGCTCTCTCCTTCATGCCTTTCCAGGTGCTGGGAAGGGATACGTAGGTGTAATGGCACACTCCCCTGGCGATGCTGATTATGCCGTGCGGGGGAACGGGAAACCGCAGGCTCACTGAAGGGTGCATTGCATCACGCTCTCTTGCTCAGCTAAGCGACGGCGTCTGGGGCGTGAAAGTTTGGCATGTGGTGACAGGGCGGTTAAACAGCGCGCTTAGCGCTGACAGCCGGGCCTGGCCGGGAGCCGCCCGGGCGCTGGAATTCCTGGCTCGCACAGGAAACAGCGTACCTTTGTCAGGTGAGCCTGCCGCAGCGGGCTTGTGTTCGTGTAGCGCATGCAAGGAGACAGGACAAACACCAACCGCAGCATTCCAGCTGGACACGTAACTGAGGCAAAATTCACATGGGTGCTTAGCTCCATGTGGTGAGAGAGGCCATTTGTCATTATGTTTGACTTTACCTTAGTGAGGTTAGCGAATCTGGCTGCAGTTCACAACTATGACAGAACAACAAAGCGATTACACAGACTTTGCACCAGTAGATGTGTCTTGACTTGTCAATGGGCTTTTGGCTTTTTGAAGGAACTGGGTCCGTGATTATAGTTGATTCCCAGTTTGTGATAGCTTAATCAGTTTGACCCTTTAACCTTTAAAACTGGAGCCAACATGTCAATGCCGAAAAATCTCAGTTAAACTGTCAGTATTAACAAGTTCCAAAATGAATGAACCATGCAGCCTTATTTATTTTATTTGTGCAGCTGTAGAGCTGACAGCGTGTGTGCCTCAATACAAATTGTTCTCATCTGGTAATCCAGCCATCAAGGTCTAATGAATGACTCAATAATTGCTCTTTTCCTCATGCTCCACACATTAAACCTGCCCCATGGGATTGTGGGTATTTGAGATAGAGGGTAGATCTGTTTTCTTTACCTCCATCTGTACTCTTAGCAAATACTGAGGGAGGCAGTTATATTTATTGGCACGTTTGTGTTCTCATTCTCATTAATTCATTCTTTGCCTCCCTGACCCTGAATAGCCAGAGTTGGTTTAAAGTGGCCCTCGGCAGGTTTGAGCAATATCAAAAGTAAATGGCAAGGAGGCTCTTGAGACAGGAAGTGTGAAAAGTGGAGTAGAGAATGAAACTGAGGAAAGACGTGGCATTTGCGTAGGCGTCATTACCTACGGCATTGTAAGGTTGGAGCTGGTGAACGGAGATTCCTGAAGAGCAAAGGCCTCCACTTGACCCTGCCTGTTGAGGCTGACGCCTTATGACTCCGTGACACAGGGGCACGGGGCTCACTCGCTGACCTGGGTCAGTAAATTAACACGCCCACTGTCTCCATCACCTGTTTGTGATGCGACTGCATGGCGACTGTCTCCTCTGTCCTCCCTGTGTGGACAACAGCAGACAAATGCTAATAAGCCCAGTGAATGGAGCTTAGACAATATGCTGGCCCATTATGTCAGCGTGCACCATGGTAACTCAGCCGTGGACTGACCGGAATGGATGAGGGGGGAGCAGGGATGGGAGAATGGAGAAGGCAAAAGGAGCGCCAACATAAGACCTAATAGCTACTAATGTGAGTCTGCTTCAGAGGTCTTTTTCCATGTGCCACTCTGGTACTTTACGGGAAATGGAGGGCGCAGACGGTGTGTTATTTCACTGGATAAAACTTCATTATGTGGTGACCACTGCACATGAAAACCATTACCAGGGGAACCAGCAAGTCCTTACTGGAAAACACTCTCCTAAATGTCGCCGTGTCGTAAGGTGACATCCAGCTAAAACCAGAGGTGGGAGGAGTTTATACACCACACTACATTCCACTCTTGAAGCATGTGGATTATCCCAGATATTACAGAGAAGTTGTTTTTCTCTGCAAATGTATTTATGGATAAAGGGTGGCATTCCAAGAAAAATACTGAAAAACCTGTCATCAAACATGATGTAATTGCCTTAATTTCTGAATCTGAGTTTGTGATTTATACACAGTCATGCATGTAAACAAAGATAATTCTTTGGTAAACTACAGAGATGAACATGATGAACCTCACCTTCAAATGGTTAAAAAAATCTGTAAAGGTGCCAATCATTGACCAGCACAAGTGGAATATCAAATAGATGCCATCAACCTGTTTTAATGAAGAAATACTTGCTGAAACCCCTTCTCTGCCCTAGAGAAAAACGTCTTCTTTCCCAGTTTTTAGCAGATATGTCTCACATTTTGAAATATAGGCCTACTGTGCAACAAAATAAACACATTTTATACTTTGAGCAAATGGGGAAACTAATTTTGCAGTGCACACTGGCATTGAACAGATGCTGGTGACTTCTTTATGCTGAGTAAATTGGTCATCTGCAGGGTAGATTAGCATGGGGGTAGACAGTGAAAGTCACAGGCTAGCAGTACGTGTGGCCGCCATTGGAGCTCATACAGGCCATGCATCTGTGGCGAGCTTCGTGCCAGGCTACAGATGCCTCCTTATGGGATCCTGGCCTGTGCCTCTCGCAGGGCCTGGTCACACATGCCCATTCACTGGTCTCTGAGCCTGCCATGCTGTTCTTCCCATAGATGTCTGGCGAGGGTTGAATGTCACAAGTACGCTATTGACTTGCAGTAAAGTCATGATTATGTTATCAGAGAGGTGCTGTCACCTCTGGAAGCACTGATGGGATGTGCAGTAAATGACGTCCTTAGCGCTGAGTGGTTTGCCTCTTGCCAGCCATGGCAAGCGGAGTCCAGCAAGACATTCCTGTCCAGATCACCACACATGGACCTCAGCTGGCCCGTTTCACACAGCATTTAGCATATCACTCTGCACTTACGTATCAAACTGGCCCACATCCATCCAACTGGTCCTCATAAGATCTTTATTCATCGCTAGTGAGGACTTGGCTCTGGGTCACCCGTTCTGGGTGAGTCCGCCGGAGGTGTTGCTGACAGCATCTCTCTCTTTTGCTGGCTGGAGAGCACCAGGCTTCCATGTGGTTGTCTGGCAAACAGTGCCTATGTAGCTGCCTCTCTGCGATTAAAGCGCTGATGCAGCAGAGCTGGCAGCATTGAGGCGATGGTGAAGATAGGGAATTATGATGTCTTGATCTTGGCGAGGCGGCGAGGCTCGCGGTCTCCCTAAACGCAGCCCGTCACTGGCTGGAACAGCTTGGCAGGTTAGCTGCTGCTGGCTGTGGGCACTCCAGACGACAGGCGACAGGTCCCAGACTCCAGCCAAAGGTGTCTTACTCTTCATAAGAGTGGCGTATTGGTTCTGTGTTTTCCTTTTCTTTCTTTTCTTTCTTGGTTTTCACCAAGCCTGACAGACAGCAGGATGAAACATCGCGTCACCTGTGCCCTGTCACCTCTCTGGCTAATGTAACGATGTCTCTTTCTCTACTCAGTATGTCAGTGAAGTTATTTCTCTCTTGATGTAAGTGGTGTTAAACATGTAAGATGTCACCCAGCTGGAGTCGTGTTTTGTCTCACTTGAGGGGCTCTCCTGGATTCACTAAGCATTTGTCATTAACATTGACTCAAAGCTACATGCAAGTATTACTTTTTGGTGACAAGAATACAGTGCAGGTGTAAATGCTCAATGAAACATTTAAAAATAATTCTGCGTCATCAAAATTTACATTGTTACTGTGTATGTATGCCAGTCTCAACAGTGCGCATCATAACCCCGTGTGGAGTTCTCTCAGCCTGGCAAATTTGAAGAGCACAACAGCACTTAATAGTAATTATTGTTGGACAAAATATCAACAGACTTTTTTTTACATAGCAGTTATTATTAGTTTATTAAGCATCTGTAAGTCCATCATATTCTGAATTGTTACACAATTTTTTAATTCCACCAACCCTCAGCCATCTCCAAAATGAAATAAAAAGTTTGTTTTTTCTGTTGACAAAGAGCAATACTTGGATATATTTAGTAATTCAAAGCTAAGCATGATTGTTGTTTGGATTTATGTGGGGTATCAAAGAGGAGCTTTCTTGAATTAAATGTGGCTCCGGCACTTGTTGATGACCTCACATTTATTTCAGGTTTGGTTCTCTTAGGTGTTTCATGCTCATGAATCCCATTCTCATTTGCTTAAAACAGAATGTGCAGAGAGCAGAGTTTCTCTCTTAGTACTTTCATTGACTGTGCATAAAAAACGTTTGCAGTCGAATGTAAAAGGTGAAGCATTTATGTGTGACTGTGAAAATACAAGGGGTGGATCTGAGTGTATGTGTGTTTGCGTGTGTGTGTGTATGTGTGTGTGTATGTGTGTTTGCGTATGTGTGCATGTGTGTATGTGTGTGTATGTGTGTTTGCGTATGTGTGTGTGTGTGTGTGCATGCGCGCAGTGTAAGTATATTTGTAAATCTGTACCTCCATGCATACAATCACTCATGTGTCCTCAGTCATATCTGTCTACATGTTAAAAAAAGAAATCAGCATACAGTCAGTGAAGCATGAACACTTGGGAAAAGGTGGGTGATCAATCAATCCAGATCAATGGAAAAGCATTTGGTATAGCACACTTCTACTGCTACTTCATCATCACAAAGTGCCTGGATTGAGTGTGATGTTCAGGGAGACAGCGGTCCAAAGAAACTCTTGAAATATAAAACAAATAGAAGAAGAGAGACAAATGAATGCAGCTGCTGGTTAGAAAGAATCCAGAGGCTGCGTGCTAGCTGTGTTGGGTGTTGTCACTGAAGACTGATTTGACCTGGTCAACTGCTTGTCTGACCTGCCTGTTCAGCTGGTGACCTGAGACTGATCGCTCATGCCTTTGGTCTGCCATACATCTCAGATACTCAGATACTCAGATACATCTCAGATACGTTCTACCTGCCAAATAGGCATAAATGAATAAAAGTACAAATTAAAATGTACTGTTAAATTCCAAGATAGAAGAAGTTCCTCCACAAATCACACTTTTCTGTGTGAGATGCTTTGTTAAAGAAAGAAAAAAAGAAAATGCCGTGGAATGGCCCAGAATGTATTAGCCATTAGCGGCTCCTTGCTTTGAATGATTATGTAGTGCGAATGCACCATCGATGAATTTCAAAATGTGACAGCGTCATTTAGAAGCAAAGGGGGGGAATTGCAGGGGCAGGAGAGAACGGCTGATGGATTTTCCTTAAGGGCAGATGGATTTGGAAGCCAGGGATTCATCAGTGGCTGTTTAGCCCTGGAGAGAAGGATTAGACTGTAATCAGCGCTGCGTTCAATTACCCTCAGCTAAGGGGAGGAATCCGACTACAGGAGCCCCAGTTCCTCTGGACGCTTGACTCTCAGTAAAATTCGAGCCGCCTGTCATTCTCTGTCGGTGCGTAAAAATCCACATGGCAGCTTAGAAGTCTAGCCTTGTGCCGCAGTAGGGAGAGGAATCCGGGTCGAGAGAAAGGCACTGATTGGACGGGGAGACAGACCGCCGGCACATTCCTGGGCTCCTTTTTTTTGCCGCCGGCTGGCGTGATTCATAGCCGCCGGCAAAAAAACTGACTCTTTCATTTGTTTTCGAGGCAGAAAGATACCAAACACAGCACTCTGGGGATACAAAAGTGAACCGCCCAAGATCTTTACCTTGACATGTCCTGATACTGATGTGCCAAAAGCTGATCAAATGGACCATTAGGGTAATTTTGCCCTGTTCCTTACCACTACACCACATTGCTGCCTACTACGCCACACTGCTGCCCACTCTGCTTTGCATGCAGTTGCTCAGTTTACATGAAGTGGTCATGCGCTCCCTGCAAAAGTGGCCTGTCTTGGGGCGCCACGCTGCTTGGCAGATGATAATGTCATTCACAGAGTCGCGAGCCGGTGGTATCGTGTGTGGCCCCCAGAGGCCCCGAGGCCAGCCAGAGCCCGTCGAGCCTCTGGTATTCTGGTATGAAGAGACATGCCGGGCTAGTAAAACGCTTTCAAGAGTGAAGATGTATGTTCCTGCTCTTATTTCAATAACCCAAACCCCACATTCTTTTGGAAAAAAAGAAAGAAAGAAAGAAAAGAAATATCTTCACCCGGCACTATTTTCTCAAACAGCACGGGTATGGAACCGTATTTCTTGGCAGTGCTGGGGCATGTATCTCAGAGTCAAATAAAAACCATAATACACACTCTCTTGGGCCTCTCTCATTATACTCCACATTAATATTCCACAGCTGACATAATCGCCGGATTGTTCTGTCACAAAAAGCCTACATGTCTGTCGCATAATCTCGGATTCCATTCCAACGTGACTGCAAAAATATTTGATCAGTCTCCAGATTTACATATTTGTATCATAGCTGTTATCCCTCAACCTCCAGGTTGTTTTTTTCTCCATGACTTTACAGCTCATTTCATTTGGCTGTTGCTTAAACATATTGCTGTCTGGAATTGTGTTATGTATGTATGCAGTTGCCCCTGCAGATTGCTGCAGTGATGTCCTCTTTGATTTTGAGCTGCAGTATGCCGTTCATTTCCGTGTCCTAGGAGGCTGACGGATCAGATTCTGCTCAAGAATATTAATCCTTGAGGTGTTGTGCCCTGATTAGATTTCATGGGCTGGACTTGTCGGCATCGTTTCTAGGCACGCATTATCACCAAGTGAATGGCTGTCGGCTTGTGGAGGTGCATAATATGCCCTCACTCTGGTTTGGTCAGTCGAGTCTCCCCGGACAAGAGGCACAATTTTTAAGCATTGCAGAGGGAAATATCTTAGTCATCTGCTTCACTTCATTTTATATTCTTTGCACTGTCCCTGTCTCCTCCACTTGAATTCTCATCTTGAGGCAAAAGCAGCAAAAAGGGCAATTTATGAATGCGCTGTCACATGTCTTTAAAAAAAAAAATGTTCTGAGCTGCCACATTAAACAGCCACATTTTTTTGATTGGTTGATGAATAAACAAAAAAGGGCCTGCTTTATCGGAGGTCTCATGCAAAAAGGCAACGGTATCGAAGGAGACGACATGACCACACAGTCAGTTGACGGGGCTGATGGGAAATTTGCAGTGAATGTGAAGACATGCCCCACCCCTAACTGCTAGATTCCTCCCTCCCTCCATTCAGGGCCATGGACAGAGGGGCGAACGGCAAATCCTCGGAAAGGGAGGTGCTACATATATAGGTGGAGGGAGCCTGTCGTGGAAATAGTGCAAATAGGAAACGTGATCAGAGTGTTTGGATCCACCACAGCAGGGCTGGGTGAACACAGCTTGCCCAGACACATAGCTTAGCGTGCTTTCTTGACACATGACGTCAGTGAGGCCAGGCTGAGAGAACAGAGATCTGCAGACCAGGTGGCAGGCCCTTCTGAATTAAAGGAGGCAGGGATGCTGTGGGACCCTGTTTCGACTACCCCCAGATTCGACTGCGGTGACCTCCATCCTGAATAGGCCAATGCCCCAAGCAGCCCCGCGTTGCAGCATTCTAAGTACCAGGGCTGCCCACTAATCTCTGCTCTCCTGACTTGCTGGAATTTGTCCCACTGAAGGCTCCTGTCCACCCAGTTGCGTTTGATGTGTTGACTGGCCCTGCTATTAGGAGCACTAAAGCCATAAGCTGTTCTTTCATTCGAGACTCAAATGGCGTGCTGGCTTTCAATTGAGAGCTGAGCAAAAAGCCAAGGGTAAACTTCGGGGGCTTTCATCTGGCGCTCCTGAAATGAGGCATTTCGGACTTTAGGTTTTACATCCGCGCCGTAATAGCACTAAGTGCTTTATTTGGCTGCTGCTTTCCCCCTTCCTTTGTTGATCATGCTTCCGAGTACTTTTTTTGGGAGTGGGGTGGGGGGGCGTCTCTTTTTACTGGAGACTGAAAGGAGGGACCCTTGCCCTGCTGAGGCTTGTCTGAATCGTTGGACTCCTGCTGCATTGTGGGTAGCACCTTCAACGTGTTTTTAGACTAGCTGAAATTAGAGGAAGCTCTTTACGTTCTACGTCCAAGTTCCCAGATTTATAGCCGACATCAAAAGACAAACACGAACTGGAAGTGTCTGCAGGGGAGGGTACGCTGGCATGCCAGTCAACAAAAGAGCATTGATCTATTCATCTTAGGTAATCACTTTTCCCCTCACAGCAAATCACAACGCATGTGTAACGATGTGATTGTAATGCATGATTTAGAGGCAAATGTGATCTGTTATTTTTTTTAGAAGTTGATTGTTTTGGTGTCTCGGGGGGCAAAAGCATTTGCACGTGAGAAATGCCCTCACTGGATGAACAGGTATAATAATTGTAATGAACCGTACGGGTGTAATTATTCAATGTGTTCCACCCGCTTCCTCTGCATGAACCTGGTGGATTAATTATATTGTCACTCCCTTGTCGTGTGAAGCTCGCCTCCATCTCATTTACCCCTCTCTTGTTTTTTTTTCTAGCGAGGCGTTAGAGGGGAACTCCCTGAAGATTTATAACCTGGACGCACAGTGGCGGAGCATGCTGAAACCCCCCGCAGCATCTGCAATGCAGCAGATGCGTGGCGGCCGTAGCGCCGCGCTGTCAAACGAAGAGCGCTGTAGGAAAACGCGGTTCGCTTCTCCGACTATTGAAGCCCTTAGGCGCCATAAATAAGGGGATTACTGGAGAGCCGGACCCCGACGAGCCCTGGTCCTCACTGGCATTATGTCTGAATCAGTCCCTTTATTGTGATGCCCCTGTGTACATCAGCGTAAATCTAATATGCTTTCAGATTAACTATCAAAGAGCCGTTTCCGCAAGGTGGCCATTACCCAAGCTCCTCTGAGAAAGTATTGCTTTTTTTTTTGCCCGCCAATTAAGCATAATGTGATAGCCTTCGTTCTGGACATGTGGGTTTTATATTGCAGCCAATTTGTGCGATCCAGAGGTGTGCAATTCAAGCTGTGTTTGCAGATTTAAATGGAAAGCGGAGAGTTGGAAATTGCCTCTAATAATTAAGCAAACTTTCCTAGCGTCAAAACGTGCCACTGCCGAACAGCCTTTTAAAAGGTTCCAATTAAAGGTGTTCTTCCCTGGCTGGTTTAGCGTGAGACTGCATTCATCGCAGGCCGGCCGCACTGGACAGGACATGGCTCTGGTGAATCGCGTATCGTGTGGCACTGTGTAAAGCGTGATGCCCATTTCCCTCATTTCCAGCTAAACGGTCCATTTTCCCACAGAAGAAGCGCGGCCCACTTACTTTCCCTCCCAAACGCAATCAATTCCTCCCCCTAGCGCCATCCACAGCACTTTACTGTCTCATCATCAACTTTCAAAATCTACCTGCTCTGTTTGAGATGCAAGAGTGCAACTGTATCACCAGATAAGAGTTGGTGAGCATGCAGCGTGCCCACTCCAGCTGGAGCTGCTCGGTCGATTGCGGATGTAGTTTAGCTCGAATTAAACAAACGACAGGAGCTGAGATGAAATAGACCTCTCTGTATTACGGAGGTATTTGTTCCAAGCTGGCGCCTTAGCGTGTGCTCTGAAACCCATCAATCACTCTCCGAGCTCCACCGTGTGTGTTTACCCAAACTCCCGGTCCTTATCAGCACCAGTGCTGGCCTTAAAGAAGGTCACTTTCCCACACACTTTCAGTGGATCTGTTGGATCTGGGTAGTGTCCAGAGCATTAGAGTCACTGTCTGATGTTTTATGGTGCGCAAGGAGAATCTCCCTCCTGCTCCCAGTGACAAATTAGCACAAATTGGGCAAGTTACATTGTAATGGGGATTTGCTGAAGAGAGCTTTCACTTTGTTTGAAGCCAATGATGTTGTCCATCAATTGCACTTGGATTATTTTTGCTTTGCTTTGATTATTTTTGTTTTGCTGTTGTTGCTGTAAAAATTGATGCAGCAGATAATCCAATAAAGAAATGTGTCAAATGTGGTCTGAAAGATGTCTGATTTTTGCCTTTGAAGAATGCCGCAATGCCTCCTAGTCATTTATGTGTTTTGAGGTGGATATACGCCTTGCACTGAATCTGCACATCAAAGTTTTAAGATGTTTCCCTGTGTTTCACAAAGCGGTAGCTCTGTTTGTGAGTATGGATGTCCTTATGAATGTCTGTCTCTGGCTTTCCGCAGTGGACCAATTCGTCTGCACCACTCCAGCCATCGCGGACATAGTTATCCTGGTGGACGGCTCCTGGAGCATTGGCCGGCTAAACTTCCGGTTGGTGCGCATGTTCCTGGAGAATCTGGTGAACGCATTCACTGTGGGCATTGACAAGACCCGGATAGGTGAGTGCCTTTGAATCCCGTCCGCGACGCTTGTCTGTAACAGCTCCCAGTTATAAGTTCATGGGGATCAGTACCTCTGGTTTATCTTCAAATACAAAACATTCACATCTCCATGTTTTAAGAAGGACCTTAAAGCTCTCGAGGAAGTACAGAGAAGAACAACAAAACTGGTCCCAGGTATCAAACATAGAAGCTGAGAGATTTAAGTATCTCACTATTCTTTGCAAAAGAAGACTTGGGGGGATTTGACTGGAGTCAGCAGAACAAGAGGACCAAAACTGAGATTAGCTGAAAGTAAATTTCTCACGGACACTGGGAGGCATTTCTTTTTTTTTCCTTTTCATTCTTTTTCATTTCTTAGTATTTTGTACATGTGTAATATGTATATGTAAACATGTATGTATATATTATGGCTTGAAGGTATCAGTGATACCTTATGTTAAGGTAGCAGTGTAAAAAAAGGTATGGCTTTTTGAGTGTGTTCCCTTGATTGCCTCCTGACTGTAGGTTTGGCCCAGTATAGTGGGGACCCCCGGATAGAGTGGCACCTCAATGCCTTCAACACCAAGGATTCTGTGATTGATGCAGTGAAGAACCTGCCCTATAAAGGAGGAAACACGCTGACGGGTAAAGTGATGGTGCTTGTAAGCCTAGAGCAGAGCAATTTATACAATTTTATAACTGATTTGGCTCTTTCAGGTAGCCCCTGTACAGTCTTCAAACACACACAGTTAAAGCACAATATGTGGAGAGATCTAGCAAAACAGCTCAGTATACATAGTTTGTGACTTTGTGTGTCCTTGAGTCATGGTAAATTCTTTATAACCCTATAGGACAGTATTAGCACCCATTGGCTACCATTTAGCATTAGCACCATTAGCACTGTTTGGCTGTGAAATCATTTCTGAGTCCTCAGGTTGTGACACGCAGTAGGATTTCAAAGCTCATGTGATGTGCCAGCACAGACTCCTGATTGGTTCTTATTGCCCGCTCTCACTGTGTGTCAGGTTCATTTGCAGTGTGCAGAGCATCCGCTTGTGGATTTCAAAAATCATAGTCTGCGCACAAAGCTTTTATCATCCACAAAGCTCAAGTCAGAAGAGTGGTGACGGAATCGTCCCATGTTCATATGGAGGCAGTAGAAAAGGTCTTCGCTGTAGCCCAGTCAGGGCACCGGCACTGGCATCAGTCATCATTAAATGTACCCCCTGCTCTCCCTTCTCGAATGCCATGACACGTTACAGTTTCGGTGAAGAAGTACCTGTCATTTTCCTGTCTTTCCCTGTGTGTGTCCTTGAAGGCCTGGCACTGACCTACATCCTGGAGAACAGCTTCAAGCCCGAGTCCGGTGCCAGATCAGGCGTTCCTAAAATTGGGATCCTGATCACGGATGGCAAGTCCCAAGATGATGTCCTCCCCCCAGCGCAAAGCCTCCGTGACGCTGGCGTCGAGCTGTTCGCCATCGGTACGTGAAAGCGGCCTGTTCTACTTTGGAAATATATGCACCTGTGTATTCTCAGCCTCCTGTGCAAGACCTCATGTTCAACGTCCTTAGGAGGTTGTGAGACCGTACTTTCTAGTAAACCCATGTGGAGTCAGAGGCAAACTACCCAGCTCCTCAGATTTCCACTGTGTGTATGGTCCAGTCAGTAGATACATCCCAGAACCTTATTGGATGGAAACACATCCGTGACACATTTGTCATTGATATCAATGACAGGTATCATGACTGGTCTTGACAGATGAAGAGAGATTTTGATGCTGAGGAGTCTCATGCCAAAAAGCATGAGAAGTACAGTAGCGCAGAGGGATAGTCTTTAAAAATGCATTAAAATGCCCTACATTATATACATTTCAGTCATGTTTAAAAATCAATCAGTCGGCTAGTGCTGCTGTCATGGCCTGGCTCTCCCTCCCTAAAGGTGTGAAGAACGCGGATGAGAACGAGCTGAAGGCCATCGCCTCAGACCCCGATGAAACACACGTCTACAATGTGGCCGACTTCAGCATCATGAGCACGATCGTGGAGGGCCTGACCAGGATTGTGTGTGACCGCGTCGAGCAGCAGGACAAGGAGATCAAAGGTGGGCCCTGCTGCAGACTGAACACCCCTGAGTCACGCGGCTGGAGGCCGAACCTCCACTGGCTCCAGTAACTGAGAAGCATTTAGGGGAACATTGAATTTTTAATGCTAAGTCTACTTACTGTGCCTTCATTTCAGCCTATACTAGCCTATCAGATCACTTTGACAGAAGTGTGAGAAGATGTGTGAGAAGACACAAAAAAGTGAGACTTGGTGAAATGTTCACTAAATTGAGTGCTGCTTCTGTCCTGAGTAGGTGTGGATTGTATACTTAGACCTATATTTACTGACTTCCTTTTAATTGTGCCATCTAAAAAAACGAATGCATTTCTTCTCAGGAGAGGCTGGCCCCGAGCCAACTCAGGGCCCCCCCCAGGACCTGGTCACGTCAGAGGTGACGGCGAGGAGCTTCCGGGTCACGTGGAGCAAAGCCCCGGGGGCCGTGGAGAAGTACCGCGTGGTCTACTATCCCACCCAGGGGGGGTTGCCCGATGAGGTAGTCCAACTCAAAAGAGGAGCCCCCGCCTCCTCCTCCTGTCTCTTGTTCCTCAAGTGTGTCTCCATGGTGATTACAGAGTTTGGAAAGATGGGGAACGGCATTGCCAGGACAATGTTGTTCCCCCCCCCCAACAGAGAAAGGGGAGGAGACAGTGTTTCAGGGGGTTTGTAATCTGAACTGTATCAGTCAGTTCTGTAGTGGAGTTGATCTCAGTCCAGTTAGTTCCACTGACAATCTGCTTTCTGTTCTGAGACCTGTAGTTCAGTACTAATGAACCGCATGCAATGTGAAATGCCAGTATGGAGCCAGCACAAGGGAAAGTAAAGCATGTGTTGGCAGCTGGGGTTTGGATTCTGGTTTTTGGTCTCACGCTCCGGTTGTGGCTTTTTTGCCCCACCCCCCCAACCTCCCCAGGCGGTGGTAGACGGCACGGAGAACTCAGTGGTGTTGCGCAACCTCAACTCTCTGACGGAGTACCAGATTGCCGTGTTCGCCGTGTACACCAGCGCTGCCAGCGAAGCTCTCCGAGGCTCTGAGACCACTCGTGAGTGCCTTGGACTTCCCCTTCCTCCTTCTCATTTCCTATTCCCATTGCCACATCCCAATATTGCCCTGTGCTAATCACCTTTTTTCAGTCACAGCGTTTTTACTGTCTTCACCCTCATTCATACTTACTGGTAAATGGCATTACAGTAATAGTAATCCACATCAGTAGAACACATGACCCAATGGAACAATAGTATTTGAATGGAGCTGTAAGTCAGTGGAGTGTATGAGCTATCCGATAGGTGCAGATGATGATCTGACCCAGTTTATATTTCAGGGTGATAAAGTGACATATGAGAAAGACCATCCCCTCTCAGAAGAACACACGCGCTATTGTTCTGCTTGGCGTGCGATTTTCCTACGATCAGTCTCGTTCACCTCTGACCCGTCAGCTGTTTCCCGGGACGGGAGCCGGTGCCGCACCTCATCAGTCAAAACCCCCTCCCCCCCAGTCCCCACCTAAAAAAAGAAACAGCTGGCCCTCCGCCACACACACACCCCCACGTCTAGAACTGCAGCGCTTTGAGCCACTGGGCGGGCAGCAGCCGCGGCAGCAGTGTCCTAGGGCAAGATGGGAACGTGACCCTCCCCTCCTCTGTTGCAGTGGCCCTGCCCATGGTGAACGACCTGGAGCTGTCCGACGTCACCCACAGCACCATGCGCGCCCGTTGGAGGCCTGTGGAAGGGGCTTCTGGGTACATGATCCTGTACGCGCCGCTGAGTGACGGCGAGGCCACAGATGAGAAGGAGGTGAGATGGGGGGTGGAGCGGGGGCAGGGGAGGGACTTACATAATCTTCCTCGGACCTGCCAGAGTCACTGCAACTGGCTTTGGCCCAGAGCGGGGAGCCTCAGTGAAGGGGATCAATCCTTCTGCAGGAGCCAGCTGTGTAACACTAACCACCCGAGCCAGCCCTGCAGACAGTCTGTTCTTCCAATCACACTGTGATTTGTGCCTCTCCACCTCAATGTACTATGACACTTTAATGAGCATTTAGCTCCGCCCCCCACCCACAGGTAGCGTTTCCTTGTGAAGCAAATGAGAGTTGGGAAGGGGTGTAGCATCACTGCCAGGACACCTGCTCGGGAAATCCCATTCCATTTGAATTTTGGGTAGTTTCATCACCCACCGACTCTAGCATGATCCAACTGTGGTCACGTGTTCCTGAGCAGATCAAAGTGGCGGCGACGGAGACGGACGTGGAGCTGGAGGGGCTGTCGCCCAAAACGGAGTACACGGTGACGGTGTACGCCATGTACGGCGAAGAGGCCAGCGATCCGCTGACAAGCCAGGAGACCACGCGTGAGTACCCCCCCTCGCTTATCCCATGCTCTGATGGTGACCAATTCGCCTCCGATCTTGTTCCAACTTGCATTAAGTATTTTGATGGGCGGGCGACTACATAATTGCGCCGTTGACGGTTGTGTTTAAATGCTGCCTTAACAATTTGCTGCATGCATCTAGCTCAGCCCTGTCAACCTTTTATCCATCTTTGGGTGAGGCTACAAGCTTGACCTCTCTTAAATTGGGATGAAACTGCTTTTTGACTCAAACAGAAGAAAATCTTAATCATGGCCTTTATTGCAAAAGGTGACTTACCTTTTTTAACAGACTTTCCCTATTAAAAACCAAGGTGATAAAGAAAGTTTTTTGTCCTCTACAGAAGATGTCACAGAGGAAAAGATTAGTTGAGACGTAAGTTAAATGAAGTAAATGAAAGCTTTCAAGGACACAGAGACATGTTTTTTTTTCAACGACCTTGCAGAATTAATGAATTAAAGTGCATACTGTACTGCTGCTATCAGAGTTCTGCAGAGCGTAGTGGATTCGCAGTGATCTGAACCTCTGACCGTGGTGTCGTCATGTGCGCAGTTGCTATGGAACCGCCTGGAAACCTGCAGGTTTCAGACATTGACCACAGCTCTGCCAGGGTGACCTGGGATCCCGCGCCTGGGAAGGTCAGGGGGTATCGCATCTTGTACGCCCCGTTCGGGGACGAGCAACACAGCGAGGTGAGCCACTCTGCAGTAACCCAGCAAGGTTAGCTGGCACAGAGAGACAGTGCGTAGTAAACCCAGAAGGTGAGCGTCCAGGACACTCACACACTCAGCAGCTCAGAAAAATCTCTTCGTAAGCACAACAAATTGCTGGATCTTCATTTCTTTACGTTTTTGCTGCACAAAAAAAGTTGGATAGTCACTAACAGAATATATATCCCTTTAAAGGACATTACTTTAATATGTGTTTACAGAGAATCTGCAGAAAAGCTTTCTGCCTTGGTAAGCAGTGTTGATAGTCACAGAGTGGTGACGAACACCGCGGTGTTCGCTTGTAAGAGAGTTTATAACAATACTGTGTCCCTGTCGCGTGGTCCAGGTGGAGATGGGTCCTGCCACGTCCCTGATCCTTAGGAACTTGACATCCTTGACCGAGTACAATGTGGCTGTCCTGGCGCTGTATGACGAGGGCCAATCCGATCCCATCACCGACGGATTCACCACCAGTAAGAGCTGCTTCTCACGCTGAACTAACTGTGATGTGTGACTCTGACATGGTGCGGCTCTTATGTAGCATCAACATCTTGCAAGTTTCCAAAAAAAAAAACAAATTAAAACAACACGAAAAAAGGTTTGCTTTTTAAGAGCCAGACGGAGGAACACGTCTAGCCATCTTTACTGTGTTTTTGGACTGTATTCAAAGCTGGGCATCTCGGGATTGATGTCTTTCCTCTTGGGTATTGCGTATTTTTAGCCATGAGTCACACAGCACATGAAGGTCTTTGGTGTGTAATGAACATCCTTACAGAAGCCACTGCAGTTCTGTAAAGCTGTTTAGGGGCAGGGCTGAAGGATGGTTGTGCTAATTCACGCCCCCAGATCCATTGCCTCGTGGGCCACTTTTGCACTTCCATGGAGGTGATGCAGCGTGGCGACTCTGATTAGTAAAGCATTCTGGAGAGCCTAACAACGCTCTTTTAACACCTCCCCTTGATGAACGCGCTTCCCTCTCACCTCTGTTCACGGCTTGGAGCTGAGGTCATGTGTGTTTCATTTAGGACTGGTGCCGGAGCCTCTGGACCTCAGAACCAGCGAGGTCACGACCGACAGCTTCCAGGTCAGCTGGCAGCACCCTGCCGATGACATAGTCCTTTACAGACTGTCCTGGACCCCTGTCAGTGGCGGTGACACTAAAGAGGTCAGTGGATGTATGCTTCGTCTGGGGGGGATGGGTACCCCAGTAGCCATGGAAGTGACCCCTCAGAGGAGTTTCAGGGTCTACTACTGAGCCACAGTTAGGCAGTGCTCAAGCATTCTGGTGTTTAAGCTCTGCTGAGTCTGTGGTAAGAGGAAGCCTTGCTTTACTCTTGTTTTAATGCTGGACTGGAACCTATAATTTAGTTTCCTCTGGCCCCCTCTGTGTAATTGATGAGGTCTTGAGGATTTGTGACTCAGGGGAAACTTTCCCCATGCCTGGGACTTTGGGGGAAAAACTTTTGTGAATTCATCACTGCTCATAAATAAATAAATGAATAAACAGGAGCAGCTTTGTAGTTTGTTATTGACAGTGGGGTCGAGCCAGGTGGTGATATATGCGCAGAGAATTCCGAGCAGCATATCAGCCGGCACTCCATTCTGTCTGGAACGTGTAGGTGGTAAAATGCATCATGGGAGTTTATGACAGTATAGGATTTGGTGCAGCTGTGCTTTATAGATAGCGCTCCAGGTCGATATGTTTACTGAGAGCAAGTGGTGCAGAAAATAACAAGCCACAAGGAGGGGTGGACTATCTGGCCACCGTGACCCGGACTGCTTAGACGAGCTCAGGCAAAGGTTCCCCCATCAAATAAAGATTAGCTTGCCTGGCCTGTGATTGTAGCACCCTGCTCAGTCGCCAGATTATGGTGGAAGCAGCCCTAATTTCATTACTGTGGGTGTAGCCATGCCCTGAGGAGCTGACCAATCCCTGCCGCTTTCCCACCTCCTGTTGCAGACCGTTCTGAATGGCAACACGGATGCTTTCCTGCTGAGTGACTTGCAGCCATTCACCGAATATGAGGTGACGCTGTCCGCCATCTACAGTGACGAATCAGAGAGCGACGCTGCGACCATTTCAGAGACAACATGTAAGAGAGCCATGCCCTTGTTTGTTAATTAGCACTCAGCTTCCAGGCTGACTTCACCTGGTCAGAGCTGGGAAATGCACTGCTGGAACCAAGATTCTAACATTCTAACATTGCAACAACATTTGAATATAACATTCTAATGTTCTAACTGCATGTAAATATAACATTCTAACAGCATTTCTATGTTTCAAATGTTTTGACATTTCTAATATTTCTGTCTACACCAGCGTTTTCTGTTTCCTGTTTGCTCTTGTGACTCTAATTGGCCCTCCCACTCTGACCTCTTACTGAGGAAAGGAAGCATTTCGATAATGGATTGAATGCAGGTTGAAAGGTTGTGTGAGAATTAAAACAAAAACAACTGCTTGTTTAAACTGCCAAGTTTGAAGATTGAATTCTAGCCTTAGTTCCAGTTCTATGTTTTCAGATTTTCTCACAATGTTTTTGTTGGTTTGTCTGTTTTCTTTTTGGCTGGAAAGTTTTTTCTTTAAATTACCATCAACACTCAGCTGGTTATTGATGGTTAGTGCCTACCTGCACCATCAGTGTGCTATAGCCAGTATACCCTTGGAACTGTGTCTTTTACTCCACGTGTTTTGCTTATTTATATGTGTTTGGGAACTGTTGGCCTGAGAACAAATGCCAGAATTATCCTAGACATTTGTAGTTCTCTTTATATTCCCACAAATGCCTGTCATCCTCTGATTGCAGTGGAAAGGACCACAACTGTCGCCACGACAACAGCAGGTGAGGGCCGTTCTCCCCATTCTCATACAAGCTTTTCTTCCATTCATAAATTCATACGTTTCCAGGTTTACTCATAAATTTTATAGAGAAAAGCCTTTTGTGTGGGAGGCCTGTTTTGGTCTCCTCTTTTTTCCTGGTGCACCTGATTTTGGCAGCAGTTTACAAGCTCTCACCTTGTGGTGCCAGATGGTGTCTGGTATTCAGGCTACCTCAGGCCGTGCTGAAATTACCTAAATAAACTGTGTTTAATTGGGCAGATTTAATGGCAGCCGTTCAACCTGCCTTCCTGTATTTTATTGGCCTGAGGTCTCTTGGAATCCAGACATGTTTTGCGTTGCGTGTGTTGCCTGTGCGTGGTGAAACATAATTCTGTCGCCTTTGTGATACTGGGGGTTATATGATTTCATGCATGGCAGCATATGATTTTATGTATGTGTGCACATATACATAAGCTGTTGTGACACCTGCGTGTGTATGCATGTGATGTTGTGATACTGCAATTTGAAAATGGAGATGGTGCACAAAGATGTGTTGAGGCTTGATTAATGGTGTATTACCTTTTTGTGTTGGTATTTGATGATGCATTAGCTGTTGGCCATGGCACATAATGTTGTATTCCTTGCTTGTGATGGTATAGGTTAGCTGTCTGGGATGGTACATGATGTTGTAATCCTTGTTCATGATGATGTAGTTTAAGTTTCAAGGGAGGTAAATAATGTATTTGTTGGTTATAATGGTGTACGGTAGCTGCTTGTCATGGTACATAATGGTCTATTCTTTGTGGATAATGGGTTAGATTAACTGTTTGGGATGGTACATAATTTTCTTCCTCATAAAGGTATAGATTAGCTGTTTGGGATGGTATATAATGTTGTGTTACCTATTTGTAATAGTATAGGTCAGCTAATTTGGATGGTGAGTAACGTTGAGTTACCTTTGTGTGATAGTATATGATCTTGCCTCGTCTCCCTTAGTGGTACGCCAGGGAGTGAAGAACATGTTCATCGATGATGAGACCACCTACAGCCTGCAGGTGTCCTGGGAACTGCAGGACCCCAACGTGCTGCAGTACCGGGTGTCCTATGTCAGCCTGAGGGGGGACCGTGCAGAGGAAGCGGTAAGCATGGCCAGAGACATCCCCATCCTGATCTCCCAGCCAGGGGGCGGGGCTTCATATGCCCTGATCAGCGGGTGGGCTTCACATGTCCACACCAGGTGGCTGGGCTTTATATGCCCAGACTGGGGGGTGGGGCTTCATGTGCCCAGATCAGGGGGTGGGGATTAACACTCCCAGATCAGGGGGCAGGGCTAAGCATGCTCAGAGCCTGAGGACTGGGCTTCACCTCAAAGTAATGGACCAGAGGAAACAGTGTTTATTGTAGACCGTCCTGTGGCTGATTCATGTCCCTACATGTCAACGCAGCTAATGGAAACAAACCTATATTCTGTTTGTAGTAATCTGTCTGCCCTGCTTATTAAAGCGTCAGCTGACAAAAAGATTGACCAAAATACAATTGTTAATGTAGGAACAATGAGACAAATTTAACCATAAAAGTGTTTAGATATAATAGTTTTTTAGATATAATAGTTTTGGAAAAAAAAATCTGAGGAAACCTAACATGGATAAAACGTAGAAATAAAGTCACTGAGCTTTGCTACTTCTTTGACCTTCCTTGGATCACTTCAGTGAAAAAGAACGCCATCTGAACGGGGGGCTTGGTCTTTACACTAATCCTGGGAAATGATTTCAGGGGTGCCATGGAAACTTTGTCATGGTAACGTGCCGATTCCCTGCCAGGCGTGATTGCGCTCTGCATGCTCAGAGGACAGCCCCGGCAGCACAGCGGTGGAGCTGCATGCGAATGCGCTTCCCCCAGCGCAAATGTGTTCGTGTACCCCAGTGTCACATTCGCCAGCTTTGCATTCGCCGCAGACCGCAACAGAGAGGAGCGGCGCGCCCGTCAACCACAGTGGCGTGCTTGAAGTGTAAATACAATGTTTAGATACTGCCTTAACTCTCTCCCCATTAAGCCTCTGGTGAGATAAACACTAGACGGTGCTGCTGATAAGCCCTTCATCAGCAACAGCTGTGGAGAGCAAAGCTTTGCCAAGTCTAATATCCATCTGAGACTTATTCTCAGGTCTCTTCATTACCGTCACAGCTGCCGCATGGCCGGGGTCAGTTTCATGATGTGAGAAAAAAATAATACCTCACAGTTGGTTCTCCCTCTCTGAGGCAGTTGTGCTGCAGTGTAGCGGAGTGTGCTGGTGAGTGATTCTGGTGGTTGGGCCTGCCCATCTCACCGGTGTTTTCATTTTCTCTCCGAGCCCCCACACTCCGTCGCACGTCAAAGATGGAGGAGATGGTGGAAGGCAGAAGACATTTCATTATCTTTATCAACAGCATTTAGGTCGCCAAGGCTGATCTCGAAAAGCCCCTGTTGCCTTTGGTGCGGAGTCGTGCGAGGACACGTTTGGGATGGGGAAGGGGGGAGGGAAGTTTGCTCTGCGGCACGCTAGCAGGTTTCAGCACCGCGTGTTTGGCGGACAGCTCCGCCAACAGGAGCTCTTTGTTGGACAGTCCACCTCCAAGCAATAGCTGCCAGTTCAGGAGATGGGGGGGTTTAATTTGGTGCTTTTTAATACTCAGGCAACTGGCGTAGATTGATTGCAGACATTATAAATAGATCATGAGGGCCACATACATTATAAAAATCTCATTTGGAGTCACTACTTTGGACTGGGACAAACTCGGTTCAGTGTACCCTCTAAACGACACCTCTTGCTTTGACCTGCAGTGCCACACAGTTGTCCCCAAAACAACTTTGTCAGGCTTGATTCCAGCTGCTGATTCTGGAGAGAAAATGCTAGACAATACATGACTGAAATTTAAAGAGCGCTGCAAGCACAAAGTCCAGCAAAGGAGACAAAGTAGCAAGTCTGCTTTATTCCACAAACAATACTGTGGTGACGTGGAGTGAAATGCTTCCGTGATGTGATTTAGGATATACGCATAAAGCGATTGTTAAAAATGGCAGTAGATCACTTCCTCAGCTCACTTGCCCCATAAACACTGGAGCTGAGAGAACCTGGACAGTCAATTCTGTGCTATTGTGCTCCTCATCTTAATGTTCCCGCCTTCGACTTGACTCGCTAGACTCCAAGAATTGTGTACGCCGAATTGGCAGTGGCAAAGGCTGCTCTTCTAATGGAGCTATCCCCCTGTTATCCTTTTTGTCTGTGACCTCAGGTTTTTCTTTTGTAATTGGATGCCGCTTCAGGGTAATAAAATATTTGCTTAAAAAAAAAGTCGTTAAGAGTAAATGAAAAGAATTGCATGCTCTTTCAACACTTTTTCAGCATTAATTTTTTTCCTGCACAGACATCAAATGCCCCTGAAATGTTTAGGGAGACATAATAAATAAACTGTCATCTGGGAGCAATAATTGCTCATATTGTGCACAGAAGTGATATACATGTTTCCCCTACACAGGCTATTTATTTACGTCATGAGGGTACTGTCTCTGCCATTATCATTTCATTATGGATGTTCCTCTACAATCAGTCAAGTCATGAAAGGAAATGCTTCTGCTGCATTCCATTCTGCAATTGATCCTTCCACAGTAGAAAAATGGAAATGTCCTGTGCACTATAGCTAATTATTTATCTTTTGTTAGATGTAGCTCCTTGTCAGCAAATCCAGCTCATTAACCGCTCTTTTAATTGGGTAATAAACCATGGTGTGGCCCAGCTGATGTCATAAATGGTGTTTGATTGGTTGATTGGTTGGCCTGACTGGTTGAATTTTCAAACTCTTTCTCCATGGTGAGGAGGAGTAGGGCTACTCTCAGAACAGAGGAAAGAAAAACCCTGTTGCGTGGGAAAACTTTATAACTGGCAGCTCAAAAGCTGCGCAATAGGGGGACTGCATGAGATCAGCCATTGGCTGCCTGGGGGCTGCTCGATTGACACTTCAGACGGGGTTGCGGTTCTGTTCGATTGACAACACCCCAGCGGGGAGAACACGAACAGAACAAAGGCGGCCTCCTGTTTCCAGTTACCCCCCTTTCCCCCCACCCGCAGCGAAGAAAGCTCCAGGCGATCAACTCTCTCCATGGGCAACACCCGTGTTGAATCCAAACCAGAAGGTTTGAAGTTTGAATGTTTGCAAACAGTGCCAGTTTACCCTTGAGGGAAACACTCAGCCTGAATTGATAGTATGTAGCTATACAAGTAGGTGACATCTGTAATGAAGCTCATGCAAACTGCTCTACATAAGGAAAGTTCTCATTGCTGCAGTGCAGTGTGTCTCACTGTCAGTTGTCCCCATTCAGGTTCTGGTGCCCAGCAGCCAGAGCAGCCTCCTCCTGCAGCCTCTGCTGTCAGACAACGAAGTACAAGGTGACAGTCACCCCGGTCTACGATGAAGGCTATGGTGTCAGCATGTCCTCTGTGGGCCGCACCCGTAAGTGTGTCCCCCTTTCGGCCTGCTTGGTGCCACCGCACTCCTGAAAAGCGTCCCCTGCAGAGTTCCCCTGATATGTGCAGTATGTTCACTCGAAACGTCTCATTTATAGTTACAGGACCTTAATGTCTCCTCGTGATCACGCTAGTTTCCCCTCATTACCTGTATGGTTAACCCTCAAGGTCCCCTCTTCCCTGTCCATGACCTTAAAGCATGGGTGTGATTTCATGGTTTCAGCATGCAGCATTGAATCTCCGCTGCACGTCGTCTGTACCAGACGCCCTCTGAATCTGGTGTAAACGGGCAGGACAAATATTGATTTTCTCCATTAATAAGCTTAATGAAAGCCATTCATAATACCAGCCTCTCTCCTCCCAGTAATGAGCCACTAAAACGGCTTTTATTTCCGCTGCTGCAATTGATTATGTACACCATTCTCTAAATTATTACCCCTGAAGGCCAATTTGGGATAGTTTCCTCTTTAGATTAAAAATTGAAATGTCACTGTGGATATATTTCAGATTGGAGGGGAAAGCAGCAGGCCAAAGGCAGGGCCTCTGTTCAGGCAAAACTCAATAAGAAGTGAATCATCTCCGCGAGGATCACGCTTGGGAATTAACTCCAGAAATTAATATCGAGCCTCCTTAATGAATGAAGTGTGCCTGCATGTATTACGAGAGGGCTTGGGTATATTTCCCCCCAGGGTGTTGTGCCCGGCAACACGCATTAAATGTGGGGGGCATGGGTTCTTCAAATGTGACTGGACCGCTGTTTTCTGTTTTTTGGCAGTGCCGCTTACCGCGCCCCGGAACCTGAGGGTGTCAGAGGAGTGGTACAACCGTTTCAGGATAACCTGGGACACCCCTCCGTCACCCACCATGGGCTACAGGATTGTTTACCAGCCCATCTCAGGTACATACTAGCCAGCTAAGATACCACACTGTCGTTCTCCATTGAGAGACGGGCGTCCAAGAAACATCATTTATGAGGAAATGAAAGCTTTTATAAGGGACAAAAATTTCCAAGAGTGTTGGAGAGGCGTTTGAGAGGGCTAGTGTTCCATCTGCAATTTTAGTCAGGCAGCGAACTGACCCCTTTATTTGGATGGGACAGCATTTGGGAAAAATATCACTCCATCCTGTTTTCTGTAGAAAATCCCCACAAACTTGGAAACAAAAAAAACCCACAAGTCTCTGTTTTCCATTATGGGCTCATAAAAAAAAGTTGGCGGGCATAAAAGAGAAATTGGTCCTCCACCTAGATTTAAAACTCTCTAAATCAAGTTAAGTGAGGACTGGAGACTGGAGGCTGGAGAAGCTGAAACCAGAGATGGGACAGGTCTGGCAGTGAAGTTGCCGTGATTTCTGGGCTTCTTTTTAGCCCCGCCCCTGTCTGTGCTGTCTGAGGCGTTTCCCCCCCAAAACCTGTGGGCCTTAAGGTTGGACCCTCGGAGGCAGTAGCTGGGGTTGGTGCAGTAACCACCGTAGGAGGTTCTGAGATCCGCCTGTCTCTTCTCCCTGCAGCTCCGGGACCCGCCCTGGAGACCTTTGTGGGAGACGACGTCAACACCTTGCTGATCGTGAACCTGATGAGCGGCACAGAGTACAGTGTCAAGGTCATTGCCTCCTACACCACTGGCTCCAGCGAGGCCCTCGTCGGCAAGGCCAAGACATGTAAGGTGGCCGCCGGCCCTAACGGGGCCTCTGCACGGTATCCACAAACATTACTGTGACATTCTAGCAATGTTACCATGTTGGGACGGCTGCACGCCACTACAGTACTGTGCCACAGCTGTGCCGACTGTGTCAGCTGAGGATATTTGTTTTTTTCTGTTTCGTTTCTCGTTGCGTTAGCCTTACAGCTTGGTGGTCTACGGTGTGATTCTGGTCTGGGCCCGTGTTTCAGTAGCCTAACCCCGAAAACTGGTCCTGACTAATAAAAAACCCCTGAACACTCCTGTGACCGTATTCCAACAGCGGCCCGTTTGTCCATCCGTCATCCTGACTGTGGGTCAAGTTGTGGCAAGACTACCGGGGGAAAAAAAAACAGGCTGTTGGAGCTTTGCACCAGTCAGACATTTTTGGCATATAAATGAGGACAACAGGTGCATAGTGGTGCAATTCATCATCTCGGGGGAGATGTTTTTAAACAATTATGGATCAGAAATATGGCACATTTATCCTTAACATAAGGCAGACGTATAAATAATATAAAATATATAAATCTAAATATTATGTATTTATTTTATATAATATAAAAATATCATTGATAAAAATGTAAAATAGTCATAAAAATAAAGACCCTGGCAACAAGTGAGAAGTAGCCTCAGCCCTGGAAGTAGGCACTGAAATGTTAGGCCATCCCTTCAGATCAGGCATTTTTCATTCATGCTCAAAGCTACAGCACCTCACACAGTGAGGTAATCCACATTCTTTCAAATGAACTTTTTTTTTAACTGACATATCTATTTTTTAACTGACTTATCTATTCTTATTTCCATCACACATTTCCATTCTGCCACAGTTTTTTCTTAAGATTAAGACACTGCAATGTCACCATGAGCGCTGCGCCTTAAATATTGCCTCTGTCACTCATATATTTGAGGTGCTGTTCTAAGGGACAGCACTTATTTAATATTCCGACAGAATGTGCAAGCAATAACATTCCTTTGCATATAAATATGATATCGCTGGGTGCGTCGCAGAGTAATATGCATCTGAGGTCGGCTTGCTGAAAGCGAATAGATTAGCCGCTCTTACAAAATCCCTTGGCCGTAGATCAGAAAAGCGCTGTCACCTCTGAAACAAGCGTAGCATTTTCACTTGAACCTAGGCACGAGCCCGGTGACTTGTAAGCAGTTTTGTTGAAGATACGGGTCTAAGTTTATCAGACCTCAGTTGTGCGACATTTCCTCTGTCTACATTTTATTGCATTTTCTGTGAGGTTATGGCGTATAAACAACACCGAGGTGTGACAATACTCACCTTTAGGGACAAGCCGTGACCACAGGGAGAGGCGTGCACTCTGACACAGAGCCTGAGCCTTAAACAGACCGCTCTCCCTCACATTCATTACAGCCCCGTGCTTAATTCACCATTACATTAATAGACATTATATATTAACATTGCTGTGCAGGTCTAAGGAGTAGTGTAAATATTGAATGTACTTTGCAAACTGAAATTTGAAATTTCAAGGAAATGTATTTGTTTTTCAACTTTGTTCAACAGCACCTGCTATATTAATTTAGAATCTGTCTGTCCGTGTGCAGGCTCTTACAATTGGTTGTACTAGGAAGCAAGAAGCACCTACTTGCATTATTCAAATGTGTCACCACTGTAAAGACGATCTACTGCATTCTGCTATAAGCCTTTTTCCAATCTCAGGGACCTTGTTGAGTTATTTTACAAATTTTTAACAAAAAATAAATGTGGATTTGCCTCCTTGCCAGATAGACATTTTTGGCCCTAAGTGTATAGCTGTTCTTTCTGAAGCTGAGACCAAAATGAAGATTATTCACGTCACAAAGTTTCTTTGCATGGAGCTTTGTGAGCCCTAGTGGCTCCAAGAGAAGCAGTGTCAGACTACTGAAAACGTCCGTCCAAATTCATCAAAGAGCTTTATGTCCCGGCCCGAGCCAAGAAAACTGACTGGCTCTCATTTGTTTATGATTTCTTGAAGTGATCCGACATTGAGCGGATTGTGAAAAATTATAATGTTGATTCCATTGTGCGTGCCATACCAGAAAACAGAACAGGGAAAGCAGATCCCACAGCTCCCTTTGTTTGTGATGGAGTTGAGAAGTACATTGGCAATGCTGAGGCCAGTGAACCCTGTGAGTTTTGCTACCGATAGGAAACATGTGCTGTGGTTTAGTGCTGCTGCTAGATATGTGCTCACCAAGAGAATGCTAATTCGGAAAAATTGTTTATTTTGCTTTATGTGTATTTGCTGACTTCTGCTTTTCAAGCTGAACCACTGCATTCCTGTTACTGAAGACAGCACAGCTTGCTTAGCTTTTGGAAGAATGGTTCAAAGAACTATCTCCTATGTGATACATATGACCAGTTTTTCAAAAGTCTTTTGTTTTATTTCAGTGTAAATAAACGTTTTCAGTTTAAAGATCCACATAGGTTTTTCTGCTGTGAAACAGGTTTGAACTCTGCTGTGTGCCAAATGCTAATATTCTAAGAACTCTATTGTTCATTGATCTATTGCTCATGTCGCACTGGCTCTATATATATATAGTTTGCCAACTGACAGCAGGAATGAGCACTGCTAATGCAGAAACACAGTCTTGTCTTAATGTGTTTTTTCCATTTGCTGTCAGCACTGTCTTCTCTGCTCTGCCTCTCTGAATGGAATGTTTAGGTTGACAGGTGGTCGTGTTCGGTCTTGGCTCCTGCGCCGTATTGAGATTAACACTCCTTTCTCTCTCTCTTTCTCTCCCCCCTCCCTTCTCCTCAGTGAAGCTGGGTGTGACCGACCTGAACACATACCAGGTGCGCATGACCACCATGTGCGCCCAGTGGCAGCCGACCACCGCATCCATCTACAGGATAGTCATCGAGTCGCTGCTCAGTGAGTACCCCACACTGGCCCCGGCCCACATGCAACATCCTCACAACGTTTGTGAAACGTTACCATGACCTTCCCGGTGCACAGGGCCAGCGTTTGTGTGCTCAGAGAGAAAACAGAACTCATGATTCAGAGCACTCATGACTGGGTTCCCGCTCACCATCTGGCTGCCTGAATGTGGGGAAAAACAATAAGCACACATTTCTGCTGAGTTCTGGGAGAAACAGACTAACTGGATTACTTGATTATCGCTTTCTCTGTTTTTTTTTTTATCCAGGATCAGAAATAGAATTCAGTCTTAGGGTGTTTTCCTACAATGTAAGTACAGACTTACTGCTGTTTGCCGAAGATATCCCTCACTCTGTTGGACATTTTGTTTTTAGGTATAGATATATCCATTTTATTCTAATGTTTAGTGTTTTTTAGTGTAATGAAGATGAGTGATACTATTAGTGGTTGTATACAGCACTTGTATGGTATATATCACAGGCATGAGGAGTAGGCATTGTGATTTTTTTTATCTGTCTCTGCAATGCAGAGAAAACAGATTTTCTGTTTTTTTCTTCCCATGTGTAACAGTGACTTACCTATACCTTGCAGCTTGATGTGCTGATGTATATCGCTCGTGTACGCTGACAGTGTTACTGTTCAGCTTTGGAGATAGAGATGAGATTTCATTGCTTTTCTCACTGGTGCTTTCAGAAGAGCGCGCTGTTTATCTCCAAATCCTCCAAGCCCCCCTGCTTCCTCTCTTTCTGTATGTATGTAAAGACAGCTCTGAGCGCGGGAGACGGGACATATTAAATGTAGATCCTGTCCTCCAGGCTTTCCGGGTGGCCATATCCTGCTGGCGTGGTATGTGCCTGGCTGGCATTACTGAAGCTAAAGCTCATATACACAGGCTGGGGGAGTGCTATAGAGGGATATGGGCGTGGCCAGCATTGCACTGTTGGGGTGTGTAGTTGTGGAGTTGTGTGTGTGTGTGTGTGTGTGTGTGTGTGGATGTGGGTGCATGCACGCCTGTCCTGCATACTTGTCTCTGTGTGTGTATGTGCGCACTTGTGTGTGTTTTTTTTACCTGTTTGTGTCCATGCATGGTTGTATGTTTGTGTGTGTGTACATGTGTGAGGTCTGGCCTGTGAGTTTGTGTGTGTGTGTGTGTGTGTGTGTGTGTGTGTGTGTGTGTGTTTGTATGTGTGAGTACTGACCCGTGTGCATGTGTGTGTATGTCCAAGATGGTTCCCTCTGAACCACACTGTGATTAACCAGGACGAGACCCACACCAATGATTTACATGTGCTTTGTCAGTGCTAGCAAGCAAAAAAATAAATCTGTTAGTCCATAAGGGAACTGCATGGAAATTACAGTAATAAGACTGAATTCAGTTTAAAAATGTGAAATCTGAAAGCAGAGGCAACTTCTGAAACTCCTTCGTTTTAGGTGTGTGTTCCTTTGAGCTTTTCCATCCAATCTCCCTGATCGTGCCACAGCCAGCATACCATGGCACAGAGCATCCCACAGAATGTTAGAGGAAAAGGATTTATAAGGGAAAGAATTCTCAGAGCTGTCTTTATGTAGCAGTGTTACCAACTCTTTGAAATGCTATTATCATTATTAGACAGATTACCACTAATGGCTTCAAGTTAACTAGCGAATGTAAAATTTCATAGGAAAGATCTGTAGGGCTCCACTTATTCTAGCAAACTGCTTTCTTCAGCATGGGAGATGTTTATGGTTTCCAAATGTCTGATGGGACCACACTGTGCCGTTTGTGTAAGCAAATACTTTTCTTTGTGAATTTCTTAAATAACCTCTTGCTGAGCTGGTCTGAAAATCTGGTCTGTAACTGTGTTGCACAATAGTAGTGGGCAATTTATACAAAAATTCTAACACAATTGGTTTAAAAATGATCAGACATATAACTCTGGGTAATTTTGGATGCTTCTCGCTCTTGGATCAGGAGCTTTGCGGCTCGTGTTATGATGTAAATTGGATTGAAAGTGTGTGAGCGTCCTTGCCGAATTTTTTTAAATGACTTCCAGACTCGGGATAAGTCTGTAGCAGGTCTAGGAAGAAAACTGTTGTCATGCTTCTGGAAATTTCTGACTTGATACAAAAAAAGACCCACTTCATTTTATATTGTCTCAGCTTTGCTTTGTCCTGGCCCTCCATGTCTCCAAAACAGGAGTTGCTCACACTCTCTCTGCTCACCGTTGTTAAATTACAGGGAAATGAAGATGTATGAAAGAAATCCTGCTTCTGAAAGTGAACACACGCTGTGGATGGGAAATATAATTCCTTCATGGCAGATGAATAAAATCCCTTGAAGGAGATTTTAAAAATTACAGTTCCAGGATAAAGGAAATGAGGGAGCCAGCCCTGCAGGAGGCCTCATAATCCGATTGGTCAAGGCCGTCTCTGGAAATTTGAATAATCATACGGGTCTTGCAGGATCCACAGAGCATAATGCATGGCTAAGATGCTCCTGCTAAGTCTTCTCCAGTAGGAGGTTATATTTAACGTGCTATGGGTTTTGTCCTTTATTGTGGCTGAGGGATACCTATTTAAAATAATTGTGGTTGAGAAGTTGATGAATTACTGCCATTAGTCTTTGTGTCACCACACGTTGTTTCACCGGCCTCCGCTCTGCCGTTGCTGGTCTGGAACTTGCCTCGGGCATTCCAGCTCTTCCCCTTCCATTGTTCCAACATGCTGATGTTGTGGTTCATCTAGGCACCTGGAATGGGTCTCTACAACATACAGCACCTAGTATGTAAAGAAACTAAGCAGTGATCAAGCACTCTTTTGAGAGCTGTTGACTCAGTGTGCCCTTGCTGCATCAACCACCCTCCTTATATTCATTTCCGTTTATTTATTATTAATGTGAAGCTCTATATAAACTAAGATAGTCACATCATATACAATATTGACTGCTTTTCAAAGGCAAACTGAGGTGGCCTGCAATGATTGATATTGTTTACATTATGTTGCATTATTGTTGTTTAGTTGCCCTTACCCAGAGCAACTTGCAAGGGTTACAATTTTATCCATTTATGCAGCTTGATATTTACTGAGGCAAAGCAGCAGTGCCCTAGAGTGGAATTGAACCAGCAACCTTTTGGTTATGAGCCTTGCTCCTTACCACTACACCACTGGACTCTACTGCCTGTTCATGGTCAGGAGTCGCCTAAGAACTTTGGCATTGACTGAAATGAGGCCTTTACAGAGACAATGACAAATCATTCAAGATCTCATTTTGCATAGTGTTCTGTGCCAATCAGGAAGCAGGAGTGAGTCTCTTTGACACTGCAAAAGAGAGTAAACCACTAGGTGTTACATTCACGTGTACACTGTGATTAACAGCCAGCAGGACTTGGTTGGCATCACCTGACCACGCAAAAACACTCAACAGAATTGTCCTTCCTTCCAGATGGACAGAGGCAGGAGGTGAACTTAGGGGGCGGGGCCTCCCGACACTGCTTCTATGACCTCACTCCCAACACCCAATACAAGATCAGCGTCTACACCCAGTACCAGGACATGGAGGGCCCCGCAGTCACCACCGTGGACAAAACACGTATGTACCTTTGGGGTGGGGTGGGGGGTTGGATCTCCGTGTATCTGTTCAGCTTAATACATTACCTCCTGGTAGAAGCAATTGTCCTCATTCTGACTGTGATATGTGCTTGTGTTGAGGTGCTGAGTGCCTTTGTAGACCCCAAATGCATTGCATTGTTATGACACAAATTAAAAACCGCAGCCTTTCAAAATTGTTATGCCTCCCCTGCGGGGGAATTGAGCCTTTGCTATTGAAAATAATTATTTTAGCGGCTGTACAGTAGGTGTGCGCTGCAGCAATGGAGCTGAAGGTGTGTTTGGGGAAGCAGGGAAAAGACGCAGCAGTACCCTGCACTTAAAACAAACCAGCAGATTCACTTGAGTAGTTGTGATACAGCACCGCAGGTGGAATAAAGTTCTGCTCTTTCGTGTTTACCGCTTACAAGTCCTGCTGTGCGCTAACTGCCTGTAATGTGAGAAGCAGTTGCTTTGTGTTTTTGTGTGTATCTTGGATAATGAACGCCTCCGATGTCTTAAAACTGTCACAATGTGTTTGGAAACAGTACCGTCTGTGTACAAGCCTATTTGTAGAAGAGCGTGGCTTAGAAACCTTACGCCTAAATTTAAGAACATCTCCGTCTCTTGGCCTGGTGTGGTCGCTCCAGAGACAAGCATGTTGAATGGATGCATTTACTTTGTGTCTGCTGCTAAGCCTCTTCTTGATGGCCTGTTTCTACCCATGGTTCATTTCCCCTCTAAAGTATAAAAGTCACTTAGTTACAACAATAACCAGGCAATGATGCAGCCCATTGGCAAGGCAATGAGGTGGGGAGAGCAGCACGTTTTTCTGTATGAAGGCACATTAATTTTCCGGGATACAGGCTGTGTTCTCCCGAGGGTCCATGGTGCTCTCTCACTGAGGATAGCAACCGGGAGGTAGCCCAGTCCTGACCACAATTTGTTGGTCTGGTTTCTTTTGCTTTCCTACCGATTTGTCACATCAGTGGGGGGGTGGACTCTAGTCCAGCGCAGATGGGAGGAAAGCATTAAACATTAAGAGCGGTTGTTAGTATGGTTAGCATGTGTGCATGTTCATGCTTTTCTGCTGGGCCAGACTGGCTTGCTTGCTCGTTCCCAGCTCGTTGGGCCACATCAGTGCGGTTCGACACCTGGAGCAGTGTGCTTTTAGCATTCATGCCTGGTGAACAGGAGTGAGGTGGATCAGACCTGTTTCCGCTTGCAAGTGTAAAGAGCTCCTTACTCCACCACTGTGAAATGATGTTTTGTGCTGATGAAAAAGGGAATGTGTCATGCTGTGGTCTTGATTTATGTGCATGTTGTGTCTTGTTCAGTTCCTGCTCCGACCGAGCCGCCAACCATGCCCCCCACGACGACCCCTGCCCCCACCATCCCACCCGCCAAGGAAGGTGAGAAAGAGCCCGTGTTCGAGTGCTTGTGCCCTGCACCCGCTCTGACCGACACAGGACAGGGGCGCCACAACCTTTATCATGAGCACATTGCTTGTGACAGGTGGCCTTTGCCTGCCAGAGTGAAACAGATTCACGTCTTCAGTTGTTTAGATGCTCGGCTCCTCTGGAATGAATATGGGGAGCTCATATTTTTCACTGGGTTTCATTATGCAGATCAAAGCTCCCTTTGTAACTCATGAGGTCTGAACCATGCTGCAGAAAATATTTTCCCTGGGACAGATCTAACATGAGGAATAATATGAGTTTAATTTAGCCAATAAACAGCGTAGGCGCAGAGTCAGCAAATGGTTTCAGAAGTTAGCATTTTTTTCATGCACATTGTACATCCAGCCGCTACACCAGGATGTCTACTATAAAAACAAATGGTAATCGTGACATAGAATAATAAAGTTCGTATGCCACTGTCGAGGAGTGGGTATTCAAGTGCAACCATAATGCTTGTATTGGCAATCAGGTTCAAAGCATGTTTTAAGTGATGGGCATCACATGCAATGTTGTAAAGCCAAACTTATTAATGCTGACTGTCTGTCAGTCTCTCAGAAGTATTAAGCAGATGGTCTTAGTGTCCACCAAATTTGCCTGTCATTAGTACAGGCATGCAATGGTCTTGCTGCTTAGCATTTGCTGTTAGGAAGGACTAAGTGGCCCTTGCTGGAAGCCTTCGGCTCCCACAAAAGTGGGCCCTTTGATTACCTTTCCTGTGGAGTTCTACTATGATTCTTAGTACTTAAAGCTAATTGAAAAGTACTCCCCGCTTGGAATCCATACAAGCCAGTGGTGGGAGCCCATAAATCTAATGTTATGGAATATTTACCCAAGAAACATCAAGCGATACTTTTATTTCCCTCCATGGAAGTCCAGCAATGGCCAAACGCGAATTCCCCCAGAGAGCAGCAGACTGTCTCTTCATAAAGAGCCACTGCAGATGGATTGGTGTTGAGGTTCTAAATCACACTGTGAGACACAGGGAAAAGCAGGGATCATTCCCAGCCAATGGAGTTCTTCCCCTACTAATCAGGCTGTCATGGTGATGCTGTTTCTCTCCTCCAGTCTGCAAGGCCGTGAAGGCCGACCTGGCCTTCTTAGTGGATGGGTCCTGGAGCATCGGTTCTGAGAACTTCCAGAAGATCATTGGCTTCCTGTACAGCACCACCGGGGCCCTGGACAAGATCGGGCCCGACGGCACCCAGGTCAGTTACCCAGTTTAATCACCCTGTATATTATCATTTTTATGTTTCTGTTTCATACTGTAACATGTGTTTCAACGGTTGTAAAATACACGTTTTCTAAGTGCAGTGTGTGGACAAGTCATTGGGGTTGTGTGGGCGCTGAGACTTTGCCACTGTACTCTTGAGCACAAATACAGTTGTGAAAAGCTCAATTGTACATTTCATGGCGTATAGATTTTAAAACTGAACGTGCTTTTCATCTTTTTCCTATGGCTGTTCATCTGGGATCTGCTGTGGTGGAAGGTCCAACATAATTATTGATTTCCTGCTTTTTTAGTATTTCAAGAATTTTCCACTAAGGAGAAAGATTTCACAGAGGAGTTTTACTGAGACGGTCCGCAGGTGTCCTGGTTTATGTTGCTACTCTCTGAGAGATCATTAAGACACCCGAAGGTGGAGAGATACTGGCTAGTGGAAGTAAAAAAGGATGGTAGCAAGTGCAGAGGGACATGAAGAAAACAAGGAGATGGGGTTGTTAAAAACAGAATTTGAGCACTCTGAACAGACGCAACTCAATACAGTGACGCTCCTGATGATTCACTTAAAACACAGAGGTGCAATCAGTGTGAGCAGCTGTGTCAGGCCCATACCACAAGACACCAGCTGATAAAGGTATAGGTGGAGGAGGAGGATGAGGGAGGGGAGGAAGGTGGTCCAATCACCTGAGCTGAGTGTCCCTGTTGTGCTTGTCACGACCGCATAAAACAGTGACACACATACATGATTCCTACGTAACCCATCTCTCTGAATGAGCCGTCATTTGTTGTGATGAGTCTATCCAAATTTTAAAATTGAGTGTTATTTGATATGGAAGATGGACGTGCATTTTTATTATGGGAGTTGTTTTTTTCTCTCAGATGTGGGCAGTGCTGTCTGAGATGGCTTGACTTCTCTGTGATTCAAGCCCTCTCCCCTCACCACCTCCTGATGCCATGAGGAGCAGAGGGGGAGGTCTGGAAGGGTGATTGGGCCTAATTCATTTCCCTCTGACCACAGCAGGCTGCTATAGCATTATCAGCGGGGGTCCAGATTGGGGCTAAGGCACTCACACACACAGGCACGTCAGGTGTGGTCATCACAAATGCGCCCTTCAGTGTCTGTGTGTTTGTGTTTGTTTTTGCACCTCTGTTTGATATTCTGGTAAACAACATCACTAAATCCAAATCGTTCCATTTAGAATCTCCAACTGAAGAACTGTTTCTGCTCATAGGTTTGTGGTATTTTTGGACATCCCTGGTTCATAATTTTCTTAATGTTTCCATGCACTCTGTCCAGTCCTTTTTTTTAATTTCCACTTGGAGCCAGCCATTGCCTTTGCCATTTTGTGACATTTTTATGATCTTTCAGAGAGGGGTTAAACAGACAAGGACACCTTTGAACCCCATCAATCAAAAGGCTTTGCAACATCTTCTTCCTCTGTAGAAAAACCTGGTGAACCTTTAAAAATTTGCATCTGATCTTAAACCGTGTCAGATCACAGATGGACCAATCAGAGCCATTAGAAAAGCCGCAAGCCTGGCCTGTGACCTCATGGTCCTCATTTGCTCATTGGCCAAAGCGAAAACACCGTCTTGGTACCCAAGCCCAAATATGGCGGAAAACTGCCAGGGATAGAGAGCATTAGTGTCAGCAAGGGAGTCTCAGCTAGTGTTGTGGAGCAGCACCAGATCAAACCCCCACCCCCAGCCCCACCCCTGCCCCGTGAGAGCCCATTAGGTGAAAGCGGCCCATGTCTAGACACAGTGAGGAGAGCCCATTGATCATCATAAACCCAATCCCCCCCAACACCCCCTGTCCCCCCTTCTGCCAAACGCGGTGCAGTGACGCGGGGGGCTGGGGGACCCTCGGACTGCAGCTGAGTGTGGAGGAAAACAAACCTCTTCAGTTGTGCCTCTGCGTCGGAGCGACAGAGCTGCAGAGCTGCAGAGCCACAGAGCTGCGGGACTGGAGTAGAGGAGAGATTAAGCCTAATGGGTTCAGGCTGAAATAGCCTGCGTTTCAGACAATCAAGCCTTCAAAGGCAGATGCCGCATTCCGCCACGGTCTGGGGAAAGAGGACGTTCAAGAGAGTGCTTGGGAGCGGGAAGGACCCTGCAGGGGAGGGCAGCAGGCCTTCATTTCCACTGGCACAGGACTGAAAAAACATAGGGCGCTCCAGGTATCACAAGACCTCAATCTGCAGGGCAGCAGAGTGGTGTAGTGGTAAGGGCCAGTGCTTGTAACCCAAAGGTTGCTGACGACACACTGTTGCTGTACCCTTTGGCAAGGATGCCTGAACTGCCTCAGCAAATATGCAGCTTGCAATGTGTTTATGCAAGTTGCTTTGGATAAGAGTGTCTGCAAAGCAAGTGAAATAATAATAAGAGCACTTCTTATAATAAGAAGAGTTCTTGTGATGTGTCATACTAATATTAATAATACCAGTGCTTCTTACAATAAGAGCATTTTTTATAATAAGAGCAGTTCTTGAGTGTAATAATAATATTAATAATAGTAAGAGTGGGTTCTTATAATAAGAGCAGTTCTTATTATAAGAGGGATCTTGTAATGAGCGTAACATTAATAATAAGACTGGTTCTTCTGCTCTGGCAGGTTGCGATTGCGCAGTTCAGTGACGACGCCCGCACAGAGTTCAAGCTCAGCGCCTACGATGACAAGGAGGCGCTGCTGGACGCCGTGCAGCGCATCTCATACAAGGGGGGAAACACCATGACAGGCATGTATCGCGCTCCCCTCCCCGGGGGCTCTGAGGGACGGAGAAGGGGCAGGACCAGCTGTCAGAGAGTCTGCTCTGTCTCTGTCTGTCTGTCTGTTTCTCTCACTCTCTTTTGTTTGTCTATCTTTTCTCTCTGTCTCTCTCTTTCTCCCTCTCTCTCTCTCTCTCTCTCTCATCTGTCTCTCTCTCTGTCTTTCAATGTCTGTCTCTCTTTCTCTGTCTTTCTCTCGCTCTCTGTGCTAACTATGATTTAGGAGGAGGAAACAGGCGCCTTAGCACAAACAAGACAGAAGGCTTACTGGCAGGCCGTTCTACTCGGCAAGGAAAGGTTTTATTTCACGTCTGAACATTTTTACGGCTAAAGCTGTCTTTTCGAGGATTCTCCTGTCAGGATGCCTTTCACATATTCCTCCATTAGTCACTACCACAAGTGAAAATGTACCAAATCAATCCTGACAACTTGAGTCGAGCGATAGAAATAGCACATGTGTTTATATATAAATACATAGAGATATTTTTTTCCCATTTAAAAACCTTGCTGTCTGATATTACAGATATTTTTGTTCTTATTTCCTTGCCTGTGCCTCCATTCCTGTGGTATATTGGAGCCTCGGCTGAGGGGCTGCCAAAAATGTGTGAATATTTACAGTCGTTAAATGAAACACCTTGCATGCTCATGGCGGTTTTGAGATTAGTGCGCATGGTCGTGGTGGGTGGGGGAGAAAGAGAGATCTCTATCCTCACCAACCAGGGATAGCCCCTACCCTTAGCGCCACCCAGCTGTGGAGATGTTTTTCCAGGCTGTTTTTGCTGGCAGCGGCTGCAGTCTCTGCGGATGGAACGCGGTGGCTTTCTGGAGGCTTCCGCGTGAGCCCCGGTGTAACAGCACTCCGGGCCCTCCGTGTGTGGAGCTGCTGCTGTCCGCCGCGTGTAACCAAACATGATTTGGCCCTTATCCCTGGCACACGTTTGTTCATTAAGGGTTTCGTGGCTTCTCACTCAGAGCTGAAAATGATTGATTCACAGGAGCCAGGGCATTAGGCCTTAATCCCTTTATTTTCACGAATTCATATTTAAAGGATAAAACCCAGGGATCGAAATGATTGGCTCCAGCCTTCAGTTGCTGCCTTGTATTTATCTGGCGGGAGAACAACACCTGATTAACCGCCAGCCTTGCTCGGGCGGTGCACTTCAGCGAGATGTGGCAACCTGAGCCCTCACAGGGGCCAGCCAAAATGAGCCCTGTGTTCTGTGTGTGACATGGGGATGGCATGAATGTGATAAACTGGTCTCTTCAGAAAGGATCGCGATTTGTCCAGTGAACCCACTGACATTAGCAAAGCAAAGTCTGGTGTCAGAAAAACACGCACCTGGATGATTTATGTAAGAAATAACTCTCTGTCCATTCTTCGAGGTTCTGTGTGCGCCCCCAAATGCTTTTGATTGATGACTCGGCAGCCGGCTGAGGGCCCTCGTTCTGTGCGTCCCTGGGATCGCCCCCCTGCGCACAGACACAGGCCGCCGCCTCCTCTCCTTGCTCCGGCACCGTTGCATTTTCAATCCAGCCCATTTGTTTTAATGAGATTTTAAAACAGATATAGCTTATGAATTCAAAGAGCGGTGTTTACTCCGTCGCTCCGTCGTTTGTCTTTTTCGACAGGCGGCCTAATAAAAGCGTGAAGGGACAGTCTGGGGATCAGACGAGGCCCGGCCGCAGCTCAGATTCAATTTGCAGCAATCCACTCCTGTGATGTTCTCGCCCCGCGCCTCCGTGCGGCCACATATTTTATTCAGAGGCCCGGGGAAGATGTTCTCCGCGTGCTAACCTTAGACGTTATGGGGAGATTAGAAATGGAAATTGGAACAGGGGAGACTCGGAGTGATTTCTGTCTGTTTGACTTCTTCGTGCTCGTGCCACTGCTCATTAGAATCTCTGCGTGACATTGTTTTTCATTTATCCAAAGCAGCCGAGTAAAGGGATGGCCTGCGCAGTGAGGTGCCAGTTGCTCTCTCTCGAGCTTCGATCAACTGCGTTCTCGCCCGAGTCCAATGGGCGCGTTTAGTTGGGCTCTTGACTCCAGGGCCACATACCAACTTGTGAACTGGAGTACATTCAAAACAGAAAACGTTCAGAGGAAAATGTCTCAAGTGGCCACGCTAAAGTGTCCATCGTCGAAGCTCAGCAACTGTAGTCCACAAATAAACCTGTGTTTCCAACAAATGGGGAATTTTTGCTGCTTTGATCTGCGTGTCTGTTGCTTATGAGGGTGTGTGGGTGATCTGCAGCGGATGGTCCCTGTGATCAAAACAGGTAGTGATCCTATCTATCTCCCACCGGCCTTCTCCCCCTCCCTCTCCTTCAGGGCGGGCCATCAAGCATGTGAGGGACAGTGTCTTTACCGCGGAGGGAGGCGCGAGGAGGGGCATCCCTAAAGTCCTGGTGGTGCTGACCGATGGCCGGTCCCAGGACGATGTCAACAAGGTCTCCAAGGAGATGCAGATGGACGGTGAGTGGCGCGGCGGATCCACACTCACGTGAGTCAGGGCCCTTCGGTGTTAGTCCGGGAGGACTGCGGCCCACAGATTGCTGGGAACCCTGCGGGAGCGCCTGGCTCCAGGAGCAGAGCTGATTGTCTACTAATGTAAAGCAGCAGCATAGACCAGATGAGGAGGGAAGCTACATTTCCTGGTCCTTTCCAAAGATATATCTCAGGAATCAGGAGTGGTATTTTTTGGGTTGATAATAATATATGGACATTAAATAAATGAACAGTATATTCAATTTACTTTAAATACTTGAATAATATATTTAACGTAACTTTCCGTTTATATAGTTTATATAGATTGAAAATATTAGTGTATTAATATCGCTATGTTTATTTCTGTATATTTAAATTTTAAGTACTGTAAGTATATGTTTAATGTACTGGAGCCTTAGCGCTCCAGAGGTTTTAGTGGGTAGAACTCTCATCTACTCATCTACTCTTGCAAATCTTATTAGTTACGGCCTAGAACGCCAATGGTATGGTTGTGCTCCAGACACGTCCCCTCACTTGGCTGACAGAAGTAAGAGCCTTGTATGTGATGGAAAGAATAACTTATTAATTCTGGAAAGTTTGTGAAAGAGTGGGCTCCGGTTATGAGTATATGTCATACATAATACATATGAAAAAATGTATCCCCCATTTTTCTTTTCCTTGCTTTCTTCAGCCTTTGACACCATATTTTAATTTCTATTTGGACTGCCTCTGGAGTGTGGGTGTAGAAAATTTGGTTTGCAGTGCACTATTCTAGTTACATAAGCTAACTGGCATTAAGCCATATTAGTTTGAGAAGTCTTTTATTTCTTTACACAAGCATGCATCTCACAACAGAAAAAAGAGAGAGGACATGTTGCCAGGAGGTTGGGTGTTCAGATCTTGGGACACCACTGCTAAACATGGATAAAGGTGGATAAAGGTATTAAACAAGGTGTAATACAGCATCTATAAAGGGGTAATATGTAATGTACAGGCTTGGTGGGAAGCCTGGCATGAGGCTGTCAGCTGTGCAAACACAGAGCTGATATGATGCAGTGGGTTATTCTACATACCCGGCCAGCCCTCATTCTCCTCCTCCCCTCCTCCTCCATCTCCACAGGTTACATCATCTTCGCCATTGGCTTCGCCGACGCCGACTACGGGGAGCTGGTGAACATCGCCAGCAAGCCCAGCGAGAGGCATGTCTTCTTCGTGGATGATTTGGACGCCTTCAAGAAGATCGAGGAGCAGCTGATAACATTTGTGTGCGAGGCAGCCTCGGCCAGTGAGTGCCGCGTGGTTAGCGGGAACTGACTCCAAATCTGTCAGCGTGATCCCAGTCCTGGGAGACATGCAGCTTTATGTAGATATGCTCTTATTATGTAGTGCATTATGTAGTGCAGAGGAAGATTATGGATTCTCAGACAGAGGGGATACAGCAGCTAAACAGCCCATAAATATTTATTACAATTATTGTTTTTGTAACTGCTATTGTTATTATTGTTATCATAATTTTGTGATGACTTATCCAGAAATACAAATAATGCAGTCAGTCAATACATATGAAAGCACAAGGCTAAATGAGAGTCCATAGGTGGAAGACTGGGGCATCAGAGGGGTAGGAGGATTTGACAGGTGGTGGCATTGCTGCTGCTCTGGGACCAATAAGCTAGGATTGGGATAATTAGGAACATATTAATAGGTTGAGGATTCTGAATGGAAATTTGTGAAAGATTGAAATTGATTGATATTGACATTGACATTGATCCATATTTGTATTGTCTTGTTCTTATTTACATTTGTGTCCCTTCAGCCTGTCCAGCTGTTATGATGAGCGGGAAGACCCTGGCAGGTAAGAGGTGGGGTCATGGTCACGGTTGACGTCCAATGGGATGCAGTGCACAGTGGCTGCTCTATAGCAATCTACAGCATAAGCTGTGCCGGCTACATAGCTGGGTGTACAGTGATGCTCACATTGGCAGAACACCACAGCATTCAGTCACCTGCTTACAAAGCTGCCATGTGATGGTCAATATGAAAAAGTCTTTTGCATTTGTTTAGCTCATACTTCCTGTTACACCCTCTCTTTTATAGTGCTATATTAACTGCATTATGTCCCTCCCTATCCTAGGGTTCAGGATGATGGAGATGTTTGGGCTGGTGGAGAACCAGTACGGCAGCGTGGAGGGCGTTTCCATGGAGCCCGGCACGTTCAACAGCTTCCCCTGCTACAGGCTGCACAAGGACGCCCTGCTCTCCCAGCCCACCAAGTGTGTGTCTCGCAGTGCCTCCTCCAACAAGTCTCCCCATTACAGAGCCGAGGGCTGAAAGCAAGGGGCCGAGGGCGTCTCGGCCAGCTGAGCAGGAGACAAAGACCAGACCGCTTTAACTCTGCGGTTAACGTTGCGCTGAAGGCTCCTCAAAGAGTGCAGATTTACTGGCGGAGAAAGAGGCCACGAGTTTGACTCTGAATACACATGAAGCAGTGTCTGGCTCGTGTGTGTTTGGGGCGTCCCTCGTCTATGACGGATACTCTGCTGCCTGTGCTCAGGATAATATTTAGATTTGGCTTGCTTTCATGTCTTCCGGGGAGAGATGTTATTGCAGGGAAGAATTTTAGCACCTTGAAATTGTATAATTTCTTCTCTGTGACCTGCAAAGGCCTCGCTTCCCCCTCCCAAACCCACATCAGTTAGATGTATCGTATTTTTGCTGGGTCCTTATCACGTTTCCCCCCTGTGTGAAACTGGCCAAGCATAATTAAGTTTTTTGAAAATTTGGATACTAAATCTTTGGGTACCCTTCAAAATTATGTTGCAAATGTCAACCTGAACTAAGCTGTTTATAAGTTGGAGTCACAGGGAAAGGAAAAGACACAAACTGCATGCCTGTTTGCAGTGATTGACACATTGCTTGTTTATTTAGCAGACCTCCTTGCCCAGGATGGGTTACATGGTATATAGCTTCACCAATTTCCCATTTATACAGCTGGAAGAGGTTGAGTGCCTCATCTGGGGTTTGAACCTGCAACCTACTGGTTACATACGTGCTTCCCTAATCAGTACACAATGTTCCCTCCACTGTATACCAGGTATCTCCACCCCGAAGGCCTTCCCTCAGATTACACCATCACGGTGCTGTTCCGCCTGCTGCCAGACACTCCCCAGGAGCCCTTTGCATTGTGGGAGATTCTCAACAAGGAAAACGATCCCCTGGTGGGCGTAATTCTGGACAGTAAGTATGGCGTCTGTTTCAACACCCCTGCTGGTTTCAGGAAAGCTCAGGAGCTGGCAGAGGAAGGCTGATTGCACAGTGAAATCCTCAGATTTAACAATCTGTGGATGGAATGTTTTCTTCTTCACATTGTTTCTGTGCAGTGGCACAGTTGAGCAGTATGTTTGTATTGAAGATTAAGGAGGACAGATGCTGAATTATGTTGGTGGCATGATCTGGGACATGCCCCCTCTGTTCTTCCTCATTTGCCTGTTGTAATGTAATCTGAAGCTTCAAAACCTTGGGTAAAATTAGTATCTGGGCATGTTGCAGAATCCATTCATGTTAGACGTATACCAGCACTCGCTCATCTCACACTGCAATCATGAATACAGAAAATACTGTTTAAGTGACCTGTCATCAAAGACTGACGAGCAACCTGTGTCCAACATTAGATGGCGGGAAAACCCTAACCTTCTTCAACTACGACTACAAGGGTGAATTCCAGACTGTGACGTTTGAGGGGCCTGAGATAAAGAAGATCTTCCATGGCAGCTTCCATAAGGTCAGTGCCTCTCCTCTGAGCAGCAGTGAGTCCACAGGCCGCAGCCCATCGAGGCGTCACCTCACACTTCATCAAACAACACTGTCACACAGTTTACCAAAAAGCCGTTCGGCCTCTCAAACATGAAGGGTCTGAGGATCTCCAGAAATGTCCAGAGAAAACCATTCCAGCTAATGGACGTGTAAGCCCATCCCTCTCCTCACAGCAGTCCATACCAGCCCCTGAGGTAGCCCTCCATCATGCCTCTCTCTCACTGCTGCTGACAGCGGAGTTAGAGGAGGCTGAGCGCATGCTGATGTGTTCACGCCATGCTGTGCTTGGTGGTGTGAGACTGGGTGCTGGAGGAGGCCTGCCCCATCGAAGAGGGGAGGCATTGTGCACTCCAACGCTCCGACGCCCTGCCATCCGCAGTCACATTGCACAGCTGTGCCTCCGCATTTTAACCCATCCTCAGCGGGCCACTTGCTTGACGAACAACGGCCTTTTCTGGCTCCCATGATTCAAAGCGGTGTGCTGTAATCATGAAAGATGTACTGGTTACTGGCTTACTGTTTTATTGAGGAGAGGGAAAGTTAATGTATATACCACATATAAACTGAATATTCCAGTTCGTTCATATTGCAGACTATTCATTGATTGGATAGATGTTTTGTAAGCAGGTATCATAGACTGCAGGAAACATGGCTCCCACGTAGCCCAAGAAAGGACTCACACCTAGCCCAAGAATACTAATAGTAGTATTAGTGTTGCTTGGGACACTCACCTACTCAGAGTGGTTTATGGTGCATCAGATAACAGCATAATAGAAAACTTACTCCAGAATAAAAGCTGATATTTCAATACATCTAAAGCACATTACACATATTCAAATGAGAAAAAAGCAACATATATGTTAGGAATTAAACGCTGTTCAGGTTTAAATATGCTGATGATCAGTCCATGCAAATGGGAAACTGTAGTGTTGAAAAAACATGTTAAATTTTAGCTTCACAGAAGTGTTTATGAAACAAATTATATGGGCCTTTTAATTTGCTGTGTGAAAAATTAGATGAGTTACAGCACATGAAAAGGTCTTCTCTTCTCCACCGCAATAACCGAAGCCGAGACGCGCACGCATGTTTGATTCTGCGAACCCAGTAATAAGAAACACATTTCAATCACTCCTACTGTGGCAAGAAGGGCTTTAGAGTTTATCTGCTCCCAGCTGAAACTTATTTTCAAAATGTAAACCCCATGTAGTGAAATTGGCATTCTGAATATCGCTGACCCGGGAATAAAGCTCTGGCGTTTGAATTGTTATGACAGCTTTTAAACAAACCCTGGCTGGAAGGCATCCCTATAACGTGCGCCTGAGAGGAGGAGGTCACCCGTACTTCTGCGGAGCCTTTCGCCACCGTTTCTTATTGAAGAAGTGTTGGGCCCATTGAAATCTGTTCCATTTTCAGCGAGCGATGGTATCTGGATGTGTGTAATGGGATAGCGCCGGGGCCGAAATGAAGTGAAAACGCTGACGTTGTGCCGTTGTGCTCGTACATACGCGCCCTGCGCTGCTCGCCTTGCGCGCCACTCTTCCAGCACATTCTGTCTCAGGGTGTTTACGATTCAGCAGACAATACGCTGATTTCGTCTTTTTTATATCAACAATTTAATATGTTGAAGTTTGGATGAGAGTAGCCTCGTCTTTGAGCCTAGTGTAGGTACTTTAAAATTAAAATATCATTCAATTGCGTTTTCCACAGAAGAGTGACTGAAGCGTGTAAGATGATTGCGCCTGACTGTATCTGTGTTTTTAAATACATTAGGGTAAAAAGCATATTTCTTATTCTTATTCTTATTTCTATTAGTAGTAGTATCACCACATTCTTGTTCGGGCAAGGAAGAGGCGAGGAATGCTTTTCTTGTACATGTTCCCAGAAAAAACTATCAAAAGACCAATCTGTTTAAAGGTAATTTGCAGAGAAGATGTTTACTTGAAGGCCTCAATAAATCCTCAGTTTCAGGGTTGACTCTCAGATACTAGTTGGTGGCAAGCACAATAGCAGCCTCTGTCCTTACCGGTGAAAATGTGGCCTAGGAAATGAAGTCTCTCAGACTACCCGAATACCCCGAAACTGAGTCAACAACGAGTCGTGCTCATCGCTCACCGAAAAACAACATTTACAATCAGAGGTCATAGATAGAAAAAGCAAACAAATTTGCTGCACGTTAGTGGGCGGCAAGAATTTCAACAGTGGCCAGTGCATTAAGAATTCAATGCACATGGTGAAAAAGGCTAATTCATCATGCCAGCTATGGAGTTATACCAATATTGATCAGGGGAGCGATCTGACCCATGAGGCTCAGTGGGAGAAGGCCGCATTGACTTTTCATTCCTCTCCTCACCCAGCCTCTCTGAACCTCCTCATCAGAGCCGCTAATTCTTTATGCCATTGTCTGTATTCACAGTGATGGGCAAAAACCCGCAGCAAAAAGCCCTACTAAATGGATCCGCTGTTCTTGCTATTACAGCAGTTCAGCTTTTCATCAAATGCAAACCGTTTAATTAACCCGGTGATGTAGGCATTTATTTCTGAGGAGTGCATTTGTTTATTTCTCCTGAGGGCAAGAGAGCATTTGAAAAATAGCTTGGTGTGGTGTTTCTCAGTAACAGAGTGGAGCTGAACAGTCTACAGCGTGATTACTGTAAAGTCTGGCTGTCTCGTCTACAAGCTTGGATCTGGAACAGACTCTCTACTGTGAACGTCTGACACCTCTGATATGAACACGGAAAGAAGGGGCCCACTCAGCTATTGAAAATTGAGTTCCCGTCCAAAACTCCATTAAGGAACTCAGCAGAAGTCGTGGTTTAAATTGATTTTGACATTCAGATATGGACTTTACCTAGCATGAGTTTAGCTTCATCATTTTCTGCACTGTACGGCGTACTGTTTTGGGAAATGATGTCTCCAAGTCTTTCACCTGACCGCACTATAGTGTTACAAAGCTGTCCTCTGAGCTCCGGATGACCCTGTCTGTGATACTATCGATGTACTGTGAGTTTTGCAAGCAATTATGTCATCCAGATAAAAAAGAAGACAGAGATACTATCGTGGGGAAAAAGATGTCATCTGCAAGGTGGGCTTGTTTGAACAGGCTGTCCTCAGTTCAGTATCGGCAATCTGGTGGAAATGCTAAACTACCAAATGGAGATGAAATAGGTTACAATAAAGACAATTTAAAACATATGTAATTAAAGGTAGATATACTACCTGTGGTGTATAATGCATTAATATATGTCTGTGTTTTGTATTGGATTTTCTCCTGTTTTTACTGACTTTGGATGTGTGAATTGACCAGGTCGTTGCTTGATTCAACACCACAGGAGGGAATTGCTGTAGCAAGACATGTGTAGTACCCACTGCTATTTTTAACTCTAAGCTGTACAGTGCACTGCAGGAGAGTTTGCATAGTTCATATCTCACTGACTACAGCTTAGTAAAATAGAGAGGCCTGGTGAGTCACTAGGGGGTGCTGATAAAACAGTACCCCAAGGAATCCGGGCCAATGTAAGTCACTCAGCCCCAGCAGGATGAAGCCAATTATATCACACCACTGCAGACATACTCAGCTGGTGACTCAACCCAGACAGCTAGGCTAAATAACTCATTGTGGGCAATCAGACTCATGATGCAGGATATTGTCTATGGCTGTGTCTCAAATCACACTCTAGCATACTGCTTACTAATTGGCTGCATGGTACACATGAATAAGTATGTTAAAACTCAGAATGCAACAATTTTGAACGTACTTCTCTGTCAGAATTCTAAATTAATGAATTTTGACGTTAGCTACAGTGAAGGCTAGTGAGCTAGGTACATTGTTTTGCTTGCATAATAAATACTGCAACTGGTATGTTAAGTTACAAGACAGTACATCAAACGATTGATGTTAGCATAACACTGATAATAAATGTGATATTTGTCATTAGAAGTAGTTGTTTGCTGTCTAGCTGCTTGTGTGCTGACTACGCACACCTGTTCAAATTGTCTGCCTTTACTTGCATTTTTTGACTCCTCCATAAGCCCTAACCCTTTAATTTTGTAATGAATTTTGGGATATTTCAAGCATAGTACACTATCCATTGTATCAGGTGTGAGCGTACTAGATGGCTCTAAAGACCATCACTGATGGTGGTAGTGTGGTGTAGTTTCCATGCCAGTCAATGGTCAGTCAATTTTTACTTGACGAACAGCTGTGAGGCAACTTCCACAAAGTGTATTACAGAAAAGGAAAGCAAAATTCTAAGAAATACGCCATATGCAACAGAATGAAAAAAAAGATGAAGAGAATCATATGTAAAGCTAACCGCTTTAATGCTGCCACTGGTAAACCCAGGGTAAACAGTTATACACATAGACACGTGCACCTGTGCACAGTACCTTCAAAGCCTTGTAAAACCCTTCCCCACAGCTCCACATAGCAATCAGCAAGACCACTGCGAAGGCTGTGATCGACTGCAAGGTGGTCGGGGAGAAGCCCATCAGCGCCGCAGGCAACATCACCATGGACGGGGTGGAGGTGCTGGGGAGGATGGTGCGCTCCCGCGGAAAGAGGGATAACTCCGCCCCGGTGAGTGACACAGGGCGACTCCCCTCCGTCCAGCTGAACCGCAGACCAGTGGCCTTTGGCCTGAGGCCTTTGCTCCCATAAGGTCCTGAATAAAGTGGCCCTTGTTCCTTCTCGAGTGGCCACTTTGTTCTTATTCTGAATGGGAATTGTGCAAAGGGCAACCATTGCTCAGGGTCCAATGATAGCCCAGGAGGAGTTTCTGCAACCTCTTCACTGGAAGTACTTTGCCCTGCTAGCAAATTCTTGTTTTCTTTAGGTCTGAATCTGGAAGTCAAGTTTTTTTTACATTTGTATAAGGAATACTCTGTAGATGAATCCTGCAAGAAAATTCATTCTATGAGTAATGCTGTAAGTTTACATGCTTTTTTTCCATTAATTAATCTCAGCTTCATGAAATTTGAATTTTTAACAAATCCCAGTCTGGTAAAACCCATACAGCTGCTCTTAAGCTGTGCTGGATCTTCTATCATGGGAGCGAAATGAGGTGATCGCATTTTGCTTGATATTTCTAATTAAGCAAAGTGAATGATACGTAATTGCATTCTGAGTGCACCAGAATTTTCGGGGGTTTGATCCAGTAATTGGATCCAAAGTATGACCCCATGTAAAACTAAGCTGTATAAATGAGCCTAACAACATACACAATTAGCTCATTGTTATTAAATCACAACAGCATCGTGTGCTGCCAGAGCGCTTTCAGCATGAAACAGATGCTTCATAATGATATTTTGCATTCTCAAGGGCATGCAGTAAAGGTGTGCAATGGGGGTTATATTGCAGTCATAATGTTTATTGTGTGTGGGTGCATGTGGTGGTGTGTGTGTGTGTGTTTGTTGTTTGTGTCCTCAGTTCCAGCTCCAGATGTTTGACATCATCTGCAGCACCTCGTGGGCGAGCCGGGACAAGTGCTGTGAGCTCCCGGGCCTGGTAAGAACCAACGCTGACTCTGTTCAAACATTTGCTGCCTCACCAGATTTTGTTACTGCATCAGAATGTTCTACCATACCAAAAAATAACCTAATTTCATATAATTTAATGTAATATTAATATTGATTTTGAAGAAAAAATATTTATTTACTGAATATAATGTAAAATACCAGAATTTTGACAGTTTATAAGCCATAGTGACTGACTCTCAGTAAGCACATATGTGCAAGTACCCACAGTCTGCTCTGTAGCATGAGTTGTTAAGTAGACCGAAATGTCACATCACCGGAAGTACACATCACTGTGCACCCTGCTCTGTCAGACAGCTGGGCAGACATAACTCAGAGCACACAGCGGGACTCAGAGATGCAGGGGTAAAGTGCGTGGCGGATCTGTGTATACATGTGCATCGGGCAAACACACAACCTCCTGCTCACCGGCACCCACTCCATCAGTCAGACCCCCACTGCCGACAAGGGTGTTGCTGTACAGAATGAAATCACATCCTGTCAGTCACACGGCTTCCTGACCTTGGGAACCACGGCCGAACGGTTTGGACAGACATCTGTTTGGACTTTCTGGATACATACTTGGCACCCTGAGAGGTGTTATTAATTGGAAGAGAAGACAGGCATTATTTTAATGATTTCTGTGCAACTGCTTTGCCAGAGAGGTGTGATGTGTTTTGCTGCTCGGGGCTAGAGAGAGGATTCTTTTCACCGCTGTTGAAAGAGTGCTTCCTAAAGCAGATAATGCTTCAGAGCAGACGCTGATGCAGAGGTATGAGAGAGACCTCCAGTAGAGAGAATTTTGCCCTCCTCCTGACGTGATCTTTTCGCCTCTTTTAATCTTTGATGAATTTTATATAGAACATGCTGCAGGAAAACCTTTATCAAGATACCAAAGGAGCTTTTCTCTTTTATTTTTAACACAAAATCTTCAGTGCACAAATTCAAGAAATAAGATGCATAGCGGTAGCCACAGTACACCACCCTCCAGTCCCCCCCCCCCCACAGCCCGACCCCCAGCCAGATTTCCCCAAACCATTTCGTATCTAATAACCCCTTCAGAAAAATTCTAATCTTCATTACATTGCAAGATTTTTCTGAGGCTTTATTTGTAGACACATAAATACGTGAAGCGACACCCTTCTTTTTGCCTCTTGCACTTGAGATATTTCGCCGAGGGTGTGTCACCAAGCAGGAGCCCCACCGACACACTGTACAGTACAGAGGGAGCGCGACCTGGTGATTCATAATGAGCTTTCAAGTCCTGGAAACTATGAAGACCGCGCCGACTGAAAATGTGTTCGAAATTATGGGTTCCTTTATTTTTCCATTGAGGAAACGAAGATAGTGAACTGCAGAAATCCAGAGCACTGTTGTGAAAGGCAGGCGAACGAGAGTACTGTTTCTCTGTGGGAATGCGCGTTACTCCCAACCAGTCGCCACCTTGAAATCGATCGACAGTGAATGGTTCAAAGAGGAGTGTTAAGTTGCGAGCCGGAGTGTTTTTGTGCTCAGTTCTGAAAGACTTGAAGAATATATTATTTGCTCCTGAAGTTGTCATCGTTACATAGTTTTAGGGTCAAGCCATGCTCACGCTGGATGCAAAGGAAATGAGTGAAGGCAAAATTTTAAGTTGGGCATAGATGAGCCACTAGCAGGCTTTTCAGATTGCAGATTTACCTGTATTATATGTGGTTGTTTCCCCCTCTAAATACATTCTTAGGATTCAGAGTGTAGTTTATCTCAAGAGCCTAATGGAGCGTGAGGCTAAAGACTTTGATCCGACGGAGCACATTCATTTTCACTATCCTAATGCCTCCTAACTCTTTAGGAGAGCAGGGCAGGTCTGTCCATCTGTCTAAATCTGTGTCTCCATGAATCTCATTGAAATTACTCAGTGTGATGGAATGCACTGACATATACAGTTCCATACTGAGGTTTTGAAACTCTTAACTTGCACTGCATTGTACGTAGGCTATAGTTCTCTCCATCACACACTGAAGGACATTGAAGCAGTTTTGCTGCAGCATTCCTTATGGTCTTGTTTGAGGCATATCATCAACACATAGTGGTGCTCAGTATCATGAATACAAATTGCCTTTGATGTGTTTAACCACTGCTTTGCTTAATGGCTCAAGTGAGAGTGCAAATGCAAATTCCAAGTGCTCTTAATTACAAGAAAAGAGGAGGAGTAATTACTGCCCGCTATCACCATTACTGACTGATTACAACATAAAACTTTAACCATGAACACATTCATTGTGAAGACCTGTTAAATACTATTTTACTCATAGATGCTCCTATACTAAATGCTCTCTATGCATCTAGAGAAATGACACCATGCGGGAATGTCTTCAGCTTAAAGCTGTAAGTAGTGGATGTTATTTGAAACCAGTGATTTAATGAGACCCATGTGGTCTTGGTATATTAATTCATACCAAGTCTTTCCAGGTAATTTGGCAAAACCTTTGCATATAATTTCAAAATGGAAGTAATTAAAGACAAGGGTCTGCAGATAGTGCACAGTGCTAGGTCTTCATCATACTTGATTAGAAGAAATATAATAGCAGAAGCTATGTCTCTCTATTGCTAGTGACAGCAGGCATATTGAATTGAAGAGATTCAGTGTTAATTTTACCAGTAGTATTACCTGGAGGAACACAGACTATTTATTTTTGATCTTGTGTAGAGTGAATTTCTATAATATCAGCTAAGGACTCATCATAGCAAAGTTGATGACTGAATGTGCTCATGCTAAAAGTGACCAATTATCTGGATCTGTTTTTTCAGCAGTTTGTAAGATGGGACTTATGCAACTGCATAGCAAGTACAATTGAGTTACCACTGTTAAATCCTTTAACAGCATCCCATAAAATCCTAGAATCACCCATTAAACTCTCTTGTCTCTTAAGGTTTCTTATTTTCACATTGATTACCTTTTCTAAAAGCCCCGTTATATAAATGTTCTTCACTGATACAGGAATTAGTTTACTCCAGAATCACAGAGGCATAGCAAGAAGGTTCACAGCGTGTTGACCCTTGAATTAACGAGAATGGACAATGCAGGGATGCTATGTGACCATACGAGTTTGGCCCCGTCACAGGGCCACCCAGCCCTTGGCCTGGAGGACTGCAGTGTTTGCACTTTCTGTCCTCCGTCCTGATTGAACCAATTTAGCTTTCCCTTACCCCATTTCGAGAGTGCCAGTGGTTTAAAAAGAGCAGGGAAACATCATTCAGGACAGCTGAGTCACCGTCCATCTTCCACTGCAGATTGCAAATGCATCTCCTCAAACTGCATCTTGGTTCAACTAACCCCACACGCTGATCATTCATACTATATCTTCACATATATTTGCTGAGCAAAAGCACTATGTCTTTGAACTCGCTCTTTCAAACTCCTGTCCAAACTCCAAACTACTATCAGTTGCAACAGTCATGATTTGCTCGTAGACTACCCCTTTTGAACTTTAAGGTGCTCTGGATAAGAGCATTTGCTGAATGGCTAAATGTAAATATAGATCTAAGGAAACCTGGTGAGTTTTTTTGGGTGGCCTCAGTCCACCCCTGCCCATGATCATGCTGTGTGTTTCAGAGGGTGGAGAAGGACTGTCCCGCCATGCCCCACGCCTGCACCTGCTCCCAGGACAGCAAAGGCCCCCCCGGACCCATAGGACCCCCGGTAAGCGCCCTCTGTCTCAGCTGTCCAGGGTCCGCTTATGATGGGATGCACCCAGAAACAGCGACTTTCTGCCCTCCCACAGCTGCTTTACATTTAGTCAGGTGTTGCCCCAAGCCTGGGATTCTGCTCACAGAAAGACATTTCAGTCACATTTGCAAAAACTGTACTGCTTATTTATGTATTTGGAGGTTGACGTCATGCAGGAAGGCTTGTGTAGCACAGTGTAGAATAAGACACAATGCAATTAACAGTTCACCCTGTGCAGGTATAAGCAGTAGACCTCCAATTCACAGCAGTGTGTGCCATCACACTATAAGACCCTGTGCTGACCCAGAGCATGAGTGCACAGGGGTGTGGAATGTTAGAGAAGGATTGTGGTGACATGTTATTTATGATCTGATTGAAAGTACCCTCCTTTCAGGCCCTCACTGAAGGGACCCAAAAGGAGTAGGAAATTCCTGACATGTCAGTCTAAACGAATGAGCTCACTCGCAGAGCACTCCGGCGCACACGACCGAGGGGGCGGGGAGGAACGCCTTCCTGCAGCAGTGAAGGCCGCGCTGTCCAAACACGGCGGTGTTTGAGAAAGTAATTATACGGATATCGATTTATCAAAGCAAATTAGCCCCCTCCCGTCCGTCCGCGGGTGTATGTTTCCACGTCCATATGGCTCCTGTTTCCAGCGTCCCAGGTTTGTGTGTTCAGTCATGCTGAATTTCCGCCTCCCTTCATCACTGAGTCCGAGCGCTTTCCAGTCAGTGCCGCTGGAGCCCCGCGCCTTGCAACTCTTAACCCCGTGACCACTCAGCTTTACTCAGAGACGCCGTTAATGCATGCATCAGTGGTGGTCACAGCGTGATGCAGGGTTCGACTGCTTTACTGTGATTGCATTCGTCCATTTGTGCCCCATCCGACAGTAAGCGGCTCTTTCAAGCACGGCTTTATCCGCTCCTCCCCTCAGTGTATGGATCGCGGCTGCCCAGCTCCTGCCACTCACTTCCCCGTTGTCTTGGGAACTGACCTGGCTGACTCCATGGCCCCTGTGGGGGAGTAATTAAAGTGAGCACTGACACAGGAAGCAGGCCAAAATGGGGCAATTACAAGCGGCCCCCCATGGCACCCCATGCAGGAACTTGCAGAGGCTGTCGCCCTCAGCCAGCAGCAGAGGGGTGGGTGCGGGTCGATACACGCCCCCCCCCAGCCCCACCTCCACAAACATTGCTCGCTGAAGTACAATATTCTGTCACAGCTCCTTACGAAGTGCCGACACCACGCTCAGATTAGACTTGCTGAGCCACGATAAAAGAAATGAAATAAATAAATGAAACACTAGCTGTATACTATCTGATAAAACCAGAGACCTGGGGCCTTCTCTCAGTTGCAGCTGGTAATGATAGGTCTCATTTTTACAGCAGACCTCCCAGGGATTCTAGCTCAGAATTCAGCATGTGAGAGAATGTGATTACCTTTTTACACCTGTAGTTAATGGCGACGGCAGCTTTTGTGATCATGCTGTGTGTGTGTGTGTGTGTGTGTGTTTGTCTGAATTGCAGGGCGGTCCCGGTATCCGAGGCGCTAGAGGGGATCGAGGCGAACAGGGCCTGGTGGTACAGTATATTCTGCCTCATCTTCTCTCTGCTTACACAGTATCGGGTACTATGGGCCACCCACTGCTCGGGGCCCAACAAACGTTCTGGAATTTCCACAACAGCGCGAAACAACTGCATGAGGAAAAATACGTGAAAAGCCATTGTGTGTACTGCCTATAAGTAATTGTGTTGCTCTTGGAGGACACTTCTGTTTTCACACACGGTGTAAATCTGGCCATCTAATCCCCGCATAATGCTCTCTGGCTTGTCCGCCAAAGCTCCCGAAGGCAATAGCTGTCCGGTTCCTGTTACAGCTTATTTGAATTTGAGTGTTTGTAGACGTTGCTCTGAGGTTGTCTGACTGCTCCCCCAGCCCCCCTCCAGAGCAGTCTGCTTCTGCCCAATCAGCTCGTCCGCTCCAGCCTCTCTTGTGGTGCAGAATAGCAACAGATGTATAATGGTGTTCGCAGGATAGATTGCCTGCCCCCGTGTTCCAAACGAACACTTCGGAGTCAGATACCGTCTGATTTCAATCGCACGCATAATGGCCTAAACAGTTTTCTGAAGGGTTATATTCTTATGTAATCTCCATGGTAATGACTGCTTCTCAGGCAGTGCGCACAGTCCGCCCGCAGTCCATTCTTCCTATCCTCATGAATTTTGTATTTATCGGAGGACCGCAGAATTGGAAGAGGGGTGAACGTTGCCTTTCAGCACTCGCAGAGGCACTGACAGTAACCGTAAACCCCCGGCCAAACACGTTTGCCATTAAAGGTCCTTAAAATATTTATATCGCCAGACACAAAACTCATCCAAGCTGGCCAAAGGAGCATGTTTACTGCAGGGGAAAGGCTCTTTGAACAGAGCATCTCATCTTTTTTTTCCCTGTCCATGTAATTGTCTAGTGTTGATTGTCCTGCCAGCATACATGTGATTTCGACTTTAATGAGTTTCTAAATTGCATACAGCTGCTCGTAGTTGGATTTAGCCACACTGGGCTCTCTATATACAAGCTGCTTGTGAAGGCAGCACTAATAAAGGCTGTGTCGTTCTGTAAGGCATACAAAAGCTGCGTGGCACGTGCTGTAATTCTCATCAGCTGTGAGCTGAGTAAAGATTTTAACCTTTTCCTAAATGAGTGCCTTGTGCAGGACTGTTTAGTTATTTTAAAGTAATATGTCACATTTTTCATTTGAGACACCCCAGAGAGCATCATTATGGGAGATACTTTAAACAGAGTTGAAACGCGCATCTCAAACATAGCCTGTTCTTACTACATACTGTTTCTCTGGCTGTGAGAAAATGCAATGGTCTGCTTTCTCTGTTCCTGTCACTGTCACAGGGACCTCCAGGCCCCATGGGTGACATGGGTCCTCCAGGGCCCCAAGGACCCCCCGGCCCCCAGGGCCCCAGTGGAATGTCCATCCAGGGACCACCGGTGAGATTCCCACTCCCCCTGTGTGTTCACTGCTGTGACACACATTGTCACAGGTCACATTTCTCTCATTTTGGCTAGTTAATCAGCAATCCACCAACACGCATGTCAATCCAGTTGAGGTTTATTTCAGAGCCTTTTGCTGGAGGAAGGAGATTGCATGACCAGCGATGTGTGCAAAGCTAATGTTTAACATGAACATTTGCTTAAATGAAACACCTCTCCATTGTTTAAATTTCACCATTTGTATGTCCTGCTGTATCATAACATTAAAGATCTCTACAACTTTCTACATAAAACATGTAATAGAAGTTAATTGTATTAGAAAAGCCAAGCAAGGTAAGCAAGTGAACAAATGAACATTGTTGATCCTGCAGACTCTTTGCAGAATCTTTGTCACAAATGGTGGTAAATATAGACATCACAGCTTGTTCAGGTGTGACCTGCCGTGACCAGAACAACTTACCGATAAGGCCTGTTTGCCCTCATTGTAAAAGAGGAGCTCTAATGCTCTTAAATGTCAACATCTGGTCAGATATTTGTTTTCCAAGAACAGCTGCAGAGGCTGTAGTTGTTGCCATGTAGTTATTGCCATTTGTCACATATGTATGCATGTGTAGGGTTGTGCTACATAGGGTTGTGCTACATAATCATATGTAGCGATAAAAAATAGCTTCTGGTTCATGCAGACAAGCAATACAATGCTGAAATATTTTGCTTGATTGAATAGTATAGGTTAAATTAACTAATTGTTATACAGTCTGCTTAACAAATACATGCCATGTTAAAGACAAAATCAGCTGATATTTGAGTCAAAATTTATGAGGTCAACGCATTATATCATAGCCTTATACTTGTTCTGAAGCTGATTGGTTTGCTCAGTGTTCACTGGCACAGTCAACACCACCTAACTGGTTTATTTACTGTATGCTTTATACTCCTGAAGGTATGGATACTGTTGTTCACCTGCTAGTCAATTGGTGTTCACTGTAATAAGTGCTGCTGAACACTGAGCAAAGCCACTGAGCAAACATATTATAATTGTTAATATATTACATATAAGGCACGTTGGGTGATTCTATGAAAACAAGTATAACTCAGAGGAAGTGACTGTTTGGACGTGTGCTTAATAAAGGTATGGTATGTCTATCCCTTTCCTCAGGGTTCATTTTCACACAGGCAATATTTGCTGAGATTGAATGGTGATTGTTTGGCAAACTGCAGGTCATATATCAGAGGAGAGCCTCAGGTGTTCTCTCTGTGGTGCTCGAGTTCTCTGCTCTGTTTACCTGAGAAGAGGTGACACGTCTGTGAGTCTATTGAGAGGAGGAAGTGAGGAGTAACAACGGAATGGCGTTGATAAGGGCTTTTTCTGCTTCAGGGGCCCGCTGGGGAGAGAGGAGAGAAGGGCGAGGCAGGACCACAGGGGCTCCAGGTAATGCCACATCCCCCACACACACACACACACACACACTCCCTGCAGACTGTTCCTCTGAACTCCGATGCTACCCCAGGAATGGCTGTGTGACCGCAGTGGCCATGAGCAAGGGCCCCCCTTTAATTAACCTCACCACGGCTTGTGCGAATGCCGGACCCTCCGCCACACGAGCTCCCGGCGTCACGGAATCTTAATTACCTACATATCATGTTCAGCAGTGATTAGAGCGCTCGACTCGCCCGAGTCGGAGCAGGAGATAAGGAGCGGGCGCCGCCATTGTGCGCCAAGCGGGCAAACAGACACACTGCCGCCTGGCGCTTTTCATCTGAGCAGAGTCCACCACGAGCAGAAATCACAATGAGCTCCCCCCTCTTATTAATTACCGAGCCCGACCACAAAAGGAGGCATGTAATTAACGACCCCCCTCTCCCCTCCCCTCCTGGCGGACCTGGGAGCACTCGTGCTGATATTTCCTCTGTCGCCGAGTGGTAATGAGTTTGAACCAAGAATTTGAATCCGTCCCTTTGTTCCACTGTACAGGGGAGGGAAGGTGTCAGAGGAGGGAAAGGTCAGGCCCGGGGTTCGTCCAAAGCCTTTCCTGTCAGCCTTTCATCAGTACAACAGAGTCCGGCCCTACTAAAAAGCACATTTCATGAACACCGAATGCGTTTGTCTCTGCCACACAGCACAAGGTGACCTTTGGGTAGCGTGTGCTTTGTGACATGAGGCGGATTAGCGTGCTCTCTGACATAGCTCTGCTTTCATTCATCAAATGCTTGATAACGGGGACATTACCAACAGCAGCAGGCTATCAAAGCGCCCATGGTAACATGACATATTTGATTTGAAAATGTGCCGTCTCCATTCATAACTGAGCAAATGCAAAGAAATGATTGCCTCTGAATCGGGCAAGGATTAACATGTCTTTCATTTAGCAACCAAAAAAAAACATGGAATTCTAATTACCCTTCAGCTTTAAAGCACATTGTGAGGTTCTTGCTGTAAATGTTTTTCTTGTGGAAATAAAATAAATAATTTCCTATGTAATATTTTTAGCTAAGTTTTTTCTAATTAAAACAAAAGCTCAGTGTGACATTTTCCGAATAATGTAACCCGCTGATCTGGGTCTAGACAGAGTGCACATTTTGTTTTCCATTAACAATTGGTTAAACTGCCTCCCGGTTTCCCCCACTGGAATGGCATGCCCTGCCACAGGGGCGCCAACATACACAAGCCCTCGCCAGTGCCGAAATGAGAAAGATCACATCCACATCCCACAGCTGAAATATGTGTTCAGGGTGGACCAAAGAAAACTGCACATTAAAGCTGAGTCAGACACACTGGCACGGGCTTGCTCCAGCGCGGGGATCAGGTAGTGCGCCCTTAGCCTCTGTCAGCAGGGCCCTGACCTGCCTTTCCGTGTCTCTGAGGAGTGAGGGGTGAGAGGGGTGAGATTGCTTCCAGAATGATCTGGAGGCCACGTTGGTGCCATGATCAGCGTAACTTCCCATGTAGAGATAGAGATGTAGAAAGTGGGAATGTCAGAGCACCAAAAAGCCTCATGATAACACTATCCCGGGCACTAGGGATGCCAAGAGAACTTTATTCAGTCGGCTTTCTTTGGATTAAATACAGCGTAACCCCAACAAGTGTAACAAGTATTTTAACACACTGTAGACGAGATTCAGCAGGCCAGGGAAACATCTAGACGCACTCTGCATGGGTCCTGCTTGGGTCTAATTTTAGCTTCGGGGCCTCACAGACCTCTCTCACAGATGCGCCAAGCACAGCGTCCTCAGTGACAGTTTTTCAGTCTAAGGGCTGATTTATCTGCGTCAGCCACGGAGGTTTGGCTGCTGGCGGAACGCTCGAAACACTGGGCCAGGAGGCCCCTCCGTCCATCCACATTGCCGTATTTCACCGCCCGCATGGCGAGAACCTCGACCAGAGAGCAGAGAATGCGCAAAGATTTCCATGGATCTGAAGTTCACCACATTGCCCCTCTCCAATGCGTAACGCACTCCTAATGTTGCTTTAATGATATGGCGCAACAGTAGTGCTGAACGCCTGACCTATCAAAGACCGAATGATCAAAATGTTGCCTTTGCTCACAGGGTAAATCTTGTAAATCTGGGAGCATAAGAGCAGTGTGTTGGTATCCTTTTCTGATTTTGCATTATTATTAAGTGTCTGCATAAGTTTATGGATGTGCATGTGAAACTACAATGGTACTGTTATAATATTGCAGTAACATTATGAATGTAGAGAGTGAATAGAGCTGTTGAAGAGGAGCTTGCAGAATAATTGAAATTTCATGTGCCAGACTTACCCTTTTCTACCTTTAATGTTTTTTCAAGGGAGTGCCTGGGTCTCCTGGATCCCCAGGACGTGATGGTCCCACAGGACAGAGGGTAAGATTTTCAGCCCCCTTCTCCTTTCGTGACCCCCCCTACAGGGACCAGGTCCAGACCGTGCTGGCACCAGAGCGCTCTGAAGAGAGTTACAGTCAAGTTCATGTTTACATTCGGGTCCAAGCGTTAGCTCATCGTGTCCTGTTGTTCCACTTGACGTCCCCGCGACGCCCTGCCAAAGGCCTCGCTGTCTGTTGGAGCCAGTCACAGTGTTAGCTGCATGTCATGTGACACATTACATATGGCTGCTCAGTACACTGCAGTTTCTCTGGTTCTGATTGTTCAATTAGAGGTGGCCTCTCCCGCCAGATGGTGTTAAACTCAGGAAAAAAGTTCATTAAATGCTACGGCTACAAGTGCTGTTTTTGTACCAAACACAGCTCAACCATTTATTCTGTTTGACTCTCAGTTATATTCTGGTAATTGTTCACAAATGTATTTCTGTTTTCCTGCATTCAAAATTTCACAAATGAAAAATAAACCCATTACTGTTTATCTGACTAAATCAATACCGTGAAAGAAATGGTCAACAACTTAGTCATGGTCACGGAGAGGCCCTCAGTGCCTGTATTTAGTGGCGTTCTTGTGTAAAGTTTACCTTCCTTCTGCAGCGGTGTATGTGTTAATCTAAATCCACCAGACCCTGCACCCATGGTACATTATTGTAGGTGTCTTGAGCACTCCCAGGCCTTGCTTCTGCAGAGATGTAGAGATGTCTGAGATGGGAAACAAGCTCTTGTCCTTGATGCACACAGCACGCTATTCTGCAAGAAATTGCCATGCATCCCCTGGGTTCAGAGCAGACTTTATTACCCTTAGAGAAGCTCTAAACCAACCTGTCCAATCTACTCACTCTCTCCCCTCCCCACACAGCCAACCAGATATCACTTTGATCACTGGTGGGACTGAAAGCAAGGAGGGCTCCAGCCCCCTGAGCAATTTAACCAAATCACAGCAAGGGGAGGTTCCCCCGGCAACGTGTTTTCTTTTTCTATATCAAAGCGGCTTTTCAGTAGCATGCCATCAGTAATGAAAACGTATTCTCTTAAATTACAGGTAAAACAAAGCCATGCCTTGAGATGTGCTTCGGGAGTGATCCATCACTCCTTAACCAGACTGGAGAGTGAACAAAAAACACACACACTCTCCTCCTAAGCGCTACCAGACCCCAGCCAAAAGTCTCAGTTTCCTCAGTTGATTTATTTTTGGCATTGTACTGTTTCTGAATCAGAACATTTTACAATTACAAGAATTTTTTTTAGATTTAGAAGCGTGTAGAATTAATTCTTTTGGGGACTTATCCTGTCAGTCATTCAAAACGGGCAGAACAGGATTTTCTTTAGAATTTGGAGGTTTGTGCTTGAAAATCTCACTGGCTAAATGCTTGGTGAACTGTTCCTAGGAGAGGCTGGAGAATTGCCCAGAAGCCAGTATCACTGATAGAATGTATGGTACACATCTGAGCAATAAACTGTGTTGCAGTGAAACCAATGTCCTGTGCAGAACTTTAATAGGACGCCAAGTAAAATCAGAACAGAAGAGCTACAGAAGTCTCCTGGAGCCAGTATACTTTGGAATTAATTCATTTGTAACAGGGGAACGTGTAAAACAGGGCCTCCTCCTGTGCATCAGCTGTGTCACCGAGCATGACAGGGACGTAACCTTCTGTTTTGGCTTTGAACCCTACGTTTCCAGAGTTACAGTTTCCCATTTTCCCAGAAATAAGTAAAAACAAGACTCAAACTCTGTTTGAAACCAACAGTGAATCCCATCACCGACAAAGACCTGCAGCAACTGCAACTTGAAAAAACATATTTGAGAAAGTGGCATAGGCAGAAAACAGGCAGAATGACTGAGCTAGAGCCGTGTGTCCACAGTTTACAGCATGTCACTGGTTAACTACAGCAGTGGGGCTGCCCCTCTGTCAGAGGGGCCTAGTCCCGCGACAGGCCCATTAAGGGGTTTAATGGGGGGACCGCTCACCACGCAACACCAAGCCAACTCCCATGCTCACGAGTGTGTCATCCTTGTTCAGTGAGAGTGCGGGGCTTTGATGCCACCAAACAATGGAAAAGATTAATCATTCCGATCTGTGCTATGTGCTGGGTGCCAGTGCTGAAAAAGAGCGGATTTTTTTTATTGCTTTGTCTCGAAGTTGGTATAGGTGTCCAAGCTTTCACAAGTGCTTTCTGAAGAGCCCATTTACAATTCGGTTGGAGGGGATATGCTCCAAAATCAAATCCAGCTTTTATTACATGGCTCCAAAGAGCAGAATATACCAGTATTCCCTGACCTCTCACAAAGAATTAGAGAACCGGTCCGTGACAACTGTTGGTATTGCTTTGTACATAATTGCTCCATGTCCTTTCTCTGTGTGCTGACCTGGCTTTCCTGCAGCGAGCCGAAGGTCCTAGTGAGAAACCACTGAGTGAGCCCAGTGGGATGGTGGTTCACCAGGGCATTTTGCTTTCTCACGGTTTGCAGAGCTGTGCTTATAAACGTGATGCCCAAATTTAACAGGGTTTTTTCTCCCTGCTTCATTTAGTTTGCATGGGAGGCTGACCAGGTCTGGTATCGTCTCCCCTGAAAGCACCAGCTTGCTTCATTCTCCACACTCCTGTGTCTACCCTTCTCCCTAATTTGCTTTTTCATTAATTGTTGAGCTTCCTGGACAGAGCAGTGGGCAGCATTTGCTCATTTCAGAGAGACAATGGACAAACAGCAGCGCTCCCAGGTTTTGAGCCTGGGTCCATGGCTATTGCTCCTAGTTCAATGACCCCTATTGAAAAGCAGCTTATGAGGAAGAGTCTAGCTGGGCACACAGTGATCACACTTGCATTGCATTTCTTGCATTATTCCCTTAGAACACTGCGTTGGTGTTGTACTGTTGACCACAGACATTAAGATTACAGCTTGTTATTTAACACCATTCTGGTTTCATGCTATCACCTTGTTTTGCAGGGATGGTAATCCTTGAGTAATATTCAACCTGAACATGAGCAGAACCTTGCTCAAGACTGACAATATAGCTAGGTAGAACTCCATACAAAACAGGAATCTGGGAATGCAGGACCATTGAATTCAGCTGTGTTTCCAGAGAGAAGTACATAAACAACGGGCTGTAGCTCAACTACCACCCATAAAACATGTCATTAATACCAAGCATAAGAGTAAGTCCTCATGTGATGTATCAGTTAATAAGACGATTGGGCCAGAATGAGCAGCAGGTCCTGTCAGCAAATGCAAAATATATTTGAATGCATTGACGAGCATCACGGATTGATCATATTCTGGCATGATATGCAGGCTGCAGCAAGTCCAGGAAGCATCTTGCAGGACTCCGCTCTCAGAGGTCAGCCAGAGTAGCAGGCTGCTGTGCCAGCTCCAGAGCTTGCAGGCCTCATGCTCCTGCTCTGTCCTTGTGACATCACGCTGCTCCCTGCACGTTATCACCTTTCTCATGTCCCTCTGAAAGTCCCTCCATGATTTATCACCATCTCCTTACCACTGGAGAGAGTTAGACGACATTGGCTTATTTGCAGAATGGGCTTTTGACTGTGTGTGTGGTGCTGTTCAGCAGTCAGCCGCTCCCCTGCTGCAGTCCTCTCCACCCATCTTAACCAATTGAATGGATTGAAGTGGGTCATGTGACAGCTTTGTTCCTGTCACGCAGGGGCTTCCTGGAAAGGATGGACCTCAGGGACTGCAAGGCCCTCCAGGACCGATTGTAAGTGTCACTCACACGCTGTGCTTGCACCCACACTGAGCTAAAAGACAAGGAATGAGTAGCTGAGCTCCACCACAGCAAGTTGGTTATCACTGTCCACCACAAACATGTCTGTCAGCACAGGTTTAGCTTTAGTTTTAGCTAACTGTTCCTGTTTGCAGGAATTCTGAGAATAAGAGTGTGTTTTGTGTGTGACAGGTAAGCTCCCCCCCCCAATAACACAGTGATTAGTAAATCATTGTAGCCCCTGCTGTAGTTTTGGGGGATCTTGCACCAATGTTCTGAGTGAGTGGTAACACGCTCTGCTGTCTTCCAATGTCTGCAGGGTACCCCTGGAGCTCCCGGGTCCCCTGGATCGAATGGGCCCTCAGGGCAAGTGGGCGAGCCCGGAACACCTGTAAGTCAAGTGTCTTTCCACATTCCAGCAGTACCCATACATGCCATTACAAGAGGGGTTTAACTGTGTGACAAGAATAGGGTTAATTAGGCCGTAAAGGAAGAAACCACAGCGGGAGAGGAAGAGGGAAAGAAAAGGACGTGGGGAAGAGAGCAGGGGTAGAGAAAGAGAGAGAGAGGCGTGAGAGAGAGAGACGGGTGGAAAGAGACAGAGAGATATATTACTTCATTCATGTACACAGAGGTTTATCCAAAGTGAACACAATTCAGCACTGATTTTAGAGCTTTGCCTAACTCAAAAGGTATTAAATCCTCATTGACTTCTCTGGCTGTCCCTTTCTCACCTTTGAAGCTATATACATACACAGCTGAACATTAGAGGGCAAGGGAAATGGTAATGGTAATCAGTTTAATGATGTGTTAAGCTGAACCATCTGATGAGTGTTTCAAACGTGCATGTTGCCAATTTCATCTAATGCAGAGTCTAATATGTGTAGAAGGTTTTTCTATAATCATTAGAGGACAAAAGAGTTGGCAAAATGACCCATTTAAACTGATAATTTTCTTATTAACTTGAATGTGCTCACAGTGTTATTTCTGCTTCACTTCATTTGCCTTATCCACTGATAACCACAGTTGTCAGGTCTCTTTAAACACAAACACATCGGACCACCCTGGCTCTCAGAACCCCTTTGGGGGGGGGGGCTCAGAGGGGGTCAGAGGGGGTTGCAAACAAGCAGGGTCATGACCTCCTACTAATAGGTCGAGTGCAAGAGAACTCCCTCTCCCTGCGGCCAGTCTGTTTCACACCTCTCACCCAGGAGAAAACATAAGTGGGGGGCCCAACTGAACATCTACCAAAAGACTCACCCCTCCAATTCAGGAGAGGCTAGTGACGGCCTCGTCGGATGAGTCTTGCTTTCTTGTGGAGGGCAGGCACTGCTCAGGTCTGAGAACATGCTGTAAATCGCAGCCTCTGTGGATGGCCCAGTCCACGTTCCCACGGAGCAGAGACAGAGAGAGACAGAGAGAGAGTGAGAGAGAGAAAGAGAGACAGAGAGAGAGAGAGAGAGAGAGAGAGAGACAGAGAGAGAGCCAGGCTCCTCTGAACGAGATTCCACATGCTGTGCTTTGTTTGGATCATGCTGCGATGCAGTCCGTTAAAGGAGCAGTAAACTAATATATCACTAGCGGTCAGCATCAGGATTAGCCTGTCAGATGCCGTGGCACCTGCTCCCATTTGAACACGTGTGCGTCTCGGCCATTTCCCCCGCACCCCTGCGGCTGTCACCCCTCCTGAAGGTTTGGATGCACACGTGCAGAACTCATCGAAAGCGTTCGCAGGGGGATCCTGGCCGTTTAAAAGCAGCGATGCTCGTGATGACAGTTAAAGGTGCAGGTTTACGAGCAGCTTGGCTGACACCCTCTGCCCAGGCAGTAGGAGCGGGAGTCTTCCAGACACAGCAGGGTGGGAGAGCGCAGTTCACTCAGGGGGTGGAGGTGCATTAAATTAAAGGGAAGTGGATCTGCACCAGGACAGTCCGACAGCCCCCCTCTACCCTTCTTCTGCCGGGCCCATTCTCTACCCAAAAAACATTACACACGTGCACGAGTCCGCCTCCACGCTTGTCTGTGTCCCCCCGATGACTTTTTTTGGTCGCTGCAGTCTGACAGCTCTTATGATATCAGCTCTATGTAGCGACCACATCATTTATTTATAATTTGCCGCTCCGTGTTCCAGGACGTTAGCTCAGTGACAAATTCATTAGCTTCATGTGACTTGCAAGGAGCGCCAGCTCCTAATCAGAGATGACTGGGTCATAAGCACCAATAGTCACATTAGTGCACAAGACACACTAAAATGGGTACTAGTATCAATGTTCCGTTTCTAAATAACCAGACAACTTTCTTCCCATGTCTGAGCAGACCTTTAAGTAACCATGCAGCTTTCTTTTCCCTGGTAAGATCCGAACAGGTGTGAGTCAGATGAACAGTGTTTGGAATTCTCCTCAACTAAACAGAAGTCCCTTTTCCACCATGTGAGCTGCTCACTTTCTTTTCCTGCTGTTTCCTCCTTCTCTGTTTATAATAATCTCTTTTTATTCCATTTCAGGGTCCTCCTGGTACCAAAGGCGAAAAGGGCGAACGAGTGAGTCTGACTTTTCAACAGCTGCCTCGAGCAGGAGTTTAGAGGGAGCACCGCACTTCGAAACCTCAGCCCACATATAATTGCAGTTCATCAGCTCGGGGAGCTGGGGGCTCCCTGACAGCCTTCCAAGATAAAATTGCCGGCGGTTTCACAGCGATGTTGCAGTTTATTGTTCCACTGTATGTGTTTTGTAGCTATTAATGCAGGTGCTGCCAGAACTGTTAAATCAGCATATGTGGTTGGGTGCGAGCACGGTATTCAGTGCAGGTAGTGGTATTTCACACCTGTCAACAGCAGCAAATTTGAGGTCTCTTGATGTAGCAGCTTGGTTTTCCCCATGTTTGCGGGCTTTTTTACCCCCAATTACTGGATGCTTGACAAAGACTTGACAGTTTGTATGAAAGCTGGAATATAGTTATTAACTGACAGAATCTTAGCGGCTGCCCAGGGGGGAGAGGAGTACCCCACGGCACTCTCTGTGGCCCGGCGTCACAGAATACGACCGCAAGTCCCACTGCTGTCTGTCTGTGAAGGGTGGCATGCAGTCCCAAGCTGCAAGTCCCAGTGGGTAAGAGCATCTGCTAAATTCTAACAGTGTAATTTGATTTTGTGTGCCCCTGAAGGGTGACATGCAGTCTCAAGCCGTCGTCCGGTCCATCGCCCGTCAGGTCTGCGAGCAGCTGATCCAGAGTAAGTCACATAAACACAGTAAAACACAGTAAAAGTACAGTACAACACTATGCACACAATGTTTGCTTAGGGATCTACACTTAATGAGTGAAACCAGGAGAAACAATAGTGAGATATGAATTCTCATAGCACAGTTAGCTCAGATGAAGAGTATACAGCCATTGGGTTGGCTCATCATCAGACTCATTATGTGTGTGCCCAGCAAGGTACCCAGCTGGCCAGCTAATGTTGGCAAGCTACCGTCTCCTATCAAATAGCAAGATAGCTGTATGCTGCCAGAAGGAGTAAGCCAGCATCATGAACATACTAGTTTAAAATAGGAGAAGAGCCACAGTATCAACCAACTGGTTGCCTGGCTATATCGGCAAGCAAGGTAGGTAATATTTCCAAATTAATTTTTGGTAGCTAACTAGCAGTCCATTTCCTTGTAGTCAACCAATTATACAGGGTGATGTGGCTATATGACGTGCTGTTGGGAGAGAGCCGAGATCGCTTCTGTACACAGCTGGTTGTGATGAATCATTGTTAGAAAGTTCACTGCTTTGGTCCTTACTCTTCATGTCTCTCCTGTAGGCCACCTCTCCCGCTACAGCTCTGTGCTCAACCACATCCCCAGCCAGGCCGTCTCAGTCCGCACCGTGCCTGGACCCCCTGGAGAGCCAGGACGCCAGGGCCTGCCGGGGCCACCGGGAGAGCAAGGGCCACCCGGCAGACCAGGCTTCCCTGGAGGCAGTGGGCAGAACGGGCGGCCGGGGGAGAGAGGTGCCTAAAAAACTACAGCTCTAGTACAGCTCCTAGATCTGCCCTGTCGCATACAGCCTTCAGCACAGGTTGATTACTTGATCTGCTGCTTGTAATTTCTATGATTCACTTCTTTTAATGTAAAGTGCTCTGTAAATGGGAGTCACAAGCTATAAATATGCATTACTGTATTTAAGGCAACATTTGCCATATTGAACAGGAAATAGAGAGACACAGGAAGAGAAATACAGAAAGAGAGATAGAGGGAAAGAGAAAGAGACAGAGAAAGGGGGGTGGAGGGACACACAGTAAGGTAACAGCATCGACAGTTGACAGTCTCCTCTTACTGTGACTGTTGTAGAGCCAGCCTGAATGATTGTGGCCAGATGTAGTCGAAGTGTTAGTGACTTGACCTCTGTTTAACAGTGAAGTAGGCCATTTAGTGAAACCCAGATGCACTGGATTATTTGTGCCCAGAGGGCTGGAACTACCACCTCCTGCCTTAGAGATATGCAACACATTACATTTGGTTATTGTGTTCGTGGCAGTGGTCTGATAAATGATGTTGAATGCAACTGCTGGATATGTGAAAGAACTTGCTGACCCTATTAAAGACCAACAGCAGTGAAAGGAGTGTGAGGAGGCTTAATGTTAGCTCAGGTCTGTGCGCGTGTGTCCTGTCCTGTCATGCTGCATACAGACTTCTGGACGTAATCTGCTGGCTTGCCCTCCTTCCCACGCTCCTCAATGACTCCCGAGCCATTTTCCGCCGAGTCACCGACCCAGGCAGCCAGCTGGCGGCGGCCACCGTGCTGAGGTGGCACAGCTAATAGGGACAGTGACCCCGGGAGGTCACCGCGGAGGAGGCCTGCGCTGTGTCCCGGAGCGGTCCTTATTAAGGCAGGCCCGATAACACTGCAGCAGTCTGGGTCGGGATTGTGAGCGTAACTGTAACTTATTTAAGTTTAAGGGTCTGCGAAATGACAGTAATGTAATGAATGAGGTTCCCCTTGGGGTAGGGAAAGGCATGCCAGCCAAGCTTCACCATGTCACCAAAAAGCCAGTGATGACTGCTAGATGCATGTCTCATATTAGCTTCTGCTAGTCAGGGGATTGTGGTACACGGAGTGTGTGCTGTTTCCAGCTGGGTGAAGAGACCACTGCTGCAGGTGAAGTGTCAGCACTGGAGATTTGGCTCTCCTTTTAGGAGCAGGTTTAGCTCTCAGGGGAGATTCGACCCACGCTGTGCTGCGCAGCCTGAACCCTTGCCGTGCAGCACCATGGAAACACACCCTCGCCTTGTGGTGCGAGGCTGTGATCTGCAGCGGTGTGTATCGGCCGAACCTTTTAAATGCCACGATTGCTGCGGGCAGACCCCACTGGCCGAAGCCGGTCCTCTGTCTGAGGTGGCAGCTCATTTTGCCCGCTGAGCGGCATGGACCAATGGGAATGCATGTCTGCTCAGGAAGGTGCCTCAAACGTTTCGAGTTTTTTGTGGGTTAGAAAAGGAGGCCACAAAAGCCTCTCTCCCTGTCAAGTACACTTTACAGCAGAAGAATCCACAGGTCTGTTATTTCAGTTCCCCTGCGCATTTGGGATCATGCTTATGAGAAAGAAAAAAAAAATAGTCAGGTTGTATAGATGAGAAGGGGGCTCCATGTCCAGATGGTATTTCAGAGTTGAGGTGAGTCATGTGTCTGAAGTGTGTGTGTCTTTTGGGGCAGGTTTTCCTGGAGAGAAGGGGGAGAAGGGAAGTCCAGGTGTGGGCATTCAGGGACCGAGAGGGCCACAAGGTCCCCCAGGTAAAGACCATGCCACAGTGCACCTCATGTCTAGAGCTGCCTCATCCAATCAGAGTGGCTCATACCCCACAGCACTGCTCAAATTCCTTTTTTGTGAATTTCACAGGTTTCAAGGGGTAATTTGTTGAGCTAATGCACTTCAAAAGGAGCACAGCACTTTTAGACTTTAAGAGCAGAGTCTAGCAACTTGTCAAGCATTCTCCAAGCAGGAAATATCTGGAAAACATTAATCAGATTAGACACAAGCAGAAATGAGGCATGATCTGTATTTGATTTAGTAGTTTTGGACAAACCAGCTCCTGTCTAGAATATTAAACAGACACAGAGTCAAACTTTTTGGTGAAAAAAAGTTAAAAATTGTTTCAATTTTTGCTCTAATACTGTGGTACAGATCTCACAAAACGCAAGTGCAGGGCATGGGTGCTGATTGCGGTTTAATCGATACCGAGCTATCTAGCTGTTGAAATTGTTTTGAATGGAGAGAAACAATATTGCCTGGGTGACGCAATGCACCCTGGGAAGAATGTGGAATCTGGCAGGAGATGAATGCCAGGGTGGAAATTGAGGATGAAGGTTTGAGCCACTGGATATCCTGATGAGGACAAACTGGAGCATCCCACAACTGTATATTTGAAAAATATCAGTCATATATGTGGTGATCGCAGAAGCTGGTGAACTCAGACAGCAAAGCTCTCTCTCTCACACACACACACACACACACACACAGCACAGCTGCAGCCAAGAGAACTCTGTCTGCAGTGACTGCTGTGTAAGCCTGTGGCCGTGGAAACCGAAGTTAGAGAGAGCGAGGCTCCTAGAGGGAGGGGTTCTGCTATCATTTCCGCCTGGATCGAGGCCAGTGCTGGAGAGAGGGGCATCGGCGGACTCGCCGATCATGATTCAGCAGCCTTCAGCTCCCACTATGCAGCTCACACACACTGATACACACACACACACACACACACACACACATAAACACACATGTGTGCTTTTCCCCACAGGGGTCCCTGGTGAGGGACGGACAGGCAGTCAGGGACCTCCTGGCAGACCAGGTAACCAGGGCACACCAGGGCGGCCAGGTGTCCCGGGACCCACAGGCCCTGCCGGGCCGCCAGGCTACTGCGACCAGAACTCCTGCCTGGGCTACAACGTTGGAGGTGATTATCTCCCCCCACCCCAAACACACCCCCCTGATCCAGTGGGGTTACCTTTCTAGAAGGTGTCTCTTTATCTCTGTGTGTGGTGCTACAGAAAGTATATTCAATAGGTAATTCAATCAAAAGGGCTACCCGCCTCCCGTGTTGCATTTCAAGGGGTAAAAATGTAAAGGCAAAAGGGACTGAACCCCAAAACTGTAGGTTTGAGTTCATGGATCAATGGACAGGGCAACTTTTTCGTTTGAATCCAGCCCTGAACATCTTTGAATCCTTTCCTTTATATCAATTCAGAGTGTGCAGTTTTTAACAATTCTCACTGTATTTTAAGGTGCATTAAGCATTTTGTAATGATTGCAATGGTTTGTAAAGGAATCATTGATACTATGGGTGTAATGCTCTTATTTTTTATGAGCCGAACCATGAAAAACGGTTATTGTTATTTTCAGATCTGTTTTATAGATACAAACAAATTCTCTATCTGGCTCGGCCGGACTTTCCGTCTTGTAAAGCAGTTCGTTCTCAGGCACTGTCTAGCTGTAAAAAATAATTGTAATTGTTCACATAAAATCCTTAAGCTCTTTCACTGCAGTCCGATTTTTACGATGAAATGTGCCGTCTCCTGAGAGTTGTGCGTGTCGTGCTGCACTGTAGAGTCCAAGTATGAGAAATGCAGTACTTCCGTTCCACTCCTCCCTGCCAGACCCTTAAAATGCAGGTCGCCGTCGATAGGGCCGCTTCCTTGAGGAATCCGGAGCAGCAGAGAGCCGCTGAACTCGCTAAATCGACACGAAGGAGCTCACCCCGACATTCTCCAGCATAGTTCCCTCTCTGGCGTCATCAGCACCTTAAAATACAGTGATTAAAGGGATACAGAGAGCATTGTTCTCATCTGTTCTTATGGACAGCTCTCCAGCTGTGCCACTGGCCATTATTGCAAGGGGATCTCTACTTCTCAAAACTGCTTTAATTGTGAGTAACCACGTGTGGCAATCAAAGAATTGTCGGAGACATTCCAAAAAGTATTTAAAAAGGCAAAAAAACCGACAATGGAAGTATTCATATAGAGATGTTTTATTCCTAAAGTGTAATTGGTCAGTTGTAATTCTCTAGAAATGTCCATGAAAATTTTCAGTTTTTCAAAAAGCATAATTTTACTACATGTGAGACGATGGTTATCAGCAGAGCCTCAGTCAGAAGCTGTCCTTTGGAGGCCTAAACAGCATCAGCAATGACACTGCGTTCTGTATCCCCGGGGTGATAGAGTCCCTCTCTCCAATGCGAGCGTGGGTCAGTGTGTCTGTGCGCATGGGTTGGTGTCCGGAAGCGTTTGCGTCCAAACGCTTTGGTAACATTTACAAACACCTTGTAAATGTGCTACCAGGGTGCCCAGTTCCTAGCATTGTCTGTCTCTATTAACTCTGCTGAGCTGTGAGAAGGGCAATGAAGATTAAACATGGGGCTGGAAAGGTTAGCGGAGAGGGATAGTTTGCATAGACCCGTAATTGCACACTGGCACCTTGGTATCACTTTGTCTGCCTACTGACATGTGGTATGTGTTTCTCTCTGTCTCTCCGTCTGGGGTCCCCCTCCTTCTCACTGCTGCTGTTGGAAGGCCAACAAGAGTATGAGAATGATTACTGAGCAGCTCTCACTGAGCGCTGTCCACCTCACTCCTTTCTCCACAAACACAAAAAAAGAAAAACAAAAAAAAACACAGACTATGGCTGAGGATTTGGGCTCGGCACGTTTATTAGCCCTAACTGCCATCCCGCCTCCAGGTGTCAATCACCACCACTGCCGAACAAGCTCTACCTTGTCCGTCGTGAATGCCCCTGCTCTCTCTCACGCATCACTCTGTGAAAGACTGGCTAACCTTGGGTCAGCTCTAACACTGTCACCCTTGACATCTTAAAACACCATCCAATCCCAGATCACCTAACCTCAGGCCACACGCTTGTTATTGTCTGGACGTATTCGGTGGTGAGCTTTGACCACAGCGCCCTCGAACCCATAGTCTTCACTGGTGTGCTGGTGTCCTACTCGAAAGCCACTCTTAATCCTGAATGTGCTTCATCTCACTCCCATGAGAGAAGCCCTGCAGAGTAATCTCTCACTCCTCTAATTCGTGGCTGCTCTGATGTTGTCAGTAACATTGTGCCTTCTCTGCTCCTTTCTGTTTGCCATGCTAACCCAATGAATATACTGGGCGGTGGTGGTTATGAGGTGGATATGGTGGTGACCCAACTGACCGAGATGTTCCCATAGTACAAATGCCTCCCAACTCCTACCAAACCTATGACCCTGCCGAGAATTACGAGGAGGAAGAGGACGACCCATACGGCGGCTACATGGGCTACCCCTCTCAGTACTACCCACGGGCCCCTCACCCCGTCCAGCCCGGCCCTGACCACTCAGAGGATGCCATCGAGGTGAGGTCGCCAGGAGTCCGCCGCTTTGCCAGGAGCCCGCCCCAGAAGGAAGGCACCGCCCCTGACAGGGGAGACGCTATGAGGGGAGGGGCCGGGAAGTTGAAGACACGCAGCTGAAGCGCAGGACAGCAGTTGTGATTTTAGGGGGAGGAGCCACAAGCTGTTCACAAGCTGTGCTCCCTGGTGAGCGCGCCGACAGAGGGAAATCCGAAAGTGCCTGATATATATATATGATTTTTTTGGAGGGTGGGGGCGGGGATTGGGTGGGGGAGGAGATGCTAGCATACAGTCGATGACTTTTCCTTGGTGAGGTTGCATGTCACCCACGCGGAGAGCCTGAAAGCTCCGCGTGTGTTTAAAATGGGTTGCCTAATGCGCTTCTGTGTGGCGGCCATCTTTTGCAAACCACTCGTGCCACAGCGAACAACGTCCGCACAGTTCGTGTAATCAGTGTCACATCTCGGCGCTTCCACAGCCTCATTCCCTGTAACAACCCAGTGTGTCGCTGCAGTCTGCTTTGCAGTATGTTTATTTATTTAAACCAAATTTCTTCCATCTTGACATTTTAGGTTTTTCCAGCACTCAGTTAATGTACCACTTTATCAAGTTCTCAGTCACGCTTAAATCTCAACCTACATCTTCAGGAACCAAACTTAAATAGTTCTTTATCTACAGGTTATAATGCTTTCATAATAATGCAAGATTTTATGTCTGTGTCTTATAGCGTCACATTAGACAGTGTTGTTGTGGAAAATATAGTTTTTACTGGGATAAAGGAAAAAAAAGGATACTTCTTGACCTGTTGGATTTTGTTGCATAAGACTAGGTGTTGTGCTGTCTGTTGTCTCAAGGAGGCAGAGAAGGTGCTAGAATATGTAATGTACAAACTAGCTGAATATGTGAAATGACCATTGTTCCATCTTCACATTTTCTGGTATTCAGTGTGGGGCCTGTTCACTATGGAGGTGTGCTGAATAGTTAGGCCTGTGGTCTAATTTCCTTTCCGCTTGAAATGATCCGAATGTAGAACAGGTTTGCGAACGGAAAGCCTCATTACAAAACCTTTGAATCTAGGAAGTAATTTATTTTTACTTTATTTGTTTTGTAACCAATAAAACTGAAGTACAACCATGGATGTTGTCGCCGTGTTGTTACTGTGTTGTTCCTTGCTGTAGCTTTTCATTGGGTTGTCCTGCACATTTACGTGGTTAACAGCCCTTGGAGTGCAAGTTATCTGAAATTCTTTGGAGGCCAACAGACCCTAATGGGGTGAGGTCAGGGGACAGAAGGATGTTTTCAAAGCCTGTCCACAGCAGGAAGTTATATAAACTATGCTGACGAAATCCAGACAGTCACCAAAAAAAGTAACAGGATCTCTAAATCTGGAGCCAAAGTGACAGGATCTTTAAATCAGGAGCCCAAGTGACAGCATTTTTAAGTCAGGAGCAAAGTGGAAGGATGTCTTAAACATTTAATGTGAGATGATCTCTAAATAATTTGCCAAAGTAACATGATCTCTAAATCAAGAGCCTAAGTGACAGGAACTTTAAATCAGGAACCTAAACGCTTGAATCAGGAGCTGAGGGGATCTCTAAATCAGGAGCCACAGGGACTGAATCTCTTGATCACTCTCCCTTAAGGTGCTTACACATGACTCGTGTTGGCACGTCAACGCAACGCTCCGCATAGGCTTGACGTGCCGTTCAGTCCTCCAGATGACAAGCGTCCTATGTAATCACGGAAGCGCTATTTTTAAAAAATTGAATTGAGTGAAGTTCGCTCTTTTCACTCAGTTTGCGTGCACAGATTTGTATGTGTAAGCAGATTGAACTTTTTTTACTGAAATATCAAGGTGTTACTGACTCCCTAAAATATTTAAAATTTTTCGAATGTTTTACTTTTGCCCATAATTTGTTGTTAAACCGTAAACATTCAAATCTGCTGGCTCGGAGACATCTTCCAGATGAGCAAACGCTCTTTTAAATACCTCTTCCAGATCTATCAGCATACATCGCATAGACGTCTTGGAGATGTATGTGTGCTTACAGGGATACTAATACACTAGCTAGCTATCGAGTTTTTGTAGCTCTGTAACGTTAATACTATAAGCTCACGTTTGGATTTGGCACTTTGACTGAACAACTAAGCTAGCTAGCTAGCTAATAACCAGGCATGTAGCAAGCTTCCGAGTATGCCGGGTATGTAGCTAATAACTATAAATTATTACAGCTGAATCTATAAACCTGGTAGCCCCATCTCGATTCTAACTTTGCGTCATGCATCTTTTTTTTTTTTTTTTTTTTTAGCAAGGTCGTGGTACCACTTCGAAGTGGTGTCATACAGCTCTGGAAAGCCTGACACACACAATATTAGCTTCTCCAGTTAGTCCTCCATTTTGACTTTGATTGGATCTCTAAATTCAGTGTTTATATTTCGCGCCGGTGTCGCGCCGCCCATGTTCCAGTACGTCACACTGTAAAATCATTGGTTACACTCGGAAAGGTCAGCGGCAAACGGGGTCGAAGTTCAACCAATTTGGACTTTGAGCGGAGCAAAACGCCTGGTTTGAACAGTACGCTACACTGAGGTCGGAACAGAGGCGTGACGCTCTCTTAATAGGAAAACAATGGCAAAGCGAGCGTTGGGAGATTTTTGACACTAGTCGTGTGTAAGCACCTTTAGAGGCTGTGCTGACAGCATGGCCTGGTGTGTGACTATGGAACGCATGCATGCGACTCCCCTCCCGGCAGCATCACTGGAAACTCTGAGTAACGTTCGGCCCCCTGAACTCACCCCTGATGGGAGCACGGCAGGATCACCTGAAGGAAGAAATTAGGCCTCGACCTCGACTGCAGCAACACTCCACCAGCATCACATCTGTCCCACACACTGGCATGACAGCAGGTACTGGCACTGGCACCAAAGACAAACTGCCCTTCACCTCCAGAATACACCAGTTACTAGAGCAATGGTGGGTCATTTCTGTCTTTCAGATAGTGATATTTTTATTAAGAAATCACACACTTCAGAAGGCACGGATGCCACACAGAGGTTTCCTCATAAGCCATCTGCAGGCAATTAAGGCCTCAAACTTCTGAAGACGTTGCAAAAAACGGTCTGTGGCCAGAAACCCCAAAAAGCCATCTATTTTAATATGCTCTGAATATTAGAGCAGCAGAATATGTGACTGCACCACAGCTACATTCACTGACAGACACCAGACCCTGGCGTCACCGCACACTAAACTGCAACTGCTGACGGCTAGCCCTGCATCACCCGTGTAGGTCACGGCCACTGTTTTTCATGTCGGCTTGGTCCAATTAAGACAAAGGAGGAGCAGTGGTTGAAAAAGAAAGGGGGTGGTTTATTTAATATTATTAGGACAGCGTGGAAACATGTGGCCAAAACATCACATCTTGAAGGGTAAAAGAAACAATTCGAGGACTGGTGCAAAGTAGGACAGAGGGGAATGGGAGGCGGAGCTTGGAGGTGGGCGGGACCAGTCATTTAATCCTGTAGTCCTCTGGCCTGCAAAAGAAACACAGATCAGCCAGCTTAGTTTGAGCCTTTCAGTGGGAATACATGCTAGAACTCAAAACCTCATCCAACCCCAGGTCAACCAGGATTATAAACACTTCTAAGGTATACAGCAGTTCATCAGGGAAAGCTATGCTTTTCATGGGAAACTTCACAGACACAGACGGTCTTCAACATGCACTGTCTGCAAAACACACATGCCCCATACCTTACGCCCATCCTTGTATGGCCTAAGTGAAATCAAACAGCTAATCTGGTGTTTACACATCCTTCAAGACTTGTACCCTAGGCTTTCAAAAGGACCAGTTTGGATAAGCCCTCTAAAGCCACGCAACATACAATTTGTTCAAACTGTAAGCTGCGCTGCCTTCTGAATCACTGCCAAGGATTAAATCCTTCAAAAAGGGAAGAAAAACTCATTTATCATAGCAGAGCCCTTTTGACATGCCCTCCCCCCTCCGTAAGTGTGTGTGTGTGTGTGTTGGGGGGGGGCTAAACTTTATGTGGGTGGACGTTGTGCGAAGCCCGTCTGGAACGGGGATTCTGGAGTGGACGCCTGTGGTGTGGCATTACGAATGACAAGCGCGATGAGAGGCAGGTGTATGCGGTGGACCTTGCTGGTGCATGGAATGCTGTCACTGAAAAACAACAACCCCCATCCCCCGACGTGTCCCTTCATCCGCAAGGTGCCAGCGTGGCTTATCGAATTATAAGGCAAGACAGCAGCGCCAGTTCCAGTGCAGGCCGTCGGGATACTCGCGCAACCGCAGTAATCTCCCCTTGCAGGGGAAATCTTAGCCGCGCCACCAAACAAGCATAGACAATAAAGGCGGTGAGCTCGTTCCAGCTCCGCTGGATTCAGGGCATCGACGGGGCGCGTGTTACGCTAATTACTTCACTCCTAACAGTCGCCTGGGAGGGAGCTGGCCGTGCGGGACAGAGACAGAATAGTACCACTCAAATCTGAACGGGGTTACAACGATGAAAACATGAGCCCCTCTTTTAATCATCTCATTTTTTTCTGGATGCTCCCCCAGATGCAAGTTGTTTTACGTTCTGAATTGTCCTGAACTGAGGAAGACCTCCTGTCCTGAACACCTGTCATCTTTTGGAACCGAATGATTCCAAACTGATATCGTTTTACATTTACATTTATTCATTTAGCAGATGCTTTTATCCAGAGCAACGTACAAGAGTGCATATAGTGGGCAAACAACAGGTACAAGGACAAGATGTGTACAGGTCATACAATGCAGATAGTCCTGAAGCTGAGCACAAGGTCAGTGTAACGAGACAGAACTAATCTGATTTAAGGTTACATATATCAAATACAGTCACTGGGACAATAAAGTGCTGCTATACAACCTAGGCAAAAAGTACTACAAATACAACATAAGAGATAGTGCTACAAGTACGAGCCAAGAATCTTAGATTTACAAGGTCAAATGGCAAAGATGTCAGTCCAGGTAGAGTCTAAAGAGGTGTGTCTTCAGCCCACGTCTGAAAGGCTGGAGTGAAGGAGTTGTTCTCTGGGGGGTGGGGAGTTCATTCCACCACCGGGGGGCGATGATGGAAAAGCAACGTTGATTGGAGCGTGGGCCTTTCGTTCTGTTGGTGGGAGGAGCGAGGCGTCCGGATGTAGCAGAGCAAAGTTGTCGAGCGGGTGTGTAGGGTAGGATGAGGTACAGGAGGTAGGTCGGGGCGGTCTTTTTTGCGCAGAAAAGGTGAGGGTCAGGGTTTTGAAGCGGATCCTGGCTGCGACCGGGAGCCAGTGGAGGGATTTCAGTAAAGAGGTGACGCGGTAGAACTTTGGGAGGTTGTAGATCAGCCTCATATCAAAAGACATTAAAAACATATCAAGCCTGAAATAAAGCAGCCTGTGTGCGAGGTCTGACTGCAGGCCCGCGCACACGGACCAGCCCACGCACAACGTGACTGCACTCCAGACAAGACAAAGAACAGAGAAGAAAGGCCCCTTGCAGGAGCCTCTGGCATGGAAACAAAGCGGTTAATTACAAGCCATTATTCAAGCCTCTAGAACAGCGCACCTTGTCGGGATGGGCATTACCGTTGCAGGTTCAGCTCCCATGAAAGGGGCTTGAAACGGCTTTCTGCTTCTCACCAAAGCTTCGTGGCAGGATGAAAATGACACGAGCAGAGGGGGGCGGAGGGGGGCCGCTCTAAACCTATTTCCCATTTCGAACGGCATGCGACAGCATCTGCATCTGTGCAGCGTCTGCTCAGCCAGAAAAGGGGGAGCCGGGGGTGACGTCCCTCAGTGTGGAACGCAGGGATCGAAACGAGGTCACGTCACCGTCTTTTAAAGCTGCTGTCATAAGAGGCTGCGCAGCCAAGGAGCACTCCCCCAACTTTTAAAAAAGCTGAACTACAGAAAAATAAGTAAATAAAATAAAATTCAATGAGGCAGAAGGATCTATTACTCCCCTGAACTCCACAAGGCCATAAAAGAACTCGGCTGTTTATGAAAAATTGGGTTTGGTGGCGATGCCCACACAGGTTCAGGTGTTGGGACCCAAGGGAGATTGAGGAGCTGCTGATGGACGAGCGTAGACCCATCCGATCCCTGTCCTCACAGACATCCATCACCCTGACTCCCACGGTCACCTCGTCACCGTGCCAACAGTGATCTGGCCTCTGGTGATGCAAGGAGGCTGGGTGCATGCAAATTAGTAATAACATCATTATTTTGCTTGTTAGCTCTTATCTGGGGTAGAGGCCATTATTTGTTCTGACCTTAATGCACTTTGCCATTAACGATTTTGTTATTCGCTTCATATGTATTTTTTTACTGCTTGAAGAGACCACAAAACAATGTCCTGCACAAAACGGAAAACAGCAGTGTCTGCTAAAACCACATCATGAATTTCGGCAAGGGGTGTTAAATTCATTCATTAACGCCCTCTTATCAGTTTAAATCGCCCCGCCGCACCTCGTGAGGAATCGAATTGCCAATGTGTCAGGGGTGTGGAGTTTGTTTACAGAAGGAATGCCTTTCTAGACCAACCTTTCATCTTGGGCAGTTTCTTTTAACTGGAGATTTAAGATAAGGGTGGGGTGAAACTCAAAGTTCAACCAATGCAAAGGGAACAAAAGTTTACTTTGTGCTCTGAGGCAAAACTAACATATTCTGTATATTCTGGACTGAGAGACGTGATAACATTTGTTTTATGGCCTAGATATCAGTTGTACGGTGCACTCTGGATGTCCGCAGCATTTCTTTTTGAAAGAGCTTTTGTTTCCTCGTTTTCAGCCCAACCCTGCTCCTCCTGAACATTCTTTTAAAACGTCACGGTTCCTCCATCAGTCCCCTGCCAATGTCGGCCATTCACATTGCTTATAATACAGACCCTTGTTTGCCCGGCTACGTGGGAGAGGAGTGTAGTTAATGTGCATATTCAGCATGTCTGGGAAAACTGACCAAAACAGTCCACAGAATCCAATTATGTGCTCTGCTCCGAGGAGGCCTTTTTAATGTGGGCCTGCTCTGCAGCAGAGCATTCTCTCTCTAGAAATGATTTACAATTAATGCTTTTTTAGCAAAATGAGAGACAAAACATGTTGTTAGGCTGCAGACCAACCAGGTTTTCCCAGCTGCGTACTTGGAAATGTCACTGTATAGAAGGCAGGGTTACAGTGAACACAGCAGGAAAGGAAAAAGATACTGGATGCAAAACCACACTCACACATCCATCCTATCAAATCCGCACGCCCTGGTCGTTTTGCCCAAAACTCCAGCAGAGATACCAGGGACCTCCTACGTTGGCTCGCAGACCCCTGCAGCCAGCGATGGGCTGCACCATGATTGGACGGGCCCAGGCAAATGGCCTGCCCACTCGCTTTGACGCTGATTCTGGACCTGTGGGGCTCTCTCTGTTCATGCTTGGCCGGTGGGAATGTGTGGGAGCGGGAGACGATGCTACGAGCCCTGCCGTTTCTCGCCGCTCCCGGTGTTTGCCCCGGCCCGTCGTTGCTGAGGAGTAATCCTGCAGCGAGCCGTGTCAAAACATCATTTGTCTATTTTCTCTTCTGTGCTGCCCATATCGGGAACAGATGTTCTGTGCTGCTGCTGAAGGCTGTCTGGACGCTCAGAGCACAGCTTCATAAATCGATGGCAAAGCCACAGAACACTGATGGGCACTTTGTCTTTATGGTGGCTGAATGACTACTATCATATGTGTAAGATGTACTAATGAACTGCTGCCCCGTTCAGTAGGTGTACTGACTGGGCATTGGCATTCTTGTAATCACCTTTATGTGTGCTCTGTGATTATTTCAATCCAAATCCTCCAACAAATATTCTAAATGATATCCTTGAGGTATAGGAGTATTAATTAGAAGATTTCACAAATGATGTCCTTTTTTAAATTGATGACAGTCAGAAAAAACTTTGGAGACCACCCCCTTGGGGCGGAGATGAACTCTCCCACAGCGCCGAGTGGCATGGCAGTAGGGACCATCAATCGCAGGCTCCCGTGGGGCACAGGTTGGGGTGGGCCCGTCTCTCTGACTGATGGAGTCTGGCAAAACAGCCGTGCCTGGGAAAGGTGCCCCATCACATTAAGAGAAGTGGAAAAGTGCCACTCAATCTCATAGGCTACGGAGAACTGTGTGCATTAATGGCCAGGAAAAATACAGTGTCCTTTCCAACCTCCAGCCTACATGCTGTAAATACATATTTATGAAGATGCCAATCCCATTTACATTATGTTCACTGGGGCTGCAAATCTTATCAGTATATGCATTTATTCCCCCTCCCGCTTTACGCGCTCACGCTGAGTGGGAATCTTAATGTATGACCTAAACCTGGAGTCATGAATTAATTTTACTCCAAGCCACACTTACGCGCCCACTGCTGCGGGACACTGAGCATGTGTACAAAAGCTGAAAGACCGACAAAAAAAATGGGGGTAATAAAACACGAGCGAGCAGTGCGGTCATTTTCCCAGTTTACTCTTGCGCGGTAACTGAATATGTTTGGGGCGCCCCTCGCCCACCGCCAGGAGAGGGAGATACAGAGAGAGAGAACACGCGTCTCGGCTCTTTTCACACGCCGTTAATGGCTTCATTCTCTGCCTCTAGTTAACGCCCTATAAACACTGCGCCGGGTCACTTTTATAGTAAAGGTTTATTTCGCACCCATATATAGCGTCGGGAGAGATTTTCCATACGTGCTGTGCTTTCCCCACTGGGGCAAACGTTACAAGAATAATACTCAATTTTCAGAGCTTTCTGTCAGAGATGTATAATTTAATTACAGAAACAGATCTGCCCGTCTCATTATCATGTTAAGTCTTGCTTCCTGCTGATGCATTTAATTACACGCTCCACGCGGCTTTTCCAGAACGTCCTGGGTCCAGCCCCAACAGGGGCTTTAGATGTGTGTCGGATTCTTTCTGAGCCCCCCCCCGTCTTCAAAGACGGATTATAACAATGTGCTGAAGCTCTGAGGTTTTAAGCGCCACCATCGCGTTTCAAAGAAACCGTCAACAAAGCTAACCTTGAGACGCTTGTTGACACAAGTGTCGTAAACACCAAGGGACTCATTCTAGAACAGCAAAGAATAAAAACCCTACATTACGTGCAGGATTAAGATGAGTTTATGGAAATAATTCTCTAAGGAAAGTTGTGGTCTCTCTGGGAGGAACATTTAAAATCAAAATGCACTACAATTACAGAAGTGGGACTTGCAAGAATTTCAAATACAAGTACTCTGGAGGCTCTAAACCATGAATATTTGCTCGTATAAACTGCTGTGCATTGAAAGCAGAAATTGAATTTGATGAAAAAAAAACTCGTCAGTACTTGGGAAACACAGTTGATCTAAAACTATACGGCAACATCTTGCGTTAGGATTTCTCAGAAATGATTAAGAGCATTTGTTTTCCCCTCCGGAAGAAAAGCAAGCCGAGCTTTGTCTAAAAAAACACTCCTCACTGATGCATTGTTGGCGATGGAAATACACTGCAGAAGACTGAAGTACAGTACTAAAGAAGACTGAAGTTGTACGCTGTCAAAAAGGCAACGATGTCAGGCTAGAACCTACTCTCAGGGGGCTCATAGTGGAACCACTCGGGGGTCGTGATTACACAAAGACCATCACGGATCCACTGTTTCAGCATGACGGCAATTTTATGATCCAGAAAGTTTTGGACTGACCACGGCGTACAAGAAATCTGAATTCCCTTGTCTTCATCTGAATGCCAATCCATATAAAAGTAGTCACGAAGGCTGCACTTGTCAGTTAGACAGAGTATGAATGTACTCTTGATGGAGCGCACCGCCTTTTGAGCCAATGTTCTAGGCCGTATAGGAAAGCTTCTTCGCCAGGGTAGTTGTCTCCCCTGACATTTTATTACGAATGAAAGACACTCACACACTTAGAAGGAATTGTACTTTGAAATGTTTCAGTGCAGAGTAATTTAAAAATGAAGTATGAGTCTGCTTACTGCACACCAGCGAGGGGCAGTACAAAGGAAAACGTTTCCATCCAAACATGACATTTGTACTTGGACGGAAACATTGTGTTTTGTAATATGCTAAAGTTAAAAAAAAAAAAAAAGACTTCCACTTAATTTTAATGACTCCATTTCAACACCTGAAAGAGACTTTTCTGACTCTTGGTATATAATCAAGTTTTTGGTTTTACCGTGCTTGTGCAGAGATTGTTCATACAGAGAACGAACTGATCGACATTGCTCAGGGAAAATTTGGGGAATAAGACAGAATAAATGTTTGGAGACTTCATAGTGTGTGTGTGTGTGTGTGTGTGTGTGTGTGTGTGTGGATTCTGTAAACTGGCTGCCTCGAGACAGCGTTTCATCAAGCTACACTCCTGGCTTTTGGTTATGAGATGTGTTGATATAGCCTTTTACACAAGAATAATTCATATCTATTAAATGATCAGTGACAATAATAGAGATTAACAGAGCCCTCAGTCAGAGCACAACCTCCAGAGCTATTATTTCGCTGCAACATCCCTGAAGTAAAAACACCTTAAAAAATGAACCCTTCTACTTCAAAAAACAACATTACTAAAGAGTGTGAAAAACATAATCAGACATACGTGATAAAAATGTGCCACTTAATATATTATTAGTATATGAGGACAACTGATGAGAAAATGAGTTTGTCTATATTTTACAGTGAGTTAAAAATGAATGTAAACCCCGGAATATCTTTCAGTTAGAAATCTCCCTCCAGGCCTTGGCTGGTTATATTATATTATTATGTTATTTACTATTTATTATTATATTTATTCACATGTCTTGCTATGATGAGGCACTGCTCTGAAACACAGTCATTATAATTGCATTTGGAGATAGTTTCTCCTGACCGAAGCATCTGAACAGAAACAAGCCAAGTACCTGAAGTTACATTACAGACTTCAAAGAATCATTTAAAAACTGCCATTCAAAAGCATTCTCATTGAGACAGTTGTGTGGGTGCTGCGATCAAAACGTATGTGTTTGTCCAAACTTGTTCTTCCATCCAACAAAAGTGAAGATGCTAAAAAATAATTCACTTTGTCACGTATGGGTCATGGACTTTAGTTATGTCTTGTAATGCTTTTTTGTTTTTTATCTTTTCAGTTACAACCAACTGACATCATACAAATGAGTTTAGAATCTGTCAACATATAAAGTACACATTTTCTTCAAAGTACATTATGAAAGCGATGCACAAGAGTCTAGCTTTTGCCGATTCTGCTTTGAAATGTTTTCATCCTAATGCTTCAGTGCTATCAAATGCCATGTCTGTGATCATTTCTGCAGGAAGAAAGGAAGGTGGATCTTTTCATTCTTCCAGGGTTAAAGATAAAAGTCTACGGTGCTTATTCTTCTGTAACAATGCGTAATGTAACATAACATAACCCCCAGAAGCAGGGACCCACAGTAAAGCCTGGATTCCATTCCGCTGCCCTGTGGTTTGTCCTCACATGAACCAATAACAAAGTCAAGGCTCAAACGCTTCCCGTCAGTGCTCCGGCCCAAATTCAATTCAGCTGCAATGCAGTTTGTCCTTAGTTAAGAGCCAATTGTTTATTCATGAACCAACTGTTTATTTATTTCTTTGCTACTTATAAACCCGCTAAGCTCAAAAGTGGCCGGAATTAAATGAAAGATGGCATGCTTTCGGCGGGAAGACGGTGACAATTGGCTAAAGTCGTTATTCAGTGTTAACGACAAGCTCGTGACCACTCCTGATCGCCTTTGGCTGTGAAATCGCCTGCGCTCTTCCTACTCGGCATCCATCATTAACGCCTCACTGTTCTCGCGTCTATATGTCTACTGTTCTCGCAGTCATCTGTTTACCTCTGGGGGCCCGCCTTCCCGAGAGGTGAGCTCTTCAACCAGGGCCACAATTACCTTTCATCTAGGCTGCCATTCACTTAATAACAGGGGCCTGTGACGGATCGCGGAGCCAGGACCCAGTGTCGTGTGCCCTGAGGTTTATGGTAATGAAATCATTTGTCAGCTGGTCTGCACCCTTTACCGGGGGAAACGGACAGCCATTTAATCAAGCCGCATCGTCTGAGAAAATTAAAGCCTGGAAAGCATTAGCATTCCGCCAATAAAGGTGGGCCAGATTATCTAGGGGGTTAGTGGCGTTTTAGCAGGGGCGCTCTGGTGCCGTTCCTCCATGCCTGCTCATGTGTTTGCAGGCAGGTTATTGAGGTTTACGGTTAAAGAGGAGCCAGCTGTCTGGTCGCCTGACGGCCAGGGGCTCTTGGAGGAAGCTGGGATAGACTAGATGACTCGTGGCTGAGGGACAGGAAGGTCTGCGGTGTGCTTCCTATGACTCTTTTAAAGAGAACGGAGGACTCAGTGCAGGAGGGAGCGTGGCGACGGTCAGAGCGTTAGGGGGAGCCTCAGAACACGCATGCGTGCGTGTGTGTGTGTGTGTTTATGTGACTGCTCACCCCAGTACCAGTTCCCACCCCCGAATGCAGGAAATCAGCTTCACTGGGTGACTGCACTGTTTCATACCATGCTCACACTGCCGTGGCACTTACAGCACCAAGAGCAGCCCTGCCCAGTGTGGTGGGGGATCAATTCGGTGAGCGGACACTTACGGCGTCCACAGGATGGGGAAGGCATCACGCTCCTCCTGGGTGTACTCGTTCAGCTTTCTGGGTATCTCTCGGGGCTGGGGGAGCTCCTCGGTCAGGTTGCGTAGGATGTCCTCGGGAATCTCCTAAAATGAGAGAGAGTGTCTCTCTCCCCTGTATGCATCTGTCCTGCCTGTACTTAGAGCCCTCTCAGCCCCAGGGCAAGACCGAGGGGAGACAGCCACGACTCACAGAACTCTCAGCTTTAACATATAATGGCACATAAGCGTGTGAGCTCTCTCAGCTGGGAATTGCAAGGAGATGTGAGGCAGATCACAGCTGATATGTGGGGGCCTCCAGTGAGCCGGGCTGCAGCGCCTCGTTAAGGTGTGATCTTTCCATACAGAATGACGCAGGTCGGGGGGGTGAGCATCGCTGCATGGGCGAAGGGGGGCTTACATCATCCGGAAAGAGGTGCAGCCTCTGCATCATGGTCCTCCTGGTCAGGTTTTTGGGGAGCATCCCATACACAGCCAGCTTGATAATCTGTGGGTCAGAACACACACACACACACACACACACACACACACACACACACACACACACACACACACACACACACACGCACACACACACACGCACACACGCACACACACAAACAGACATGCACAAAATTTGAGTCTCCGAACCTGTGAAAACAGTTCACTCACTGGCCCGTGTGTCAGGCCCTTAGGCCAGAAGCCAAAATGACCTCTGGGAAACGCTGAGTCTCCGGACCATTGGAGCCCTAACTCATGCTGATGAGACGCAGCTGTGCTCACGCTGTCCCGTCCTCGCACGGCCGCTGAGCCGGCGCGAGATTGAGCCGTCACCAGCCCGCTCTCTGGACGACCAGCGGGAACGTAAATCCTGCTCGTAAAGCGCATCCCGGCTCCGCCGGCCGCCGTTCCGCCACCCCGCGATGGAGCGGGCCCGCACTTCACTTTTTCCGCCTCTACTCCGCCCAGGCAGGCCGTGTCCTGATCGCAACCGGCTGACCAAGTATTTAGGTCAGGCGGAGAGGGGGTAAAAAAAACCCCCATGAGCCTCCTCAGACTGACACTGCCCGGCAGATGTGTTTTTTCCTGTGTGAACTGTCAGATCTAATAGCCTCGCAATTTACAAGAGCGGTCCCTGATCGTAATTTTAGTGCTGTGTTACGCAAGGATACCATGAGTGGGATGAATATCAGGGTCTGGCTGCCTTTTTTCCACCTTTGCTCAGTGTAGATCTCCCTCGTTCTTGGTCTCTTGTAAAGCAGTGCTGGCAAAACCCTTTACATGCGTGCAATGTGCACAAAGTCCGTCACACTTCAGCCGAATATTTTTTGTCAGTGTGTGGGTGACAGATGTGCACCATCAGGGGCGGTGGCAGGAAGGGGGTAGGGGGTCACACAGGTGCGAATATTACGTGGGAGTCTCCACACGACAGTCCCCCCTGCCAGCATAAATAGCAGCATTTGATAGGCGTTCATCTCATTAACAGGAGCTCGTGTGCCAGCGGGAAGAGACGAGGCAGTGATCCAGAACTCTCCATGAAAACATCTGAGCCTCTGCACTGGCTGCGGTCCTTCGCGGTCATTCCTGGTCACGGTCAGCGTGACATCACAGAACCCTGGTCCCGAAATGGTCCGCTAATGTCCCAGAGGCATGAGGAAATTTCAATCTGATGATGTAAGTGCATGTCCTCATTGATGGTGCAGAAGTATTATGTCCGGGGCTCTTTTGGGAAGTATCAGGGAGAGACTGCCCCGCATTTGAGGAGACATTGTGTGATTATGTTAATAGTTTTGTGGTGATGCGCTGGCATTGCGGCTGAAACATGACTCTGCCAGTGCAGAATTACTTTGATTTTCCATGACTCAGTGGCCACACATTCTGTTTGTACTTCAAATAAAAAAAACAACTAGAAAAAAAAAACAACTAGAAAAACAACGGATGGTTCCCGAGTGACTCAGTAAGCAGGACTCAATTTGAGCACAGGCTGAGCCCTACGGCCTGGGCTTGCAATCGTCTGTGTCACCTGCCGACAATGACCAGGAGCCCACTGCTACGGTTGGGTAGCCTGGCAAGGGCTTCCTCATCCCACCGCTCTCAGGCACCTTGCAATTCATCAAATGCCTGTGTGTTACCTAGACGACTTCAGTATATTAGCAACTGCACTCCAACTGGCACTCCGCTCCACTGTGGTATACTCTGGGACTTGAAGTTCAAGAGTGCACAACATTATGGAACGTCAAATAGCTGTTGGCTGCCTGCGAGTGTATCTGAGGATCGCTTTGGCCTTGCTTTAGTCCTCCTGCATGACTGCAGACACTGTCTTGGTGAGATGCGGCCATTGTACAACTGCCAATTCCAAACAGAGTTCCATTAAGAATACCTGTGATGGAGTGAGCACAGAGGCCATCAGGGAAGGTTGCTAAACATTACTTTTAGCAGCCACGCTTTAGCAAATGACACCTTACAGCCAAAGTTTGAATGTTTGTTGGAATCTTCCATTTTTTCTTCCAATGTCCTAATGTCTTCGATACTTTTGTGTTTTTCACAAATCGACAAACCTGTGTCAGCTACCTATGAATCTATGAATATTATTTGAGCGCTTACGGCTCAGAACCAGACCTTCTCTCATATGCTGGACCTTTGCCGGGAAACTCCTGGCTGGAAGAGGACAGCGGCGATTTGTAACCCGAGTCGGCGTGGCTTACTCATCCACGCGCGCTCGGACACCTGCCGCACATTACGCCCGCTGCCTTCCGAGGGCCCCGACACAGGGCCCGTCCGCATCGGCGGCGGCGCGGCAGAGCCTCCGATTACGGCGAGGTGTTCGCGCCGGGAAACGGCGCGCCGAAATCCCCCCGGTCTAAGCAGGCGAAAACAATTTCCGAAGAGTGGAGTCGGCGGGTGGGAGGGAGGGGTTAGAAGTACCAGGGAGCCAGGAGAAAAAGTGACAGGAACATCGCAGTGTAATACCACTGGAGATGAGTCATTCCCTTGCAATGTCAACCGCGGCTGCTGCGAAAAAAAAAACGCAAACATATCCCCATTCTTCCTGCCGACGTGGACTGTGTTGCAGTGTGGCGCGGGCCGGCGGCGGCGGCGGCAGCCTCTGGGCTTGCCGGGAAACACAGACACGTTTAATTGAATGAACTCTCAGGGGTTTCGGCTCGCGCCTTCTCTCCGCTTATCAACCTTATCCGCTCCCCGGCTCCTTCTCCAGTGCAGCTCTGCAGCCCTTTAGGAACATGCCGTGAGTGTCTTGTAAAAGCTTCTGAATGGCCTAGTCTGGAAAATTAGGACACAGCGCCCCCTGTGGGTGTGTTTGCATAACCTGCAGCAGGTCAAGTCTGCGGACTGTAAGTTATTTGGAAGCTCTGTGCCTCACGTCCCTCAGGAGTGAAGTAAATGATAATGAAGACCTATTTTAAAGTAAATGCATATAATTAGTGACTAGCTCACAAGGACATTTATAGTCACATCTGTACCTTTCTAGTCACATCTGTACTTTTGCTTTGTGTTGGAAGAAAAATCCAGGGCTGGCAAAATTGTTGTTTACTCAAGTACCCTTTTAACAGAATTGTCAGTCTTAATACAGGGCTAGAGACTGCCCTGACCTGATCCCCCCCTCCCAAAGGCAGACTGGAGATTAGGCCCCCTCACCCTCTGAACTCACCGCTTTGGGGTCTTTCATATGAAGCTGGGCTGCTGTGACCTGCTTGAATCCACCTGGGTACCTTCAAACAACAAAACAACCAGTCAGTCATTTCAGTGCAGACTAACTGCTGTGGGAAACCACATTCTTAAGCAGCTACACAACAACTCGTTTGGAACACATCCTTTAATGGGGATAGGTCAATCTGGTTCTTTAGACTGCTGTGGTCACTGATCTTTGTTCCGGTTCCAAACGGAAAGGTTTAACTCAGCCCCGTCACCTGTGCCCCCAGGTCAAGAGGAGCTGCTAATCACAAGGTGCCACTGTGAGCAACAAGCACTCAAGCCTTAATTAAGAGGACAACCCAGCTCCATGACACACATGGTGACATTAGTGACAGGACAGGCACTCTTACCCTGTGTGAGAAGAGTAGACCTTCTGTTCCCACTTGTTCCCGGAGAACGCAATGTGCCTTGTGTTCTTGACGATCACGTGATCACCGCAGTCACCTGCAGACGCAGAGAATCACGCAATGTTACTCTGTATGCCACCGTAATGGCTGCAAACAGTCACATTTCCATTCATAACTTGAACTTTGTAATGCTGAAATATGCATCCTGCAGTAAGGATGATTACTTTCTGGCTTCTTTCCAAAGAACAGATGGTTTACCACTTGCTTAGACATCTGTGCAAACATGACATTTCTTTATATAATTATTCATGTGGTGAATTTATGGATACATTTATTTCCATCCATTTCACATCTTTCATGTGTTTTGATGCATTTTGTTTCCACTGTTTGTAATCTTCTCCTGTTTTCCAGGACTCTCTCTTTTCCAGGGGTCAGGGAATCATTTTCCACTTTTTCTTCCAACAGCCTCTGAGTTTCCCCCCGGGAGACGCACTCTGCCCAGCACTTTGCCACGATGCAGACGCAGAGCGTGCTGCAGCAAACACATTCTGGCAGACTCACTCACCAGACCTAAGGGTGTATTGACAATGAGGAGTGACTCAGCAGGGCTTTCCTGAATGTGCATTTTTTGACGAAATGTCACTCTCTTTCCCGGACAGCTTGAGGCCGACGCATGTTAAACTGCTGCATCTCAGCGCCGGCGTGAGAATGTATCTGTGAGTGACAGGCAGGAAGAGGGCGTACCGTATCCACCCCACCCCCTGCTGCCTCCATTCATTAATGCCAGTTAACAGTGAGGGGAGGTTTGGAGCACAGGGATGGACCATCCATTAAAGTGAATAAACACGTGGAAAAATGTGCTGCGTCAATGCTTTACACTCAAAGAAAACCACACATAACAATCGCCCAGTGTGCTCAGCTCCGCCCACAGAGCATCTCGACCAACAGGAAGGCAGCGCTGCCGTAAAGGCGGTTTTTATGTGCTCGACTCCCTCTCAGCAGGGGAGATTGGAGGGAAGACGTGCATGAGAGGCCGGAATGCACTTCCTCCAGGTCCGCGGGGTTGTGCGTCTGCCAGCGGGAGGCTTTCATTAAAAGCGATGGCAAGCAGAGCAGAGGTGGGAGGTGAGGTTACACTTGGTCACAGCGCTCCGGCGGGTGCACCCCCATGGGGACTGCAGGGACATAAGAGTGACAGCCAAGATGCAGGGACAGCGGGCGGGATGTGTGGCCTTGCTTGCCCGTCCACAGCTCTGTCAGTCACGGCTATTGTGGCTCATAGCAAGCGCTACCACAAGAAATACACATTCACCCAAACATACACCAGTGCTGAAAATCTTACTTAAGACAACTGCAATTCAAAAGGTCGCTGTGTCATCATGGATGAAGCTACCCATTGCTGAGCAGGCGCTCTGTGCCAGTTGCCACAAAGTATGTTTTTGGTTAACTCGTCTGCAAAAGGAACAAAGCACTCTGCCAGCTGATCAAGCTTCAGCACTCTCTTAGGAGGGTAAATGTCATGTTTGCATTTGACACTGTCATTTTGCAGATGCTTACAAATGCTTAAGTGCATCTATAAAACCACAGGGACAGCAGAAAGTACAGAACACAGCAAATGTCAATCCATTACTCAGTGCTATCACAGCTAGGGCTCCTATAAGAACACAAGTGCTACAATAAATCCACAAGAGCAATATGTAACGCATATAGTTATATGTGCACAGCTACTCAACATACACCACAGTAATACAATACACAAATAACACAAAGATGAATTATGACTGAGCAGTGGAGCCAAGATGCAGTATTAAAAGTTGGGTCCCCCACTGAGTCCCTGCGGAGGTAGCTGGTTGCTACGCAGAAGGTAGCTATTTCAGAGGGCCAGACTGGTCACCATCCTGAAATTAATCCCACACCCACAAAGACCGTGGGCCTGGATGATTCCTTTTTGAAAAGCACAGCACCAGGCATGCCGAGATACTGTTATATCCACATGCCCCTCCCTCTGGGCTGCTGTGAGTCAGACTTGAGGGATAGTTTTTCATATTGTTTGCCGCAAACTCCCCCCGCGTTACAGCCGCAGTGTGCATCTGCCTTTGTGCCACGAAAATGAAAAATGGAGAAACAGTATCTACATCCCATAGATTACCCTGGTGCAATAAGCCTCGCCGTCAACATTTAATATCTCCTAAACTGAGGATATACATCACCCCTAATGAGTTAGATTACAGCAATTCTTTTAATGGATGATAAGGCCTTAAAAGAGGGTGTCCAGCGTCTTTCACTGGTAACCACATTCTTACCATAGCTATGACCTCTGACCTCTTACACTGACAAGCTGACCATTATCTTTCACTCAATGAAATGATGACCTGTACTGCACTCTCATGGGATGGACAGGATGAGGGTCACATTCACCGCAGTGCGCTTCGTCCTTATCTTTCAATAATAAAAATCAAAGAAATGGAAAAAAAGCTTTGCTTTTTTCTTTGAGTGGCTGAAATTAACAAAAAAAAATCTTGTGCAGGGAATTTAAACAATGAAACACCTGTCATAAAGTGGCCATTGTTCATTTTAACACATGTGATAAGGACCAGTATTATAATGTGTTGAATCCTTGCATGTGAGCTGTAACTGACTGAAATCGACATTAATCTCTGTATTACTGCTGTCTCTGGCCCCTTAACAAAATTAGATTTAGGACAAATATGATTGGCTGGTGTGACTTTCCAGTGCTGTCTGCAACATGCTGCAAGGGCACAGAAGAAACTTGATGCCGTTTTCAAAGCGTCAAAGCAAAGAAAGGGCCAGGTTCAACTTGGCAAATGCTCTGTGTTTTAATGCAGAGCTCTCAATGGAAAACATCTCCTGCTGGTGCAACTTAAGTTTTGACAAACAGGATTGAGTCATTGTGCTGACAGTGTTCTTATTTGTTCGTCCATGTTATTATAGCCCCACCAAGTGGTCATCATTAAAATAGCAGCAAGTCAGTCAAGCAGTGCTGTATGCCAGTGCTATGAGAGTCACGCAAGTCAAGCAGTGCTGTATGCCAGTGCTATGAGAGTTATGATAATGTTTTATGCTAAAAGTGATAAATACAATACATGCATATTAACAAATGTGTAGGGGTTTCTGTGTATATAACATTAAACAATATATATGTAAATTGTTTCATAAAAGAAGCCTGCTCAATTTGTTCATTAAATCTAAACTCCACGAAAAAGTGAGAAGCCCTTGCCGTAAAAGCTGAAGAAAATACTCTGACAACATAGCTTTAACATCGTCTTATGAATACTTATTTAAATTGCAATCACGATTATGCAAGTGAATATTCTTGCTAAACAACTGTTCATTTTTAATTGGATGACATAATTACATCATCAGCCGACACTTGCGACGCTGCACTTTGAAAAGTAGAAAGGGTTTGAACGGGTAGGCGCTTACTCAGTGCATGGTATATGGGTTTATGTTTCCCCTGCAGTCTGACTGAGCACATGGTCGCGATCTTCCCCGGGGGCTGCATTTTGGCGTCTATCAGGTACCACGACCTGGCGAACGTAGCCCATTGCTAGAGAGAGACAACGACAGGGAAAAAACTATAATGAATAGGAATGGAACGATTAACAGTTAGCAAGACAGCTCAAGGCACACCTCACCACACTGAATTACACAAGAGTCTTAAATTACTTACATCCAACTTGTAATTTCATAGTGAACTACCTTCTTTACCTTCTTTCTCAAGCTAGACGTTGTTTTGCATAGGTTTTTTTTTTTTTTTTTTTTAATTCATTCCCTCATGTGGACCGATTTACAGGTCAAGCATTTTGATTTAAAGATATGAAATTCGGGATCTTCATTTGTGGCTGACTAGATAGGTCTATATATATTAGGGCTGTCAAGCGACTAAAAAAAATAATCTAATTAATTACTTTGTAATTAATTAATCTAAATTAATCGCATATAGCAATATTTGCCGTGAGAAGCATTTTATGTTCAAACTGTACTTTCTACAACAGTTAGTTCTGACCAAGTAATTTTATTGGACAAGAGGCATTCCATGAGTGCTGATATTCAGTATAACAGTACTGGCACTTTTAACTATACGTGTACTCCGCTTTACAGATGTTCCGATGCAATCGTTGATTATACCAATGCGAACTTAATTCGCATTTACCGACAGCGCAAATGTGGACACGTTTCGTGTATGATATAAAAGAACCTAGCTAGCCTGCAGTTGGGTATGATAAATGCTTAAATGCAGTGACGTATGGGGTCAAGAGGCATCATAGAGTGCGATTAATCTGCGTTATTTTTTTGACGCGTTATTTTTTCTATAATTAATTAATCGAAATCAATGCGTTATTTTGACAACCCTAATATGTATACTATCTGACCAGTTAGCTTCCTAAATTACCTAGGCAGCTAGCTGATCGAGCTAGCAGGACTGGACACGGGGTGTTGAAAGACCATTGGATGTCGTGTGACCATAAGCATAACAGGAAACATAGTAGTTAGATAGCCAACTAATTGGTAGGTATCGTCCCCTACAGTTACAGAAGTTTACATCGCTAGACAACTAGGTAATTGTTAACAAAACCGCTCATTAACAAACGTTAGCTAACGAAAGACAGTGGGACTGTTGGTTACCTAGCTAGGTTTACTTCTCAGAATAAGCATGGGGGCTTTTCGTTGAATTCACTACGCACGCATTTATACAGAACAACGAAATTGCACCGTAACACGAGAAACACATTTGTTAAATATTCTTACCTGGGCAGATTTTGTAAAACTGGACATATCCGTACTGATTAGCTTGACCCCCAATGTGACATCTTTTGCAACGCTGTGAAGTAGCCGATATGCACACTGTGTGTATACAGGAGTAGTTCCAAAAGTCACTCAATATTAAAACAAAAAACAATTATGTTATCATTGTGCTTAAATACTTTATAACCTCATAACTGTATAGCTTTTATAACTATAAAGTTTTCGGAGATTATGACACACAGAGACAGCCCAGTTAAAAGAGGAGTATATAACTAATCTTCAATGTTACGTTTTATTTTGTGTTTTCAAGACGAGAGTATTTTGAGGTGGCTCCTGACGTCAGTGAATGACAACTTCCTATTACTGGAGAGCGGGGAATTTTATTTTTTGATGGATGTTCACGTCAGACTCAACTTACTGCCCAGCTCTAGCCAGATTTCTGTGGATGGAACAACTGAACTAAGGAAATGGATCGATATGTGCTTGTTGTTTGTTTTAACCAGAAGGGACAGTGTAATAATGACGTGAGCGGCTTCTCAGGTAACTTATGATGATTGAACTTATTAACCTAAATTAGCCATAGTTAGGCAAGCTAGTTGGCTAGCCTAGCAGGTCACATAACATTAGGTACCCTGCAACTTTTGATTAGCGGCAAGTATCAATATTAGTAGTCAGGTCATTTAAACGGCTAGCTATACCTAGCTAGGTTTGGTAACGTAAGTGTATTATGCCTATTTACGGTATCGCGCTAATGTTAGCTTGCTAGTGTGACTGGCTATCCACATTTGCTAGCTAGATATTTCTGACGTCTGTATTGTTTCGAACTTATAGTAGTGCTGCTAGTCTGCTACTGCAAATAAGAGCTATAGTTTCTAAATCGTGTTGCTCGCTTTCTTTGTTTCTCGGCTGGCTATCAGACTAACTCCCGTTTTTCATTTTGGTTGTTTTAGATGTTTTACCTTTATCTAGTTAGCTAACTTTACACGCTTAGTGTTTACATTGGATTTACTCTGTAGTATGTTACTACAGGCACATTACCTATCTAACTAGCGGAAATCTGCTGACAAGATGACAAAACGGCTTTTTTTCTTTTAATGTAGGACTTGGTGCCGCCAAGAAGATTTATGAGTCTCTCAAAGATATCTCCATCAATAACCCAACAACCAAGATTTCCCCGTTTCCAGGTAATATTCCCACTAAGATGCCCAGGTATCGGAATATCAAGACACTGTATATCTAACTAGCAATTAATTGGTTAAATATAACAGAGTGGATCCACAGACCTCATCAGAATGTCGGAACGGGTTAACAGACAGCAGTGCAGTGCTGTAGAATAGTTGCTACCACAGCGTCATCGGTTTGTGTTCCGTATCGTCGCTAAGTTCACTTTTCGTTTGAATGAAAAGAGGTGAAGAATGGTATTGGGTCAGCCGGATAGTGTGTGCTTGTACAGTAACTTATGTCTCTCTTGTACCTTCAGCTTGTTCTCTCAGCGGAACCCCTGCTTCGCAGAGATGGCACTTCGCGATCCAGGCTTGTTGGGGATCGTCGCAGGTAACCCGACCGAGTGCAGCGAGAATAACATTGATGACCGACAACTATTTCATGCATGTGCCCTAGCACCAATTTTGTTTGTTTTCAAACGCTACAGACTTAACTTTTTTGAAAGACATTTTAAAGGAGTCGTTATGTACAGTATTTATACAGGGCTCTTCTGTTAAATCACACATAACGTTGTGTGCGATCAGCGCAACTCAGGAGGCAGGAGTGTGCTTTCAGCCAGACGGTTTCTGGTTTGGATCCTGAACGTGTTGCACTGCTGTTGTATCCTTGGGCAATGTATTTAACCTGAATAGCATCATTAAAAATGTGCTGTGAAAATAAAAATACATATGTTTTAAATTATTAGTCACCTCGATTAAGGGAATCTGCTAAATACATGAAATAACTAAATTCATACTGAGATGTGTTAGGTTTGTGTGGAAATTGTGAAGTCAGAATGCAAGCATGGATAGGTTGTTAAGGTAGGGAAACACTTAAATGTTGCTTTGGGAACTACCATTTGAGCCTACTGAGTTATAAATTTAGCTGATCCTGATATCTGTGGGATAAAGGTACATTCTATTTTGTAAGGGCACCGCTTGTGTAACAGAGAATTAACCTCTGCGTGAGTACTGCATAGTCATAAGGAGCAGGGCTCGTAACCCAAAGGTTGTTGGTCCAATTCCAAGGGCACTTCTGCTAATAAAACACACATACATTTGTGAATCATCGATGCAAGGTGGGAATGTGGGTTAGATTTAAGCCAACCAGAAGGTTTCAGCTTCAGATCCTGGGTGTGAAGGGCAAAATCTTTAACCCAAATTGCCTCAGTAAATAATCAGCTGTATAAAAGTACGTGCTCTGGATGAGATTGTCTGATAAGTAACTGCAGCGGAATGTGGCTTTCCATCTGCGAGACTGAACGTGAAGCAGGGAAGCCGTGGAAGCCAGTCGCATTCAGCGCCCTGCCTCTGGCAGTCAGTACCCCCGGGGGGCTTCTGTCAGGGCTAAAACGTATGAGAAAACTGGACAGGGCACAGCCTCGGTACTTGTAGATGTGGTACTCAAAACAGCAGAGGTACTTTGTGAGGAAACTGGATGGCGCACAGCACTGGTACACTTAAGAAGGAGACGTCGTCTGGGACAGCGGTGCACTTGGGACCATGGGAGTCTCTGCTGTGCAGCTGATTGGCTGACGTTACATTCATCCCAGTCAGTGACCACATTCAGCCTTGCCGTGTGGGTGTTGCTGCATGAGTTTATAGCTTTTGTGGAAGTATGAGTCATTTTAGTCCCCCAAACATGACAGCATTGGGGATCTCTATCTGTACGGTAAACAAGTCCCTATTTCTGTAGATGATAAAAATGCACAAAGTGCAATCAAAGCAGAAATTATCCAAAGTTATCCAAATCATTTTTCCCCCAAATATGTGAAGAGGTGAATTCCATATTAACCGTGTTCATTCTATTTGTGTGCATTGTAGTTCTGCAGCTCAGAGTGGGAGGAGCTGGGGGCGGGTGTGCTGAGGAGTGACAGTGAGGAGGCGGGGCCGTCAGCCGTGGATGCTTGTCACAGCACCCTGCTTTGTTCTGACAGTGGGGAGGATCCAGAAAGCGCGCTTTCGCAGGCTGAGTGAGGAGGATTCTTTATCACATTCTAGCACAAAGCCAAAGCCTCAGTCCACCGCTCTTTCAATCACTTAAACCACAGGGGATTTAAATCATGCAGAAATTTCACAGTTAGTGATTTAATCACTCTTAGCTTTTTCATAAAGGCTCAAATATAGTTTAGCTGTGTAGCTTTTTTTAAAAGTCTGACTGTAGTCTTAACTCTGTAGTATTTGTGTGTCTTTGTCTCATTTAATTCCTACTGATAAAGTCTCATTATCAGCTGTTGTAGAGGCTGTGAGTGATGACAGACTTTGTGTTTATGATTTCCTTCCCCACAGACTGTATGAAGAGGCAGCTGAGGGGCTGCACGCCTTGTCCGATAAGCTTCCTGCTCCAGGTGCCTTACATTTGCGTTGAACACAGGCAGTATATTAGCCAGAACCAGACCACTGGCTCACCGGCCAATAGCTTACAACAGGGTTTCTACTGGCCTTGAAAATGCTTCTCAATGTTTCTCATTGCAACTCCATCCTCAAGTTAACCGAATTTAGCGGGGCTTTGACTACTGCAACAGGTACACAAACAAAAAACCTTTTGCACCTGTTGTTTGGTCAACATATGAACAGTCCAGACCAATCTATGTTTGCAGTGTGTGGTGACCTTTTTTTTTTGTATTAGTCTGTTGCTGACTACACACCTTCAGCACTAAATTAGTTGAGCATGTTGACTGAGTACAGCATTTCTCCTAGTTTCTAATTTGACGTTTGCACCAATGACTATAATCTCAGAAACTTACAATTATCCTTAAAATGCCTCTGGGAAAAAAAAATTAAAATTCTGATTTTGGTGGCAACACTGTTGTAATCATCTCATGAATTCATCTGAGTTTGCTTAGCATTTAGCATGAATGGCCTAAATGTTCTTTGTTCTTTCTTTGTTCTTTGATGTTCATCTGTCAGTTGTTCATTCAGGATTTTTAAAACTTGATTTGTGTGCTGATTTCTCTCAGGGAGGGCAATGCTAGATGTCATTTTACTGGGCCTGGATGATGAAGGGCCTCGCCTGAAAGAATTCCTGCCTGTTCTCGGCTCACTGAAGCACATGCAAGCCTGGCATTCCGCTAAGATGACCCTGGTGACAGAGAACAATGCTGGGTATTGACTTAAACCTTGACTGCACTCAATAGACAGAATACTCACATTATATATGGTCCTGGTAAAATGCCAGTATCTTTCTCTCTCCAGATAGTTGGGAATTAGGTTAAAGGTGTGAATGCTGCTGTTTTACCCACAGGAATCAATGTGTTTTCAGACCCAGTTATGAAAGTGGTAAAAGTCAGTTTTCAGTGTGGTGAGAATGGAGCAGGAGGTTTTGAGACAGCCTGCAAACCTTCAAGTAGTTCCACGCTCTAACACTAGGGGGAAGACTGGACCTGATTTATTGTCTATACTTATATTCATCCTTGCACTGTTTCATTTTTTGCACTACCACCACAACACTCACGCCCTACAACTTACTCTTACACTGGCACACACTGACAAGTACCAGTAGAGACCATCACCTCACTGTCTTTTATTTTATTTTTAATTTATTTTTTAGTTTTCTTTCCCCTGTTATGTTGTGTGAATTTTTGTGTCTCGGATTATTGTGTGGAGTGATGTTGTGAGTATGTTTGTATATGCCGCTGGATATCAGAATTTCCCTCGGGATTAATAAAGTATCTATCTATCTATCTATCTATCTATCTATCTATCTATCTATCGATTTTCAAGGTGTTAGGTAGCCCTAGCGGAGGCCACTAAGAAATTCTGAATAGTACTGTGACTGAGCTCAGTTTAGTAATCATTGCATGAGCACAATGTGTCTAGAGTGAAATTATTTTAATATGCTGCCATTTTAAGGATGCACAAGTGGTGGTTGTAACCCAACCTGAGTGTGTTCCTTGCCAGTAATTCTCAGTTTTTCCTCTAGGTGGCAAACACCTGCATCATACTTGTCAGCCAGCATATGCAGTCCTGATGCCCTTCTGGCTTGCATTGATGAGAAGGACCTGTGGAGAGGAAGTGTTCTGATTAAGGAGAAAAAGGTAAACTATTCAGGGGACTGCTGGTGTTGCCCTGTCGATTTGGAGCCAGGATTCAAGGTGCTGACTATATATGAGGATTCGCCACATGGTTTGGCCGAAAGACTTCATCGGGATAGTGTCTGTAGCAGACAACAAAGAACTTAAAATACAGAAATAGAATCTCTTGGCACATTAGAACAACCAATGAGAGAGCGCAAGTCTAAAAATCTATAGATGATTCTTACAGTTCTCATTTACAGTTAACAATCTGTGTCCGGCTTTCTTGCTTTCTTGCTATTCTTTGGCAGTGACATAAGTTTCCTGTATGAAACTGAGTTTCAAAACAGGAAGATGTTCCTCAAAACTAAATGTTCCATTCAAGTAGCACAAAGTTGACCTTAGTCAAATGATCTTGGTGTAAATTCATTGGGTAGAATTTAAAAAATGATCAGTCAAATATGAAACACCTAAACTAACTAAAGGCATATTCTCAATACAGCTGATTTACATGTAGGAGTAAGTTCTGGAGCACTTTGGGGCGTGTGTGCATGGTAAACCCTCAAACATGAAAGCTGGCATACTTTATAATATTGACGTTAAAAGCTACGGCTTCCCACTGCTAAAGGTGTCAAGTCCTTCAGCAGTGATGTAACCTCAGCAGTGTCTTATCTCATCAGGGTGTTGAAAGCGATGCTTGTCGTTCTATTATCAGTGCACTGATAAGGTATGCACTAATTTAAGCAATGCATAGGTGAGGTTTGTACTTGTTTGATCAGCCTGTAGATGTAGTATGTAGTTAGGTGATCTGTAGATGGTGAGGTTTGTAGCTGCAGATGGAGAGGTTTGCGGTTAATTATTCTGGTTGATGGTGAGGCTTTTAGTTAACATATTTTATCAGCTCATAGCTGGTGAGGCTTCTAGTTATGTTAGCAGCCTGTGTACGTTTAGGTTTGTAGCTGCAATTGGAGAGGTTTGTGGCTGTAGACAGATAGGTTTGTAGTTAGGTTGTCATTCTGCAGAGTGGTTAGGTTTGTAGTTATTTAATCAGCCAGCAGGTGGTGAGGTGTGTCGTTAAGTTATTAGCCTCTAGATGCTGAAGTTTTTAGTTATTTAATCAGCCTCTAGATGGTGAGGTTTGCATTTACAGACAGGCTGCAGCGTGTTCTGGACAGGAGGTGTTAATTACTGTGGAGGGCGAGTGGAGCCTCAGAGGGTAAACGTGCAAACTCGAGTGGCGCTCTGGCGAGAACACAGGCTCCACATTCCTCCATCTGTCCGTCTGTCCATCTGCACCTGGGGGCATAATTAAGAGCTGCCTTCCAGGGTCAAGGCCGTCGATTTCTTCCAGCAAAGGCCAACAGTCTCTCTCTGCTCTGAGACACAGACAGAGACGGAGACAGAGAGATGAGAGAACCACCGAAGGACGAGATTTTTAATTCATCACCCTCTTCCTTCGATGGCCTTTTCACACTTTCAAAAGCAGATTTCGTCATTTCTTACAGAAGCGCAGGGAGAAGTAAAAATGCAAATGTAGGTTTGACAGCCATGGGCTTAGTTCTTCTGTTACCCTTTTCCCTCTAACTCACTGTAACTTTGTCTTCAGCTGGTCAGTATTACTGTGCGTTCATGGTTTTGACTTCTCTCTTGTACTGTGTTAAAGATTTAAGACTTTTTTTGCTCATTTTAGGGGTTATTTTGTTGTTAATCCCATTGACATCATTATTGTGTGTGTCATCTGAAGATAATTTTTTGTTAATCGCATTATGACATCATAAGTGTGTGACTGTCCATTCATTTTCTCACCAGTAGAAGATACTACAGAACTTGACATATGCTAAAGGGGAAAGTCCAGGCAGAAATATAATTTGGATGTGTGTTATGATTAGTGTCCAGTGAATTTGCTCTGCTTGTTTTATTGCATGTATTTGCTTTACCAACACAGATAATGTAACGCATAAGGAAAAACTGTTCTGTATCCACATTCACTAGGAGGATTTGGGAAAATATTGACTTCAAAAAATGAGTGCAGTAATGTTAACCTGCACTAGCATATAAAAAAGTAGCATAAATGGACTCTTTGTTTGCAGCAGGAGAAGTTAAGTAAACAATTAAAACACACAAAAGGACATGTAAATATCAATTTTAGTGAAAGAAAGTCTAAATTTTGTTGTTACATTAAATCACTGTCAGTTGATTTATGGCCTATCATGATTTGCTGGTAGTGTTTGAAAACTTGACTTTATGAAGACTCATTACTCTTTGCATGAACAGAACTGGCAATAACTGACAAGTATTGTATAGCTGTCCCTGTCAGACTGGGGAATACTTAGATTTAGATGCATCCCATCCCATCTCAAGCGGGAAAAATCCTGACAGGCTTAAATTAGTGTGCTGGTTGACTGAGTCACACTTTCGTCCATTGATGAGTTATTATGTGCAATTAGCCTTTCTGCAACCTTTCTGAATGTTTTAACATATGGTGCTGTGCTGTTCTGTCTGTGTGGCGCATCTGTTGTCTCTGTGTTCAACATTCATTTGTCAGTTCAACAAATTTATTGTAGCCTTTGTGGCTTCTTGCAACAAGCCTGGAAGGATGTCATTGTGAGTCTTGAAGATGTAGTTTGCATTTTCTGACAAACATATTCATGTTTTTACAATTCAATTTCGAATGCATTTTAACATTTCACAATTCCTTCCCCTAAGGAGGGACAATTCAGGAGTAATTTGTCCATGTTTCATTTCCTCCTCCCTTACCCTTAACTGTTGATTTTTTTAACAACTCCAAATTGTTACACAATTTGCAATACTTGTACTCTTTGTATTTATTCACACGCCTGTGTTGTTTGCTAAGACTGGGGTGCATGTTGCGCCCTCTGGAGGATAATGATTGAAATACAGGTTGAAAGCCCAACAGGTTACATAGGAGAGCAAACTGGCAGTTCCTAGTTATGATAAGCATCATGCACGATTAAACATTACGACCCACAGCCTTTGAGCCTGCAGCCCGGGCTTCCTCCTCCAGTCAGTGATGCGAGCCATTTAATTAGCCTGACATCATATGTCAGTACGCTTCCGTCTGTGAAGGCTCTGACTCGCTCATTCAGCCTCCCGCACTCCTGTGCTCGGACTTCATGCGAGCTGTCTGGCCAGTGGCCAGCTGTTCGATGACCCTCTCAGTACTGCATGCCACACAAGGTTAGGAGAGTGATTGTGTTGCCATCCTGTTTAAAGCAGTGCTATGCTAATACCAGCAGTACTTCTAAGGGTGGTGCTGGAGTATGTGTATCCCCCCCCAACTGCCAATCCTTTTGAAGGTTCAAGAGGAAACTCTTGCCTTTGTTAAATGCATTTCGCAAATCTTGGCGGAGAGTGCACAAAGAAATATGTTTAATATTGATGTTGCTAAATATATGAAGCAGATGCTGGTTTACAGTGTGTGGAGCTGAGATACACATAATGCTCATGTAGTTTAATGTATTAGACAGATGCTGGCTGACAGCATGTGGAGTTGAGATATGCTTGTGTTGTTTAATGTGAAAGGCAGATCTGGGTTTGCAGTGTGTGGAGTTGAGAGACGCTGAATGCTCTTGTGTAATGTGTAAGGCAGATGCTGGTTGACAGTGTGTGGAGTTGAGATTCACTGAACGCTTTTCATGCATAAGGCAGGTCTGGTAAAGGGACGGCCATTGTCTCATCTGCATGGCTGACTCTCCTCTCGTTCTCTTTTGTGGGGCTGCAGTTTGTCTCAGAGCTGCGCTTCGGTGGATTCTGCCTGAAGGATCGGAGTGTGGACGCGGGGGCCGGCGTTCCGCTCCACGAAACGGACTCACAGAAGCACACAGACCATAACCCGCAGTCTGAGGTGAGCCCCGCCTCCCGCCTCATCACGTGATGATCCACCCAGGACGCCCTCACCACCCCCAACGAGACCATCCAGGCAGGAGCGCGTCACAGACCAACTGCTCTGCGAAACACAGTCCGGTTTCCCAAACCAGCAGAGGGAATTGGACCGGGCTTGGGCCCCTGCCTCATCAAGCCCTCAGTCTAAGGTCGTCAAAGATAGCAATACTGTGATATTACCAAGATATGAAGTTTCAAAAGCGATGTGAGCTTCATTAATTACACACATGGTTGTACAAAAGTAGTGAAAGTGTGGGAGCTGTCTACTTTGTCTGATGAAAATTCTGTCTTTGCCAAGCACTGAATCAATGACTTTTATGTCTGTGCAGGGACACCATGCACTCACTGTTAGAACTCACTTTTTAGTGCAGATCTGGGAAAATTCTGTTATTTGGGGTGTTGAGTTTTCAAAAACGGTGTCCAAGATCATACAGATTTCACACTGAAGTGGAAAATTCTGGTATCACTACAACCCTTCCTGAGACCCAAAGACATTTTCATAAAACACCCCAGCCTAAAACACATGCCGCATTCAAAGAGCTGGGAGCATTTTGGCCTTGTTAGTCGGTTAGTTTTCAGTTTTCTCCCCGATGCCCTGGCTCACTCCCCCCATTAGCAGGCCGCCTCTCCGTCACGGGCGCAGCCGTAAAAGCGGGGATCTAGAATGTTCCCATAATGAGTTTTCCACTGAAGATTAATCAGCAGAAGCTGTTGCGGCGCACCCCTCCCCCTCCCCCCGTCTCAGATACGTTGTGTTAATCCTGCAGGCTGTTTACCCACGGCAAGCTTTGCTGATTTACTGCATGCACGTTTATTACTGTCATTATCTCCTTTTTCTTTTGTTTTGTTTCAGCGAGCGCCTTCTTGTATTATAAAGTGTGTAGTTGTAGTAAAATGTAATTGTGTCCTTATCTCGCTTGTTTATGACGCGGAGGCGAAGCGTCCCCATCTGCTCCTCCGCAGGGGCTTGCGGTATTCGGAGGGGCGGGGTGGGGAGTACGAGGGCGCGTCTGGCCTCGCCGCTACCCCAGAAGCCGCTCCCTCTCTCGTATGTGTGTGATATTAGCAGCATTTGTGAGCCCACCCCGTGCTCCCCCTGTTTGGAGGTGTGGTAATGAATGTCATCTGGCCTTGAGTGGCCAAGTGCATTAGGATAGCTGGCGGTGCTGAGAGAACCAGGGCAACCTCTGGCAGTGGAGTCAGGTGTGGGTCAGGCAGTGGAAATGAAGGGTTTCCTGAACTAAGGTGCTTGGTGAAGTGAAGTTGGTGTGCTGTCAGGGATGGGGTCTCCTCTTTGAGCCATTTGTGGTTTTTCCCCTACAAACTACCCTACCTGGGGTGTGGGGGGTGTTCATTTGCCCTCCCCAATACACATGCACACATACACAAGTCTCACTGCATACATCCTGTTAATACTTGGCACAGGCTCTGACCAAAGTTCATGTTGTTAAAGAGTGGAAGGTCAAACATGTACACACAGGAAGTGCAGGCTGTGACGTGGGCTGCCCTGCCCGTGTCTCGGTTCTGTTGTCTGATGAGTGTGCTGTATGTGTGTGCTGCTCGTGAGCCTCCCCTCTCTCCTGGCTCAGGTGTTCCACTACTACCGGCCTGCGCTGGAGCTGCTGCTGCTGATCACCATCTCTGATCTTCCAATCTTCCTCCAGTCCACCACAGAGTTCACACTGTATCCTTCAGACCTGCCTGCCTTGGAATCATGGGAAATCAGTGGAAAAAAACACTGGAGGATTGTGCGTGTGCGCGTGTGTGTGTGTGCGCGCGTGTGTGTGTGTGTGTGTAGGTGTGTGTATATGTGTGTGTGTGTGTGTGTGTGTGCATGTGTTTGTGTGCGTTCACGAGCGCGAGCACGCATGGGTGTCTCTGTGCAAGCGTGTGTGTGCACGTGCAAGTTTCCTTCTGACGTGAGCCAGTGCTATTGCCCAACAACTTAAATGAATATTGGCACCAACAAGATTTACAGTCACACGGCCTCTCACATCCTCATCATTCCCATGACAATCTCAGTCTGCAGTATCTGTGGCACAGACAGTCTGTAGCTATCTGGTCATGCAGTCACATCAGGCGATATGATTGGAGGGAGGACCATGTGAAATTTGAGTAGAGCTGAGGCTTTTGCCATGATTGTCCTAAAGGCAGGCAGGAGTCAGTCATCTGTAACTCTCTGAGAAGCTCTAAAGTGTTTGCCTCATTCCCAGGACAGTTACGCTGCTGATCATCTAACTGGTAAACAGAGGGCTGAGTAATGCAAAAGGCCTGTCAGTGATACACAGGGGCATAATTAATAATTTACTGCTGTCAGCTCGTGGCCCTCAGAACTGCTCTGCTTTAACCTTGTCCATGAGCTGTGTACTTTACCGCCCTAAAGTTAAGCACAGAAGTTATTATTTACCAGAATCTAGATTTGTTTCCATTGTGTGCACTTTCACTTCTGCATTGCTGTAATCTCGGTGTGAGCGTGTTTCAGGAGAAAGGCAGCCTGTGATGTCTTTGAAGTGCGTACATTACCACCACTGTTTATGTATTGGATGAATTGTTCATGAATTCTGTATCTTACATTATTTCATTTGTCACTACTTGTCAGAAAACCTCTGTGAACAATGCGCCTTCCCCTTTGGCAGTCATCCATACAAGTTCATTATAATTCATTCATTATAAATTGCCATGTTTTGTATTCAGCTTGGAATGAATGTACCTTCACTGGGTCATGCAGTGAGCTGTCTACCAGATCGAGTAAATCGAAATTGCTCCTGGATCAACTAAGAATGCTGCGTGGAAAGGTAGGCAGAGCCTGTGGCCTGCATAAGGACGTCCTTCCCTGTACTCCCAGGGTTCTCCTGTTCTGTCCCTCCTTGATCTTCTGAACCTGTGGTTGGTTACCTGAGACACTTAACATTGCCCTCCATGGCCTGGAAGCTCCAGACTTTGCAGGACAGACAGACTTCTCCTACATGTTGTTTTTACCTTTTTGTAGGAGTTAATATTTGATTTGTCTGTGTACATGCTTAACTGTAATGAAACATTAACTTTTTTAATCCAACCTCAAGGCTAGAAGGGTTTTATACCACATTTCATACCATTATGAAGTCTGTGTCTTGTGTTGAACAGAGGTGGCTGGCCACTTATATCATTATGGCATTGTGTTTATTGGTGCGGTTTGTTTGAATGTGCCTGACAAGGGGTCTGGAGCTACATAAGGGACAGGTGACAATAACCGTAATAACCATAATAAACGTAATGACAACAATGGGTTAGCAATTCACAGTTTTGCCAACACCTACCGCATCCCACCCCTTGGGCACTCCGCCCTGGAGCTGGGCCGCTTGACATTGAGTGATGACCCCCCTCCCCCCGCAGGTAGGAGCCCTGTTCTCTCTGGCCTGCACGGTCAGCACGGTCACCGTCCCCGCGGCCACACAGCTCAGCACGCAGAAGTGGAAGGAGTTCATGGCCCAAAGACCCAAGGCTTGGCCTGGTAGGTGGGCCCCCTGCCCCGATCTCAGACTCCCCAGAATGAGCTGTCTCTGTGCAGAACACTGGAGCAGGTGACGGTGTTCTCCTGTTCTCCATTTAGTGTCAGCATTGTCTTATGTAGTGCTGGTGGCAGTGAAACAGGTGAAGGCCTTGTGCTCGGCTAGCATACAGATGGCATAGGCTAGGTGTGTAAAATACTTCAGTGGCAGGGCATGCAGATTTGTGTTCCCCTGGTCATCTCCCACCAGGGGGAAAACAATTTTACACCGTAAAGCTGAGGAAACGCATGCCTTTAAGGAAACATAATGTAAGGTAACATAATATAACTGTCCTAAGGTAAAAGCTGCCTCTGCGTAAATGCAGTGGTGAATTGATCTTGCCAGTTTCCTCTCTTAAGGAGACAAGTTCATGTGTTGCACCTTTCCCTCATTGCTAATGGGTGGTTCTTATCCCCTGCATTTCCCTCAGTTCCAGACGTTGAGGTGAAGGGGGAGAGCGTTCACTGCTTCCTGTTGGTTCAGGGGGCGGAGACCGGGGGTTGCACTGCCCGGATGATACAATCGGCCAATCAGATCAACGGAGCGGCCGCCCTGGCAACCGTCAATGGCCTGCTGAGAGAGGGGACCCTGGCTTTGTCAGGTAAAGGACGGTGGGGCGGGCAGGTGAAGGGGGGGGCAGAATGCCGTCACTTCAGCAGCGAGACCCATCATCAGAGGGTTGTGGGGTTGTGTCCATAGTGGGTCATCTTTGTTGTATCCTTGAGGAAGATCCACAACTTCATCAAGAAATGAATATTTCATTGATACTTCAACTAGAAATACTTAAGGTGAAAACATAAGCAAAAAATCATATGGGTATATGCTAAGCATATACTGGGTGCTCTGGAATACAGTATTGGTAAAGTACTTGAACTTGCCAAACTGCATTTGTGAAGAGCAGAAGTAAGTTCCATTGCGTCAGTTAAGGGTGCATGCTGGTTCAGTCCCACCCTTGTTGACATGAAATATGACATGTGCCTGTTTTCAGTTCCCCCTTAAAATCGATCTCCAGACAGAAATAACGACCTTCCCCTTATTACTGTGGGAAGGTCCAGCACTAGCCAAGCTCAAATGCTCAGAGCAGCTGTGAACATCTGGGCTGCAGCAGCTGGATGAACCCAGCGGGTTGAGCCAGGACAAATCAGAACCCTGATCCTGACAGAGCATTCAGCGCCATCACTCCAGAAACATTGATCTCTGTCACTGTCTGACAGACTGGACCTCAGTTGCACTGTTCTGAAGACATAACTTGAATCAAACACTGAAGGAAAAAATGTAACAAAATATACCCAAACATAAGTCGTTTAAAAGTTGTCTATTTAGACATTGAAGAGTTGACTTAAAAGATTTGTGGCTCTTAATTGATAAATTTTTCAAATCTCATCATTAGTAATGTAGTTAGAATGCAACTGAATGCAATTTATGCAATTAGCACATGTTAAATGAAGGAGATTGTTAGTATGTGGGTAAAATTTCATATTAGTTCTTGTGGGAAAAGACTGTCACAATAGATGTTCTAATATCAGATAAAATAGTTCTGAGGAAAAGAACTTCTCAACATTGCTGCCTTATTAGAGTACAAAGATTAGTTCTCCCTTTTAAATTGAATGCAGTTGTGGCTGCTTGGAAGTGAGGAAGTCTTTCTAGAAGTGAGTTAATGTTATGAGTAAAAAGTATTAATTTGGCAAAGGGGTTTATAAATTCCAATGGTGAGCATAAACACACTGCTTATGAGTGATTGCTTCTCATTATCGCTTCACGGGTAATGCAATCTTGATTTGTGACTCCATTGGAGGCCCATCCTGGAAGGCCCTCTTTGTTTTGGGGAATTATCACTTCTGGGATTTGAGGAGGGGGCGGATTTATGGGCTGTTTTTGGAGACTATTTGGGGACATAATGGCGTACTTTTGTCAGGAGTGGGGGGGTTAGAGTACGTACAGAATGTGCCATAGCCAACAACTCTCATTTGCTCCAGCATTTCAGTCAAAACTGTCATTTTTTTTTTAACCTCATCTGTAGCACTGACCGGCACTGCCCTAATACTGATCTCTCTGCAGTGAGTGAATATTGGAAAGGCTGAACCCTAGTAACCTTCCCCCACGACAACCAGTCCGGCAGGCTCTGACCACAGCACTGCCTGCAGCGGCCTCTGAGACTTTTGCTCCCTCCAAGTCCCTCTAAGACTTCATTCCGTTTAGACGGAGAGTCACTGGGCTTTATCTTCTTCTAGACTTTGCAAATATAGACATCCCTCCCGACAGCAGTAACGTCCTGAAACCATGGCCTCTGAATGGCTCTTCCGTTCCTTCTCCCGGCAGCCAGTGACCCCCAAGGCACCTTTATGGGCTCATTAAGACCAAAAGCGGGCTCTCTGAGTTCCCCTTGCCAAACCCGCATACTTCAACCCTCCTCAGAGTGTGGCAGCCAAGGGGAAACACCAAAACAAGTTAAAAATGAATGGTTAATTAAAAACTGTCTCGTTAATTGGAGTTATATGCCTTTAATGAGTAATCAGCTATGAAAAATTAAGAACAAAAAAGTCAATTTAAGTGGAGCTTCAAAGCCATTTTGGGTTTAATTGCTAGTGATTGATGTTGCTGTGTGTCTCCACAGAATATTTTTGAACTGGGATCCAAAGTATTGGCTGTGGTTTCTCCATATATTTAGTTATGGATTACCCTGGAGCTAAAAGAGCATTTGCGGAGTTGAGGAAGGCAATTAACGCGAGCATCCAGCCATCCAAACCCTGTTCTCTCTAATCAGCCACCTCTTCATACTCTATCACTGAATGTCTAACCCATTGTACCCCAGTGCACACAATAGCATGAACTTTTGATCAAACAAGGGTAGTAAGAATGCTAATCATGGCAATTCATTACATTATTGTTATTTAGTAGACACTCTTGTCCGGAGTGACTTGCATAGGTTATAATGTTACCTGTCATCCGTTTATACGGCTGGATGTTTACTGAGGCAGTTGTGGGTTAAGTACCTTGCTCAAGGGTACAGCAACAGTGCCCCAGTGGGGAATCGAACCAGCAACCTTTCGGTTACAAGCCCTGCTCCTTACCTCTGCGCCACACTGCCACCCACTTGGTGCTTCAAAATCTGCATAGTCGATACTGGGTGCCAATGTTCTCTGTCAATTTCAGTGTTTTAATAAAATCTGAACAATACTGCAGATTCTTGAACATTTGGATATTTGTATATTGCTCTCAGCTGTACATTAAAAAACCCCTGTAAATATACTCAAACATAGATAAAACATTTTAATGCTGCACTGAGACAAAGTGCACTGTAAATTAAGCAAACAAAACAAAACAAAGTTTGGATTTTTTTAACAAACCAGCACTTTACATTACCCTAAATATGTGATGTTGAAGTAAGTTCTGCTGGACTTAGTACTTCCTGTGTTTCTCTGAGTTCCTGAAATCTTCTCCCAGGTGTATTTGACCTCTGCTATAAAAATCCTAAAGTACCACAATAGGCAGCTCCATGCAGAAAGCTTTGTGACGCTTGGTCGTGTCTGTGTAAAACACTTCTGACCTCTTAGGCTTAATTTAAGATGGCCAGCGGTTTAAATACATGTGTACACTCACACTGTCAGACCACTTAAAAAACAGTGGTAAAGTATAGTCTGAGAATCATTTTGAATAAGGCGGCTTCATTAACACCTCAACTCCTGTAGGCATGAGCACCGTTGACTGGCTGCGGTCCCTTCCCTGTCTCCGTGGAGACCAGCTGATGCAGAGGGAGAGGAAGCTTGCGAAGGTACAGATGCTGACCCTAAAGGAGTACCTCAGTAAGTGGTTGGGGGAGGGGCGTTCTGGGGACAGAATTAAAAGAGGAATTAGTGAATCTTGTGTGAGAAGATAACCAAGGATTAGGTCAGCTATTTGTTACAAGCATGTCTTAGCATTAACACTGCAGTGTTATCTCTCATTTTAACCTTTATTTAGCTACTACTGACCTATGACTACAGCACAGTGGTTGTCAGTTCCCCTCAGATGCTCCCCAGTGTCATCCCCTCTCCAGTGGAGTGTGGGTATGGGAGATTTGTGAAGGAGCTCAAAGTAATGGAGGCATCATTTTTGTTTTACATCCATTGTGTGTACAAAGACATTTTATTTGTGGGTATTAATAATACAATAGCAGTACATAGTAACAGTGTATTAATATAGTTTATAATAATAAACTAATAATAAGAATAGTATAGTTTATTATATTATTACAAGGTGTGAGTCCAAAGTGCATCTGATAAAGTGGCATGAAAAAGCTGTACAAACAGGACATCACTGACCACATCCATGCATCAGTGCCAAACTTAAAAATGTAGTAAAAGTACACTATAGAGGGTATCATATAATAGTATGGTATATAGTAGAGTGATAGTATATAGCAGAGTATGGTTATGGAATCATATAGTAATGGGCCTTGACAAGTCAGAACCTGGGTTTTTATTATGGGATGCAGAGTGGTTTCCATGACTCCTGACCTGCTGTGCCCCACTCCATCCCCACAGGGAGGAAAGAGGAGGCCCAGAAGCCGGCCTCTGTGCCTGTCAATGACCTGAGGTTCTGCTGAGTTTAGCCCGCGAGCAGTACCTGAGGATGCACGATGCTGGCCTGCCCAAAGCAGCGCCCCTGCTGGCAGACAAGGAGAACTGCACCAGTAAAGCTCCAGGTACTGCATTCTCCTTAGGCAAGCTCTTTCTTTATCTCTACTGAAGGAGACCTGAAGGGTGTTTATGGGAAAACAAACAGCAGCTTGCCTCACTATTATCATTTCACTTGCATATATATATCATCTGAATTAAAATTAAATTGAACATTTTCTTTTTTTTTTTTTTGTCATTTTTCCATTTTCTCCCCAATTTGGAATGGCCAATTTCCCGAATTTGGAATGCCCAATTAGTCATCGAAGTTCGGTCCCATTGCACAACCCCAACTGTCAATCCAGGAGAGCGTAGACAAGCACGTGCCCTCCTCCGAGACACGTGATGTCTGCCGCTCTTTTTTTTCGCTCTGCAGTCCACAAGCCAAGCTAGCACAGAGATGAGTCGGAGGAAGACATTTCATATGCAGCTTTTGGCACGTGGACCACAGGCACCCGATCGACCAGCAGGGGTCACTGTTGCTAGTGGGACCGGCCCCCTGCCGACGTACCCACCCCTATCCCCGCGGAACGGCCAATGTGCTCCGCCTGTGAGCTCCCGGTCACTGTCGGCTAGTGACACGGCCGGGATCGAACCCGGGCCATAGCGTTCAGTCTACACTCAGAACGAGTGCTTTTACCGACTGAGCCACTCGGGAGCCCCAAATTGAACATTTTCTAAGAAAATGAAAGGATACCTCCCGTGGTCAGCCTGTGAGCTATGACCTTTTTAACAGCTTATTAGTGCTTAACGATAACCAGTGAGCACTATCCTGCAATCTGAAATATGTTTTCTAAAACATTTATCAGTAATTATACACAGAGAAATGACCTGTCAAATTAAGGACAGTTTCATTTTCAGTAGTTATGACATCACCTAGTAGATAATCCAGCATGTGGCTAACTGATAGTAAGTAACCATGGTTTACAGTAACCATTAATTTGTGTCAGTGTGTTGGTCTAAGTTAGTTTGTCTTTGTTTTTTCTTAAAATTGAAGTTTGTTGCTAAACTGCCCAGAAAGTGTTTGATGTGCTGAGCACACACCATGTATAGCTGATTTCTAATTATTCAGCCTGTCCAACAGAACACTTTCACTGGGTTTTCTATTCTCACAATGTGCTTTTGCCATGTAAGGCGGTATGTTGCTCTTTTAGTACTTACAGCGATTCTCTTCAAAGGCGATGGTTACCTAACTGCTGTTGATGAATCAGCAGTCAGTCTCACTCTTCCTGTTTAGGAGATAGTGTGATTATGCACAGAAGATGTGAATATTTCTGTCTGTGTTGTTGCTATTTATATTACATATTTGGAACGTGACCTGAAACAGGATTGTTTGTGCTGCAGAATTAGAGGTGAGGGGCACCCAGAGTTCTGCCTGGCCTGAGAGGAGTGTCCTTCAGAACTTTGAGAACCAGAGGAAGAATAGCCAGAGGACGAGGTAAACTGCATTTCACCCATCTTCCACTTCACCATGGCTGTGACCCACCATTCATGGCTGCTTTCAGTGGGAGGAATATGATGATTTATTTTCCTCATAGAGAATTGCACACACATAAGATATCTTTAATATCTGCTACCTTTCACCAGCTACCTGGCCCAAAATGTTCTTAGTTTAAAAGTATGCAGTATTACTGATGACTTTAAAAATGATTAGTAATTAGTTACTTTGTAAAGCTCTTTAAAAGAAACTGGGATACATGATTTTTCTTGCCCTGTTGCTACTAGTTACTGGGCCTAGAGGTGTATTGAATTCATGATATATGGGGCGTCCTTCAACTGGAAGTGTTTTGTAGGCTTTAAGAAGGGCTTTCTCTATATGGATGCCAATTAGAAATGATCATTTAGCATACATGCTCATATGTTGTTGTCCTATTTGTTGAAAGCAGTCAGGAACTGATGGGACCAGTGCCTACACAGACATTTATCTTAAACAGTGAGCTCCACTGCACCCACCAGGCTTTTTAGAAGTTGATGGAAATATTTGATTTGGAGAAGACACTTTAAGGGTGGCTACCATTGACATCTCCTTGCTGTGTTCCCTCCATCCATGTTGCAGGTCCAGTCTCATCCTGTCGGGTGGCTCCTCAGAGTGTCTCCTGGGTCCTAAAGACAGCCAGAGAGTGGCCCCCGCCCTGCTGGATGCCAAGGAGTTGCTGAAGCACTTCACTCCAGAGGGCCTGGCCAGCAGAGAGCTACAGCCCCTACAGATCAACAGAGGGTGAGATGCCAAACCTCACCACACACACACACACACACACACACACACACACACGCTTTATGCTGACTCACACAAACACCTTGCGCTCACACAAACACACCTCAAACTTGTGGTGCTCACGCTGTCTTTCAGGCGCACACACACACTGTATACACACACAGACCTTCACATCCGTACCTCAGACACATGCACCTATGCATGTGTGCTGGAGGCGCTCACACGGCCCTGTTCCATAGAGACTTGGAGCCGTGGAGCAGGCGCACAGCTGTCCCATTCTGCGGGGGGTGTGAGGCTGTGCTCAGGAGGGGCTCTCAGGGAGAGCGGTGCGTGGGGGAGTGAAGTCTGCCGCTCTGCGTGCCCAGGCAGACCCAGTGCTCTGGTCACACTGCCACCTCTGCTCTCTGCTGGAAGCTTCATCTGGAGAATAACCACTGAAATAACATCAGTCCTCAACGGAAGCACAGCTTGTCAGAGCTACTGGAACTACTAGAAATGTCAAGAGTAATGTGAACTAGAGAATGTAATTCCAGGGAATTAAGAGTGCATGAAAATGCATACAGTGTAATTTTACATAAATAAAAGAATCCTACATCAAACAGATGTAGGTGGTCAGAACAGCTGCCACAAGATTCTAATTGCTTAATGGCTCTAAATAAAGGCCAATGTTAAGTCTATGGGGAAAATTTTGATAGTTTTTAATTAATAGTTTAAAAGTATAAATGTTACAAAAATAAATACATAGCATAAGTGTCCTTTGTAAGACCTTTTGAATGAAGTTTCTACGTTAAACAGTTGAAGCTGTATTAAAACGTTGGTTAGAAGAAGAAAAAGAAGGATAAGAAAAATTCGGATAACAATAGAGTGCATTTTCATGCACTCTAAAAATGTTTTAGAATCTTCATTCTTCTTCATTCAACAGTGCAACGTGGCTAATTCAAAAGGCCTTCGCTTTCAACAGGATTGGTTTCTACGTACTGTGTTTCTCACAGAGCACTGCAGTCCCACCTGTTTTAGACGCAATGAGTTTGGATCCTAGTTGAAAAATCAGCAGTTTCAGATGTTGAAGCAAACTGTAGGCAGTTCAGTTTAAAAAACACATCTGATTTGACTTACCATGACTGTAGCATGCACCATCCTGGCTGCCTTTAGCATTAAAATCTTTAGGAACCTTAGAAAACGTAAACTTCTGTAAAGTTCGAGTGGTGTTTGCAGTATTGTAAAAGTCAGAAAAGGCCTGTTCAAGTGGCCTGCCTTTGGCAAGAATCCAATCAGAGGTAGCAAATTTGGTTCACTGTCTATATCATAAGGACAGTTATTTGCTGTGTGAAATGTTGGCCCAAGTAGCTGATGCCAGTGGTTAAGTGTTTTAAGGTTGGAAGCAGTTAGAGGTTTGCATGTTGAGCTGTTTATCTGTCAATGAGATCCCATAATGCAAATGAGTGGCGGCCAGTATGATTTGCTGAATATCGTAATTGTCTGTACAGAGTCTTATGCATTACTTCAACCATTCAGAAGACCGACACAAAGAACAGAAATAATATCCAAAACTCATATTTGCCCATATATGCTCGTTTTTGAAAGTAAAAGAGGGGAATTGTGTTGTTGATGTGCCATTTTTCATACTGGTGGGCTTCATATGACATAGTCAAGAGACTATGCTGGAGAGGCAGAGTAACCATAGAGTGAGCTAACATGCAAAAGGTTTTTTACTCAGCCCATCTGAGTTTGTGTTGAAGAGTATCTCCGTGCTGGTTGCTAGTCTCTCGGCTGAATCGCTATATCCATGACTCCCAATGATTTTAGAGTGTGCTGCTTCCTAAGTGCTCATCTGACATTAGTAGCGCAAATGAATTTATCCCAAATGTTTTTCGTGTTTGGAGATGATGCTGTGTGTGTGATTGGTGGCTGTGCTTGTGTGAATTTGTTTGTCCCTTCAAAAACGTAATTAAGGGAAACATCTTTTGGCTTAATTGATTGAAACGGGCTCTGGGACGTGCCGTGGTGTTTGTGAGGCTGTGAGACAGTTTATCGCTCAACATTACTGTTCAGGGACATTCTGTTCAGAGCGTTCTTCCGTCAGCTTGAGGAGCTGCAGGCTGATTGGCTGCAGGCTGGCTTCCCAACCACAGGGAGGAGTAACTATGCAGTCATTTGCATGCCTGACCATGGTATGTGTGAGGTAGCGGGTTCATGTGGAGGATCTACACTGTGTGTAGCTTAGTGATCTGGGGACACAGTCACGAGAGCAGTGAGGACATTGTAGCAAATCTCCAGTAAAATGCCTTTATCTTGAACGATCTGGTGTCATACAGTTGGAAAAAAACGTGACAAAGAGGCTCCTAACTTCAGCATTTTCAAACTGGTGACGCATCTGATATTCCTCAGCCAAGGTCATTCGGTTATTCCGCTCAGCTTGGGAGGGGAGTTTTTGAGGAGCTTTGCTTTTCATGCTAGAACAGTCAGTGCTTTGTGTGTGTAGAGAAAGGAGGTGACTTTGGGGTCCTGTTATCTACCCACAGGGAGCACGCCTTCCAGCTGTCCCCTGACCTGACGCCCCGGAAGGTGACCCAACTGCCCTTCAGCAAAGCAGCCAGCACCCATTACCACGGAATCGAGTAGGTGCCCCTCTCCCGAACGCCGTGATGGAGGAGCCCCCTCTTTCCTGCGTAGGCTGCCTGCGTGCGTTCCTCTGTGGCAGATGACCAAAATCATACCTCGGCGTCATTAGTCTGGAATGACGCAAGCCTTGCAGTTGACTCCTTAATCAACCTCCTTAAAAAAACTTAAGTTTTTCCTTATGTGCGCTAAGTAGATTCTGAAGCAGATTCTGAATGCGTTAACCCGTCCCAAATGTTAATACCCTTTTAACCTGTGACTGACTGACTTTTTCTGTCAGGTTCTGTCTGGACGATCAGAAGGCTCTGGACCGGGACAGGGGCTTCGTGAAGCTTCAGTCCCGCCTCATCCGCTATGAGACCCACACCACCTGCTCCAAGGAGCCGTGCCCCGTTCCCTTCACCCTTAGCCCCGCCCCTTCCCCCGCTGTGCTCTCTGAGCCGGGCAGCGTCCCTGATGGAGAGGCGCTGCTGTCCGACCTGAGGGGGGAGCCTGCTCGGCCGAAGCGCCGGTCCCGGGACGTCGACTGCGTCCACCCGCATAAGAGGTAAACATCTGGGTTGCAGGAATCCCGGAAAAGCCAATGAAGAATTGGAAAGACGATCCCTAAGCTCAGGCATTGTTTCTCAGAAACAGTTGTAGGCCTCAGAAGGTTTGAGCAAGTTGTCAGGTAGGGAGTGGTGGAAATGATTTTCTCTTTGTGGAACTCCAGTCGTGTGCCCATTCCCTTAGGCCAATCGTTGTTGCCCTCAATCCATATCACATAGCCAGTGTGTCATTAACAAAAGGCCAAAGGCAGGATGAGTTCAACTAAAATCAGTACAGCTCCTTTTGAAGGTCAGCACAGTGGCAGATGTGTTAATAGTAAGAAGCAGCTCAGAGGCTAAAAAAATGCAAACAGCACTCAGCGGGAGTAATGGACAGAACGAGTAAAGTGAGCAAGAATCCCACTGATAAAACGTCTGGGGAAAAATGCTGTTACATGCTATACAGTTTTAATCTACATCATGTGATTGATTGATTTTGCTGAGTTCTCAGGGCCAAGAAACGTTGTTTTCTGATTTTGCGAAATGCATTATTATGATATTCTGTCTCTTGCCTAAACAATAGTGAGAAATACACCTACCAGTGCCTCCAGTGCTACTGTCAGTTTAAATGATCAGAGAACAAAGCTGTAGTGGGTGGTGCAGGTAAATGCACTATTCTGTATTTACTTTGCTTGGTTTTTGCTTACTTACATTTTTTTGCATTTGGTTTTGAGTTTTTTTATTTGTTTATATAGTAGGTTGTTTAAAGTACAAACTGAACCAATAGTCTGGGTTCAGAACCATCCCTGTCATTTTTTTCAACAATGACCAGGAGCCCACATTGGCGGAACAGGTTGGATTTGTTCCTCTGGGGATAGGGTGGTTAGGTCAACCAGAGTTCCCCCTGTGGCTCCTTTTGCAACATCCTGAGACTCATATGGATGCCTACGGGTTACTCAGCATCAGGAGGATGTGTCTACCATGTAGTGGCATTTGTCTCCTGGTGCATTGTGGGACCTGTAGTTTAGAAAGTAGTCCCTGTAAGCATGCATGTCCATCAGAGGATTGCACACACCCCACCCTGTGCCCCTTCATGGGTTAAGCAGTGACGACAAGCTTATTGGCAACTACTAAAAGTTTGGTGAAAAGACTGGACAGGGCGAAAACGATGTCACGCATTTCCCTCTGGTTTCTGTGTATGTTCGCTCTCAGCTTTGTTCCACTCTGTTCCTGTCTGGCATTTGTTTATTTGGCTTTATTGGTTATGCTCAGTAAGGAACAAACCTGTCCCCCAGGAGGGCCTCAGAGGATTGGAGTGCGAGCCACTGGAGAGCACTTTAGTCAACACTGCACCAAAGCTGACGCCATTCCAGCACCCCCCAGTTGCACTCATTAATCTGCACATTAACCCCGTGGACTCATCACAGAAAACTGCTGATGTTCCCAATTAGAGTTTCAGACAGCATTAAGCGAACTGCCTGAAATCTTCCACGATTGAACATAAAGAGCCGAGTACAATAAAATCAAATTAAGATGGGAGCATTTGAGGCGCCTCTTCCCTTTTGCTTCTGAGTGCCGCATCAGGCTGCTCCTAAAGGTGTTAAAAGAGAAGGTGTGTGGGAGGTAAGGGGTGTCAACCATAAGGGAAAAAAAACAAAGACTGAAAACAAAAAAATAAATAAAATGGGTTTGGTCAAGCACTCAGTCAACTTTGAGGACATGCCACATAGTGTTCTGTAGTTGTGATTGAACAGCATGGCTATTCTGACTTTTGTGAGAAAGTGAAAATTCTTTGATCAGAGATTAGTGTGCATAAATACTTGTGGCATGGAAGGGTGGACTTGAGTAAACTCACAGGTTCAGGTGTTCATAGCTGGAGTGTATCAGTATCACAGGGTTTCTTAAGTGGGTCCTTTTGAAAGAGCTTCGTTCTCTGGGGGTGACATGCACGCTGCCACCACACATAGCTGTAGACTGAATGCCAGTGCTCAACATTAGCCTGACAATGAACAACACAACTTAGTGCTGTGTGACACTTATATGCGAGTATTATATGTGATCATTTTAGTATGCAGTATTTTCAGTCTAATCATAAACCATTATAAACTTTATTATACCATGAATGCCACTAATTAAGAAAAAAACCTGAGACACCACCACTGAATGAATAATATTTAAATAAAATCTTATACTGAGAAATGGCCCTTGGAGACTTTCTGTACCCTGGTCAACCCAAATTCCCCAGCCAGGGGGCCAAGGCTGTAATAAAAGCAGTCAGTACTTTTCACTTACACAGTCTCACCTTTGTGTTTCTGGCCTTTGCGAGTGAATACCGGAACCTGGATTATTTATTGATTTCTCATGAGACGTTTAGGCCCCACGTTAGTTCCGCTCGAGGGGCGCAGGGCACGGGGGGAGGGCCACGGTGACGGACAAGCCCTCACAGGTCTGCAAATGAGTAAACGGCCTCCCCTCTACTTGACCCGACTGGCCCAGGGATAAAGGCAGATTTTTCACCTTGAAAACGATGCTGTGTCAGAGAGCGAGAGAGTGGGAAGAAAGGAGAGAGAGAGACGTTGTGGGGGTGGTGGGGGGAGAGAGTAGATAAGATTTGCTGTCTTCACTCTTCTCATGTTTATTCATCTTCTCTTGGCGAATTGGTCAATAGTTCACCGCTTATACGTTCAGCACATTTCACTGGAAACCCTCCATTAGGCTCGCATTAAAGGGATCGGTCAGCAAATTGGCTCCGGCAATACAATTTCGCTCACTAATACCCTTTATATATTTTAGTGCCAGTGACGCATCATCAATCAATTTAAAGCAAAATGTAGATCCACTTGTGCTGGATTTTATGGGAGTCAGGCAAAAAGAATTACTTGATAAGAAAACATTATTTTCAACTTTGCACTATTACTGCAGTGAACTCTGAAGATAATGCAATATTTATGGTGTACTGCTGGAGTAATTGAGTGTTTACTTGGTGCATTCTCATGATGAATGTCTTTCAAGAAACGCTACGTAACCTTAAACACCTGGCTGCAATGTAATTACATGGGAATGCATTAACTTTTAACTTGGAAGACCAAATGATTGTTGACAGGTCTTTCTGAAAGAAACAGCACAGCATGAGTGTGTGTGAGTGAGTGTGTGTGTGTGTGTGTGTGAATGTAAGGTATTTGTGTGAGTGTGAGCATAAGGTGTGTGCGTGCATGTGTGTCTGTGTGCGTGCTAGCGTGCAAGTGTGAGCATAAGGTGTGTGTGAGTGTGTGTGTGAGACTTGTAACATCACACTCTTGCCACAGATTTTCTTACTATTGACCAGATAGACGGCTCAATATGCTTCACATTGAAAATTCTGTCTCTGCCATTGTTGAGGCTACAAGTGTTCTGATTCGCTGGCTTGCTATGAGCATTCCTCAAGGGGTGTGGCCTCGAACCCCCCATCACTAGCTGGAACCTTCTAGGGAGAGGAGAGAAGGAATGCTGGAGCTCAACATCTATGATAACATTGAAGCTCCACCCCTCTCTTCCCATAGGTTGACGAAGTCAGAGAGCAGTGAATCGCTGGGGTCACAGTGCAGCGGGAGCAGCGGGACCCACCCGGCTGTGCGGGCGCTGCGGCAACAGCCCCCCAGGTCCCACCACGCCCTCATCGTTCCCAAACATGCCCATTCAGGCCCTGAGCCCCAGCGCTCCCAAGGGCCACCCCAAACACAGGAGGGGGCCACGGCTGGCAAAGAGTCACGCTCCCAAAAACATGCCAGGGTGAGGACACTTGCAGGTTACAAAATGGTTTTGCATAAAACATACTTGCATTCGAAAATGCATAGTTGGTTACACACCTGTGGGAGACGCACCCAAAACACTGCCAGCCTAGATATATATGCATAGATATCTATCCATGTGGAAATGAAATGCAATGTAATAAATTGAGAAATATGTTGTTCAACCCAAGAATATATTGAAAATACAAATCAAATCTATTAGTGCAAATCAGAAGTATAATGCACGGTAAAAAATGGTAATTTTTACATGTTTTAAATATGTTGATTTAGCTAAAAATGTATTCTCTAAAACATATTTCTCAATATGTACATTTCTGGGATGGGATACCTGTGGGATGGGTAATTCTGAGAGAACAACAATTTTAACCAAGGAGTGATGAGACAGTTGTTAAGGAGGACATTCATTTACAGACAGTTGATAATGTTGGTAACAGTAATCTGTAGCTGAGAACCTGTAAAAACCTTAGAGTTAGCATTAGCAATGCAGGGTTATGGCACTGCTAAGAGTGCTTTAGAGAAAGCACAGCGCTAGTCCTTGAGCAGGACTGCATGCAGTGGAGAACGTGCATATCAGCAAAGAGGAAGAGCAGCATCTGTGGGCTTCTTACTTTGAAAGGAATGCGGTTTTATGCAGAACAAAGCAAAATGGTGACATTTCTAATGTGAGAAAGGCGCCGAGCTCCCTTTGTGAGTCACTCGTCTGTTTCAGATGCTGAGGGAGGTCGTCACAAAGACGCTGAGGCACCACGGGATCACGGGCGAACACCCGAGCTTTGACGCCTGCACTCAAAGGCTTTTTGAAATATCAAAGTTCTATCTCAAGGTTTGTCGAGGCTTCCCCTCCTTCTAAAACGACAGTAGGTACAATATGCAAATCTCACGCGGCTGTAGCCGGCGAGCCCACGGAGACTGTTTTTGCGTTTCGACGCTACATCTATTACCTGCCGGTGGTGGGATTTCTTGTGGTAGGGCAACTTACAATGTGACTCATTCAGCAAAAAATTGAATTAAAAACCACACAAATCCAAGGCCATTGTTTATAGATTAATCCTGTCTGACAAGAATGGTTCTGTTACTATCCTCTATTACTTGTTCAGTCATTTGATCTTTCTTTGTCTTTTTTTTTGGGAAACAGGATTTGAAAACCTCAAGGGGGCTCCATGAGGAAATGAAAAAGGCAGCCAGCAGCAATGCAAAGCAGGTAACACATGCACAACCAAGACACACAAATGTTTACCATGATGTGGAAGCATTTCCCACAGTGCACTGCTCAGCCATTGGATGTGGCCAAGCATTGCACTCTCAGAAGGACTGCAGCTTTACTAGACTCATCATCGTGTGGCATAGACATCTCACTCATTGGCTTGGTTTGGACTTTTTTTGACACATATACCTTCACCTGAAATGCGTTTTATCTGCGTCATCATCAAAGTGTGGTTCAGGTGGTTTTTGTTGTAAGCTGAAAGCATTTGCTTCAGTTAGCCATACCAGCACCACCATCAACCATGTGGCCTGGCCCTCTGGTGGTTTCTGTTGTCTGTAGCACTGTATGTAACTCACAACTTGCGTTAATTTTGAATTCTTGTTCTCTTTATCTTGGTAGGTCATCGAATGGGTTCTAGAAAAAGCCTCCAGGAAGTGAGCAGAGGGGGGTCATATGCACAACCACTGGTGGAGAAAGGAGGATAATTACTACACAACCACTGGTGGAGAAGGGAAGTCATCTACACAACCATTGGTGGAGAAGGGAGGTCACCTGCACAACCATTGGTGGAGAAGGGAGGTCAACTGCACAACCATTGGTGGTTGAAAGGTTTCAGGTTACATAGCCACGTGGGCCTTTTTTCACCATGGCAACATCAGCTGTGTGTGGGAGTATTTGTGATTTTCACATTTTTTTAAAACCTTTCTCCTCTGATTAAGTATCTTAACCTACATCAAAGACAATGCAAAGACTTCCTTTGTGAGAGACAAGATGGAGAAGAGAGGAAATGATCAGTGAAGTCTGCTTTTGCTGCTTTCAAGCAGTGTTGTGGTTTGAAAATGTGTGGTACAATCTCATTGGCCAGAAAAGTGCACAATGTATTAATTCCTCTTTTAACGTTACTTTCTGTATGCATCAAGTGCTCCAGGATGTCCATGAATATGTACATATCTTATTAGTCTGTTTTTGTGGTTCTCTGAAATATTTTTCAAACTTAAGTGTATTGAGAAACAATATACAATGTATTAAAGTGTTGTTTTTTTTAGTTGCCTGTTTTTTTAACTGATCTAAGTCTGGAATTTTGAGTGTTTGAGAAAGCCAAGACTAAAATGTAATTATTACTTCTTCCTGCCAAATTCGGTACATATTTTTGATTTCTTAGTAAAACAAAGCCAAGGTTTATAATGTATATTGAAAGAAGACTTTAAAAATGACATTTTCATGTACGCACAACCAAAACATTGTCAGTTTGTTTTCTCTGCTTATACTCAGAAAGGGAAAAAAGGGAAAAAAAGTTCATCTTTCCCAGGTCAGAAAGTTTCCAAAAAACCAGGCCACTTGTCCTTCAGTCTCTGATGGAGCGGGGCTGTGGAGAGGCACCATGCTTTTTTGGGGCAGTTGCCTGCCATACATCACAATACACACACAATTAGGAACCCCTTGGTTGTGAAAAGCCACTGTCATTCAGTATGTAGACCATGACATAAAAATGAAAAAGGATTTTTATGTTTACAGCTGTGAACCTCCTTTGGTGACTGTTTTCTGTGTGCAGAACTGAATTCTAGACAGCTTTGCTTATCCACCCCAATAACCCCCTTACCCCCTCACTTAAATGCATGAATTAGTACCATTTTATGGTGTGTGCAGCAATACATACACTTATTAGAGCAATGCTTCCCAACTCTAGTTCTATGGACAAACTCTATACACTGGGGTTGGTTCTGGTTGCTTCTAATTCATTAGGTTTGCTTGGCCTGTTGATTGAATACTGACCTGGGTTTGCCATCAGTTCTGACAGTTACCATCCTTGAAAAGAGAAGCTTCTGCAACATTGGAAATGGAATAGCTAGAACCTTGCCATCAATTGTCATTTATCTTTCCTGAAAGAAGTAATCCTATATGCTTAACCTCATAAGCAAATCTTCAAAATTTAATGTCCACTTTTTTGACCCATACCTTCTCTTACCCCTTTGATATAGACTTATTTGGCCTTTTTTTACTTTCTTTTTATAGCATTTTTGTTTGGGGCACTGTAACAAAGTGCCATGCTCAGGCATGATCTGTTTGAGATGAATTCTCTGACAGATGACTGCTCTGGTTTCTTGACTGTTTGTCCTTGTTCTGTCCATAGTGCAGTAATGGCAAACTGCTGCAGCTGCTAGCTTTCTGCATACTTCAGGCACTCAGTATGGGATTTGTAAAATTCTTCCTGTCAAGCTAACAAACACCTGAATAGTACCATTGTAGTTAATGGTAGATTAACACCTGATTGCTCAAGGCTGCATACATTTTTTTTTCTTTTTGTTTTTACAAGCTGTAGTTCAGTCAGTGATGTAAAACAATCAGATTTGTAAGAAACGAGGCAGAATTCAGAACTTGGGCTTAATGAGTGTTGTTTTCACTTGGAATCTGATAACACGCCAATTGCAGAAAGGAAGAAATTGCTGTGACCCCTCTGGAGTAATTCACTAAAACATGGAGGGGCCTGGGAAAGTGCAGCTTTGTAAGGCACTCTTATTTCATACAAACACTTAAATGAAGCCAGAAAATGGCCAAGAGAGGCTCACTGCTGCATAACAAACTATATCCTTCCACCATTTGGCATTAAGTATACAAAGTATTGTGAAATGGATGAAAATAGGTACAGTTGAAGGTATTTGAGCTGAGTACAGATATTTCTGAAATGTTTGTTTTTAATATGTGACCCTCAGGAATATAAATTTGGTTGAACATGATGATTTTTAAATTTAATGTAATTAGCAGAGCAGCTAATAGTAAGTTCAAAGATGTGTTGAAGAAGTTCCATAACTTTTTAAAATAATTTTAATGGCACAAATGTAGTCCCAACAACACATTTCTATCCTTAAAAACCTGAAGCAGACAACTCTCTAGAGATGCCAGACTAGAACTTAATCAACAACTCATAAAATCTCATTAATGCAGAGTTCTGTTTGAACAAAACCCTGCATGCACAGTGCTACTGTGGGACCTGGACTGAGAGATGTAGTACTGAAGTACTGAAATGAAGCCAAGGACACACGTGGAAATAATCCTGAAATGAATTATATGCGAGTTTTTATAAACGCGTCAGAGCTGAGAAAAGCTTACCAGTGAGGCTGCCTGTAAAAGACCTCGGAATATTTGGGTTAATCACTGTTAATTTTATTGCAGAGAGAAATACTAATAAAGGCCAGTTTGAGAAAGTAAAAAAAAATGAAATATCACCATTGCTCTCGTAATTTCCAGGGAGTCTAAATTCCTATGATTCTATCGAGACGTGAAATTCGAGTCCATGTTAACGAGGCATTTGATTCTGTCTTTTATGATGATCCTTCAAACAGGAGGAAATGCACATAGCTACATTTCTAGCTTCTACAGAGCTTCATCAATCCCAACGGGCAATTGGAGCTTCTCTTTAAAGTTACTGTATCTCGAAAACTTTGTTTATCACTATACCTGTCAGTGGTAAACCTAAGCGTTCAAAGCCTCCCCGTGTTAGGTTTTTCCGTCATCTTTTAGCAATGTAACTCAATTACAGGGAAACCATCCAGTCGTGAAATAAGCAACACTGAGGCTGATGTGAGATGTCAGATGAAAAGTGATTTTAACGCCGATCTGCTTATACGATTTTAAGTGCCCTGAAACCTGGATAAGATAGCGTCATCGCTCCACTCGGTGTTTAATGTCAAAACAGCGATGCACAAGTCTTGATGGATTAACAACATCTGAGCGCCTCGGGTCTCTCTCGGCGCTGACGTTATGCACAGTTCCAGGTTCGTTCCCTATTATTATCTGAAGGTATTTGCCGGCAACGGACGAAAAAGCGAAACACAGCTTTCGAGAAGAAAAACATGACAAGCCCGGTGTGCGTGTTTGCAGAATGACATCGCTGCCATCGTGTCTTTCATCCCCCGGTTCACCCAGAGAGTACTGTAAACTGAGGGGAGACTTGGCAGTGCAAGCAAGCGAATTCTTGTGCAACACAGGAGCATTGTTCTCTCCTTGGGCACACAGGGCTATCGGGGCATTGTGGGAAATGTGGGTCGTGCCATACATTGGTAACGCTGGGCTCCGCTGAAGGGCACACGCTTCAAAAATGTCTCTCTGTAGCCTACTTTCCCACAGACCTTTTTTGCAGCGGTGTTGGTGTTGTGGTTTATCTGGACTAATGACTCTCCCCTGCGAAAGGCTACGTGAGAGACGGGAAACTTGTGGTTTAATGAATAAAGAAACATGTTAGTACATGTTCTCTTTGGCCAAGGCCACAATTACCACATAAGAGTCCCAGATCATATCCTTCTTTATCGCAAGAACGTTACATTTTGAGTTAACGTCTAAATACTATGAAACTAACGACAAAACAATTCGTGTTCTTAAAGCGATAGAACATGGCATTTTTTATTAAAATGATTGATAATTTGGTTGTGCATAATTAAAGGGTAATAAAGTAGTAGTTGTAGCACAGTGTTTGATTTCACTTATCTGAAACTCCCCCACTATGTGGTATACTTTACAGATGCAAATTGCAAAGTAACTATTACACTGTAATTAAGTGATTACGAATGGTGGCTGATGAACTATATAGCTGTGCACTTGTTAGCAAAGCTGTCCACTAGCAGATGTTGTCTAACAAATGTAGACCATAGCTGGCTAGTGTGTACCTAGTGGATGTGACCACTATTGACCAGGTAGTACTGTAATACAAGATAAGTTGGCAAATCAGTGTAAAGTATACTACATACTAGCAATTAGCTTTAACCTTACTGCCCACAAACACAAGGTATGGTACACCCACCTACAGGATATGGTATCATATCCACACCACTTTTTAATTAGGTGTTTGCAAATGGAGTGCTGAAAATATGTGTGTGTGTGTGTGTGTATACACAAATTTATTTTATATTTATTATTATTCATTTATTAGTTTATTGAGACAGTGGAGATAAGGATCAATTGTGACTACAGGTTTCATGGAATTTATATAGAGGTGATACAACAGAAATACGCCAGGCGATCGTGCAGTAGGAAATTTTGCATCACGTGCTGACAGCACCAGAATACACTACATACTAGCCTACTGTTTATAATGGAATAGTTTTAACCCATCAAAATCACCTGCCAGTATGGAAGGTATGTGAGGCCTCTTATTTTGTTGAAGCACAGAGAGGTATTTTCTGTAGGGTGGCATAAGTAAGGTGGCAGTTAATGTAACTCATTTTACAATAATGAGCCCAAAGCCATTCATGAAACCATGTTACCCAGCAACAGCCAGTTTCCAGCTTCTTTTGCATGCAAAGATAACGTGATGTTTCACCATGGCCACACATGGGCGCCGTACTGCTCAGCGGGAAAACATTTTTATTGAAGCTGTGGCCTTTCAAGTGCTCATGCCTACATGCAAAGCTGCAACATTTTCAGCCCCATTTCCTGCGAATGATGCGGGCAAGCTTTCAAAAGCCCCTCTGCCTCCATTCCAGGACAAGCGGGGCCCGTTCATTCTGGAAAAAACAGAACAGCAAATTGTATGGTCGCTGCGGCCATTCTAAAGGCTGTGTGAGGGTGTTTGGCTTCGCAATTGTAAAGGCCCATTACATGTCGATTTCATTCAGGCAAATGGAAGGCCCCGAAAAGCTATGGGCAAAGTGCACTTTCACAGCAGTGGGCTCTGCTGTAAATTGCAGGACACGGTAGGACAGCTAAGACCTTCCGATCTGCAGTCCGCATTGCCTGCTTCCCGCAGGTGACACAGGGCATATTTCAAGCTCTCGCAATGTTCAGTTGAGGAAAGTGAGTGAAAATGTCTTGTTTGTGAGTTGCTAGTGAGGTGCAAACTGATCTTCACAGAGATTTGTCCTTTGCAATTTCATTGGTCTGTTTGCTGTACAGTTGACTTCCTAGACAGCTTCAGTCAGTTGAGTTACAGCATACATAACATTGTTGGAAATACTTAAAAACACAGCAGCAGCAGTTCATTGTTAGTGTGGACTTCATACAAGATGTATAATGCAATCACAAAATATGATGTGCCTGTACTACAATGATGAAATATAATGTAGGCAACTCTGCTTACCACCCTTAGGGACTTTCACATAGGCGAATACAGATGGTTCTTTAAACAATTATGCATAATAAAAATATATAATTGATAATTTTGGGAAGCCTATAAGAATTCAGCAAAGGACATCAGCTAATTGAAGAAAGCTTTAAACATGCTGACCAGCATACCCAAAAACAACACACAGAGGGAGTGTGGGAGTTTGGTTTTAGGCATTTTTTTGTTGTAAAGCACAAGCCTGGCAAAAGGTCAAAAACCTACCTCTAAAAGGAGCTTGGTTAAATTGTAGTGTCAAGATGAGAACGGCCGCACATGGACATCATAAGATCTGCAGAGGCCCCAGCAATAAAACGTGTATCAAACAGTGTCTTAATAATAAGTGGATTTTTTGATGTGTGTAAAAAAATGGCAGAAAAATGAGCTCATTTCATTTCCAAAGTTGATGGACCAGTACTGCATGCTCCTGTCAGACCTGCCATGCTAGAGATCATGGAAGGATCATGTATTCCTATTAAATTAGACCTGTAAGAGTAAAACCTGGAGTGGAACTGCCTGAACAATAAGAGAAACTAGTGTGGGTTCTGGGGAACAGGTGAAAAACTAAGCTGTGGGGAAAACATCACAGAATGGCTTTACATTGAAAATGTCCACAATTTGTGTGATCTCAGGGAATGGTGCCAGTTTGTATGGCTCGTTTGCTAAAAGGCATGTTTGCTTTATTTCAGACCCCTGTTTACTGTATCGTCTGTCCTGATGTCCGCTTCCAGGAAGTCTCCGAGAGGTCACGGCGTACCAAGGAATGTTACCGGAATGATTTGTGGTGGGACCCCCGGACGTCCTGCAGGGCCATTGCGAAAGGGCTTGTCTTTGCCCCCGAAATCTACAACCTTGCTATGGAGCAAACTGCTGGGAGCCCCCAGCTCTAGACAATACCCACTCTAATTACTGGTTAACTTGGAACCTCTCCCAGCTTTTGATTTGCAAGTCCACATTCAGAGCCAAACAATGCTCCTGTCTGTGAGCACATGGCAAGAGGGCTGAATACCGTCAAAAGACTGTGTGTTCATGCACAAAATGAGGCAGTTTTTAATGACCACAACATGAAATATTGTTCATTTCAGAAAAGGGCAAGGAGTTGGCAAATTCCACAAGATGGAACTGTCACATTACAGTACCAGCAACATTTTGTGTGACACTTCTGGAACATTAGACCCATGCCAACCTGGTTCCTGCTCTCCTGGCATCACAATGAATGTTCAGGGTGCATTTATATTCTGACACTGTTGCCAAGACTTGTCAAGACTTGTAATGACATGTGGTGTTTGTATTCAGGTGGAGGGGTATTATTACCTGTGAGAGAATGTTTTTCAAATAAGTTAATATGGAGAAAATTATCACAGTAAAGACAAAGTTAGTAACAAGAGGATTTTCAGGTTTTAAATAATATTGTAATTTGCGTGTATTAACAAAGATTCAAAGCTATTTAATCATTCACATTAGCTGCCAAAGATGTATGACAGTTTACTTGAAGCTGGAGGCAGCTGTCACACAACCAAGCCTTTCATTTTACCCTAAATAGCATTTTAAGGTTAGTTCTTTAGTTCTAAAAAATCAGCAGACATTTCGCTAATCAAATGTTTTAGCATGGAATGAATGCTAATTAATACTTCCAGTAATTTTTTAGTTCCAAACAACAGGTTAGTGTTCTCCTCATTTTTACTAAAGCATAAGATTTAAAAAAATCACTTCTTGAGTAATAGCGTTTATCATTTCACTGTTATTATTCTGTGGATAATGTGTATCATTCTATAAATACAGAAATAGGCTAATTGGCATCTGAAACACGATCTGTTTATTTGGAGCTGGCTGACTCTGGATCAGTGCAGATCCTGTGTCGATTGTGCAGTCCTTCAGTTTTTTAGTTCCAAGGTGTATGTCTTGTCTTTGATGCACCTCAGAATGCTTATGTCCACCTCACGCCACCAGACCAAGCCTGGCGATCTTTGCAGACAGGAATGAGTGGAGGATGAAGACGATGGGCTTTGGGCAGGAGTGGAGGTCCAGTTGCTTTGAAAGAGAAAACAGGAAAAAATTATTAACATATCTGGGCAGTAGTGTGGTGTAGTGGTAAGGAGCAGGGCCTGTAACTAAGAGGTTGCTGGTTTGATTCCCAGCTGCTGTTGTACCCTGTTGTACTTAACCCACAAATGCCTCAGTAAATATCCAGGTATATAAATGGATAAATTGTAACCTATGTAAGTCATTCTGGATAAGAGCATCTGCTAACAATGAAGACACAAAATGTGACTACACCACAATGCCATATGACATACACATGGACACATGGAGACCTTCTCATTAAAATGTACATTCAGGCTGAGTCCTACCTGCATTTGTTTGTACATGACTCACATCCTGTTTTTCCTGGAATGATTCTATAAATGGTATTCATTGTAAATTGTTAATTACTCAACTTTCCAGTATGAGTTCTCAGGAACTGCTGTAACTACTGCTAAAAGGACACAACTTGCATTTTTTCTCCATAAATACTTGTCAGGACTGGAATTTTTCCCTTCTTTCTTCTTACAGGTTAAGAAACAAAAAGTGATGTGTTACATGACAAGCAACCCCAAAGCGAGATGTGCCAAGCTGTTGTTATCGATCCAGGCCGCAAGAGCACAGACTCGACCGCACGGCTGAGAGTTTGTGTACTGCGCATCTGTAAAAACTACTGGGTACTCACAATTTCTCCCTCCTTTCCCCCGAAGTCCAAGAAAAGCATGCGCACGCCATCATCAGAAGACATCTTGAGCTTCTCGAAAGGGTAGCTGAACAGGGGCTTCAGCAGGCACCCCTCCTCCAGCTCGGCCAGCACCGAGAAGCCCTGCTCGTAGTGGATGACCAGCCGGCACTCCTGGTTCTTATACATGCAGCCTAAAACGAGAGGGTAACTGGGTTTTACCAGGGCAGAAACACATGGATATGAAACTAGCCCTCGATTACACAACAGCTCCGCAGCCCTGAAACGTCACACCAAATATCTTTTTTTGCCTCTACTGTAGGTTACATTCATTATATGCACTAATCTGCACTATAACCTCACTTTATAAGCTGTTCTAGATAGGAGCATCTGCCAGATCAGTGAGCATAAACATACATGTGGTATTCAAGCAGAATAAGTAGCCAATAAGTACTTTTTCGGTTATGTCATGTTTATTGTTCCTGTTAAATCAGGGATATGAATAAATATCGAGAGCGTTGTATGTGAGCTTTTTCAGTCTGCTTGGTATCAGTTCCACATTGCTTTGATTAGCTCAAAAGCACAAAGCACTTGAGCTTTAAAAAAATTCTCTATCCATCCTGTTGTTCCAACCACAGAATGTGAATTGACAGCTGTTCCTGAACCACAATATGAGTAGTTTTAGTCTCTACTTCTAGGACAGCACAATTATGGGCACTAGTTAAGAAGTTTTTATTTTTGCATTTGTTGATCCATCAGTAGATTAACTGTAAGTAATTTTTTGACATTTCAATACATTGGTATTACTTTGTACATACATTGCTGCATATATGGCAGTTTGGTGTCAAATACAAAGTCTTGTTTTTAGCATGAATTTAAAGTTTCATCCATTCTTTAATTCATTTTGCAGCTTTGAATGTACATGCTTAAAATATACAGATTGGGATTTGCATTAATTGAAATACTTTAAATATGCCTCTCAAGCCTATTTGTACATAACAAACATGCTGTGATGCTTTGAACTTCCTCCGAGAGTATGGTGAATATTCCACAGCAGGTTGTGCTGGCCAGCGAGGCACCCGGCCTGTCCTGGTACATGCGTCACATGATGGCACATATCTGAGATCACTATTCCCACGCTTTCACACACACACACACACTGCGGCTCAGCCTGTTGAACAGTATCTCACATGCTGAAAGCTTCTGTATTGTGTGAGCACCAGCCTGCTAGTGTTTTTTACATTAGCCCGGCAAACTGTGCGCCAGCTCTCAGATCGCAGGGCTTGCATGTCTCGCTTTCAGGTTGCATTGGTCTGAAAGCAGTGTGCCACGGAGCGGGTTTTTTAGTGAGCTAACTGTGATCTGCTCTGGACAAGGTGAAACGCATTTTCAGACGATGAATCCATTCTCACTTAGGAGCCGAATGTGTGAGAGCGTCTCTGGTGAAGTGCAGGTTCTCTCTTCCCTCGTGCTCGACTCACAGGTGTGCAACACTATTCCTACCCGCGACGCCTGATTGGTGCGGGGAGTCCACAGGTTTTCCCACCAAAAATGTGTCTCTTGCACACAAGCGCTTTGAGCTCCAGACAAAAGGCCCTCCCTTTCACCCACAGCAGTGAGTCGCGAAATGCACAGAATCTCCCGCAGGAAAGCAGATCGGCTTTGGTTGCTATAACTACCGCCACTTCTATATAGTGATTTACAGCCTGTGATGTTTATAGTGCCTTCCTCCATAAAGAGCCAGAGTGTCTCTCTCAGCTCTAAGATGTGTCTGGTTGAGTTACTTTACAGGGACATAATATGTAAAGTCAGCCCCTCCTCCTCTCATGACTTCGTAGCTAATCTGTTTGCCCAGGATACATCCTACAGAATGTGCCTGTGTTACCAAACAAACAAGCTCATGCCCAGATTTACAGATTTCCTGCAGCCATTGGGGATCTAAAGTATTGGCTGTGTTGTGCTGTGTTGACCATATAAGTAAATGTTTCAACTCCAGTCATTCAGACATCAAGGGCCTGGAGCGCAACTTAATTTTCATCCAGAGATCAAGATGATGAGAAGGAGCTCCACAGGAGAGACACAGCACCCATTATATGAATATCCTTGTGTGCCACGGGGGCTGGCGAATTACCAAAATTAGGGAGGGGGGAGCAGGCTGGTGTCTGCCCTGAGGAAATTCAGGTGCTGCAAACCCTGTGTTTTGGAGTCAGGCTCATGCCACAAGACAGGCCCCCCCTTTGGCCACAGAGCAGCAGCTCCCTCTCCCAGAATGCAAGTGCAGGTAATGGAAACCTCCCTTCGCTGCCAGTTGGGCCTTTCCCACTGAAATCCCAAATATGGGCCGGGTCCCAGAAACAAAGACTCTTAATCTGATACAGAGTTGATCCCTTCCTTGCAAAAAGAAAAAAAAACACCCCATGGTTTACTGCGCAGTCCAATTTTGGACAGGCTGCAACACGGTTTCAAGAGCTAATCTGCATCACAGAGTCCGAGTGGCATGTCACAGTGGCCTGCATCCCTCAGCTTAGTGTCAATGTGAGATAAAGACACTAGTCCTTCTTTTTTCCTGTTGTTGCCTTTCAGCATTTAAGAGAGCCATCAGGAGGTCTGATCACACTTTTAAAGGCCTTTCAGTAAACAGCTGACCCTGCTGGCTTAATTAACCACCCATCCGAGACGCACTGTTGCAGTCGGCGAGCTGCTCGAGAAGCCCTTTTCGTTTGGGCCTGTGAAAGTCACGGTGTTGATCAAAGGTTGCTGCTACTGCACCCTCGCACGTTTGACAGATATCGAACCCCTCCTCCTTGGAGGAGGCGGGGTGAAATGTGTTAATGCATTACAGGATCGCAACATATCACAAGTGAAACCTTAACGTGGTCTGCATTTCCTCTGAATGCCTGCAAACCAAGCAGGCCACACAAGTACAAAAAAAAGCAAGCACCGTTGGTTGTTTGATTTTAGAATACTTTTTGTAAATGTGTCTCAGATGTCCACAGGAGAACTGTGGAACACCAAAGTGGTCACTTCGACTGACTGATGTTAGATCAATTTTGATCTTGACTGATTTCATGAGGATCTGAGAGAGTGAGAACCATGAACAAAGTCCTTTCTCTTCAAAATTGGGTTGTCTGTTGTAGCCACAAAGCGCTGGCCAATTCCGTAGAGGGTTTTCATGTTCATGGCATATGCCTGTGAGACTGTGAACACAGGGCCCTTTCATCTGGCCCTCTGTACACATTTATCCACTTCACTATCAATTTCCTGTCTCTTTGACGTAGTATGATTCATAATATACCACTCGTATGCATATGATGTGGCTTTGCATCTGTGTGATCCAGTTGAGATTAAAGTATAATATTTTATAGTTCTAAGCAGAAAAATATATTTCTATACATTTTTATATATTCTCTACATACATTTTGTCTGCTTTACTATGTTTTTTCCCATTTAATCATGTGTATTAACAAATATGGAGGGCATTGTAAATAGATAATTTGATTAAAGATTAATGAAAATTTGGCCTGGATAAGGATGTACGTGTCACCATAGAATCTTTTCATGAAAGAGTTTGTTCCTCTATGATGATAAATCCATCAAAAGAAATGTATCAATCTTTATGCGCGTATGGTTTCAGGAATGGAAAGTATAACAATTCTGGATATTGGTTAAACGTTCTTCAGTAAGACCAAACCTGCTCCCTGTCCCATGGTGAATATCAAGCAACAGAAAATGCACACACTGTGTGCAGCGTCTTTGTGGCATCAGTATGCTGGAGACTGAACTCATTTGGCCCATGTTTACTCATTGTTACATTAACCTGTTGTTTTCTTGAATTACCCTAAATGTTTCAGTTGTCTGAAGTATCTTTAGCTACCATTCCACATGCCTTACTGAGCAAACTCTGCCTGGTTGGCTAGGTGACAGATTGCCAAGCAGCAGTGGCTTGCTTTGGTTTTGATCTGTGTGTACAAATGGCACAAAATTTAGAGTTAAATGTCCACATATTTGAAAAAGGTCACACATTTACCATCCAGCTGATACACAGAAAACGTATACATGCTGCAGTTAGCTTTAGCAGGGTTAGTTTTCTACCTTTGCATACCATAACCCTCCCAAACACAATGTTGAGCTAAAGAGATTTGAATAGTCTGAGGTCAACAACAAGACTCCCCTGTCACTTCGTCAACTTAATCCACTGCTAAGTTACGACATCATGTCTGTGACAATATTTTGAGACATGTATTTGCTGGAACTGGATAATTGTGAGAGCAGTTTGTCAGAATTCTCTGCCCAATTCACTTTCAATATGGGGCTGCCAGTGCCATGCTGAAGATGCGGGCGTCCTGCCTGAATTTGGGCCGTCTTTTGGATGACGATGCAAGAAGGGTCTGCAGAAAAGGTCCCCAGGGCCTTCCCGCATCCCATGAGCGGTCGGAGGGGGAGTGCCCGAGGAGTGGAGTTCCCATGATGCCCCACCAGTGCCCGTCACAGAGGGACCACACGCGGCAGAACTTTCACAGTGGCATTCCGATCTAAAAATGGAAACCCCTAATGTCTTCCATATGGGTAAAATACAACAAACCCCCCATCCCCTCCCCCCATGTCCGGTTCCTAACTGCACAGCGCATTTGTAATGAGATGGGAATTTACAATCTATGCAAGGAAGGGAATTCGCAGGGGGAGAAAGAAACACAGGAACTGAGCAAACGCCTGTGCCATTTATCAGTCTGGAGGCTGGAATACATTTCCCCAGGCCTGCGAGTCAAGGCAGAACACTGAGCCACTGTCTGTGTAGCTCTTCCTATTGGCATGGTGGTCTCAAGTACTTCAGCCACTAGCCTGAAGCCTCTCCCCCTTTAATCTCATCAGAGCACCTCTTTTATGAAAACTACAGGAGAGAGGTTAAGCCAGAGGGATGGAGCTTCTGTGGCCTTTTCACTGAACCTCAATGAAAGACAACAGCAATGAGACAGGGCAGGGAGTGGTGTACTGTGACAAAAGTGGCATATTTAAAACTCTAAGGTAACATTTTACTAATTCTGCCAGAGTGAAAATGTTCCTTTGTTATTGTTTGTTATGCAGCACTGTTAAAGGTTGTCTGAATGTTTGAAATACAAAATAGAAGTACAGCCAACGTTACCAGAAACAACTGGTTAAATACTGAGGACATCAAGAACAAATGGTTAGCCAACACTGAGCTAATTAATACTGGCGTAATGCTGTTCATATATTTCAAAACATGCTGGAGTGATGTAGTCCAGGAGATGTATGTGTCTCATATCACAGAAAAGGCCTTTAAAACAATAAGTGTGCATCTTTTCTTGTAGGTATCTGTGACGGAGTGCCGTCACTACAGTTGAGTATGTGCTTTGACTGCCATACCAACGAGCCTGGCTCTTTGGCGTCGCGGTCAAAGTCGCATGTTTGGTACCCCGTAGACCCTGGTTCAAGGCCGGGCGGGGTGACTGCTCTCGCCCTTCGCTACAAATGGTGTCAGAAGTGGGATGGCTGGCTGCGAGGCCATCGGAGGCGTGCCCGGTGTGTTAGCCGTATGAGGGACCCCCAGGTTAGGTTGACCCCAGTGTGAGGGACCCCAGAGATGGGTGAAGCACAGTGTGAGGGACCCCAGAGATGGGTGAAGCACAGTGTGAGGGACCCCAGAGATGGGTGAAGCACGAGTGAGTGGGGCACCCTGGGATGGGAGAAGTACGGCAGTGGAATGCATGAGGGACACCATGGTGTGTGAAGCGCATGGGCGCGCTTCCTGAAGGGGAGGGCAGTGTGACAGAGTGCCGTCACTACAGTTGAGTATGTGCTTTGACTGCCATACCAACGAGCCTGGCTCTTTGGTGTCGCGGTCAAAGTCGCATGTTTGGTACCCCGTAGACCCCGGTTCAAGGCCGGGCGGGGTGACTGCTCTCGCTCTTCGCTACAGTATCCTAAGGTATTTACCCAGGATGAAAACACTGTGAAAACCCGTGCTGAATTGCTTGTACTGCATTAGCCTCAACAGCTTGCTGTGCAGCTGTGGGATACAGAGTTTAATCGGTGGATTTTGAACAGCATAATTTTACCTCCACTACACAGACTGGAGCAATCAAAACATCAGTAACAAACATGGAAGACTTTGTCAGACATCTCATAAGTGATTACTGTGATTGGTTTCCTGTTTGCCTGAGTATTTGTCTTAGCATGTGTGTTTGTATGCTGTTACACAGGGCAAATGCTTGCTCTACACCATTCTATGCACCACCACAGTATGCTTGTACTTTATGGTCATCTATGAGAGGAGTACATTATATTACATACAGTTAGCAGATGTGACATCAGGTTAACTTGTGCTAATGTGAAACTAGACAGCCTAGAAAACTATGGAAAGTTGTTCAGTACGTATACTCACATATATCACAATGTCGCTAAATCATGATATCCAAAACGCATGGCAATAATATAAGTAAATAAGCAGCAAGTAATACAAGTAGTACAAGTGCAAACACAAATACAGTACAAGTGCAGACAACGCACACCCTTCACAAAGCCAACATTTTGGAAATCTCTGCAAATACGGACATCTGTAAATGCTGTACTGTACTGACAATAGACTTACACAAAGTAGGATTTTCCAAAAAAAGTGATTAATATGTGTATTTGCATAATGATGTAACAAAGTAAATGTAAATATGGTGATGGCGCAGCACTCTATGGCCTGGGACCTAAGAGCAAAGACAGGAACACACAATGCTAGCTGGTGTGAACCTGCAAACGGTGAGGGTCATTGGCATCGTCACCCATGCCTCTCATGCCACACACATTTCTAAAGCTTCTGCGTCCTCAGAAATAATTACTAAATGCAGTCCGAGAGTGAACAGGTGCCCTCTCTCTGTGACCGCATATGTTTGGAGAGGTTCTGGGGGGGTACTCACTAGTGGTGACCTCTTTGATCATCTCGGCGGAGGCGTGGCAGCCGGTTACGATGTGCCTGGTCCACAGCGACAGGTCCTTGCTGGTCTCGGCTCGGAAGAGGTGGGCCTCGATGCCCAGTCGGGTGCCTGTGCGCGTTGCGAAGGACAGCTCCAGGCCAGGCTGGGGGGAGCCCCTGTCTGGCCCAGAATGCACCAGCCTGTCAGGACCCACAACACAGCCAGCCTCAGTACCAGAATGTGTCAGCCAGTGAGAACACAACAGTCAGCTTTAGCCCTAAAACGCATCATCCAGTAAGGGCTCGCAACACAGTCAGCCTTAGTCCCACAAAGCATCAGCCATTAAGAGCGCACAACTCAGCCTTAGGCCGCCATCTCTGTGACGTGTCCCCAGAGGTAGCAGTAACAACAGTAAGCTGTGGCAGTTGCTCCTCAAAAGGCCACAGGAAGCAGAGCAGGGAGAATTTGTTCACATGGAAGATGTCTAAATTGACAGTGTTTCCTTTTTTCAAATTTTACTTCATGTTAGAAAAAAACCCCACACACAGGTGGTATCTGGATTGAGGCTGATGTTTTGGCTTCCCAGCTTCCCTCAAGGTGTGGACAACAGCACTGCAGAACAAGCACTGACTGCAGTTGTTTTGCAGCTGCTGTTTGGACGCACCCCTTTTGTCCACATGAAGGACTGTGAAATTGTTCTATAGCCCTAGTTGCAAGAAGTGAAGAGGTTTGGACATGCTGCCTCACTCTCCTAAGAAATACAGCCCCAAGAAAAGCTGCTGACACACTGGGGCTCCTCCACATACCCAAATGCTGCAAAGGTCAACACAACATCCCCTTGCTCTTTACAGCGATACCTTAGAGCAGCCGTGGCCAATAATAACTGAGATATTAATTTCAGAGTGAAAACTTGACAGTGATTTTAACCTTCATTTAATTGGGTAGATCAGCTGAGTGACTTGAATTTTAAGGTGTTGACCTGTAGGGAGGCATGGTGATTAGCCAATGCCAGGGACTGCTTGGCAATTGACTGTAGAGGGGACGATTTGGTGGCCACATGCAGAAAACCAGTTTGGGACTGTGACCAGTACCCCAGGGTTACTGCCTCTTTGGGATCAGTGTCAGTGTCAGACTTTAATGACCACAGTGAGTCAGGACCTTGATGAAGTGTCCAGTTCTTAGAGATGGTAGAGATTGTATAACCTTTTGTAGTTTTATTGTCTTTATTGTTTTATTGTTATATATTCCTTCTCGCTTTTATTTCTTCCTTTTTTATATTCCTTTATTTTTTACTATTTTTTCTTCATTGTGGAAAGTACTTTACAAAAAAGTTATTGTTAAAGCTGAAGTGATTGTACATTTCCATTTTCTGGATTGGCTCAGGAAATGATTGTACCACAGTTCAAGGTTTACAATTGGCTAAGGACTTGATTGTGCCCTGTTTCCAGGTCAGTCATTGGTTCAGGGCTTCGGGGGGCAGCCTACCGTGTGGCAAGAAGGGGGTAGGTGTGTGTAGGGCTGAACCAGGCCTCCTTCATTCTGGGCATGCTGTCGTACAGGAGCAGGTCCTTCTCTGTCACCACTACCAGCACCGGTCTCCACCGCTGCTTCTCATTCTCCGTCTAGAACACAACACCAAAGAGAGTGTGTGTAAGCGAGTATGTACCTTTGAGTGTGTGAAACTGTATGTGTGTGTGTGTGTGTGTAAGAAAGTTTGTGTGGTTGTATGTGTGAGACTATGCGTGTGAAAGAGAGTGTGTGTGACAGACAGAGTGTGCATGTGTGACACAGTGTGTTAAACCTATCTAGCATTTTAACCATTTATTGGCTGACGTCTAGCTGATGCACCAATGTGCCTGCATCTTTGGACACATGAAATGGGTTTGGTGTAGCTGTGAATTCTGTCAGAAAGGTGATACAACACAGGTGCTGGTGCTTACTCACAGTGTTTCACACGGACACATGAGTGCACGCGCGTGTGTGTGTATGTGTGCGTTCTTGTCTGTTTGCACATGCATGTTTGTTTTTTGAGCATGTGAGAGGGAGTGACTGTGCTTGAGTCTTGCGTAAGAAACTGTATCTATGCTCCACTTTGTGGAGGTACTCTTGCCCTACGAAGAAGCTGGTTGCAACAAACTCTGCTATTAAAATATCAAAAATCCGCTATTATACACAGATGATCATATTGAACATAATTACAAAGACCATATATTTCACATAATAAAGGTGGGTTTGTAATTAACCTCATATGAAGTCCATTTTTGTTTTCAAAGAAACGGCTGTTATTTCATACTTTTAGTCCATTTCCACAAGCTCAGCCCAAGCTTTATTGAATAGTTTGATTCCTCTAATAACATAGTTATTGCTCCTGGTGTTTGTCTTTCCACAGAGACGATGGGCTTAATTGCTGGCGGCCGCAGGTCGTGTCTGTTTGTAGAAAGACGAAATATCTCTGCAGACTGACAAAAGACGTCCGCACGTGCAGATCCAAATGTTCCACTCCGTTTTAATTGGCCGTTCCTCAAACCCAAGCTGGTGGTGTCTTTGTGCCCTCCTAATGAACAGTGGATTCCAAGAAAGCTCTGACCACCAGATGGGAAGGTTGTTCCTTGTAAGCTTTTTGTAGCATGTCATTTTTAAATTGTGAATGGGTGGGTGGATCAAATTTACCTCCAGTAATTTAATGCCATGGAAAAATGAAAAAAAAAACTGTTATGTGTAGCGAAAGCATTATTGTCGTTTATATGTAACCAGTGAAGTAATATGGGACCATGAAACTTTGTGACACAAACTAAAAGTGCATCTAAAAGGCTTTTTTCCTTAGCTTACCTGACAGAAATGATAATGCACTGACACAACATGATATTACGATAAAAATATCATTTTGTTGTGAAATGTAGCACGCCACAAGAATGTAAAAAACTAGCCAACAATTATTTTATCTTACTTGATTGTGTTTAATCGACCAATGGGAAAAATATATTTCTTTCATGAAGTAACACTGTGTATAACTAAGATAAAGCAATAGTCCTTCTACATTTTGTAACATCAGATATTAAGCCTACAATGGCAAGCTGGCTAAGAAATATGTTTTTAAAGTATGAGGAGGCTTGTCTCCAGGTTATTTAGTTATAATCAAGTGAAGTTATTTGAACAAAAGTAAGATGTACAAATGCTTCCATCCATTTCCCCTACAGGCATATTAGAACAGTGCTTCCTGAAGTGCTCAGAGCATGAGCGCAACATTGACATTTGCAAGCTGGATGTAAACTTCTGTCTTGAATGAATGAAACTATCAGAGGGTACATGTGGACCACATCAATGATTACACTGAAATGGAAATATACACAATGGAGGTGGAGGAACTGATGACAGCAGCCTGTACAATAGCCAAGTAGCTATCTAGTTATGCTAAGTTAAGTAAAGGGACTGACGGTATCAGCGGCACTTAGGCACGCTTCAGAGGTTGCCTTTATTAAGTTGTGCTATTAAATGATGATGATGGAAACAACTCCAAGCAAAAATGTTATCTCAGGTTACCTGCCTGGGCTCTTTTCTTACCTACTTTGTCCCCTCTCTGTGCCTCAGTTTACTTCTAGGTGCAAAATCAGCCTAAACACTAAAACCAGGACAGCTACTTTAGCTTGATAATAGTATCTTTCATCAGAAAACTGACAAATGGTGCTTTGCAGTGCATCACCAAAAATAAAACCCCTTGCACATTAACCACAGTGGGTAAACCATTTTGTTGTATTTAAAGCTTAAATCAATGAGGTGATTTGTTTCTTAAACCCATAGATCCATAAAACACAATAACCTCTGTGAGCAGTGCAATTAAATGTCAGAAAGATGGCAGCAAGAAAATTCTTTCAGTTTACTGGATGTTATGACATGAATGACAGGACTTTCAGGACAAATCCTCCTAGACTAGGATTATTATAATTGCTGCCCATTATAGTTTATGGAACCTGATTTAGCCTGATAGGCAAACATTCTAGTTGGAAACAGTAACATACTCTGCTCTCTGTTTAACGCAAAATTTGTATAATTACTCATATAGTACTTGAGCTTGGATTAGCAGCCAAATACTTGTTTTTATACCAGACAAAAGCCTAATTTAAATGTACTTGCCACTTTTTAAACACCACCACAGCCTTTACATGTCTATAATTACTGGCCACAAAGCCATATTTACAAAAAATGGGTCACATTGGTTTGAAAACATGAGAATAGATGGAGAGGACAGATATGCAAAGTTCAGTGGTAAAGTACAAAATTTTTTGTAGGTCAACCCACACTTTAGCCGTTAAGAGATTTTCCACTGTAATTGGTCTAAACAGTAGTAATCCCATAGATTTTTGAAGCAGGCTTCCCCACAGGAAGCCAGTCCACTGTGCACTAGCCCTGAACTCACAATAATGCTCACATGGAGAGTTAGAGTGAAACACCTGATTACTCATAACGTTATGCAGCAACACAATTCTCATTATTAAATTTCTCATAATGAAAGTCACATCCCAGGTGTCTGTTCACACGTCCTGTTTGATGTGAGAATCCCCAAATGGAATTTACAGCATTAAAGAAACCGAGGGCTTTGGTGGGCAGAGTTCGGCTGTATCCACAACACTGTGGGTATGTGCTGCCAAAAGAATGAGCTATTTATATATACAGTGCCAGCATAAAATCCGTCAATCCATCAAATCCTTCTGTGATCAGACATTTTTGCTTCAGAAATGATGGCATATCGAAGTCATCTTACAGCTTGACATCACGGCTGTTAAAAAAAAAAAACCTCTGACTCTCTAACAATCCCTCTGACCAAACTCGAACTGCTCTGCTCGCTTTCAATGAGCTAAACGGAGACTACAGCTCTCCCAAGTGCGTCAGAGGGGCAGACCAGGCCGACCACAAACGGGTCCTTGTTGAAAACCATGGCCTTAGCATAGGGGGAACTGGGAGCACAGTGTCGGTCTCTCCCCACACCAAAGGCTTTCCCCTGTTATAATTATTCATCAAGATGGCTGAAGCAGAGGGTGCTGTGGGGTGGTGGTGGTGGGGGGCAGTAATAAGAGATGTTAAGTGAGGGCCTCATTAAACCCTGAGAAGTGGCAGCTATGCAGTCTGCCCAAAATATGGGGGAGGCTCTGCGAGCTGTCTGTGCCAAACCCCCCTAATGAGAGAGCGATGAAAAGAGGTCACAACAGGGGAAAGGAAAAAAGATTAAAAAAAACATAGCCATGTTGAGAAAAGTCATCCTTGATCAATCATGGCCGTCGAGGATGACCACGAATTACCCCAGACCTAGTGGATCCTGGGTAAAATTACCAAGACCCGCATTTCTGCAACTGTGCGGAAAAAAGAGGGGGAATTATTTGCGCAAGTTTTTTTCCTGCTAAATATTCATGTGGTGGATGTGTGGTGAACTGATTTTTTACCAGTGGGACCAGTGACACAATCAAAGAAATATGGCATATGCATATAAACACATATTTTTTAAATTTCAGATGCTGTTTCTTTCAACAGAGAACAGCCTTGTACCAGTTTCCATCGACTATAAATCCTATTTTCCACTGCAGCTGAAAGATTACTGCCCTGGGATATGAACCCACAAATACATCAAAGACAACAATTTTCATGTAGTCAGGTATTCTGTACTACAGACACTTTTGAGTGGAATATAGTGGCTAAAATACATAACATCTCTTGGCATCTTGGCACACTATTGGGTTCACAGAGAAATAAATTGCCAGACAATTAGCTTTCTTGATAAAAGATGTTACTGATATGATGTTTAACAACCAGGAATGAAAGACACACCCTGGAATGTTTTGTAGAACAAAGGAATAAATACAGTTATTTCCTTGATTAATACTTGACAATGACAGAAACATTATGTAAAATGTTGCATGGTTTTGGTATATGCTCATCCTGCTCATTAAGAAATAAGCTGCCTCAAGATGAGTTGCTGTGCTGTATTTTTATGTATTTGAAATACATCCATTGAGTTCATTTACTCCTTGGAATAAAACATTTCACAGAAAAAATATCGGACGCGACCATTTACGCTGTGATGCATTAAAAGTGCCTACCTTTTCTGCGAGCCATCCGAAGTGGCGGATCTCCCGGCTCCCAGCGATCCCTATCCTGCCTGTCTGCTCTTTGACCTCCGCCATTGCCCTGGCGGTGAGGTTCGTCGCAGTGGACTGCACGGCTGTGAACCAGGACTGCGCGCTGGCCGTATCTTTACACCGCAGGACCACTGTGTGCTTGGCATCAGGAGAATGCAGCTCAAGGTGTCTGTGAGATGCAACGGAGAGAGGTCACCTGCCTGCGCAAAGACTGATGGGAATGCACAGCAAACGCCACAAACGCTATATCTCTGACCACCATCAGATGCACCATCAATTCAATTGCAGTTCAGTCAGTTCAAGAAAAGAATCAAAATTCAATTCATTAACTTAAAGATCTTCATATGATATGATGGGCCGTTTTTAATTCATGAATTGATTTTCAGTTAATTCCCTGAATTGACTTTATTAAAATGGAACTGACCCCAACTCTGGTAAATACAGACCAAACTGTAAGGAATGACAGAGCTGCAACACAGTCTAACTTGGTCTGATTTATTGATTCATATTGACTCCACTGTGAGCCTTTCTCTATGGAAACGAATTCTCCTTACCTTTGAATACACAGGGCCATGTATTCTTGGACTTACCTTCTGTTATACATTCCTGAAATTGAAATAATACCTAAACATATCTACAGTATCACACCCCAATTTCAGCAGTTGAACCCTCCTTTTAACAGACCATAAAATGTTGCAGATTTTTGAAGTTTTAAGTTTTTTAAAGTTTTAATTGAGCAGGTATTTAATCAGACAACAGTGTTCCAGCAGACCTATGTGTGCTCCCCTCCCACAGTAATTAGTACATCAAACAACATAATCCAGAATATCAATCCCAGGTGCTCCCTGCAGTTAAAGATAGAAACTCTATAAAAAGGAGACTTGATTCTGGAAAAACAGAGGCCAGATGCCACGTGGAGTTGAAGTGTTTGCATTGGTTTGAAAAAGAACAGTTACTGGAAAAGGTCCAAGGAGTTCTGCTCTTAAAGGCCATCCAGCCATGAACGCGGGAAATGTTGCCGCCGCTCATGATACGTAATCAACGTTTAGAAACTGCCATGTCAGTTTCCGCCTTTTGCCGGACAGAATTCTGAAGTGCTGCTCTGTGCAAAAACACTGCCCAGGTAACAGAGACCAAAAACTGCCAAAGGTAAAATGAACTATAGCAAGTGTCTTTAAATATCAATGCCTGTGGAGGACCATGTCATCTTCCAAACAAGAGCAAACCTATTTGTTAACTAAATCAAACTGATCCCGAAACAAGGTTATCTCCCAGGTCGCACAAAGGGAAAGCTTTTTGACGAAAACGGGGCTAAATAATTTCCCAACTTCCTAACGATACGGTAAATACACGGCATTCGTATTTTTAGCAGGGTATAAACACGGTAGCGCTCCACGCCAAACTGAGCAGCGGAGAAAAGGGGAGTGCGATGAGGAGCCCGGTGATAAATCTGTCAGAGGAAACGGGCTTCTCTCTCCGTGCAGCCATCTCCTCCACCAAACAGCTGTTTAAATTTCCACTCGCGCAGAGCTGCATATGTCAGGGAAACTAAACAGACCATTTTTGGCGGGAGGTAGCCGCTCTATTTTTAGCAGAAAATTCACCTAGTGCAAGAATTTCACAGGAATTTTTTCTTAACCCGTTAATGTAAGGGGTCACATCAACGCTCTGGCCGTTGCGCTTTCTGGCCAAAACGATGTTTTCTCGCAGAGACACGATAGTGGAAACCGATCATTTTCTATGAGCGCCGTTGACCCCCTACACAGCGCACTTCACTGTTCACAGGCCGTCTGCTCTGCCGATTGGTGGCAGATTGTGCAACATCATGACAAGACGGTATGGTAAGTGTCTAAAAAGTTGGGTAAAATTTAATTCAGGTAAGATCGGAGAAGCTAAAAGTAGTCTTGCATGGTAAGCAATTCTGATATCATATATTCAGTGTGCAGCGTAACAGTTCTGTAGTCTCTGGAGTAACCTTGTGGAGTACAACGACTACAGCACGAAACCGTTTTCGGCCACTCTCTTAAAACCCTCCGTATCCATTCCTCAGACTGTCAGGGCACTAAGATTTACCAGTTTGTCTAACCAGAGCTTTAATTTAACAGTCTGCATCAACGTAAAGGTAGTGAGATCATGATGACAAATGAATTGGCTCCAATCAATGTTTGGATTTCGGAGATTTCCAAGTTGTGGTATTTAATTAAGTTTAGAGCGCCGATTGGATGTGCTTGCAGATCGTGTCTGAACATATTGCTGAATGATAAAGAACTGTGAAAGGTGTCAACAATAAATAAGCCTTTATTCTGTAAATACTTTGATATTGTATGGTGAATGCTAATCTTTGCTTGCTTAACGATGCTTAGAATGTACAGTTTCTCTCAGAAATGTAATTAGTTTGACTGTTGCCCATGGGGGGATGTTAGGAAAAAGAATAAACAGGTGGGGGATTGCTTATTAGTATAGAATAATCTAAATAATTAATACACCACACTGGTAAGATATACATATTGGACTGTAATAAAAAGTAATAAAGTATTGCATATATATAACACTTTTGAAATGTTTCACACATTTTATAACTGGGGCAGGTGACTTCTCTCAACCAATGGAACGGTGTTGTATGCACATAGGGGTGTATTCTCTTATGCGTGGAAGTCAAAAAAAGCGCGCAGCTACACACTTTTGAGCCTACGCGTATTCTCCCCTTGACTTAAATCCATGATTTGCGCGCCATGAAGGCAGTTACGCGCTTTGGGCGGAGCAACCCCAAAATCTGGGCGTTTCTTATGTAAACACCATTTACGCGTATTCTGCCCTTGACTTACGCGTTTCTCACTTATGCGCTTCTGGGGGCTGTAGTAAGTCCATGATCAGTGATTACTAATGAATTTTTAATAATAGGCTACTCAGCATGAATTCAAGCGTGGACATTGGAACATGCATTTTCCTCAATAGTGCATTTTTATTAACGCTTTCGCGCGTACGGTCACACCGGTGTGATTATCCGTTAGCGTGTATGCTAAAACCAGTGCGATTAGAAAATTAGATTGGAAAAATTCTAGCTAATTTTGGCTTTGATGAAACAGCGATTTAACATTAAAATATACCAAATTCTAACTGAAAACTATGTGAAGCTTAATAACGCTAATGAAAACATAACGAACCATGTAACGTAGCCTATCACGCGCACTACATAGCATAAAAAATAAGTTATGTGCGAAAGGGTTAATGAATCTCCACACGTCAAACATGTCTTTATACCTAGGCCCAGCATATGTGTCGTTTGGTATATTTACTTTATTTTTGGGTTTATGTCATACATAAAAACAAATGCTTTCCTTTGAGGCGATTCGTAATGCAGCTCTCCGGGAGAGCCTCCCCCTTTGCATTTTCAAAATCCAGAGTCTAGTTTATGGTTTGAATGGATTTCAATGACATTCACACGGTAAATTCGCAACTAGACGTTCCACGTTTTCCCGACAGCCAAAATAAAGGAGGTTGTGACTCAGTCTACTTCTATTTTAAATAAATCACGCCTCTTTCATTAGCCCGCCTTCATTCTGAAGTTGTGGGTGTGATCGGAGGGCATAGGGGAGAATACGTGTAACTGAAATGCTCGTAACTGGAGGCGCGCAAAAAGGACTTACGCGCGAATGGGAGAATACCCCCCATACATTGTAATTTTATAATTTTAAAAAATAATTTTAAATCTCTTAAACTATTTACATAAGGAGCCTATGAGCCAATCCTTATATCTCAGAGACCGAAGCATAAAAACAAACTATTATAATGGTCTAAATATATGTAATATGTCAAATAAACATGGAATTGCACATTCTTAAATACTGAGGGTCACCTGTCCATAATAAAAAGAAAAATGTGAATGACCACGGGATAAGACATTTTAATAGGTCTTGTAAAAGCAGTGTAAACCCTTTCTTTTATTTCATGAGCTCTAACTCATTATAAATTACTTGACTTCCTGTACACGGACTGGCTCATCTCTCACAAACCGCCGAGCTTGCTCTCACAGCCACAGTGCAGCTGAGGTGGAGTTACACTTCACAAACAATCAGACTTAACACACATTTCTCCCGCCCCCCTGCCCCTAAGACACCAGCAAGTGATGTGCTCATAAAACTGAATGCAACCGCAAGGCAACAGACATCTCTTTATTTGTGGAAGTCTTTGTAACCAAGAAGCAGGGTCCCTTGGGAGTTTCTGAAAACTGTTTTTTTTTGTCCGGCTCTGGTTTTCAGCAGTCTTGCAACGTGGGCAAACTTTGAAGTCATTGTTAACTTGGGCTTTGAAGTTGTCCTCATTAGCTTTGATATGAGAAAGGTTGACCCATTGAGAAGTAAAACAGTTTCTTTTTTGCTGTTCAGACTTCAAACATTTATAGGAATTGGAAAAAGATGTGGCAATTTGGTTTCTTTAATTTGCAGCGGTAGTATTGGGCTTGTCACATGTACTGCTAATTCCAGTGGTAACACCTCTGAAATAATAAGCATCTTGCTGACTCACAGTGACACCTTATGAGGGAGAAAATGACTGAAAATGTTCATGGTATGCACTGGATTTTCTGAAAACTAGAGAACACAAAATAAATGTGATCATAAATGTGATAATTAATATCTCTGCAAAGTTCTTTGATAACGTTATCCCTGTTTGAAAGATAAAGGTATCGTGCTATGCGAGAGGCCTTGGCAGATGACATTAGACTGCTTCCATCTGTAACTATTACACAAAATTACAGAATGCAGTAACACTTTACTGGAAGTGCACCTTATGAAGCGTTCATGAAGTCCTTATCAGCTCTAACTGAAGGCCGTCACTTTTAGCATAATACATAGACATCATGATCGGTTTAGAACAAGTGACAGAAGGTTCTGCAGGATATAATTACAAATGACACAATGCTAGCAACATAACATAGTATGTCACATGTCCTCCCAAACCAGGTGCTGTATAGTGGTTATAGGATTTGTGTATGCTACAGACTATGTTATGACACATTATGTAGCACTTGGTAAAGTGTTATGAATGCTAAATAAGATCAAGTAAGTCATAACTTCAAGCAAGTTGTTACCCTGAATTTGACTCTCTTGATGAGTCTCATATTGTAGAAATTGAAAATGCTGGATTATGCAGTACTTATTAAGGTGTTATGAATGCTAAATAAGACAAAGCTCAAGTAAGTGATTACCCTGAATTCAACTCTCTGTAGAATAATTTCCTCACATTGAAAATGCTGGAGTAAGCGGTGCTTATTAGTGTTATGAATACTATTTAAGACTGAATTCAATTAGCGTAACCTGACATTGTGCTGCAGTGTTGCAGAACATGCCATAGGTTTGTGAGTGCAGCATGGTGAGTATGGCAGGTAATTACCTGTTTTCAGGGTCATGGGTGGTCATTCCTCGGGTGACGTAGCACATTTTCAGGGGGAAGTGCCTCCTGTCCCCTTGCAGGGACACAGAGGGTGTGCTGGGGGCGTCCGCGTGGGGGCTGCCGAGGCGGGGTGACTCTGGAGGAGGGGTCTCCCAACCGATTTCAGACACAGGGGAACCCTTCTTCACATACGGGGTAGCCTCCCGCATGTACTTTACTGCAGCGACAAGGAAAGGTTTGAGTTTCAGTGAGCATTCTTTTTAGTCCACACAAAACATGCAGTTCACAAGAAAATCCTGTCCCTAACCCAACGGAAGGAGGCCTCAGCCTGACATAGGCATTCGTGGTGTGTTTTCACTTCCATGACGCTTTCTTAGAATGTGTTCTTTCACTGACAGCTGGGCCTGGTTTTGTCCCTCTCAGTAGGATCTGACACGCTCTCTTGGTTGCTAGCATGCTGGTCCCATATCTGCTCCGTGGCCAGTGGAACGGCAGCCCCTCTGCACGCCTGCTCTCGCGGGACCAGCACGTCTGCACCAATCAGGAATCTGCCCCTTCAGACCAGCATGCCCTGGAACCAAGTTTTGGGTGTTACTCCTTCAGCAGAGGCTGAGATAGCTCTGTGACATGGTACTCTCCGGTTACAGAGAAAATCTCCTTAGTTATAAAAGACCCAGACCTCCTGCAGAACATTTAACTCCTGCTCCTTCCACAGGGTGACATCACAGAGTACACACACACACACACACACACACACACACACACACACACACACACACATATATATATATATATATATATATATATATATATATATATATATATATGGAATATATATATAGTTCCTGTGCTTCACATTGGCAGTTCTGTCCCCACTACTGGTGAATGTACAAGTATTCTGATTTGCTGGCTCGTTATGAACATTCTTGAGGTAGCGTGGTCTAAAACAAGACATCGTCAACTAGCATTAGTGATGCATATAGCACCACAACCTCCTGTTAGCACCCAAACCACCAAGACAGAAGTAAGAACAGGGAAGTAAAACAGAAGCTCAGTATTTGGTCATGACGTAGATTATCTGTGGTGAAATCGTAGAGGAATCTGATTCACCCTGACTCACTTCTATACTCTCACAAATGCCATTGGCATTTACAGCCATAACACATAACAGTATCATATTGACTGACCATCGTTGCAGTAGAGCACAAGTACATTCCTGTCTGTGTGTATGGATCGCTGCTCAGTGCAGATCAAACAGAGTTCTAAGTGGCATGGATAGCAGGGTGTCCACAAATCATGAAGTGCTAAAGTAACACAGGCTTGTCAGTGGTGTCTAGTTTTCCATCAGCCCCCATTCAGATTTCTGGGGATACATGGAAAGTGCTTTCCACATGTGTGGTTACAGAGTTTTCCCTCTTGCATGGAGCAATTAATACAGTTCAACATGAGGAGTCAATTCTCAGTGTGGAGTTTTAAGCATTGTGGAGCTTTAAAATTTTAAGCTTCGTACAAGATTTTGCACAAATAAATACAACTGGTAGTGACCTAAAATATGTTGCAAACCTCTACGACAGCAGCAGCCCAAAACAGGATTAACAAGGCTTTGAGATAAAGCTGTAGAAGACACGTTACCTTTGCACTCAACTATTAACTGGTCTAAAACACACTTTTTTAAGTGGAGGAAAACTGTCAATTTTATTCCATTGAGTTGTTCCCAGTTTTAGGACACACACATTAAACCATGGCTGTCCTGGCCCTGGTCATGGAAGACCACCATGTATGCAGGCATTCATTCCAGGCAGACACTTAACCACCTGATCCTGATTCAGCCAGTAATTCAGACACCAGTCATGGGCATCAGCTCAGAACAGGTGCTGCACAGATCCACTGATCTTAATACCATCTGGATGGGATGATGGTAGACACAGAACAGAAGATTAATGTGTCTGTATGACATACAGATCAGAGGATCACTGCAAAGCCTGTTCTAGACTGTTTCCTGTGGGAAGGCATGTTGCTTTGATTGAAGCCATTTAGATTTCCTCCTGAAGTTCTGAAGATGATGTAAAGAGGTCTGGAAAAGCACCTTGAGGTTGCACAGACTTCAGTTAGACCATCCAGTGAATTATGGTTCTCTCAAATGCAGCAGTGTTTGTAATACAGTAAAAGGTTGTGGGTTCGATCAGCAGGTCAGGCATTACTGTAGTACTCTGCTGTTATATCCTTGAGCAAGGTACTTGACCTCAATCGCTAGAGTAAATAACCAGCTGTATAAATGGTGGCTAGTGCTGATAATATGTTCAAAAAGAAAGCCAAGTATGTTGTGCTGGATAAGCCCTTTTGTTAAGCAAATAGAAAATGTGACACAGAGCAGTTTACACTTGGGGCAGCAACCCTGTGTGTGTTACTGCTGAATAACCATCAGCATTTTAACCATGCAAGTTTGAAGCAGAGACCTGTGAACCCAATTCAAGATTTTTTCAAGGATTTGAAGATTTGTATCTGGAGCTCATTTTGTTTCAGGCAACACCGTGAATTCTGTTCATAAACACGCCACCATGCACCAATACTCACCTGGGAGCTTGGATAATGCAATATGATGACACTGTCAAGGTGGCCCTTAGCTTTTCACAGTGAACCACAAATAATGTCCACGCTACAAGAAGCACACTGAACTGAAAACAAGAGCAAATTTTTCCAACTAAAGGGAGCACCTAATTTCCAAATTATTCACAATATTCCTATTTTTTTCAGTATGCTACAAATTGGGGAAGATAACTGGTAAGCCTACCATGGCAAATGGCAACGGTAAAATGACAAAGGAATGCAAAGATTTGCTTTTAAACTTTTCTTTTGTGACACGGAGCTTGACTTTCATAAGGTCAGACTCCAGTAAAGAGGCACAAAGGACCATACCTGAACTGTCTGAAGAGGTGGAACGTAGACATATACTATCAGACTTGTAGATACTGAGTAAATACAACCTAGCCAAAGCCTAAGAGCCAGTTCTGTGTCGGGTTTCCATTACAGGTGATTCAGTTCCTTTTCTCAGGTATTTAATAAACAAACTGGTTTCATGTAGAACAATAAAGACATTAATGTGGATTCAACATATTGATTATGGTGTCATTTGCCACCAATGACTGGGGGTAATGTGAGTCCGTCACCCAGGATCCCCTCATCCCGTGACTTAGGCACCCCCTGGCAGAGTCGCTCGGATAAATTCAGTCGGAATGTGCCTATCCTCCAGTCAGCACTCCCTCCACTGTGGTGCATCATCTTGTAGTGTGAAAAATAGCCATTAGTTGTGTGCATGTGTTTCAGTGGATAGCTTTAATATCACATATTGGGGGTGAGGTGAGAGGTGAGCTAAATGTAGTACAACTGGCAGTTCCAAAAAGGGTGAACGGGGGAAAAAAAAATCATTAAAAACACAAAATTATAAAAATAACTGAATCCTGGTAAAATCTAAACACATAGCCTCATTCTAAGACAGGCCATGTAAAGACTCCAGGCCAGCTCTGGAAGAGTTTTAACAGGGAAGGGTATCCAACTGGCTTACCTGTGCTGGCTGTGGTAAGCCATGTACCCTGGAAAATGAGGTTGATGCTTGTGAGAACAGCCTTGAAACTCAGGGGATAGTAACACCCTGTACCCACTGATAGAATCCAAGGGGGGGTGTCCTTAAATCAGTGGTAGTGCACCAAACAGGAAACTGCAAGTCAAATCAGTACGTTTTGATGGAACAAGTGGGTATTTTGTGGTTTTGTACAAAGAGAAGAGCTCTGTTTTCTGTTCTCTCTCTCTCTCTCTCTCTCTCTCAGATGCCTTCCTCCTGTGGGCAGAATGGCGGCGATTTGGCAGCGAGCCTCCGCTCATTATTTCTTGGGGGGACAATCTGTGTAAAATTCCCCGTGCCGCTCCTGTGGAGGAAGTCATATGTCACACGTTCAAGGGCACTGCATAATTCAGACACTTGAAAGCTTCGCCGTATCTTATCGCTCTTTTAAACACTCGTCCAACATTATTTACTCTGTTTTGCACTTGAAACTGTCCTTCCTGTGTGTGGTGCCTTCACTGTTATAGTCTTCATGAAGTCTCATTGCTGTTCACTCATTGCTGATTCAAAGTAAACTTATGATTTAGATGCATTTGATAGTTATGTACTTTTATATGTTTATATAAATAACATGTGGCCTATAAACTGGAGTTACAGAGCTCTTTATGCAAATAATACAACTGTTACTTACACGGCTGGTTGTAGAGCCACACTCTCACTAAATTTCAGGGAGATTTTGAATTCTGTAGCTGCTGCTGAGTGTTCTTTTATCACTGTTGAATGAAAATACACTCCCTTTTATGGTACATAGCCAGAGTAATTAATCACGTTATTTATGGTATACACTCATGGCAGTGTTTGTATTCTTTACCAAACAGGCTTAGAACCATAATCTTGTGATTCAGTACAAGTCTGACTTGAAAATGACAGGTACATAATAACAGACAGTCATCTATATGTTTGGAGGAGATATCTGTGTCCTTGAGCAAAGCTACTATAATAGAAGAATGTCAATGGGAAATCCTACACCGTAACTGAAAACTGTCATGCAGATCCTCACAATAGAGGGAGGAATTTCTGCTGCTGCTGTGTGTTTACATGGTAAAAAAAAGTTGCCTTAGTCAAAATTTCGCCAAAGAGTCAACAGACAGATAAATGTCAGTTCTTTGAGATTTGCTTCTGTACAAAAACTTGAATATTGCACAAGCATATTTGACATATCCACTTTGTGAAGGAAATCTTTGATCCACTCTGCCTGGCTCTGTGGCTGCTTCTCATTCTTACTGAAAACATTACTTTATCTTTTATGCCTTGAAAGACCAAAAGAAGGGGGTAGCTGTTTTTAATCTGCCATGCAGCTGACAGTTTATTGGAGCAGTCTGAATGAAGAGCTGAGAGGCACTTCTCTAACATCACTACTGCAACAGAGGCTAGGGAACTCCTGAGGAAATGATTTTAAATACTCTTACCGGTACAGCATCTATTCCTGGTGAGCAGGAAACAATTTCTGCCAAATGTGGTGATACTGATTTTTTTTTTTTTTTTTTCCTTCGGTCATGCAATCATTAAAACATTTCAGAGACCGTGGAAGGAAAGCATGTCCGTCTGTATAACCAGATTGGCCTATGAAGGTATAGATGATGTCGTGTCTCAAGCATGGAGCAGGGATCTGCGTGTGAAATAAAAAGTAAATTTCAAGTCTGTAAATGTAAAGGCCAGAAGACGGGTCGACCGCGGGCAGGGCGGTACCAGCTACTTTCCGCTCAATTTTAACGATAAACCATCACAGGATTGACTCTGGTTGGAGAAGCAGTTCCTTCAAGTTGAAAAAAGATGAAAGGGACTGAATTAGAGATGACTAGATATCCAAACGGCCCCACTCGGTTTAAAGAAACAAACACTTTTTACATCGTGACGGCTTTACCGCATCACGCCGTACTGTGACTTTATGAGCCTTCCATTCAAAACAAATGGCATTTTAAAAATAACAGTCAAGAAAAACACAGCTGGGCTGTCATGGATAGCTATCCTCCACAGCCGAGAAATATAAATATTTTCACAAGTTCGTAGTGCGTCATTGGCGCTGAGGACGACACTGAAGCTCCCTGCTGAATCTACATGATTTCGACATGTAGATTGTGTTGCGCCTGTTGTGTCGTTGGTTTGAGCATCAGCGGCGTGGTTTGCGAGTAAGATCATGCAGCCAAAGTGGGCGGGGCAGTGAGTCTCTCTCTCTCTCTCTCTCTCCCAGCTGTGCACTACACAGAGGGGGCGATCCCAGAGTGCGTTCCATCTGGCATAAGCTCATCCTTCATGCCATCGTTTATTAATACTGCATACTCGCTTCGGCCGTAAATAGCCTCATAAAAAAGAAAACGTTTTAACGATGTTGATGAAGACGTCTCCTGTTTGCTTTTATACAGCGAACGCGAGGAGCCTCATTCGGCCGCAACAAAGTTTTTTTTTTTTTTTAATTTTCGTTTCCTTGATGAAGGAAGGCGAGAAAAAAATGAAAGCAAAGTTATAGCACACTTTTGTATGTTAACCCCTTGGAGCTTAAGCTGGTAGATGCGTGATGCTTATTTGAAGACATTAAAAACACAGAAATCGGGGATATGAAAATAAAAGAAAAAAAGAATACGGAATGATTCTTTAGGGGAAGAGCTGCCCCCCGCGTGGAGGAGGCAACTCTTCGCGGCTGTGCGTTTCTCAACCTTTTGCACCCTGAAGACCAATTAATTCTACATAACCATCTTCTAGACTATGTGCAGTTCTGCTTTTAAACTCCCTCATCATTTGTTGTTGGTTTCAAATTTATGTTCGCCTAGTAACTGGATACTAATTATTTGCTTCTGCATTTGCACAGGAGACGTGAAACTTTAGGCTATTTACATTTTCATCTGCTTCAATTCAGGTCAGCGCTATGAGCGCTTTCATTTGGGCTTTATTGTTCTCACAAAGCACATCATTGACACGCAATCATACGCGCAGCGTTCAGACAGGGAACAGGGAAGAAAATCAGATTGACATAAGATACAAAACGGATGCAAAACTTACTGTATCACAGTTAATACACAAGGAATGTTCTCACTCAACTAGCAAATAATAGACTACTTCAAAATAAAATCAGCCAAAAACTCAAAACACAGAAAGTCATATTTTTGGGTGATGTCTCCTCGCTGCTTGGTTGGTCATATCAGAAGGCCTGGTACTGAGTCAGAACTAGTACTGTGGCCAGTGGTGGGCAAACATTGGGCTTTGTTTAATTGCGCTAAACTCAAACACTTGAGTTTGCCACAATGTGAAGGAATAATACCAAAATTCACATTTTATGAACAGCCAAATGACATCTTACAGCACACAGGCAGCAAAGCAAACCAGAGAACTGAAATTAATGTTTAAAAATCTTCAACTGCACAACTAAAAGTTCCTTTGCAAATATCAAGCAGTGTAATGAAATTATTTCTCATGTATCAATCACAGAGCTATAAAAGACATACCAGGGGAGGACCTAGATGGGTGTACGTGTTTTCAACCCGTTATGCAAAATAGAAAAAAAAAACTGTTTTCCATTTGGCTGAGCGGGGGAGTGAAAAGGGGGTGGGAGGCATCATTTTTAAGCTAATACAGTTACAATGCGCAAACATCCTCTCTCTAGTGCTCTCCAGATCTCTTTTCACCTCAACACCAAAACCCTTTACTCCACCAAGTCCATTCTGTCATTCAGTTGCCTAGTGGCTTCTGTGTAATCTGAGCATCCTGAAGCTTTGAAAATCCTGTACCCTGTACAAAGACCCAGTTCAGAAAGCACAGGTAATGGGTTTCTAATGGAGGCAAAAGCACCCCATCCCCCTGCTTCCTGTTTTGATAGTATTGGATGTCCATTTTATAAAGACCTTTGACAATTTGGACATTGTGTTTTTGAGCTGAGCTTAAACAGGAGTTTCAAAGAGCTTTCATCGTGAATACACTGCCTTGTTGACATTTGTGTGGCGTACCAAATACTGTGGTCCCAGTTTGTCAAGGTACCGGATCATTTCGTGGCAAAGCATTTTTCGCAATGTGAAGAATAGTGGCCTAACGAGGCTACCAATTTCTAAAGCATTACTTTCGAGACAGTGGTAGCTATTGTAGAGCAACCTGCCTATCTCTGAATAGACAATGAATCTGCCTTACCCCAGAAATTGGCTGTAATCACAACCAGCCTTTTTCACGTTCTGTCCTTGACCAGTAACTGCTGTTACAGCTTGTTCTGTACACACAGAAAGATAATCTTTGTTTGCAGAGAAAAAGCACTCATTAGACTCAGAGCATGAAAATGCTTCATTTGATATCTGTCATTTCTGAAAGCAAATCACTGTTTGGAAACAAAAGTCTCCTGCTAACAACCCTTATTGCAGATGTGGCTTCTTTTTACATGAACATGGTAGGGAGTTATCATGGTGTTGCAGTTGCCTGTGTTTCCTGTGCTTCGAATCTGTGAGATAAATGGCTGCTTTTAAACTTTGCTAGCTATGCCTATAAGCTTCATGGCTAAGGACATTTGAGATGCAACAAAAACTTCATCCACAGCTGTGACACACCTCACAAATTGCTCAAAAGCAGGAAACTGACAAATTAAAAATTTCAAGGAACATAAAACCACAGGCTCAACCGTTTCATGGTTCAGAAACACTGTACTATGATGCAAATTGGCTGTTTATAAATACACCAGTAAAAGTGAACTCTGATGGAAAAAAAAACATGCAAAGCTGAAAATGGTTCTGCTTCGGAACACTCTAGTGCTCATCAACAGCAGCGAGCAACTGTAAACCTCCGCCACCCTCCCCAGACTACAAAGAGGCACGTACCCAAAGTTCACAGGTGCAGAGCGTGGAATGACTGCGCAGGCTTAAGCAGCACACGGGACTCACTAGCAGCAGCCCATCCCCAGACTCAATTTGGGATGCCCATGCCGTTCTGTGATCCACCCCTGCGACAAACAGCTGTTCGGCAGCAGGTGGGCGAGGCTCTGTCTAGACTACCCGCTGATGTCTTGCCTGAGGGTGATGAAGGTGACAATGATGCGTGATGACGCAGTGTTGAATGACCTGGCTTGATACCCAGCAAGCATGGCACCACCTGAACAACCTCTGAGGAGACAGAGCGAATGGGCTCGGGGGGGTTAAACTCAGCTGCAACGCTGTTCACCTCAATGCATCTCTCCAAACCCAAAGGGTGATTGTAGAAACCTGTTTATGATATCCCTGTTTTGCCCTCTGTATCTACAAGCACTCATCACACCGTATCCACAGGCAGGCCTGCTCCACTTGGTGCCCTCGGGATGCCTGGCTGTGTGTCCGCTGTGGGGTCGCACGTCCCAGCCTCATCCCCCATGTGTCCTGGCCTCCATTGGGTGGAGTGACCTTCAGGACAGCAGCCCACCCTTTCCTACCACAGACTTAAGACCCATCTTAGACCCATGCTCTCACAACTCATTCTTACAGCACTAGTGGTATTATAGCACCGATTTCTACATAAACACTTTAGTTATTTATGGACATTTTGATTACAGAAGCATGTTAAGAAATTGTATTGTAATTATTGTACTGGTTACTGTATCACTGTTTTACATGTTCAGTTTTGTTCAGCTGTGGTCTCATGTTTTCTATGTTTGCTGTTTTCTGGGATTACTATGTCAACTGTACCCTGCTTCGCAAGCTCCTCTGGATCGACTGTCTGCTATATGAATAAATGTGAATGTGTTTCCATACAGAATCAGGATTCTAGGACCTAGTACATTAATAAATGGGGTGTGAGGCTACAGGGATTCCTAATCTGGTAGTAGACTTTGCTATTCCACGCAACAGAAATCATTCCAACCTAAGCAGTTACATCAAAGAGAAAAAACAGCAGAGGGCGATACAGAGCACAGCATTGACTATAACAGAATGTGGTGAATTCTTTTTGAGGTGAAAATTGCCTTTGTGTGGAAGGTGTGTGATTCAGTGAGGTAGGACAAGATAGGCAGTGTCATAACACACTACTGTCCTCAGGCAACAGCCAGTTGTATGCCAGTTTTAATGTGTACATTGTGATTTGCATCAATGTTTGCAGAGGCAGTCATGTGCAATCCATAGGTGGTCTGTAAGGAAGGAAACACAACTGATTAGGTTCTCTTAACTAAGAAATATCAAATGTGTCCGTGAGAAAGACACTCATTTTCCCTCTACCTCCCTTAGAAAAACAAAGCTCATCTTCATTTTTAACTGATTTAAATGCATTTACACATTTATTATGTCATCTGTCTGGTCTCTCATGTCTTCTGTGTCTTACTGCACAAAGGCATAAAAATGCACTGCCCCCAACCTGACACAGGGTGTTTCGTTCTGTGGTGTCAGTGTTAAAGGAATTCCTGTTTCTGTATTTGCAAACAGCAATAATAACCCAGCATGACCCTGGCTTCATTCACTTGGACAGAGCCACAAAATGAATATAATCTCTGCCATCAATAGAACCGTCCAGATAAATGCAGACCAAACTCCAACTGTCAGCCTAATGTTAAGAGGTCTTTTCTGTCTGGGCCCCATTTCCTAAATCATTACTGCAGTCTTGTGACATCACCAGCATTGAGCCACACAGCAGCCATCAAAAGGTCTCAGCGTTTACCACCCCTAAATCTCTCTTAAGCGTACAAAGGTCTGACCGGACGAGAACCAGCATTTCATGGTCAAGGTTCTGGCCTCTGTTCCTTAGGGTCACGGGTTCAAATCCTAGTTGTGAATCAGCCTTGCTGGCTATACTTGACCACCTCTTTAGCACAGTTACTTTAAAACCATGAGAACGGGTTACAAAATGGGAACTTGTATTTTCATTATTCTCATCATTCCTGTGCAGGACAGGAGAACAGATTTCACTGCTACCTCCATTGCAAGTGGGAAAGAGGGTGTGGCAGCTGTGGCAACCTAATCCCTCCTGTTTTGTTTGAAGGACTGACACAAAAAAAGAAAACACTCACTTATCCATTTTGTAATGATCAATTATTATTATTATTATTATTATTATTATTATTGTTATTATGCTAAGCCCTACCATCTCAATCCCTGGACCATGAGGCCCTTAGTTACAATACAGTGTATTAGGTAGAACAAAACTGATATTATTTGTATATGCACATCTTTTTTGCAAGAGATGAATGCTGCTGTACAATATTAATACTTGCTGTGTGACACAGGCGCTAAACTTGCTGATGCGTCTTGCCTGCCAAGTAGGGGAGCTTGTACACCTTTTAAGTGGCCCCGGACAAGATTTTCTGCTAAGCAAATGAATAATAATTTAATTAAGCATTAATGACCAGCCGGCCAAGGCATGGTTCCTTCACTACAGCCACCACCATGGAGCACCGTCAAGCACACTACCGCCCACTGATCCAGCAGAGAGACATGATAAACGAAGCGCAGTCTCTGGGGCGCTAATCGATCACCAAGTGTCATAAATAAAATTGTCTCATATCTTTCAATAGGGAAGCGTAAGGAAAGTGATGTTACATGATGGAGGCTCACGAGGCCCTCCGCTGGTGAAATGCGATACGCCAAATCACAAGCGGCAGTCTTAATTAAAGTCCTTTTCCTTATTAGTCCTTCAAACTGGAGGAGGTACCGTGTGGGTCAGCTGGCTCGCAGCCAAAGGGGATTTTCATTGTACCAGAGCATACCATTTTTTCTTTCAAAGACAGCGACTTAAATAGGGCAGGATTTTCTGAAGTTTTAGAGCGACGGTTTCCATTCAAGTTAAGAAGTCCGTGTGACCGCGAGTATTGACTGGCCCAGTCCGGTCCGTGATTTGACCTTTTCTGTCCTTTCAAGGCTGGATTTAGGTTCACTTTTCACTACATGTAGCCCTGTCTACGTCTGGGCCTCGTTTTTCTACGATAGTGCAGTATCTACCATGTTTCTCTTCTTTAATTGCGCTTGTACTCTATGTCATTACTCACATATGCATGGGTTGTTCATATACGTGTGTATAAAACATGCAATTACACACAGAACGTGTGGCTTTTGTCTTGAAACGAAGGACTTGCAGAAAGACTCAAAAAACCCGAGGAAGTCTGCTGTAGTCATGAGTTGGCCCCAGGGAGTAAGGGAATTTAGAATAAAACAGAATGCTGTAAGCAGACATGCGTTATTTATCAGTTTATGAATCTGAAATAAGACGAATATCAGCTGGAGCAAACCTGATGATAACGCGCTTTTCATATACTTTCATGGCAAGCACAGCAGAGCTGTTTTATGCTTTCAAACAAATTGCCATGATAAAGGTCAAACAGAGGAGTCACACAGAGGAGTCACAATGCAGTCATTGACAAAGTTAGGCCGAATCTGTCGAATTATAAATGACACCTGTCAGTCGTTTCAAGGTCTGAGATTTACATAGAAAAAAACATTGCAATTTGCTTGATTTAATTGATTGCTTGATTTTACATCCCTCTGAAACAAACTATTGAAATCCTTACAAAATGCAGTATATTCTATTTTTCGATCCCCAATTACATAATTGTCAATAGATCACACAGTAGTACAGTCAATGGTAATAAGTAACCAAGTGACCGAGCGTTCGGTGGAGTCATGCGATAAGGTTGATAAAAATGGTATTTAAGTTGCACACATTGTGCTGATGGTGCAAATCCCCAAAACGTTACGCTAAATCAGTAAGTTATCATTAAGTTACCGGGTGTTGAATCGAGAAACGAAGTAAGTGTTTTAGTACGACGTATTTATACAGCTCCGCGTTCGAAGGCGATTCCAGTTTGCATTACGCATGGTTACAAAGTTTCCAGTTCGCGCGGTGTTCAAGAATGCAAGGTATTTGTATAGATGGCAACTCTGACAAAGGTTTCGCAACGCAGTGACGCGCTTGTTTCCTTTTTAATTCGTAAAAAAGCAAGTTTGCATATCCTGTTAAGAGCTAATAGAGCCTGACCGGCGTCACTGTATAACGAGATCACAGAAAAGATTAGTTACATGGAAACACCATACCTGCTACTGCCGCATGACATCAAGAACAAAAGCCACTCACCTTGAATAAAAATGTTTTTCTTTCAGATACGACTACATACGCACACACACACACGTTTGCCCTCAAATGGTTTTATGTCAGTTAAGCAGCGATATGCCTGGAGGGACTGTGTACTAGCAAGCCCAGTATTTGGTAAACATTTCATGCTTTTATGAATCCACATAGATTAGTTTTCACTTCAACGGCGGCTACTGTTCGTCTGTCACACCTGATACGCGCGCTGAAGGAGGGAGGAATCACAAAAACAAAGTTTCCCTGGGGCTTACCTTCCAGAATCACCTCTTTCCCAGCCCGCTTTAGTCCTTGCACCGCCTCGTCGTGAGTAGCGTCCCTCAGATTCACGCCGTTGACAGACAGTATTGCGTCCCCAACATACAGAGCTTGAGTCTGATCCGCAGCCAGACCCTTAAATATCTTGCTAATGAGTATCGGCATCTTGTTCTCCTTACCACCTTTGATGCTAATTCCGAGTCCTCCAACCTCCTGTTTTATTACTTTGACACATCTCTTTCTGTTCGCAATCGCCTCCGGCACTTGCTCCGGCAAATCCGTGAAAGCTGTCCTCACCGCAGGTTTGGGACTGTTCGTGGGATCGAGGTGACTGGAGTTACTCCCGTAAGATCCATTGGTAATACCATTTAAGTTGACATTCTCCCCTGTATCCTCGCAGCTCAACGTAAGGGCGTCTTCGTTCAAGTTCGCCAGCACTTTGTGCCAGCGATCCCGCACCAACACTTCTAAAAGCCCACTTTTTTGAACTCTGTTACCAGAAACTGCCGTTGCTACCGCCATCTTTGGAGCATTCTTAAAATGCCATGTGATTATACACGCACAGGACTTTACTCTCGAACTTCGTGGAGCTCGCGAACAGTTCGGCTGTACTCTTTTGGCTGGCTAATCGCTCCAACTCCCCGTATCCTTTTGGGGTGGAGCAACTCGGCGGTGGGAAATCCCACTGAGCAAAGCAGGGTTTTCAGTATACATGGAGTACTGCCCGGGAATATTTGACGAGAGTCAAGAAACAGACTGATAGTTTTCATGTCCTTGAAATTTACAGGTGGGAAGTTCAACTCGCTTGTATATTGACGATTGCACGCCCGACACGTAGGAAGGCTGCCGCTTTCTTTACGGAAGCGCAGTGGGAAAGGTGTTTTGCAAATATGAAGAGCTAAGCGTTTTACCAGGGCGGTCGTGCTATTTCCCTTGCCGTTTTATGTATACTTTTATTTAGTTAAAACTATTGTCTGCATGCGAGCCTACCGATGATAGTCAACCTCTCTGCTGCTAAATAGTCAATTTGTTCGCTTGAGTTGTCACAGTACAATCTGAAGGCAGATGCACTTCTCCACAGTAAAGCGTATTTAGGTCTTCAGATATAAAGTACAAAATGTACCTAGGCCAAGCATATGTTAATGTGAGAACTACTTGCATCGTATGTATACATCTGGATTGCAGATATCATCCAAGATACTGGTTGGAGAAATACATTTTAGGAATCAGTATGTACGCTACACCCGAGGTATGACATAAGTTAAGGAATGCACCGAATCTGACCGTAGCCTTGGCAATTTAATGAGCAATTTGATATAATTTACCATACTCCACCTCGTTGTAAATTGAGGAAGCAATACTGATACATTCCAAAATCTGTTACAGCGGCATCTGGGTGTTAAATCAGGACGTTAAAGCTGCTGCCCCCCCAGCTTCTTGTCATAATCAATAAAGAAGAGCCTTATTGTAATATAACGTGGCTCTCAAACCACGGCCTTATATTGGGTTTTTAATTCAGACATTGAGTATCACCTGACTGGACACCCACGTATACAGAATACCCTGTCGCAGTTCAGCATTCAGTATTTAGTGTAACTGAAAGAGGCACGGCGCAAATTGCTCTTGCAGTACAGGCTACCAGAACCTTCACTTTAAACAATCCCAGAAACCTCAGATAACAGGTGAAACTTCATGTGGTAAGGGTATTGAGAATGCAGCGAGCATGCAGAAAGAGATTACCTGCAGTTTTAAAGGTTAAGAGTGCAAAGTCCTTTCTTTCCGTCAGAAGGCATCACTATTCTCTTCATTCGTCAGAATTAGACTTTTTAACGACGTTTGTTTTGGCTAGATATTACTTAGGATACATTGAATATTAGAAAACCTTCATTGCCACAATAACTGTGAATATTTTGTTAGCATAATTTAAATGTTTCCTGCTTGAATTGAAAACAAATTGTCAGTTTGTCCGTGACGATCCACCACCATCCTGTTAACTCGTACGACTGATATGATCGTTAGTTTTAATGACTTTCCATCAAACATGAATGGTCGTTTAGATCTGAAGTCAAAGGGGTTACTTTGAAAAGTGATTCGACATTTTAATGGTAACGTTGGCTAAGATGCAGTCAGATCGTCAGACATTTAAATCTTAGGTGTTTTTGATGTTTAGGCTATAGAAAGTAGAGATCGCGTCGCATTATGTACATGCATCAAACACATATTTCAGCATTTAACCAATTTAATTTTCACTTTTATTTTATACTGTAGATGCCTCTTGTAGGCGTAAAATAATATTGAACTGTGAAACTTGCAGCGATCGAAATAGGAGGCCTTGTTGTGCCATCTAGTGGTGAGAAGACACTTCGTCGTTACCACGGTTCTGCCGCTCCACAGACAGTACTTTCAAGTCTCACGATAATCTGAAAAGCAGTGTATTTATATTTGTCATATCTTACACTTTCTCTTTTCTGCCAATATAATAGTGGCATTACACGAATAAATGATTACTCTTATTTTCTCACAATCATAAAATTGGAAAGAAAAAAAAAAACACAAGATGCTTCGTTCATTTCTCATTTACGCTTACACGATGGTGATGAGATTAACGTGAAATGTAATGGTCGTCAGCAGCAAGCTAAATAATAAACTGACTTATTGCTATAATATCCAGACGTACCTCCAGACATAGAGTTTGTAAAGAGCTCCTCCTTGTGGCGAAAGAGTGTAAACAACAGACTTCTAATCCGGTGAAAACCATTTTTGGATTAATATTGCTGTTATGAACAGGAGGCCCACACAAACAAGCATACACTTGCACACCCATTGTCACACACACACACACACACACACACACACACACACACACACACACACACACACACACACACACACACAAAAAACGAAATCATGCTTTTTCCAAATTGTCAGTGACTGTCACAAAGTAGACGCTCATTCAGCAGTAATCATGTGTGTCAACTGCCGGTGTCTTTTAGAAGTAGTTCATACTGCATAGAAAGTGTGTAATTTAAACCAGAAAGATTCTCTATAAATTCCATATTTATATCTCACCATATTAATTAGGTTATCTATCACCCTATACTGTATATCAGTGACAAGAATGGTTATATCATTAAAAAAACATACAATGACAGGGGGGAAACTGTAGTCAATTGGGGAGATGTTTATCCTCAGACATTCACAAAATAGCTATCCTACATCGCTTCCATAAAGTGAGAAATTGTAAGCCTGTGTTTGAAAGCGCCATATGTAGGCTTTCTGAACCAGATATATACTTTATGTACTGTATATATACTACGTGTATATTGTATGTGATGTGATGATCATATGTGCACCATAAAGAAACAGCATATAGAAGTTAATACCACAGCGTACTGTAGAGCTGAGCGTTGGCAAAGCCACAATAGCTTCTTTGTATTTGATTTTCATGAATGTACACTAGTGTGCACAAAGCAATTAAGTTCCTGCTCTCTGCGCTTCATGTAAATGTTGTAAATTACAGTAAGTGAGAGACAGTAAAGTACGAGTGGGCTGTTATTTACACCTGAACTTGGGGTCTTACTATAAATACGTACCAGAAATCTCAAAGTGCTATCATGAAGCTGTCTATGGAGAAACATGCACATGAAATCCACTGGGGCATGTATCGAATATCGCCACTGCCAAAGAAACATGCCAAAAACGACATACTAATTTATGGCTCATATGTGAGAATAGGGAATACATTTCGGTTCAGTTCATAGTTTTATTTTACCCTGCGCATGGTTGTCTTCATTCATCCTTTGTCTCACTGTTATTGCTCACGTGTTTGCAGTGCACTGCTTCTATACGCTATCAATCAGCAGTAACGGTGGCTTTGTAATCTTAACCCCTGCTTTAGCATTAGTGAATAGAACGGGGGAGGATTTATGAAATAGCGGTGATGAATTATAGGTCGTCATTTTTTTCATTCAAATATTACTTCGGATTAAATAGCCATATTGGGAGCAGAGCTTTTTCCATATACATGCTGAATTTCACATAAACAACAGTTGAAATTCAGATGATTGTTCAAATATATTATGAAGCAAACACAGTGTGGCATTAAAAGGAGTACTTTGCAACAATGTGTCAGTGCGAGACATATGTTCACTATAAAGAGAATGGAAGTGGTTGCGTTCTTTTTTGTTGACAATTATTATTTTAATTATTATTATTGTTTTAATGTCTATTTTTCTATACGATGCTGTTCAACATAAGCATGGATGCATTAGCAAGGAATGGACTCTACATAAAGTACCGCTGCTTATAGTAACTTTAAGTTAAATGTAGTAGAACAGGTGTTTTGTCAAAATCATAGAGCAACTCCCATTGATACGGGCCATATGCCATCTTCTTTGTTCACTCTACAGCTGTGAAAAAAATGTTTTTGCAAGGCCCAGTTTTTGCTTCTTGTCTGTGAACTCGTTCCGTCCCCTGGTTGGAACCAACCACAGGACTCATGAAAATACACAGTTCTTTCCCTAATTGACCCTCTTACTGCAAAGGAGCCATACATACTGCACAAACTGTTCTATTCTTTTCTGCTCATGTACCTTGAATAATTGATACATGGTATGTGGACTATAAATACATGTGCTTGCTTGTTTATGAAATAATTAAGCCAGAAGTTCTTCCTCTCTGATTATACAGTAATAATTATGCATTAACTAACTAGGCTCGTGCAATTGTGAAAAACAAGGACACGGAGACCAGTGGCAAGCAGTTTGAACTCAGGATCCACGAAGGCCACACACACAATCCCGTGCCCACGGGACCCCTGTGTTTTGGCAAACATGTTGAGTTTTATTAGTATTATCAAACATATTCACTACTCAGCTTCCAAAGAAGGTAAATATATCTATGACAACAGGGAAACAGCACACAGTGTTAAGAGCAAGATCATTTTAGATCCCTCCCAGCATAAGCATTTTACAATCTAATGAGCCAAACAAGGACGCTACTTTTAAGTGCAAATTAGATATCAAACAAAACTAATGTTCTTTGTTGTGGTAATAACGTTCAAAAGCAAACAAAGAACAACGAGTTACAAGTAATTATTTTAAAAGAAGTGGTTTAGTGCAAAGGAGAGAATAACATTCGACACGTTTCCCAGTGTTATTATTGCGATTGTGGTTATGTCAACACGTTCAAAATAATGTACCGACCCCTTGTTTTGAATACCGTGACCTCATTTCGTTTCTGATGGTACAGCGCCAGCACTTCTCTAGGTAAATAAATGGTTGGCGTACTTGTTTGTGGTCCTCAACAGCAGAATCAATGTGCAAGCACCACTCGACAAAAGGCTGCAATGATTTTATCGTAATTCCATTAAAAAGGACCCTACAATCCAACATTCATTGCGAGGATCTTGCAGTAAAAGCTCAATTTTGCTATGGCTACATGACGATTTCAGGGTGCAAGATGTAAGGGCTTATCTGAGTCACTGAGTGGCTGGACGTATCCGGATAGGAGCTTTCGATTTCTTCTTTTTAACGTAAGGAATCTCAGGGGAGGGTCATCCAATAATGAAGTGGTGTAATGCGACACACGTGCGTACGTGTATTCAGCACTATTCACTACTGAGAAACAGTGAGGCAGCACGCAGTGATCAGTGAGGTTAATGTTGAACTTGGAGCTTTTTGACACAGAGGCTTGATTTAGGATGACTGAAGCCAGTGTGAAGTTTGGCTTCCTCTCAATATCTGTTCCTTCCTGACATTCTCCAGCATAAAACTTGCAGGGCTTCTTGAAGTACTCTGATTCCTGTGGTCAGACTGATGGAGCGAGGCTTTTGTGTATGTATGCATCAGGGCATCAGGACTCGGTATCACCTCTTGGATGATTATTAATGGCCACATTATTTGATTTATTGCTGTTCATAGAAGTCACATTAGTTAGTTCGTTTGACTTCCTCTGTCTCTCCATATATACCATGTGTGGGTTGTATCAGTGAATGCATATTCTGTTTTTTAATCTCTAAAGTCTGTTGCCATTTGCACTGTAACATATGGAATGGTTTGCTAGATGAGACGAAGACGTGCCAACAGGTCGACCTAGATCCCTGCGTGCGACTCGATTTTTTTCATTAGTTCTAGCGCCACCTGCTGGGCGCTGGGCCTGCCACAGGCTCTGCAAGCTGGCTCCTCAAACCATACTGCCAGTAATCACCAAAACATACTACACCACCGTTAAAAACAGCTGTGTACATTAAAGGCCTTAATCAGCCCCACCTAACTGTGTTATTAGAGGACACATCTCATAGCCTTAAGGCATTAACACATTCTTTAGCATTAACCCCGCTTCTGGAGCAACCCCTGCTCTATGTCCTAATATAGATTTAAATTTTAAGGATCAAATATAGGCTTCTCTGCTCTCCTGCCTTTGAGGTATTTACAGACTTGGTTTGATTTACCAAAAAAGTGGCTGGCTGCACAGATATAACTTTTGACTTGTGAGAAATGTTGTAATTGCTACTTGAGGCCAGGTTTATAATGTAATGTTAAATCCAGCTCCTCTGGTTGGCTGGCATGCTGCTGTGAAAGCCTCACTCTATGGATGTGTTACAGGGCTGCACAGTGCTAATGTTCTGGTTGCATATGCAGGCAGATTTATTATTGTAGGATCATTTATATTCTCACAGGCACCCTTGTGCACCCAGAAAAGTTTTTGTTGGCATCAAACTACTTTTGTAAGCACTCAGACCTGACTGTGGTTCTGTCTCCTCAAGACTTCTTTTATATAGTTACTGGAGGCCCATAGTAATAGTGTATGTGTCTATACTGCATTATTTTATAATGTATTTATTTTTTAAAGGCTAAACTATGTCTTCTCCCATATGTACATGTGATATTTACATGTACAGACTATTTATATTCACAGCATAAGCTTTATGGGCAAACCATAACAACAGATCCTCTTTTGTATATGTGCACCATAATTTTTTCACCAGGTTCCCAAATTTGTAATGCACTTATAAATTTTTCAGCTTACTGTAAGTGCACCTGTGCTCCCATGAAAATATATGCACTTTGAGGCGTGTGTCTTGGGATCCTAACAACCATGGGCACTTCCCCTGAATGCAAATGTGCACTGTAAAACTCCCATCTAATTAACAGATAAAGGAAGATGATGATGAGTGTAAAAAATTAAGATGCACAAATTATCTTCAAAACGCTTGGGAGAGACAGATCTCCCTACAACTCCATTCTGAGAGAAATGTGGAGTTAACATCAGTTATGTCTCTCTGGTACCTCAACAGAGGGCTAACACTATGACTTTAACCAACCAGCTGTACAACCCATGGCACTCTCTGAAGGTCAGGCACAATGACAAGAATTGGACATTAATGCAATTCAGTGCTCAGTTACACAACATGGTGGTGCCAGTCAGAATGCAGGCATCATTATAGTTATGGCTGTAAGAATGCACCACACCAGGTCATTTTTTCTCCTTTCTAAAAATCTGGACAGGAAGCAGTTTGTTTATCATGGTGTTAATTGGTTGGTCCTTATCTGAAGACCTGATTGTAATTGTTAAGGCTCCCAGATCAATAAGGTTCATTTGTCTCTCCTGTTTAAAAATGTCTGCTTTTATGCCTCCAGATCATGTTAAAAACCAAACACCAAAACACACTGCTGATGCAAGCAGTTGAAACCAGTCATTTGTTCTTGGCTAATGGATGTTGCTGTTCAATCAGGCAAACTCTCAGCAGTGCTGTGCCACAGTACCGACATCAGTCCTGCTTTCTGCTTGTGGTATTTTATGCCTGGGCCATTTATATGTGATGAGAAATCTGTGTTTATGAATTGTAAGGAATGGATCACAATGCATATACTTTTTTGTTTTGGTTTGTCACCATGCAGCAGAGGCAGTTTCCCCTCCAGGTACACGTAAAAAGGTAAACCACTGACTGCAGGAGGAGAGAAATGCATATGACAGAAAGTTAGAACAGAACAGAGATGTTGGTGTCTAGTTTGGATGTAGTCTGGATGGGGAGACCAGTGTACAGTATTTTGTAAGGGGGCCTACAATGATCTTTATTTATTTGCAAACACTGTTTTAGCCAGGACACAGGTATACCGGGTTTGTTGAGGACCTATCATGACCATAGTGCTGGGTCATTTGTTGTGCTGTTTCGTGACACTGGGATTCCTAGGATGGCATATATTTCTAAGTCACCTGTTTGCCAACGGTTCCTTGAAGTCCAAAGTTGGTCCATGACCTCGGTGCCATCATTTTTAGTAAAACTAACCAGACAAATTGCCACTGTGGCTCCAGTGGCTGTGGAGCCCAGAGGACAGAGCAAGCCCAGAGGAGATCCCCAGTGTTGATGAGTTCCCCTTTTGCTGCCTTGGATTGGGAGGTCTGCTCCATGCCACTTTTTGTTTGTTTGTTTGTTTTTCTATATATTCACAGAATACCCAGTCAGGTTCAGCTAGCTATTCCTTTCACAGCCAGTGTAAGCAGTTGTTTTTGAGCTCAGGAGTACCTAGTGGTAACAGTATCCCATACTGAAAAACTTTCTCAGATGATATTTGCCACATTTTCCATTTGGCCTGCATTATTATTTTCAGCTAAGCATACAAAAGCTGTTGGGGTATTGCAGCAGATAATAAAAAAAAAAAACATTAAACGCAGAGCCGTCCAACCATAAAGAAGGACAGTACTCCCCAGGGAGGCTGAGAAGGAAACGGACAGGAGTACCAAAATCAAAAACACATCCTGCTGAGATCGTATACATACAGCAATGTACCTGAAAGTGGCCATAAAGACACATCTTGCTCCATTTTAGGACTTAGGGGTAGTAAGTAAGGTTTTAAGAGAGCACATTATGAGCTGGGTTGGGGATTTTTTTCAGATTAAATCTCATTCAGACATTAAATCACATCCAAATCAACAAAAGTACAGAGAATCTGGGCAGATTGGGGGGCAGAAGGGGGTTCAGAGCTCTCCCTGAGTGGAGTGTCTGTAGAATTCTGCAGGTTACGGAAATCCCAGGCTGCACTGTGGTTTGCAGTGTAGTGGGGCAGCCTTTAGGCAGCTTAACCAGCTAGGGGAAGTGAACAGGGGAAGTTTTTCACTGTGACAAAAGGAGGGACTGTGGTCACTGTGCTGCTTCCTCGTCCCAGAGACATGGGACGGTGGCAAGGAGCTGATAATACAGGAATACCGCCATATCAGGGAACTAACGAGGTGCAGAGAGTCTGCACTCCCAGGAGTGCCCTGGAGCTGATGTGGGGTGCAGTGGTATCCGAGACCTGAATTGCTATATTGTACAATGTTCGGAAGGAGGCATATTGTGGCAACATGGGTTCAAAAATCTACCAGACAGATCAAAGCTTCCCACTTTAGTCAGTGAGGAGAGAATGGACAGTGACAGAGGCACAATATGACACAGACTGAGGGACAGTGGATGAATATCCATTTCTCCTAAAACATGATCAGTTCTAATATCAAGTCCTGTAGTCCTGCGTTCCTTTGTATAAAATGATTTGTTCATTTAATTACTTTATTTTAAACAGTGTGCCTTTATCTCATGTTTATTTTCTTGCAATCTTGCTTTAGAAATATGAATATGGGTACATTTTTCATGTCATTAAAGCACATTGAATTGAACTGATTGCTGAAAGAGTGAGCGACAGTGCGTGTGACCTGATTGGATGAACATGTTTGTGTGAGCAGAAAAGGACTGGATCACACTGACATTCTTGTGACACAGAAGAGAATTTGGGAAGTATTGTTTAAACAGCAAACGTTTGATTCCATTGCTTAAAATTCCAAATCTGGCTTTGACTTCAGCTCTCCAACACTTTACATTGAAAACTGAGAGGAGCATCTTGAGTCAGTTCAGACATCTTGATCAGTTAAACAAAGTGGTAAAAACTTCATGAAATTCTGCTGGCATCGAGGCCCTCAGTGACCAGCAGCCCTCCTGGCAACAATGCTGGCTGCTGTAGGCTGAGATGTGGTGGTGAAACTTGTATTGATAGTGGCATGTAACTGTCCATTAACAAAAAAACTTATTTTCATTTCATCTGAAATATTTGATTCTCAAAACTTTTGATTTTCACAGCAGCATTTTTCCCATTCTGTTATATCCCTATTTGAAAGGCAGCCCAGAACTGTGTGTCCACATGCAGCCACAAGACAAGGCCTTTCAGCTGTGGCTGTCCATGGAGGTCCAGCTCTGAATTTCAACTTGTCACAAGTGTGAGCTTTTCCAGGGGCAGACTGTCCTGTCCCTGGAGTGCCCCAGTCAGACTGCAGATTGTCAAGGTCTCTCTCAATAGTGAAGTGCTGACTTCCTTGAGCACGCGCTGAATTTGGCATGCATTTAGCCTAATAATTGATCCAATTATGTAATTATGAGTTCCGATGGAAGAACCGCGCAGGATCTGTGGCGCTGCGTTACTGTGACCGCCTGCCCCCAGGTGGCTGCATAAAGGGCAAGGAGGAAGCGAATAATGACCGCGGCGAATCTGCGGTTGGCCAAAGCGTTCAGAGGACGCACAGCGGTTGCAGCGACCCGGCCGCGACCGCATGAACCGCACAATGTATGACCGCGGGGTGACGAATGTTCCCCACCGCCACTTGACCCCTGTTTACACTCCACGAGCTCACCACACCCCCACCCACCCCCGCAGTTTATGGCTTGCTCCGGATGTCGGCTCTCTGGACTCGTCGCCTCAGAGGGTTTCCGGAGCCAGGCTGTGGTGGTCGCGGCGATTCATCGCTAACGGCTCTCGCTCGCTGCGGCTGGATCACAGGCCAGGCCGGCCTGCTTATATTCCCCATGAAGGCCGGCCGCGGTCGTCCTCGGACACCGCCGGAGAGCTTCCCGGCCCGCTGAGTGGATCCAGATGCTCGGCTTCCTTCACGCGGACACGATGGAACAATTAGGCCCCGCTGTGAAATAAAGGGGGTCGGGTTCTCGCCCCATCTGGATCTGAGCTTCGGGAGCCCCTCCAACGGATGAGCTGGTTGGTGTTCTCCCTCCCCCCCACACACACACACACAGCGGACATCCATATGATAACGCTGGGAACATGTGGAACCATTGCGGCCGGTCTCTCCCACGGCGGGCACCGGTAATGGCTACCATGTCGTGGGGAGCGAGCGATTGTGCCCGGGGCCGTCCGGTGGCCGTGCACGATAGCATGGAGGCGGTCCAGAGGCACCCCGGGAGAACAGGAACACCTTCAAACACAGAGCGTGACTCACTCCGAAGCTGCCCTGAGGGTGCGGGGGGGAGACCCTCGCGTGTGTCATCACCAGATGTAAATTCTGGGATGGGGCGGGGCTTCCTGGGGTTGTCCTTATTCAGCATGTTAAAAGGCACCAGCCGTTGACCTATGAGCTAAGGAAATCCAGGGAAAGTGTTTTGCTGGATGTACCAAGCATTTACAAAAGGGCCAAAGTGCCTTTGGATTCTCCTGGGTATGGTGCCATTCCTTATGCTCAATTTCCAGGATGTACATTTTCAAATACATTTTTCCAGAAAGCCTTCGATCTCTGATTAGACACATGGGGCAAATGATAATATAATTGAAGTTTGATAGAAACGACAATATAGTTGAAGATTCGGAAGGAAAATGCTCAGACAATCCCTATGCAACTAATCAAATCTAGACCAACCAGTGCCATCCACTAATATAAGTATCCCGCTCACCACTTCCTTTCTGCATCACCTGTTCATGGCATCGCTCCTCCACCCACACTCTACCTTTCTTTTCCCTGTTTTATGTGCACGTAAGGAGTCAACAGCCTCGGCCTGTGGCCAGGTGTGATCCCACCATTTCCATTGGATGGAAATTCATGCAATGAAAGCTCATGGCCCTTTAAGCAGCATCCATACTGTAAGTGAGGGAATGAAAAGAGAGACACATTGTTAGAGTAAACCAGCCCACCTGGACTGAGAAGTTGATAAAGCAGGCTAACTCTAGCTGTGTCGCTGGAGAATTCAACCAGCTTTTAACTCCAACTTCCAGACGGCCCTTTTCTTCAATGTGCACCTATGGATGAAAACCAGAGACACCAATAAACCAGCAATGCCTTGCCTGGTGAGGGTGAGGTCACAGGTAACTGCCTGCAGTGGATACCACGGTCCAAAGATGCTGTACACGCATGATGTGAAATCATTTTTTTTGCTTTGGAAAATGGAAAACGCAATGGAACACATTGCATGTAATTGGTGTCTTATTTGCAAGTCTCAGGCAACAATCTTTCGGGAGAAGCATTATGCCACACGTGATGTATGTGGGCATTTTATCAACCAGGAGTGTCGAGAGTCTGTAGACCCATGTGTAACTCATTCCATAGTTCCCATATTCACCTCAGCCGAGTATATTAATCTTAAAAATCAGTTCAAATTCACACTTTGAAGCATGTTTAAAAATGCAGCATAAATGTTTACTCACGGGTAGCTAAAGGAACATTACTACTACAGTTTCTAGGGTATCTTACACCTTGCAAATAATATGTAGGAGATCATGGTGGTCAGTGTTTGAATATGCAACACATGCATTCATGTTAGATCAAATGGTATATCGAACAACAAGAAGGGGAGAATTAAAAAAACACTGCACATTGTATAATTGGGTCTGATTTCATTTAATCCTAGATATTTACTACACTGTAATTCAAGTCTGTAAATATTCCAAATTAAAGGCAATTTTTCATCTTGAATGAAAAATAACACAACTAAAGTAGAGGTTTATGTCTGCATATTAATGTGTTAGCAACATAAGCAAATATTTTCTTTTGTTACGTCTTATGGGTGTAGTAAATTCAAGATATAGCCCTTATTATTGAGCAAACAACTCATGCAATATTGAGCCAAACAGGGACTTTTAAATCCACTGGTTAATTGCCAACGTAACCTTAATTACAGCGAAATGGCCAAAGATGCAACAGCAAGCTCGCTTTTAAAAATTGCAAAAAATTATGACACTGACATTAGATACTGACATTATGTTACTTTCCCAGTTTATGAATATTGGCAATGATCAATCTGGTAAACATTTCCAGAAAGCTCTTTGTTGGTTCTCAGACAGTTGGCTTCCATGTTGTTTCCTATTTTTCTGAGAACAGGAGGGGTCCTATAAGTCTTTGGCCTCAGCTAAACCCACTTTGCGTGCATGTTTTTTTCCCATACTTGCCCAATTGATCCCCACTCATTTACAAATCATAATGTTGTGTAAGAGCTGTAATAAAAAACACTTATGTTATTTACACAAATGTTGGGACACAGTGCATTATTGGGGAAAAGTGCATTGCAAGGATGAAATGCATTATTGGATGTTTTAAGGGCATTGTACTGCATGGAGACCTAAATTGCATTTTGCATTTGAATGGGGAACGATGGGTCTATTTGCTGAGTTCAAAATGAAAAAAAGAATGAAGGCAAAAGCACTTCACTTTTTCAGAAAGGAGACTTTCCTTGAGTCGAGTGGACATTATTTTGTTTCAGTGTTTCCCCCAAGCTAATGCTAACAACCTCCTGAGATACATGCTCGTTCATAAGCTGTAAATGGATGAAAATCTTGTTTTGCTTGTTGGGCTCTGGTCTCGCTTTTCAAGTGGGTTTTTTGAATGGCTGGAATCATTAATGTGAAGACAGGAAAGCAGGGTTTTAGTAGGGACAGTAGTGTTTATTGCATATGAGGGTACCATTGGGTATATGTGATAAGGTACATTACCACTTTTAAGTTTGGGAGATGGTTGTCCTTGTGGAAGAGAGTGGGTGAATTATTGTGACATACAGTCCATCCAAATATTTTAGCATCCTTAATTAGGACCCCTTGTTCACGGGAGATGGTGTTTTATTTTCCATTTCTAGTCTGACTTGTCCTTTATTCATTTCACTTTATTTCTAAACATTTCTGTTGAAAGTCAGTCAGACACTTTTGCTAAATATTTGGAAGCCTTTAGGCCACTGAGTATCGGATGAATGCTAACACTACAACGGTGTTAATTAACTGATACAATGAATGGAACTTTTAGTTGTATTATATTGATTTGATTTACATGTTCTGTTACTCCATATGAATTGATTTTCTGATCTAGATATCCAGATTTTACCTGGAATTATTGAGATAAAGTGTGGACATGACAGCATTTCCACCGTAGATCCAAACCAGCAACCACGTTGTTCTAGTGACTTCAAAAAAAAAAAAAAGAAATATGTGAGTATGACAATAAATAAACAAAGTGGTGCTATTTGACATCTCGAGCAAACGAGCAAAAAATTTACTACATGCATGGTCACATTTTAGCCACTAGAGGGAGTAGTGCACACATCTGTCCAGCCCTGCAAGGTGCCCAGGGTCTCACTGCATCTAAATGGACCTGATTGTCAAGCATGTGCCTGGTGTTTATCACCATGGAAACCAACCGAAACAAATGCTAATACGATGGAACTAGTATAAAGACTTCATAATCTGCCAAACGTTAAAATGTCGCAATTAAATAAAAAAAGCAAGAAAAAAAACTTGATTCAGCAACTGTGCAGTCGCCTCCAAACACTGCAAAGAGCTCTATGTCCTCACAATAGGCCTGCGGTGTGGCCTTGCCAAAAGATATTGGCATCCCTCTCCAAGCTGCACATGCAGAGGCGCTTTCACACTATACTTCATTGTGAGGACATTTTTTATACTTTTCCAAGATTTCTTTTTAAGGAGCTGGATTTCCCCCCTCCTCCTGCGAGCAGCTGTAAGTTTTAGATGTCAATATCTTCCCAAGATGCCTCGTCGATGCCAGCGGCTCGGGTTACAAATGCCTCGTGGAACGGCCGCGGAGGTGCTGTGACACGAAGGTATGCGTTTAGATTCTCTCCTCGGAGCAGCCTCTTAATCCTGCTTTGGTCCGTGTGACATTTCCATAATGTGTTGTTCATGCTTATCGAGTTTCTTTTCCATGCGATCGCTTGGCATTTTGCAGGTCGCCAAAATTTCCCTAAAGCGGGGTCCAAGCTGTCCTTGAGGCAAACAGAGGTGTTCTGATCCCCCCTGTGCGCCGTCCGTGTTTTTGAGGGGGAGTATTCGGCTCGCTCGGGAGACGAAGGAGCGCCGGCCCTGACAATCTCCCAGCTGCAGTCACAGAATGTCTCTGAGGCCGGGCCGAAAAGGAATACGCATTAATGGCCAAACATCTCTGGGACATCTTACTCTGGAGGAATGTGCTAAGCAAAAAGGAAAATCAAGCATAGCTTCAGCTGACTAATCACCCCTCCACTTCTATTTTTTCCCTTCTGTATTACCTCATCCACACCCATTACTGTCACCTGGGGTTACCTGGGTAGGGAAGAGATAGCTCACTCAGCTATCTTGCTTAGTTTGTATTTTGATCCACTAGGTCTTCCCAACCTACAATTAACAGAGCGGAGGAGGCAGCCATCACCAGTGAATCAAAGTGGCAGCTGCTTCTGGTAGGGCAGTATTAATGAATCCACTTCTACCAAATGGTATGCAGCACAAATATTTACGGTGAGCTGATGTCTGCTCATCTCCGCGGTCTGCATGCCACTGAAATGATTGAATCCAGAAGGTTGTTATTTTTTTCCTTGCTCTTAATAAAGTGGCATTTCGCTCTCAGGGCGGCCGCTGAAGTTCCGTTCCAAGTCACATGCATGACCGGCATCGCCGCTTTCGCTGAAACCCGATATGAATGGAAACCTGTTACCATCGTATATGACCGAGCGAAGAGGGCAATTTCCTTTTCACAGGTTAGACGGGCCCACCCAGTCCGAGTGGTTGGGGCGTGAATTCGGAGCTCTCTGCGATGCGATGTGCTGCTCCTTTTGGCTGCCAACTTCTTTTTGTTTTTTTTTTTGAGCAATGACTAACTGAACACAGTTGGAGGGTAACTTGTTGCCAAGACGACTGAACGCGAAAGGAAAGTGTGTCAGTGGAGCTGCACGGTCTGAGCATGCTGACTTCAAAAGGCCCGGGTTGGCCGTGCCGCCGCCCCCGGAGGTAACCCAAATTGTCCGCTCATGTCGGTTGCTTTGGATCCTTTTCCGGCCTTCAATGTGCTAATTAATGACTAACTGACAGGGGGACCCCTGGCTCTGCTTCGGACAGCTGCCTCCCCTCTCTGGCTCCCATCCTGTGGAGGCCTGCCCCCATAAAAGAAGTTGGTTTTAATTAACGAGTGCCAGTAGTTTGAGGGGGTGTGTGAAAACTCACTTAGCATCAGATCTGCTGCAGATACGGAATTGTGGTTAGGATTTTGTTCTCGTTCGTTCTGACCTCAGCTTCATTCGGTGTAAATGTATTAATAATTATGTTTCCAGGCGATATCTGAGAGCCTTAAACCCAATTAGAGCCGTCTCTTCCAAATTTGCCTTGCCTGAGCTAAGTTACCTGATCTGGCTTCTGTGGTACAAGAAGTCAGGCTCATGTACTCTAGAAATTACCTTTAGCGCATTCCCTACTCTAAAATCACAAAGAAGGGCCCCAGAAGGAATCGCCGTTATTATGTCGAAGATGTGGGAATTTTATGAAACACCGAATGAAATCAGGTATGGTCTCTTTCAGGTCTGTGGTTTCATACCTCACCTCCACAAACAGTCCCACAGCCGGTCTGAATCTGGCCTCAGACAGAAATGCGAAGAGGAAACACTCATTTGTAGTCCTGCATTTGTTTGCTGGTACATCTCCCCCCTTTAGCAAATGAACATGTTTGACTGTGACTGAGAGCAGTGGGAACTGTGTGGTTTCAGCATCACCTCATTCACTCAGCTCTATGAGAACTAATTCTGCTCCTAAACTGACCCTGAACCCTGAGCTGAGTGCAGGAAACTCTGACCTATAACTTTTGACCATATACAGAACATACCAATATTAGCTGATGTGACCCATTTCCAATCTCCACAACATTTATCCCTGTTTTTTTAGCACAATTTAAAAGAGGTGGAATATTTTGGAGATAATATTTATCTTGGAAGACACACAATTGTCATAGGCATATTTTCCACTTTTGATATACACAAATATCTTATGAGATTCAATTTAAGACTTTTTCAAGTCAATATACATAGCATTATGTGTAGTGTTAATCACAATGCTGCATAAGGCCCATGTAATCCATCTTAAAATGACAAGTCTAATCAAACATCTGAATTGTATTGTATCCTCCTTATAATTCATTTCTAACAAACCTGTAAAATAGGCAAGAGGAAATTTGCCACAGTTAGCACAGAAAGACTTGGAATAATGGGACATGTCTGTGATTTATCTGATTTATGGAGCAGAGATACAGCTCTGCCTCTGTAAAATTTAATGATTTGTCAGACTTGGCCTTGGAGATGCTGTTGATTCTGGCTTTTAATGTCTACAGCTGGTTCTGCTTTTTCTCCACAGACACACACACACACACACACGCGCGTATGCACACACACACACACACACACACACACACACACACACACACACACACACACACACACACACACACACACACACACACACACATGCGCATGCACACACACACACACACACACACACACACACACACACACACACACACACACACACACACACACACACACAGCACACACATGCTCTCACACACCAAGCTATGTCTTTGCCCAGATAAACCTGGAGTCCCAGCAGCAGCGCCAGCATGATGTCTCTCAGTTATGTGCAATAAAAATATACTGAGGCTTCCACCATGATGAATGGGGTGGAGGTTTCCACCTGGCCATGCCCTGCACCATCCAGGATGGCCCCAGTCTCTCAGCATGGCCGTCTGTCTTAGGGGAACAGCTACAGACGCCCATTAACGTGAGCCATAATGGAGCTGCAGATGCACTACGAGCGAGGTCAAAGAGTTCACGAAATAATGGCACCTTACTTCACAGTAAACCCCATACAAAGTGAGCTGCCACATCGAGCCCTCTGCAAATGACAGCTACGTAATGAACAACAGCCCTCTCTAATTGTGCCATATTGCCATAGTGCAATAGGACATCACTTGTGCAAGCTGCTGCAAAACCAGTCAGAAGCTCTGTAACCCCACTGCACATAACGGCATAAGGGAGACCGTTGGTCTTTTTTTTACAGAATGTGACTGTAGAAGGAATTGTAATCATGCTTCTGAAACACAGAGGTCAGTTTTTGATGTTTTAAAGGTCCTGGCAGCTTCCTCGGCTTGACCAAGAGCGCTCGCGAGGGCGGGGATCGCGAGTAACAGCCTGGTCTGCTGCTGTCGCGTGATGCAAGCTCCACCACCTCTGGGCTGCTGGACGGTGAGGGAGTCTCCCGTTTCACACGAGCCTTCCTCCCCTGCTCCCCTCTCCCAGCCCCGGGCCTTAATGCAGAACAGAGACCTGGCTCGGAGTTAAAAGATCGATACTGGCCGAGTAGGCCCGCTCGGGTTCCCATGACGCAAGACAATTAATTACGTGCTCTAATCGAATGGTTCTGTCGGACAGATTTTAATACAGCCCAAGGAACACCCGCTCGCACACGCTGACATCAGTGGGCTAGTAACCTCCTCCTCACGTTGAACTGATGCGGTCTCATTTCCACCAAAGTGCTAATTGAACAGATGTTCCTTTGCTTCACGCAGCAAATTGTGAAACACCGCAGGCAATGCACCATTAGGGACATTGCAGACTGCGGCCCGATAAGCAACAAAATCTGAGAAGCTCTGAACAGCCAGTGGGTGTCTTTATGTGATGTGCAGGTGGAGGAAAGGCATGTACACAGGTAGCACCATCTGCGGTGTCAGACAAATTAAAAAATAATGATCATAGATGCACAGTGAAGTCTCAGATTTCAGCATAGTGTCTCTCCTTGTAGGAGTGGAGGAAACAGTGTGTTGGTGGGGCTAAGCAAAATCGGGCGACACCCCTCTAAAACTGTCACCTGTTTTCCCCTTCCATTTGCTTGACATTTTTTTTCTGAAATGGGTCCCTTGCAAACAATAACTCCTTTATTAGGGACACAGGGCAGGGAGAGGTGGACGCTCTAAATATGTCACATCCTACCAGCCCAGCCAGCAGACCGAGGTCCCTCATTCTGAATGCCCCACAAATATTTCTGCAGCAACAGTGCAGCAGTGTGGAGCTACAACAACATCACTGTCTCGCTCCTGTAAGGCGTGCTGTGCTTCATGTTACTTTCGCGGTGCCAGCCAATAGGAGGAGAGCGCTCTGTCTAAACCTGTGAGATTCTTCATTCCCACGGCGGAGTAGGATTCTAGTGCTCCCCCTCCACAGCTGAATGACATAACAGATATTCCAGTTTCAGACAACTTTTTTCAGTAAGGGAAAAATATGATCAATAAATAAACTGTGTAAAATTGCAATGAAAAGAATAATAACTATTTTTTAATGAAAGAAAACACTAACCATTGCAATGCAATTGTGATCATTTCAGTGTTACTGTTGTTTTTGTTTTTATAGTGCCTTTATTTATACTTTTGTTTAACACCCTCATTTCAGACCAGACAACCCCCCTGGGTATAATCAAATTTTCCATAAATTTGACTCACAAATGAGTGGCAAGTGTTGTTTGTTACAAATAAAAAACAATTGTTTTTATGCATTTCTGGTGATGGCTGAACTTGCCAAAGCGTGTGAAGGAAAAAGCAGTATTCATGTCTCGTTGTGAGACAAAGTTGAGGGCAAATGATGACTGAATCCAGGGCAAAATCAAAAGTTCCAGCAGAGGGTGGTTTTAGAGCCAAGCAGCTGACCAGCAGAAAGGTAAAGAAGACGCTGTTGACACCAGGCCTGCAGTTTTGATTCAAAGGCCTCATTCAAACCCAACCTCGGTTCAACCGTTTTGGAAAACTGCTATATTTGGGGGGTGGTTTTAGTCTGTGTCGGTGGTGAGGAAACCTGGGATGGCTGGGAGGGAGACGGACAGGACGGCGGGTTCACGACGCGGCTGGCATGCGCCCTGCTCTCAGGTGGCACCAGTGGCGGTGGAGGGGGGTTATAAACGGCGGCTGGCATAAGGGCGTGCCTGTTAGCGCTCCGCTCTGCAAACACAGAGCCCCAGCGCCCTGAAGACCTGAAAGGCCCTCTGTTCCCGCCGTGCGACACACTCCGCCTCCACTGCAGGCTGTGTGTGTGTGTGTGTGTGTGTGTGTGTGTGTGTGTGTGTGTGTGTGTGTGTGTGTGTGTGTGTGTGAGAGAGTGTGTGAGTGTTGGGAAGGGGGGGTGGGGGTGAGGTTTGACATTCATGGGCCAGTATAAGCGTTCATAATTCTCTCCCGACCACTCGTGTGTACCTCTGGGCCTTAGGTGGTGTAACAGAAAGGCCTCTTGACCATTATGTAAGAAGAGATATAGGTCTCATACTATACATATGCAGTACAGTATGCTCAGTATATGTAGCTCAGAATATACCTATTGTCATGCAGTGTTTGTAAGTTCTATGATGTGCAAAAATGCTGTTCCAGTTTAGTGTCGTAAAAGGCAATTGGTTATGCACTTGTTAAAAATATGTTACTTAAAAAAACTTAGTAACGTGTTCAAGCTCAGATTTAACATGTATAAGCTATATGAATTTTGTTTGATAGCCTTATGAGTGCTCAGCGGCATCCACGATTGAAGATGGTTAATAATTATTATTTATTAAAAATTATTTTTGAAAATTACACCCATTGTGAAGAAAATTTCTTCACTCTCTAATGAAATAACTTCTTTGTTAAACCTTTGTTTTAAGTTTAAGAATTGTGTTGATGAATGGAATTATAGTGCCAGTAAAGGAAACTATAAACCATTAGGCTTTTCATCACCAATTTGATGATTAACATGGTTCTCTGTTTTCACTTGAAGGGACACATTTCCTAGTGGCAGTGACTTGGAGGCTAACGTAATTACCGACTGGGGTGGAGCTGAATCTGAATACGGTATTCGGCAAAGCACAAATAGTGGGTTTTTACAAATATTAATTTCGTACAAATATGTAGAAAATTATTTGTTTTCAGGAAGAAAATAGCCGGTGTCAATGTCAAATAGCTGGTGTTCCTTATAACTGCGAGCGCGGTGGGTATTTGTGCTCCGCCTGCTTGTGCTGGCGTGACAGGAAGACAATAGGAGAGTGTAGGGGAGAGAGAGCACAGACTGAAAAAGAGCAGCACAGCCTGATTAAAATATAGGCAAAACGTAGTACATTGCTACCCCACTATTTTGTTTAGATTAGGTTTTACAACTTTACAAGGCAAAAGTCGTAATATTACGAGAATTGAGTCATAATTTTATGAGAAAAAAGTCATAATATTATTAGAATAAAGTCATAATTTTAGGCTACGTGTTATTTTAGACCACATTATCATAAGTATCAGGACTTTTGTGCAAGGTTGCAGATATTCACACTGGAGAAACAGAGCACTATTTATAGCTATTCTAGCAAAGTTGCTGTGCCACTATTTCAACATAGAAGACGTAGACGCAGCGGAGCTTGTTTGACCAGGAGGAGATTAGGCTAGTGTTTGCCTGTTAGCCCTGCAACTTTGCCTATATCAGTGTTTCTCAATCCTACTCCTGGAGGCCCACTGTCCTGCATATCTTCTATCTATCCTTGCTCCAAACACACCTGATTAGTGTGATTATCATGCTCTTGATTAAATCAGGTGTGCTCAGCTAATCAAAAGCGCCACTGATGAGTTCAGTCAGGTAGGTAGAGCAGGGAAAGATTGAAAACGTGCAGGACAGTGGGCCTCCAGGAGCAGGATTGAGAAACACTGGCCTATATTGTTGGCAGTGTAGAAGTAGGTCTACCTTTTGTGTGATTGTTTCAAATTGCATCTACACTTGACAAGGATTGAGATATTTGCGTAGCCTGTTAGGCTACTCTCCTTTTTGTAGACAGCAAGATCTATAGTTAGCTCCATTGTTAGCTCCGTTGTCTACTAGTTAAGTTACCTCCATAGTTAGCAGTCTATTTTTGACCATGTTATGTTAGTTGAATGTTGAATGAATGTTAGTTTTAAAATGATTTTCTTTTCAATGATATTAATGGTTATACATGTTTATTGCTGGGTTTATGAAAACCATAAACCAATATTACATTGAAGTGTTCATAATTATTATAATAGTTTATTGAAGAATACTTACATTAACACTTTAATATCCTAAAATTAGAAGTGTAACAAAAACAAAAACAGGATTGTTACGTCTATTTCGACTTTTATTCGAATACAAATACAAATACAAATAATTTTGCTGCCTCAACAAATACAGATACAACTACAAATACTGGGCTCTCTGCACATCCCTATTACCTACATCTCCCATGATGCCTCTCTCTGCTACTATCTAACACTATCACATCACCTAAGTATAGTTTCATGAGGGACATTTTCCATAATTTCATATAGTTCATATAGTTCTTAAAATATGTTCCTTACGTCCCACAGCTGTTGCTGCCAAAATTCTTTTCATATAAGAAAATATACTGTACTGATATATGGCGTATTAGAGCAAAATCTGCCCTTGTTCTCAATGTTAGAACTCAAAGAAGGGCGGGGTGTTTTTAGTAACTGGTTTTAACATTTTCAGAGCTGGTTCCCTTATTGCAATGCAACAGCTATAAAAAGGTGTGTTGTTCAAATTTTGATTCATATTACATAACACAGTTTTTGTTGATGTTGTGTACATTACTGAATATTATATAAAACTACATTTCAGTTCTATGTTAACAGTCATGGTCCATGTTAAACTTACAGGTAAAAGTAGTTCTGTGGGCAAATTAGTTGTGTCGCATGGATACTTATAGTGCATGCCTCTTACATGCAGTAGAAGGAATCTTTACACATTTTTTCTTTACGCATTTTTATCATTCAAGGTGTCCACTAGAAAATGACATTTTCCATACCTAACAGGTCCTAAACTAAGAGACCTCTTGACCTTAAACACATAATGGTGTGCATCGGGGCATCGTGGAAATTATTTGAGAGCCAGTTCTCTAGTGCTCCCCTGTGAGCCAGTCTGCTGAGGTTTCGGTCTGAGCTGCGTCATTCACTGACAAAGACAAGGAAATTCTGTGTTTCATTCAGCTTTTACATTACATTACACTATTGGCATTCAGCAGAAGCTGTTATCCAGAGCCACTTACATAGGTTACAATATTTACCTGTTATCCCTATATACAGCTGGATATTTACCAAGGCAATTCTGGGTTAAGTACCTTGCCCAAGGGTACAGCATCACTGCCCCAGCAGGGAATTGAATCTGCAGCCTTTGAGTTATGAGCCCTGCTCCTTTCTACTATGCTACACTGCCACCCCACCTAGCTGAGGTTGGGTTTTTTGTCAATCAGGGCTCCTAGCACCTTGTGACTCACCAGGAGACCTGCAAGTTGCTCACTTTCTGCCAGGGAGAAGTTGCGCCTATCCTGTTGCCTTTGCATTCCTGATGCATTGTGGGACTTGTAGTGTGAAACATTTCATGGTAGGCAAGCATGAGCACTGGAGGATTGCATTCCCTGTGCCCCAATGCTTCTGCAAAGGGTGTTATTGTAAGAGAGGGGAAGAGGGAAGAGAGTCAGCTAAATGACAATAATGTAATGTCATGACAATAATAGGGGGACAACACAGACTGGGCAGTTCAACCAAAACAACCTGTCAACCTGAAATTCACCACACACCATATGGGGAAAAACACTGCTGTTAAGTAACAGATAGGTCTTTGAGTTGCAGACATTTGGAAACCACTGATTTTCAGCATGGGGGTTATCATTGCGCTCCATGCCAAACACTGCAGGACTGGTGAGAGGTGTTCACTGCACCCGCTAAATGGTTTACAAGGGGCATGGAATTAGGAATGAAAGAAACACGATCCTGACTGCACAACTTCTATTTAAGACCTTAACCACACGTTTCTTTTACCTGTGTTAACCGTGAACCCAGGAGATGTATCAATCTCATGTAGATTAACTGCTAATGTTGTGATTAACCACAGATGTAAGGTTTTTTCTGTGCACACTAAATGGAATGGGGTTTGTTTTATTTGGCTTTGATTGAGGGAACATGAAGAGTAAGAGCGATGCAGCACCTTGGCAGAAATGACTTCTGCTACTGCATGTGTCAGGGCTGGGGCAAGGACTCAGTCGCAGACCACAAAAAATTGTCGTAAACTGGCAGATTTATTAAGTCCACAAGCAAGATCGTAATCACAAAAACCGGGCAGGGTCAAAAACCAGAGAAGCAGTCCGAGGGGCAAATCCAGGTACGGGTAAACGGAGCAGGCAGGGTCAAAAACCAGGCAGGCAGATGAACAGGCAAACAGGGCAAAGCAGCAGGCAAAAAACAGGTCGGAAAAGCAGGCAGGTCAAAAACAGAAAAACCACGGGTAACAAACAGCGGGGACGAAACAGGCAAAGCAACTGTGATGAACTAGCAACAGGACAGGGAAACACAGGGAAGATATAGGGCAGGGCTGACTACGGAATGGGAAACAGGTGCGCAGGCAGGCAGGTGAAGGTGATGAGGCAATCAGGCAGGCGGAGACCGGGGCAGGGCTAGAACACATGAAAAAACAATAGCACATGGACAGAAAAACACAAAACACCATGGCTAGGGGGCGGGAGCACTGACAGCATGGTTTCGGCTTCATTGGAGTGGCGGACACTCCGAAATGAAAAAAAAAAACAGTTGTCAAATCGGAAGGTCCCTGAATGGATCTCATAATGATATAGTGTCTTTAATAATAGGATTATTTACATATTTAGCAAACACTGTGAACGAACAAACTGCCTGTTCACTGACATGGAAAAACAAATCTTTGGCACTATAGTTAAAAGAAACATTCTTCTCAGAAGAACATTACCATATGAATCTAATTCAGCTTGCCAAAACCATGTATTTACTGTTATGTAATACTGAAATAAATGTAATGAAAGTACATGATAATATTCAATTTTCTGTTAGCTCACCGAAGTGAACCATATGAATAATTTTAACTATAATACTATAATGCAACAACTTTATGAAAAATTCTGACTTCTACTGTAAAATCTAACTAAAAAGGATTTTGCAATTAGCCTGACCGCAAATAAGTGCCATCCATGCAGTGACTGTTAAAAGCAAACAGCCATGTCTTGCTGTCATTACTCCTCAAAGAAGTGCTCATTCGCATTGATATTGTCAAAGAATTGAAGTGGCATATTAATTAGAAAGCTGGTACACAAATACAGCTTACTCTTTTCATCATTTTAATTGTCTGCTTTAATGTTGTTTATGCTTTGTTTTTGTTTTCATGTGCCTCTAAATTCCTATCCAGCTTGAAGGAGATTAGATAAATAAAAGGTCCTTCTCTTCTTATGGTTGTAATTTGTTCAAAGTTTTGCATTGTGTTTTTTTTTATTTCTTTATTTCTTACTTCTTTTCTCATTGCTCTGCCAGTATAAGCCATGTTTAACAGATATGTACATTTTGCCTTTTATGGGTATCACTTTACTTGGTAATCACAAAAGTAATGTTTGCTACTTGAGTTCTATGGAAACAAGCTTTGTTGTTTAAAAATGTATTCAAAAGTGACCGGCTTTTCCATCAAACACTTGACTCTTTGTTTGCTGGCTAGAGCTTTCCTTTTTCTCACTACTAGAATTCTATGGTGTGCTATAGGACCAATGCAGTTGGTGAGTTTGAAATCTCTATCTATAACCTCTGACCTAAATCCTACGGCATTTGTGATGTTGTACCTTAGACTATGATGTAACTGAATTGGTAGGAAAGTGTGGCATTGTTGGGGTTGTAGGCAATCAGATTGGTCTGCAAGTTGCCCCTGTCAAGAGGAAATGTGTCACACCACTGAGAAGACAGAGCCGTTCTTGAAAATACAGTTGGAAACACTTAGATACCAGCTTGATGGGGCAGCTAAATATGACTGACTAAATGACACAAGGCTGAGTGAGACAGAGGAACTAGAGGAACAAGATTCCAACGTGTTTCTGCATTAGAAAAAAAACCCTGAAACACCACTCATAAATTTAAAAATGCCATTTTTTATGACCTTTTCAACACAGAAATGAACAACCTCAACAACTTGGTTCCAGCTATGCCTAGATGTCTGTGCTGTTGTACCCAGGAGACCGCCCATATTCACTGTATCACTTCCTTATGTTCTTGCTCTTACTGCAGAGTAATTGCCTCACCTGATTTGCTTGACACTCAAGGCTGTTATGTGTCCCAACCAATGGCTGGCTCAGACGTGAGCCTGTGGGAAATGTAGACAAGGACCAATACATCAGGACAATATAGTGGAAAAAGGGAAAAAATGAAGCATGTTGAGTCCAAATGTGGAAAAAGCCAACTATAAATTCATGACTTTACAGGTGTGTTAATTAGCATTGAAAGGGTGACAGTACATTAGACTTTCTATCAAATTAGAGAATAATTGGTGATCTCTCTGGCCTGTGACCTGACCATGTCTCAGAAACATTTCTGTTATGTGGGAAAAGGGGAAGTTTCTGATAAAAAGCAAAGTTTATTGCCACCATTTGTTTGTTGATTCTACACGGAACCCTGATATTTCAACATTTGCTTCACCTGGAAGTCTTGCTTTACACTGCTGATAGAGGAAAGTCTTTATCACGCTGTCTAAGAAGGAAATGAACAACATGATTGTTCACCTATTTATATATACAGCACAGAGGCAACATGGGCAGATTAATAAATATGGCGCCTATTGCCATGCTGCGTCCCTGCAGACTTGACAATAATTCATAATTTGTCTAACCTAACAAGCAGTGTTATCCCTTGTATCCCTGTGGGATTTACATTGTGTTTTTAAGCGGGCCTTTTCTAGATCTATCAGTGAGAGATTTATGGAGGGACCCGCTAGAATTCACACACAACATTATGCTTTCAAGGGTTGGTGGGCTGATTGAGTGCGCTGGTGAGACGTCTGATTGTGAAAATGATTTAAGCTAAATCACTGGAGCAGTGAGTGGAGCCCTGAGCTTAATGACCATGAAGTGGGGGTAAATATGTTTGTGCAGCAGGGGCGAGGTGATTGCGTTTATGACCCAGACTGTGTGTGTATCGTGTAGCTATGGGCCTGCAGACTTGTAGTCGCCTGATGAGTATTTCGGAAACAGAAAAGACAAACTCGATCAACTGCAGGAAGAGTCTCTCCACTCACAATGAGACTAATATCTTGAGGGAGTTCACTGCAAAAATTAGTAAAATGCCTCTGGGTGAAAATAAACTCAGACAGAGCTGCACAGTATTGAAATATCATGTGTTTTAATTTACCCACATCTCTCCTTGATACATTTACTCCGTTTTGTAACATATCTTCCTGTTGGTCTGGCTAATCAAGCATTCCAAACACACCCCTGTAGGTCTAATCATATCCCAAACCATTCCCATGCACAGAAATGAAGAAGACCATTCTCTCACTGTATTAACATAATGTGCTTTGGTAACTTTCAGCAAAGGCCTAAAACACTGCTTGAGAACCGCTGTCTGTTCCAATGAAACTTTCCATCTGTATACTTTTAAGACATCTGGTTCTGCTTTCCCCTTGCCAAGAAGGCAATCAGTCATTACAAGAGCTTTACTGAGATCTTCACTCAAAGAGACAATTCTGAAAAGCTTATCATCAAACATTTGTTGAAACACACAGATTGATCTGGATACTTTACGTCTTGTGTAAATAAGTATTTAAGGATATTGTTGTAGCAAACCAACCAATTAATGTGATTCATGGAGGTCAGATGTATAGAAGCTGGAGGATATCTGGAATAGCCAGAGTTGCTGTCTCCACAGTTTGAGTCCTGTTCATAAAAGGTGCTGTATGTTATCTGTACTGGAGCTCTTCTCAGATTGCCCATCTTTACCATCTTCAAATTGATCTGACTTTTATTTGATGCTAAAGATCACAAAGTACAGAGAAGAGCAACAAGACTAGCTCCAGGGCTTACAGAGATAGCTTATGTAAAGAGACACAAAACCCTTAATTTCTTTAGATTTAAAAAAGGAATCTGAGTGGAAATCTGAATTGACACCAGGGCAGCTACTTTACATTACAGTCTGTGAACACAATCAAAGGAGACGGCTAGAAGCTAATTTCTCAGTAAATTTCACACTTACTCTGGGAAGCACTTATTCACAGAGGGTTATCATTGAACATTGACTCGCTGGGATTTGTACTGGACTGCTTCCAGTCCAAACTCAGCTGAGGCAAGTTCACTCTAAATTATGAGCACCTAATGAGGTGGGATGGGCCGAATGGCCTACCACCATCGTCATAAGCACAGCATCCACGCCTTCTCTTAAATGTGATTGCAGCATTAGTGTAATCTCAACAACACATCCACATGTAGAAGCCCCGAATGCCTGCATTTCCTCTTTTTATTTCATCACTTTAAGCCTTGCCATGGAGCACAGCTGTCCAATCATATTGTTTCAGGAGGCTGTGGTGTTAATGGCGGTGAAAGGACTACGTAAGTGAGGAAACGGTTTGGTTTCAGGGTGTGGTTTCCAGGGCTCTGTTCAGTGATGCAGCTGTGTCTCCCTGTGCCGTCATAAAGAATGAATGATGCATGCAATAAATAAAGCCAGGCAACAGTAGCCTCAGTGCATAGGAACTTAAGTCTGTCCTCCATCTTCTGTTTTCCTCTTCACTGAACCTTTAAACTCACTGTGATAACATAATGATCTTTTGTTTGTCTGCCAATGTATCTACATCACTGTTAATGTATGTATATCTGTCTGTCTGTCTATTACTGTAAAATATGAGAAAAATTGTAGGAATAAATTGAAGGTAAGACAATGCAAGGTTAAATTTGAATAGTCAAGGTCTATGTATGATTATCTCACGCTTATTCAGTAAACCATGAATACTCTAAAAAAACGATTACTGCTGCACTTTTTAAATCTATGATGCCAGACAACGCCCAGGCTATGTGAAGAGTTAAAAAAACACTGTATTAACAATTAGCTATTCAGCTCAATTTCAATTACATACCCATGGCGTTTGGTTGTTTATTTGTTTTTAATTATGATGACTGTGATTTAAAACATATAAACATCACTCAAACGATTTTGAGCTGTTGTTGTATCATGTGTTTTGAATCAATTAAGCCTCACACACAGTGAGAGAGGACTTGGCAGGCGCTCTTTCACGTCGGATGTAAACATGCATCCAGATGTTGCACGGTGACAAGATAATTCCAGTAGTATTGAGCACAGCGGTGAAAGGGCAACAGGCCCGGTCTGACGCACCCACCCTTGGAGACTCTGCGAAACAGCGGCGTTGTCTGCCGAGCTCTGGGAGGGTTTTGACATGCACTGTCCTGAAGTCACAGGAAGTCCCCCCCGCCGGCTCACCATCTGGAGTGCGTTGGATCAGAACACCCCAGGTTAGCATTAAATTAAAAAGCCTCATTTTGTCAGGGCCAGCTCTCCCTCTCTCTCTCTCTCTTTCTCTCTCTCTCTCTCTCAATCAAAATTATTTAATTTGAATGAAGAGGAAGTCATTAAGGCTTTGGCTGCTGCTCGAGTATCTTTTGGCCTTTTTTCATATCTCTGATGCACTTTCAGCTGTAGAGTATAAAGAGCTGCATTTCCAGCTGTTGGAAAGTCAGGTTAAATTGCCACTCTTCCTGGGAAGTAATTCAAGTAACTCCTTCGCTCTTCCTGTAGGCTATCATTCACTTCAGTATAATTATGATTATGTGCGTAGTCACATCTTTCATTTGCGTTTGTGAGTTCTTAATACACATTATGCAACATACACTATATGGCCCTCCTAACTATTGAGTTCAGGTGTTTCAGCCACACCGATTGTTAACAGGTGCATAAAACCAAGCACATAGCCATGCAATCTCCATAGACAAACCTTGGAAGTAGAATGGATCATACTGGAGAGCTCAGTAACTTTAAATGTGGCACTGTCATAGGATGCCATCTTTGCCATAAGTCAGTTCGCGATCTAGCCTTGCTAGATCTGCCCTGGTCAACTGTAAGTGCTAATATTGTCAAGTGGAAGTGTCAACAACAATAGCTCTGCCACGAAGCAGTAGACCACACAAATTTACAGAGTGGGGCCGCCGAGTGCTGAAGAGTGTAGCATGTAAAAACCGCCTATCCTCTGTTGAATCACTCACTACAGAGTTCCAAACTGTCTCTGGCTGCAACATCAGCACAAGAACTGTGCGTTGGGAGCTTCATGAAATGGGTTTCCATGGCCGAGCAGCTGCACACAAGCCCAACATCACTATGCGCAATGCCAAGTGATGGCTGGAGTGGTGCAAAGCATGCCACCACTGGACTCTGGAGCAGTGGAAACGCGTTCTCTGGAGTGATGAATTACGCTTCACTATCTAGCAGTCTGATGGACTGGCAGATGCCAGGAGAACGCTACCTACTGGAATGCACAGTACCTACTGTAAAGTTTGGTGGAGGAGGGATAATGGTCTGGGGCTGTTTTTCTGGATTTGGGCTAGGCCCCTTAGTTCCAGTGAAGGGTAACATTAATGCTGCAGCATACAAAGACATTTAAGAGAATTGTATGCTTCCAACTTTGTGGCAACAGTTCCAGCATGACTGTGCCCCTGTGCACAAAGCAACGTCTATAAGGACATGGTTTGACGAGTTTGGTGTGGAGGAACTCCAGTGGCCTGCACCTAAACCCCACTGAACCCCTTTGGGATAAATTAGAACGCTGATTGTGAGCCAGGCCTTCTCGTCCAACATCAGTGCCTGACCTCACAAATGCTCTTTTGGCTGAATAGGCACAAATTCCCACATTCCCCAGAAGAGTGGAGGCTGTTATAGCTGCAAAGCGAGGGGCAACTCCATATTAATGCCCATGGTTTTGGAATGGGATGTTCAATAAGCTCATATAGGTGTGATGGTCAGGTGTCCACATACTTTTGGCCATATAATGTATTTTGACCCAACATTTGCTTAGTTGTGATTAGCATTCAGAATGATACAAGTCCAAAAATAGCATTGATGTTGATTGATTGTTTAGTGACACATGTAAACAGAAATTGTATTGGGTTGATGCAGAGAGAGCTGCACAGCTGGAGCTGCACGCTTTGCCTCAGGCCCCAATGAGCAGGCAACGATGACCAGCGGACACAATATTGTGCGCTGCACTGAGAGGGGCATTTCCCTTTGTTGCTTTAGTGCTTCGTTTATTAGGGCCGAAGCTGGCATGTGTTTTTAATGAGCCAGCTGGATTTTGTTTTTCGCTGTGTCACCCTCCAGTGTGCTGGCATCCATTTTACCTTTTTGGAAATCCAGTCCAGTCTTCTGCCGTTTGGCTACATGATGTGGGGTGAGTAGGGGGGACCAACACCTGGGGAGAGGAAACTAATTTTTGATATGTGACCCTGAAGTACACTGGCGTTAACATTTTCCCACGATAAACAAAACAAAACATGTTAAGTTTTGGCCCGATTAATCCACGTTAGAAGTTACATCACACCCTCAGCCAATGCGGAGCTCCTGCTCATGGATACTTGCATATTAATGACACATCCTTTCTTCTCTTGACTTAGAGAAATGGCTAAATGTGTATGACTCAAAAAAACATTGTTTTACTTTAGCCCAGAACACACACTCACACCAAAGCAAGGGGGACTTATGTTTACCAGTCCATAATTGTGGAACAGATGAACAACAAAAGAACCATTCAGCCTCCTCTGGTCTCCCTTTTCAGCTGAGAGGATTATCCTCTCTTTTGAGAATATCAGTAAACCTGCTGCTTGGTCTTCTCCAAGACAGTATGTTTCCAATTCTAATGGGTGAGATAATGTGCTTGTTAAGATCAAAAAATGCATTTTTCCCTTCCTATATGCCACAGTTGTTAAGCCAATTAACAGGACTTAAATGACCATCAGTACATCTATGTTTATACATTTGGAGAGTATCAAGATATTCCACTGGCTGCCTCAATGAAATTCCAATGACACCCTGCTGCACCGATATCTTCTTTTCTTAGACCTCTGTAGATTGGGGTTTGTAATTTAATAAAATAACTGTGGTCATAATAAACCCAGCATGGTTACATTGTGGCAAGCAGTGACAGGCTCTTGGCTAGAACCAAGATGTCAGATTAAACATATCTCTGCAAGAAAGAAGAGCTTCATTGTGTCCCTGAAGCAGGCCTCAGTCCACTGCACTACTCTTAACTCTAAACTACCCTATTTTGCCTGTTAACATTTCATGGCCATTTTTATTTTGGGGGACAAAGAATCAGGCACATTTTAGGCACATTAAGGAGAGAGGTGTGTCCTATTCCATGCAATGCCTTCTCAAGCTTATTAATGGGAGTTAGCTGCTCATTCCATATTTTTCAGAGCGAAGTAATCTTCCAGCCACCTGCCTGTGCATCTGCCCTACAGCAGCACCAGAGGGATTATCTTCATTCCAGTTGAGGAGGACGACATATATTTTCCAATGCCAATAAGTGATGCAGCTTGTTGCACTGGGTGTGGTCAGGCTTTGGTAAGCACAGACATGATGTAATGGTTGTTTGACATCAGAAATGTCTGACAGCACCCCACGACCCCAGACAAAAGATTTAAGTGATGAACAGCCCCACAGCAGGGCTGGGGCGGTCAACATCACTCAGACGAGACTCATGCTAACATTAGTCCAAGTGATCTTCAGCCATTCATTGGAGATAGCGCACTATAAATCCCGCACAGAATCTTCAGTTGGTTAGTCCTGTGTCTGGCACACTTTATCAATGAAATAAAATTCTTCCAAATTTTGTCCAGTCTTTCTCCTGTAATGGATTTGTAAAAGTCACGCTCCACTCCAGCTGGACGGGGGTGTGTGGATTTAGGGAGGAAAGGAACAGGAGCTTATATATACACCCTGCCAGAGACTACTCTTTCTGCTGAGAACATTTTTCTCTTAGATGGAGCTCTAAATTAGAAGCAGTGTCGTGACGTGCAGAACATAATTTATTAGTAATTGGTTTCAGACAAAATATGATGAGAGCATTTTGCCGAAGCCAACTTCTGCCCTCATATAAGGATGAGAAAATGATTACCCATGATAATGTGCCCTGTAGAGTGGAATTTGTGGCTGTGCCAAAAATTCATGTTCATGGTCCCTCCTCCATTATAGAATATGGGAATATGCCAAGTCAGAAAGGAGGGAGGCGGTACATCATTCATACCAAGCCTTTAGTGCAACATTTTGTTCACTCACACAAGGTATTATGAATGGTTATATGGAGGTGCAGCCTACCACAGGACAGCTAAAGAAACAGACCTGTTGAAATCAGATATATTATGACCTTGTCCTCATTTTCCCCAAAAGAAACCATGGTGAAGCCATATGATTTTTAAAGCATATGTTGAAAATCATGTTGAAAAATCCAACCCATGCTCCCATTTGAGCCAAATATTTTGATTATGCCAGATTTAATATTTCTGCCTAAATCTTTCATTTCTTAGGGTTTCTATACAAAAGGAGTTCCAGGACTGTACGGTTGTTGAGGGGCATAGCATCATTTGTATTCCAATTAATCTTACTGCTGCAGCTGAGTCTGACTTGATAAAGTCTAAGCCTGCTGTTAGGGATAGCGAAGGATTGGTGCCAGTAGAAATTCCCAAAATGTGCATTTTGGCATGGTTTGTGCAAGCCAGAGGCTCCAAGGTAAATACTGGAGGAGATAGTGGTCATCCTGACTTATTCTAAAAACAGGCAGAAAGAGTCAGAATTAAACAAGTTTTTACACAACTTTTACTGTAACATGCCATCCACACGAACAAGCATTTTTGGAGGGTTTGAAAAACCTAGCAGTCAGTGATGTCACTTGTGCCTGACAATTCTGGCTCGGGTACAAATTACAGCAATTGCACTGTCCTATGTGAATCATTACAGTTGGGCTTGAGTTTGGAAGACATCTTAGAACACTGATGCCCCATAAAGTTATTTCATCCATTGCAGGGCCCAAACTAAATCTGGAAACAGTTTAAAATAGCTAGGGCCACGTGGCCACTGGTCCAGAGCTTTTTCATTATTCAAAGACAATAGCAACAGCAATAGTTTTGAATGAACTAACTAATCGTAGGCCTCCTTATTAGTAGATCTCCTCATTAGAGAATAGTTGACCAAGCACAAATTTGCCTTGAACCCTAATTAATGACACAATAACTTTTTCAAAATGCAAGGGTTAAATGAATGAAAGCTTCCCATTGCTATGGACCCTGTCCAGGTTCTACAGCAAACTGCATGGTGGGAGGTGGTGAGTGAGTTTCATTAGATCATTTTAATGGGTGTCACACTGCTCTGAACGCTTATAAAAATCTATACTGAGGCTATAGTCACAGCCCAGTGCAAGGCTTTTAATTACATATAGAATTTATTATGATGATGAATAAAGATATAAAGAATGGCATTGTGATTTGTATAGCTTATGCAATATATGGTAATGCATAGAATGACCCATTGTAAGCTCTGAAGCTGGTATTGATCAGTTCTTCTCAATTTTGGGTAAGTCCTCTAGATCAATGATTCTCAATCCTCCTCCTGGGGGCCCCCTGCTCTGCACGTTTTCCATCTTTCCCTGCTCTACCTACCTGACTGAACTCATCAGTGGCACTTTTGATTAGCTGAGCACACTTGATTTAATCAAGAGCATGTTAATCGCACTAATCAGGTGTGTTTGGAGCAGGGATAGATAGAAGATATGCAGGACAGTGGGCCTCCAGGAGCAGGGTTGAGAAACACTGCTCTAGATGACCATTCTGTTTACTTCATTGCATTATTCAAAATTTGTTCTGCATATCTGAAGACAGTGACTGGCCTTTGGGTTAAGGTTGGGTCTAAGTTTTTATGTTGGTAGTTTGCCCTAATAGGCTTGATTTCTTTTTTGTCATCTCTCATCTTCTTTGCATATGTGTAACTAACATTCCTATCCATACCAGAAAGCAATTTTTGCTAGGGTTTAAAAACGTTACATTCCATCTCACTCAGTGGTGTCGTCCACATCACCCCTGCTGTTGCCATGCAAATGTCTTCATACCAGCACCAATGACTGGGATCTGTTCAGAGGAAGAGAGCTACCAAAGCTATCTGCAACAGGATCGCTCACCAGATTAAAGTGTTCTTCCATGATAACTGGGCCAACAAATCTGGAAAAGGAGTGGGCTAACAGTGGGGTTCAAAGTGAATTGAGCTGAATGTGGGGGTCTGTATGTTTGCAAGGGGGCAATTTTCCTCATGTGATATACCAGATATAATTAGGTATCTGCCACCCCTATCAGCCACTAACTCAATTGATAAAATGAAGTGATCAACCCCCCCCTGTACTGTTTACTCTTGATGTTGAGGGAAACACATACAGTACCAGTGCCTTTTGTTTCTTTGAATTCAGAATGCATTAAGAATGGTCTCCTCCAGTCTGCCCACACCTCAGTGGAGGGATTTCAAATGTGAAAGATCCTTATGTCTCTTCACTGGATTATTCATGCCATTTGCATTCCAGTTATGGAAGCGACTGCAGTGTGCGTAGACCAGGAGAAATTTAGGGAGGACATTCTGAGTTATTGATATTGCAGCTTTGAGAAAATACCCTACATTAGAGCGTGGAATGGTGCCTACACTGGCACCAAGACCAAAATTTCTTGGTCCTTTTGTTGTACTGCTAAGGAAAGAGAAACAGGAAGTAGGGCAGGACATACAGGCTACAAATGAAGGAGGAATTTTCCCTTGTAATAGGGAAAGAACTTTGCAGGTATGGAAATGAAACAGCATGTGAATGGTGGTGGAAACTGTTGCAACCCCACCATTCCTCTGAGGGCTCAGTATTGGTAGGACTGCACAATGGTCGTCTGCATCTCACCTTGCAATATTGCAAAGCCCAGCCCACTCTCTCTGGTATCACTTTAAAATAAGATTAGCAGCAGCTTTTGGCTTTGGAATTAATGCGACCATACTTGTCATTTTATAGGATGTGCTGTAATTTTTGAAAGGAAATAATCAGTAAAAAAACATTTCTGTGACTTTATGAAAATAATAAGATTAATGAAGGCAATATGTAAACATAAAACAACAGGGTGATGAACGTCAAGGCTGTGAAGTGAGGAAACTAGACATTTGAGAGGCCCCATATCAATTGCACTACCACTGACAGCTGGGACTGATGGGCAACAGCCTATCAGACTGTGGGCCCTCCAAGTTCAGCTAATGTTGCCTGAATTGAATAAGTCCTAGGAGGCCTTCTCAGCCAAGGAGTGGGTTTTTTATGTCAGTGGTAAAACAGAGTTCATAATTCCCAAGTATGGATCTGCATTGTGGAATACAGGCAATGCTTCAGTCACAGCTCTGTGGAGAGGTCTCAAAACATGAGGAAGTGCTGGGTGTCCCAAGTTAGCTTCCCCTGTGCACTGCCCTGGCCAAAGGGTGACACACTATTGGAATGATGGTCTGGCTAGTTCAGCAGCTTGGTGTGCAGCATGTTAGGTGTACTGTGTGTTCCTATGCCTGCCCATACTGTGAATTAGCTTTGTGCTAATAAAATCCATGCATGTCCTCTGAGAATCACACACTGCAGTCTGCAGATATTTTGCTTCTGTGGTAATGATTTCATACGTAAAAAACAAAGGTTGTTCAAGCAAAACTATATAACTGTATAAAGGCTAACGGAGTCCAGAGAGCCATCCAGCTGTCTGTTTTATTAATTGGGCTATTTATTCTTTATGGGAGTCATAGAGAAAGGAATAAAAACAGTCCTGGGTCTTTAACTGGAAAAAAAGGTCACCGTGTCTGTTTTCCGTAAAGCTGCTCTGGTTCGTTTAGTCTCTAATGCTGTTCCCCTCTTTACTGAGGGAAATCAATCAAGCATGGATGTTATCATTTCAAAGATTTCTGCTGATCCTAATCATCCACCTGAGGAGCCTTACGGGGTTTAAAATGTGCTTTAGAGAATATGTAGCTCAGATAACGCATTTCCCCCTGTTTAAAGTCACCTGAAGGAGCCATTTGTGCCAGATTACCTGTGGTCCCAGAACAACTGTAATGTTGTTGTCATTTTAACAGGCATCGTCTGTGGTGTCTCATGCTCCCCTAAAAATGTCTCTCCTCAAGCAGAGGAGAGAAAACGCCAAAGGCAGGCATGAGACACTTTAATTCACAAAGGCTGTATGCAAAAGAGTTTCATTTTGGTCTAGTTCAGGAGAACCCACCAAATTTCAGTTTTAATATAGCTAGACAGCTGGCTAAAGGGAAAAAGGATGTCATATCAAAAAGTTTAGCTTTTCAGAGCAATGTTTTCTGATGTAGCCTTTTTTTATTTATTTCAGAATAAAGGAAAACAAGCAGGAAATGTTGTCCCTGGAACACTGAGTCCATCTCAAGTGTGGTTATCAGAAGCACTACCCAGCATATCAAGACATCACTTAGCAGTCTCATCAAACATTATTACTGTGCTACATGCAAGGACCCACAGTGGGGTCACACTGACAGAGGTGTGAAAATGACACATAACCTTAAATCCTTAATCTCTATGACCCAAACATTTCCACAATCTGGTCCTGGCACAGTGGATCCTGTGCACATATGCGTGTGAGATAACCAGATTTATTTCATTTCTGTCTTTCTCCTCAAGCCCATACTGGGATGTCATCTCACTCGATCCCAGTCTGTTTATTTAGTTAGCAGATGGTAGTACATTTTACATCCTGGAGGAACTCAAAGTACCTTGCTCAAGCCCACTGCAACAGGTGTTCTGTCTGGGATCAATCACGGGAACCTCAGGCGTGGAGTCTTGTTCTGTCTCCTTCCAAAAATGCTCCTTCTGTGTTTCTTTCTGGTGCAGACAGATACTGTAAATCTGGATTCTCTTCCATCCTAAAGCACGGCAGGGCTCTGTGAATGTGTGTGTTTGTGTGTGTGGGTGTGCTGGGCTGCTCTGTAATACCCCATCAGGGTCACCTTAAACGGGTTCACATGGTCCATCTCCGGTCATCAACACCATTCCACCCTGTTGGTGCACCGATGCTGGTTTTGCATGTGGGGGGTCCAGGAGAATATGGTTATAAGGATTTAGGGGCTTTATGCAAACAGGGCTGGCATCTGTCATGTGTACTGTGGGACTGTTCATCTCTTTGTGCACTTTACTGGTTGTTCCAGAAAACATTGCAGTTTCCATAGATCAGTACCATACGTCAGTGCAATCCAAGGAAACAATATGATAAAACTAGGAGGTGTATGACAGAGAAGCAAATATGACTTAAATTGGTTGTGGATGTGGTGCAGACTAAAATGATACATTTAACTAAACAAAGCTAGGGCAAGGAAGAGGCCTCTGACCCCCATGATAGCTGCTCATTCCCTGACTAGCTCTGATGGCTAGTTGACAAGTATTATTTGATCTTGGTTGTATCCCGGGGTCATTTTCCCAGTGAATAGAGCATACATGAGCGACACCCCATCCCCCAACGCCCCCATCCCAGATCATCCTCTGCAGAGATCAGAGAGAAGCAGGATGGAAAGTGTTTGTGTTTACGACCATTTCTTTCTTCTCTGAAGATAAGGACACTTTTCTTATCTCTGACATGGAAGACAACACCATTCCCTTCTCTCCCAGCGCAATTTTCCCCCAGACAAAGGATGGTAGTTTTAGTTCACTCATGGGGAAACCAAATGGTAGTGATAATGGCGGCGAAAGGGCAGATTGGCTTTGAAGGGCACGTCCCACTGAAACCCTTACCACCAAATATCCTAATAAGACTGAGATGGAATATTCACCAAAGTGCCCTGCAATTTGCATTGCCTCAGCTGTCCTGGCAGGGCTTGACACACATATACCCCTTTCAGATCCAGCGCAGCCGAGCCAGACCTCGTCCTCATGTAAATGAACTTCTGTGAAGCCCCCCGGCACAAGCGGCGCTCTGTTTGGAAATTTGGCCGCCCGCTGCCGCGTCTGGAAGGCAGAGCAACTGGCGATCGCACGGCCAGGTCCCCCCTGGGCCTTTGAATACGCTGGGTGCAGCACTCGTCCCCCGAAGAGCGACGCTCATTTCAGCCGTAACAAGCCTACATTCACCAGGGGTGTGTGGGGGGGCTATAGTATATCTCTCCTGGCCCGAGGCAGGCCTCCAAGATTCAGGGAGCAGACAGAGCCTGCATGTGTGCCTGTATGCACTTGAGATGTGGCTAACGTTCAGGGAGAGCGCTCAGAAAATGAAATATCAGCTCCAAAGTGTGGACAGACTTATGGAGGGAAAACTATGCCAAGCGCGACCGATGCGTTACATGGAACAGCCCGTGTAGATTTGGTGTTAAGAAGTACAAGGAATGTACTTTACACAGGGTTGTCCAGCATTTTAGCAGATCAAGAGACTGCCACATCCCCTAGCCAAAGCTGAATGAACATGAAATCAGGCGACTGGCACTGCTCTGGAGAAACATGCAGCAATTTGTCCTCTTTCCTTTTCCCTTCGGCTGTGAAAAAAATCCCCAACACACCTGGTTCTTGTCACTCAGTGATTTCTGTTGCAAGAATGCCTTTATAGAGTACTTTCACGTTTAAAATTATTATTAATGAGATTGTTCCCAGGCTCGGTGCTAGCAAAACTTCTCTCAAGATGGTGTATATTGACATATTGGCATGCCTTTTCCCCTCTGTCAGAGAATAACATATCATTGTTGTTTGTGTAACTTCTGACATGCAAGTCTTTGGCTTTTACATGATACCAATTGAAATCTATGTGCTAGCATGCATGGTATTGTTTGAAAGCTGCCTGCATTCCTTGTCCCTAAACGTTTAGGACATTATGTTAGTGTGCATCTGTGGTTCCCTTCTGTCCAACATTGTATTAACTGATTGTTAACAGAGATTATTATGATACTTAAATTCATAAGTTATGACGTTGCGTAGGAGTGCCACTCTAATGTTCTCTTTTGTGTGTGCTTTCATTTGTCACCATCATGCCCAGTGTTGTTTGTCCTCAGCTCTGGATGAGGATGATTTATAACTGCGTAAATGAGCCTGCCTGGTGGAGTCTGGAGAGGTGACTTGATGCCTTCCAGTTGCTCATTACTCCAGAGGACCTACTGCCAGCTCCATTCATTTCTCCTGCACTTTCATGGGTGGCCAGAGCAACAGTGTCCTCTCAGTTTCATTTGCAAACCTTGCCTACTTGACCCCCCCCCAATTACTTAATTTGATCAATTTTCAGCTTTAATTACTCAATCCCCCTCAAGGTCAAGGCACTTTGTCACTGGCAATCGAGGTACATTCCAGACCTGGTGATCCAAAGGAACATGAGCAAAAAAACAAAGTCCTGTGGTCACAAAGTCCTTCATCAAAGCCACCATTCAGGAGGGACTGCGGAGAGGTTCCTGACCGCAGTGTACTGATCGGCGTCATTCTGACATTGTCCACGGCTCTGCCTCTTTGGCATTGGCCCATTCCCTTGGCTCACGTGGATTTGGTGCTGAGCTGGATGAAACTGGGAGTGCTGCCTGCAGCTGTGGCTTCCTAGCCCCCCGACCCCCTCTTGAGAGCAATGACTTTTCAAATGGTGCTCACAGCTGTTAGCAGACTAGGGGGCTGGCGGTAGGGTGGTGGGGATAGGGGTTGGGGGTTGAGGCCAGCATTTACTCAGCAATCTCTGAGCTGGAGAACTTTTGCTCAGCAAGCAGAAAAAGCACTGGGGAGGCTCCATCTGTGATTTTATTGAGAAAGTAAATATGACTTCTCTCAGTGGCCTGTAATGAAAGACTAATGACCAGAGTGAAAGATTGTATTGGTGCAGACTGACCGTCCCCGTGTGTCTGTGATTGAACGGATTCAATATTTGCTTTCCAAGATTTCTGTAACCTCTTGATGAATGCTAATTCTAGCAGATAAAGATCAGCTCCCTCTCCAATACATATGCTCCTCTTCTCTTTGCCTGATGAACTTAAATTCAGTTCAATATTCTGTAATGAAGTCATTTGTGATTAATTCAGAGAAAGGAATAGGAGGATGTATCATAAAAAGAGAGGCGTTCCAGGCTTAGGGAGGGGACGTGTCAAACATAGTAATTACAAAATCAGACCACTCAGGTGTGGTGTGGATTAGCACAGACTCTTTAAACTGAAGAAGAACCATGGCAGAGACTGATGAAAAAGAGAGGACAGTGACCCCACATCAGTCATTCAAATACTAAATGAATGAGAACCAAATGTGCAGATCAGTTTAAACAAACCATTCAATGCAGTCAAAGTGACTTTGGCGCTTGCCCAGAGTTTTGATTTTTGAATGTTGCTGACATTTACATTAATAGCAAACATGCCATTAACTTAATTTGTTTCTGGCATGCTTCATAGAGTAGACCCTGATACACTGCGAAGCGTAACAAGTCTTTGGTGTTTTCTTCATTTGCTCGGTAATGTGAGTTTGGCAGTCCCTGAATACAAATGCATCTTCTTTTGATCAAGTCACTGAGAACATTGTCTCTGTCCTCTAAACAAGCTCACTGTGGTATGGCAACCTGACAAATACAAATACCAGAAATGTTATGCTTGATGACTGAAGTGAGGCCCCCAGCTCTGCAGGAAAGCCACACCCTTTAAGACAGTAGGTGATGATGCACTAATTTGCTTTGATTGAGGGGAGAGACTGTTTTATTCTTTCATCTGTTCTTAATCTCCAGCTGGTGTTCTAACAAGCTGTATGTTGTATTCTTTTAGAATGTCCACTGAGGTGTGTCAACAAAATTACACGTGCATTTTTCATAGACATTCACTGAATGAGATGGATTTAGCTCCCATTACAAAAAAGGACGCTTGTTCCAGCCTTGGCTAACGTTCATCCTTCTTACATCTGACCTTTCTGTCATTTTGCGTTAATGGTGGAAACTCTCTAATTCATGGCATGCTGTTAAGTCCCTCTCAGTCTCTTAAAAACATATAAATGAACACACTCTCTTTCATATAACTTTTATATCCTGGTGAAGTCCTGTCTTCTTTCATATCTGGAATCCAATTACTGTATTAAAGCTAGATTGGAGTCACGATGTGAAACCATATGAGCTTCCTGAAATAACTTTTTTACCAACCATTTGCAACTTCTGTATCCCCTGACTGTAATCATTCATTAATTATCACTACAGTAATAATGTTGCTGTAGAACACTTACACCCTCATTAGTTCCTCACACTACTGTTTCTCAAGGCTCAGTCTTTGCTTGGGAGTGTAATTATATGTGTGTTGTGAAGTTTGGCAATATCTGTTAAGGCATATTCAGCCAAGCAATCTGGATTCTCTCTCTGGAGGTGTCATTTTACTTGTCGAAGGGCTGTTATTTTTGCTGCCAATGCAATTTCAAACAATGAGGGAATATCCAAGTTATTCTCTCTGAAGACTCACCTTTGTGAAGTCCTGCCAAGCTCACAGCAGTGGTTTCTCCCTTATCACAATGAAATAATGGCAGCTCAGACATTTCTTCCTAGCTGTATGTGTGTGTTTCTCTCTTTGAATGAACAGAAACTATTCTTAATAGTTTTCCATATTAAAGTAGCAAAAAAGTGCAACCTTTTTTCTCTTTTATTCATGTTACCAGAACCTTTGCACCATGCCTGTGCATACTAAAACATTACCTAATTGACTGATTTTTCCATTGTCTGGTACTTATATACTCACAGCAGACATATGATCTGCACTGCTGCTACTGAGCAAAGCTGCCAAGAAAGCTCCAAATGCTTAGGAACGTGCAGGGAGTTGAACAGTCTCTCAGTGTAAGGGATGCCGCAGTGTTGAGAGGTTGCTTTAACATCTCTGGCAGAACTGGGAAAGGCGTTTGCCATGAGTCATGGAGGAGGCCTTAACATACAGACGGCAGCCATGTTTCCCACATGTGCCATTTGTTTTGCGTGATGTCATCCCAGCATGAACGGTTAGAGAGAGAAAAAGCCTGTTTGAATTTGTACCAAGGGTACATCTCTGCAAAAGCACTCTTTCGTTCTACTCCTTTTAAATTTAAACATCAGTGGGGAGTTGCATTTGAGTATCAAATTGGCTAAAGCAGTTGGAAGAGTGCTTCACTACAACACAAAACCTGGAGTTGGTTTTTGCTTGGATGTGCAAGCCACATGCCAAGCTTATGCTCCCCAGGGGCTACAGCATCACCTGGGATCAGTCAAAACTGCTAAATCACCCCAGGGGAAAGTGCTATCCAATAAAAAGAAACAAACCTTCTCAGATTAATGAGGTACTGCATTACAACAATGTGCATTTTTCCCCTTGAGATGGCATGGTAGCACTGGTTGCACACAGGGGTCACTTTATTGTAATATGGTGCTAGATTTGTCTGACATGGTGTGGATTTTTTTGTTTGTTTGTTTCTGTGAAATAGTACTTTACTATAAAACAACTTGTCAGTTTTGATTGAATCCAGGGAATACCCACTGGTGGTTTTGATTGAGTCCAGGGATATGTCACATTCTGGGCATTTTGGTGAGAAGTTGTTCTGAAAGCTGTGAATGATACTTTACTGAGCAGTGATGCTAACTGTGAAAGGCATGTTATTTTGCTTAGCATAATATGTTGAGTAGCATAATATGATTTGTAAAGGTGGTGTTCAACAATATAAGTGCTCTGCCACCACCTACAATTGTAAATATTCACCAGTGTCCCATATTACAGTCTAACTAAGGTCACAGAATTCAAGATTGATTGTGTTTGGGTGATTTAGACAGAGTTGCAGGTTCACTTTTAAAATTCCAAAGTCTAGACTTTTGATCTGGGTTTCTGTGTTTTAAACTTTGTGTGTAATGCAAATAACAAACTCTGCCATGGCAACCATCCCACCCTGGCTTCTCTCTAAAGAACAGCCCTTTATTTAGTTTTGTTGGGGGTTGGGGGCAATACAACCAAAGCTATGCAGCAACACCCATGTGTTTTAACACACACTAAAGCTACTGTGAATGAATGGCAGTGTGAGACAAACGCAGAATGATGCCATGCTAATAGTTTGAGAAAACAGTATTATTAAGACAAGACCCTCTCTGAAAGCCATGTCACAGTCATTTGTCCTTCAAAGGTAAACTTTCAAATATCGAAAGAGACGAGGCATCCAATTTGCATAGTAAGCGACAAATCTTTATTTTGGCACGACACAAAAGTGCTTTATATCAACACCACCTATGTATATTTGGCACAAAACACAACAATAAAAATACTTTTACATTTTCATCTCTTACCTCTCTCACATGGCATTCTTGAACACGTCAAACCGAATTCTGGTGGTAGCCTGGTTCTGTTTTTCACGTTCTTTTTTCTTTATAGAATCACATTTTTAAAAAAACACAGAGTAAAGAAACTATGCCAGAAACGATGATGTAATCAGCTCTGGAACTGAGATACTTATTTTTTTGTGCAAAATTGGGCTCTGTGCAGGAATTGCATACAGAATTTAACATTTAGTTTGGCATCTTCCTAGAGCAATAAAACCCTCCCTAACACATACAGTTTCTGTATACGTTACAGAATGGAAACAGGACTTGTTCAGGATTTAAGATAAGATAAACTTTTATTACAAAATAAATGTAATTCTGGAAGTATTCCTGGCTTGCTGATGATAAATCGTTATCAAAATATAATTATCCCAGTACATAAAGCTATAAACCACAGACTGTTCTTATAAATATGCTGGTTGTCAATCCATGTACACTATTTTTTAAAAACACAGGTTAATCACCCTTCTTGTTAATTAATAATTTATCCCTAGGATTGCATTTTATTGTTATTATTGCAGACACATAAACCCAGCTTCATAATTTCACATTTTTGGTCAGATACACAAGTCAATGTCATAACAGTTACTCATGCACAATTCATTTCTATCTTTTTATATAAAAAGGAAAGAAAATAGAGACTCTTTGGTGGCTAAGCAAAAAAAAAAAAAAAAAAAAAATAAACATGTCTATATAAAAGGCAATAAAAATACAATTATTGTACAAATTACAATGTAACAACAGCTACAGCATGGCCGATGAGAAGTCCACCTTTGGCTTTAATTATAAAACTGTACGTAAAAGGACCCATGTTATAATAGATTATAAATTATTCGAAACAAGAATGAGTCTTTTCTGACTGCATCCCAATCACCCACACAATGCAAGCAACCACTGAGGTATTTTTTCTTCATTATTCTGTCAAGCATTATGCAGAATGAGAGTGAGACATAAAAGTGCATAGGAACAGAAGTCATGCCAGTTTCTTGTGTAGAGAAACATGATGTCCATTTGGTGGTTTTCATTTGTAATAATCTTAATAATAATTATAATAATAATATAATAATAATAATTAATAATATTGTTCAACTTTGGAACATCACTAGAACATTTTTAATATATGTAAAAAAGGAATATCCTTTGTTTCAGTCACAGCAGCAATGAGTCGTCTCTTTTGACGACGTCACTTCATGTTCACCTGCCGAGAGTCCACCAAGGAGCAGTCTGAGATTCTTCACAATGTAAACTTGGGGGGGGGGGGAGGGAGGGGAGGGGGGGGGGGGGGACATTATACATCGAGCACCATGTCGTATTGTTGCTCTTTCTTCCTCTTGCCACACTTGGCGATCAGGACCACGTACAGAGTCAACAGCATGACCCAGTAGCTGGCGTACACTATTGCACCGATGATTAAGACTATCTTTTCTGACTCTGGGAAGGGTTTCCGCGTCTCCTGAACGACCGTGAAGATGATGCCGATGAACAGGATGGTGAACCAGACCGATATTGGGACGAGGCCAATGAAGTTCACCACGATGGTCTTCCTCCCCGATGTTCCCCAGCCAGCCTTGTTTATAGTTGCGATGGCGAACATCTTGGCTGGCAGCAGGCTGGACATGTATAACACTGAGTAGAAGGACATGAAGATCATGACAATGTTGCCCCGGAGGCAGCTGGCGAAGGAGGACTTGATGAGCGCCACCGCCTGCACGATCAGCAGGAAGAGGAGGATGTTCCAGATCCTGCCCTGGAAGAAGAGCTGGATGGCGGTGGCGATGAGGAAGAACGGGAAGAAGCCAGTGATGACGGCCTCGTAGGTCATCCACAGGTGGTGCTTGTGGAACCACATGGCGTTGTACAGCCACTCGCGGAAGTAGGATTTGCTCCACCTGGTCTGCTGGTTCAGCCAGCGCAGGTAGGTGATGGGGGTCTCGGTCAAACACTTGGACCTGGCAGTGTACTTGGTGGCGTAGCCCAGGCTGAGGACGCGGTTGGTGAGGTGCCTGTCATCCCCAAAGCTGCAGTGGCTGCCCATGAAGGTCTGGTTGTACCAGTCCTCCAGGAACTCATGCAGGAGGGAGTTCCTGTACATCCCCAGGGGCCCGCTGATGCACTGGACGCAGCCAAAGTAGGACTGGCATGCCCTCTCAATGTTGAAGGCCATCCAGTACCGCACACTGCTGAGGAATGAGATCCACGACTCATATTTGTTCAGAATCTGGAAAAGCACAGCAACAGGGGATTGTTTTTTAACATCTAACAGAAAAATCATGATTCATAAATGTGATCACTCTATTCACTGACAGGCACACCTTACAACACATCAGTGGCATATAGGAGACATTTTACAAAAACAGCATAAGTTAAACTCTTTAAACCACAGCTGATGACGTTTTGTCTTTCACACTTTGAATATCAATACTAAACAAGCTCATGCAACACTGAAATAAGTAGCTTTTCATGATGAAATAACTTTTGGTTTGTTCCTGCCTGAGGATGACCGACACATAGACAATACACAACATTTAAAAATGTGAAGAATATAATGAGCTCAGTTAGTAATTCTCCTGTCCAAAATGCGTTGTGAACAGCATGGTTCATCTGCCACTGGACCAAAATTAGCTCTTAAATAGGCCTAAAATGCCTTATTAAACATCAATGAGTGGTAAAACTCAATTATATTGTGGAAATTCCCAAAGTTATGAGTTGATGAATTTTACCAGTCTTGTGATAAAGGGCCAACTACGATCATTTCAAATGGGATATTATCCATTTGAAGTCACTAAACTTCCAATTAAATTATGCAGCAGGAAGTATGCTCACTGATGCCATTGAGTTCCCTTGAGATTTTGTGAAACTTGAGTAACTGCATTTTAAAAACAAGGCATTCACACTTCTTTTATACATTTCCTCTTAAACGAGGGGTACCAACTGATATCACTACAATTTAACAGACCTACTCTTAGAATTTGTCTTCTCAGAAATGCAGAGCACTAAGACCATGCTGCCTCACTGCCATAACACTCCCGAATGGGAGTGCACTGGACACAGGTAACGCAACGCTGGGCTGCCATACCTGTACATCTCCACCGACTCCGCCCACCATGGGATCCTCCTCCAGCACCTTCACCATTTCCACTGAGGATGCTGGGTCCAGCATGGTGTCTGAGTCGCACACCTGGAAATCACAAGAGACGTCCCTGAAAACCCACAGAATACCTCTGTTGAAGCACCATACCTTCCACTACAACAGCCCTGCCCACTGTGTGATAATGAGGCTGTAATGTCTATGGACAGTAAGACTTCATTCAACTCTCCAGGATGGTCAAGTCAAACACAGTTTCTCCTTGTAATGAGGTAGTCATTCCATAAAGAAGGATCATGTTACTCAGTCTAGGTATGATTTAATATTGAACCATACATTATTATTTATAAACAGGAACAAGCAAGGCAGCTGTGTTGGTAGTGGGGTCTCTAATTTTCTTGTTTTTAGAAAGACTTAATTACAGGGGGTGTGTCAACCTGCTTTGCACAATGTCTTGTTGAAGCAACTGTTTGTAAAAGCTGTTGTTGTTTATATGGGTGTTTTTAGTCTTACATTTGAGCTTTGTCTCATGGGCTTTTCCCAGAAATTTCATCTGAAACTAAGCATACAGAAGTGTCAGGGTGAAGATTTTGGCCTCTCTTGTGTTCCCCAACTGTGCTCAAATCTGTATTCAGACAGTCCTTCTTTGTATTGTGAAAAGGCACTTTTACATGCCTTAATATGAAATGATTTTATTAGGGCACTTAAATCAGTGGGGCCTATGCAAGGAGAGCTCTCTTTAAGTGTTCTCCTCAAGGCATTGCTTTTTATAGGAATGCAGGAAGGGTGCTGTTAAGCCTCCTTCATGAGGACCTCTTTGGCAGTAATCAGAAACAAGCAGAGTTGTGCTGTGGCTTCAAAATTATTGAAACATTCTGAAAGAAATATACTGTATTTGTGTGTACATGCATCTATTTATAGTCCTCAGAAATGTAATTTCAAATCAATATTCAAAAAATTGTAAATGTGGAAAGGATTTGCAACCATCAGAGAAAAATGACTTTTACTGCACATATCATTTATTTCCATGGATTAAAATCCTTTCCTTTGTAAGAATTCCTTTTGTTTCCTTATTCAGCAGAGCTGCAATGGCCTATGAATAAGTCACTTTAACAAAGACTAATAATCTGTATTGAGGAGTACACTATAACATAAGTACACAATGAATTATAGAAGTATTATAAATGGACCACTTGACCTAGATTTAGAGACGTTAGAATTGGGCCACGTTCCTTCTCAGTAACAGCAAATGTCTTTGTCGTAGGTCAGCTGGACCAGTGCAGCCAGATGTAGGTTTTAAATCAAGTTTTGCATTATCCCGGCGAGAGTATGCCGTCTTCGATTCCTTCCCTTGGAAAGGTGACACGTGAGTGTTCTGCGCATTCCTGCTGCATTATGTTCCAAACCACACTTTTGCTGACGCGGCATTTTCACTGTTACATACTTAATGTTCCTGCGTTGGGGGAAATGTGGAGGATTTTCAGCTTTTTTGTTGTTATTAATCATTTATATGTAGTGTGAAAGTGTGCATTTGTAAAACATATCAGTTGTGGTTTTTAAACCTCCGAACAAACTGTTTTAAACATTTCTAGGTACAGCTGCATCATTTTTCATTGCCTGTGAGGCTGCCAGTTGGATTGCATAATAAATAATGTAGCTGGTCACAGTGCACTCCGGAAAATGTTACAAAGACATGTTGATGATTAAAAACAAAAGGAGAACTGATTCAATCTTTACAGAGAGCGTACAAAAGCACTAGCATATTGCATCAGTAATGAGACACAGCTTGAAGCAAATATCAAGTAATAAGCCAGCCTCAAATAAAGTCTTTCTTTGATAACATATGAAGGGCCTTGTAGCATGTTTGAGCATTAACAGCAATATGTAATTAATATATATCCATGTCCTATAGTAGTCGTACGTTTCATGCTCTAAGCTTTAATTAGATTTGTTCTGATTAGGTGATGATTTTAGTTGACGCACAATATGTAACAGTAGGCCATTTTGCTCGCATCACGTTGTACCATTACTCTAGTCACATTGTACCATTTAACAGCCATTAGGTCGTTCAAGGATAACTTTATCCACTGCAGTCAGACTTGGCACTTCTCCCTCAGAATATAAGCATAAATTTCAGCCCCAACCAACATCCCACTCTAATCAATTTTTATTGTGGTGGGACACACTGCTTAATAAAAACTTGCAGAATGCACCTCACTTTGTTTCCCTGTAGAAGAGCGTACAGTGATGTTGGCGGGCAGCATGCTATTAAAGACCCCCGGATTTCAGATCCAGCCGCTGGCACAAGCGCCGCCATTGTGTTCCGACCACCTGAAGAGCTGTTTAGGGTTGCTCTTGGCTTGTGATGACGAGCTAAGTCCTGGAAAACTGTTCGGGCCCGACATGGCAAGTGGCTTTTCGTCACGTTTTGGTTGAGGGAGGTCAAAGCTCTTTGACGATTTATTGCAGTTGCTTGACTGCTTCTCTGCACTGACATTTTCAGGGGTTAGCTTTTGTTATGGAGTCATGCTAGCTGACATCAGGAAATCCGGCATTGTGCGGTGTAGATGGGTAAGGAGTGAAACCATTAAGTCTGCATAATATGTAATTTCAGTTAAAATATTCAGTTACAAGCTGATAATGGTGTTGCGCCATTATATTTTCTGAATGTGCTTTTTATAAAACAATTTCACCCAGCAACAGTTCCTGCCCCTCCTCCCCCCTCCCCAGCCCCAGGGAACCAATCAAGTCAATTTTTCGATTCACAATTATTCTTGAAATTATTCAGTTGACTTCAATGTAATAATTTGTTTCCATATTATGATGTCAATTATGATAATAACACCTTTTGTTAGTATTATAATACACCATATCACATATTTGTTAGTTGCAGTTGCAGACAAGTTTATTGTCAATGTTGCCAAAGTACACATGCAATGGCCTTTGGTGAATGGCAAATGTAGCAAATTGCTATTTGAAGTTCAACATACAAAGCTCATGATGAATTTTGAGTATGCTCAGCTTCAGAGATACTGTGCACTCAGATGCATAATGGGAAAGTGGGCTGAGGAAAGCTCAAGGCCCTGTGTATCTGTCAGTACAAGTTTTAAACTTTAAACATTCATAAATGCTTTTTGTAACCATTGAAGGAGATCTTGAAAGCCACAAAGTCACACACAAATTGGGTTGTTTTGGTAAAATATGTAGGCACAGGTAGGTGCACTTACATAGGAAACAGAAAGTGCAGTGGAAACCTCCAGGCTGAGCTGGACCTCACTGCCAAGTCAGGTAGAGAAACCCCTGCAGTGTGAACTATCAGAGGCATCTGGTAGCCTGCCAAGGCTGATCAGTGATTGGCCAAATTCGATTATTGCTGTTTATTTGGTTCATAAGTTACATCATTCCATTGAAACCATATGGTTTCATGGGATTTGTGCCCAGCATGCACAATCTCACTTTCTCCTGATATGATTATCCATTGTAAAGAATCAGTGTTGTTTTTCAAAAATATGTGCTTTTTTAAAAATTACAGCCGTCTTTGAGAATAATGTGTTTGACTCCTGTTGGAGGCCTGTCCTCCACTAAAAGCAAATTTTGAGGGAGGCACCCTCTCTGTGGATTCCTATAAGGCTTGCTTTGTCTCATTGGCTGCCAGATTGTTTTGAACAGGGGCAAAAACACTAACAGTGTAACCACTGCATCTTATAGGAGCCAGAGTTGGGTCTTTCTGTTAATGTGCTGCTCTGACTTCAACCCATCTTATGGAGTAGACATTACTCCACATGTATAGCACTTTATAATCCATAAGTACATCATTGTAGTGCTTACTGTCATCATTATGGACTGTGTATTGACCAGGAGATGTAATATGAAATACTTTACTGAATAATAAATAAAAAATGACAGTACAGTGTGCTATGTATGATTAAGGTAACATTGTGGTGTATGAAAATTAAAATTACTGAATGCTTAAGGACTAAACTATGGTCCTGTAGTGCTTTTTGATGCTTGGCGGTAACATTGAAAAAATGAAGCAAGATTGTGTAATATACTTTTTGTGGATGTCTCATTCAGTGACCTTTCATCATATAGATAGGATTTCTTAATTGTTGATTTCTTGTTTTTTCCATTTCATTTCATTCAAGATATCAGCATAATGTTCCACTTCCTCAAACGTAATGAAGGTCAGTAATAATTTCAGCTCAATGTGCCTTTTAAAAATATCACAGGAATTCCATTTATCCTGGAAAAGGATAACCCCCGGGGGGTTATCGTAATATTCGCAGCTGCATGTTTCAAAATCAGTTAAACCAGTACTGGGGAAACTAAACTGTTTAAAAATGTTTAAACGCAAGATTAGGGGTCACCTGAGAAACCAACAGCGCTCTGAACCGGGGTGTTGGGCAGAATGATGCTCGGGTTGTGTCACGATGACAGACACAGAAGGTGCTGAGCCATGTCCCCATGCTGAACAGGGCTACTGTAAGCTCTCGGCCGGGCCTGTGAGGCTGAGCCTGAGCAAGGGCCACCTTCCTGCCTGAGGCAGCACAAAAGCGCCTTTGTGAGTGGCCGTGTTTGCCTTGGCGCCGTGGTCCTGCCTCCAGCCTTACCTGCACATAGTCCACGCTCCTCCCCAGGGCTTTGAAGGCCGTGTACATGACCTCCCGCTTGCCGCCCCACTTCTGCATGATGCAGATGCACTTGTTGTTCAGCACCAGGCGAGAGACGTGCTGCAGGCTCTCCAGGTAGGCCTCGTCACTCTCGTCTGGGCCCCGGCTGTGGTAGTTGCTCTTCCAGACGTACGTGGCGGCCTTGTCCCTCCCCATGACATCGCGGAAGATCTCCATCATGTAGGCATCGTCCTCTTTATTCCCGTCAATGACCATGATCACCTTTATCCCCGGGTAGGTCAGCCGCTTGACCGAGATCAGGCACTTGCGCAGGTAGTTGGGGTCCTCCTGGTAGGCAGCGATGCACAGGGCGAGCGATTTGTTCAGTTTGATGGGCGTCTCCAGGGACCTCTTCATTTTCCGGTGCTCCAGCAGAGCGAACAGGCTCTGGATGATGAGGTGGGTGACCAAAATGGCCCCGTAAAGCCCGAAAGAGAAGTAGTTGTGTGCAGTTGTGAAAAACTGGTAGCCCATGATGTAGGCGGTGGAGATCCCGACAAGCAGCGAGACCCCAAACAGCGTTGTCCCGCAGATCCTCAGGTAGGTGATAACTTTGTCGCACCCCATCTGAAAATGACAAGAGGAGGTCAAAATGTTTGCTGGAAAACTGCACACATAGAGGCAAAACAAAAAGACACACAACATGGACGTATGTGAATATAGGCAAAGCCAAGACAAACCTCCTGCCACCTGAAAAGCAAACCTGTGCACTCATGTCCATACCCGATCACTTTCACACAGGAGAACCTCGTTCATGTTGTGCTCCTTTCTGATCCCCTTTTACGAGAAACTGCACCAGGTTCAGACAGAAACTCCATTCTCCCTTTCTTTACCCCCCTCTCTCCCTCTCTCTCTCAAGGTCCAGCCCGTTTTCTTAGGCCACTTGTTCCAAGTTTGCTAATGCTGCTCTCCATCTGCTTGGCAGACTTAAGTGTGGAGCACCACCCTCTGACATCATCTGTTTATATCTCCGTGGGAAGACATGAGCAGCAAGGCCGAAATTCTAGGCCCGCTTTGAAGACTCCTTTTCTGCCCCCACAACACGGTGCTGCACTGAGTAAACAAACACAACAAACATGCAGCAACACTTAATGGTGCCTTGAAAAGCGGCCGGCAGGTCGGGCCTAGTTCCTGAGGGCAAAGGCTGGGGGCTTTCGGCATTATTTTACAGGGCGGTCTGCAGAGCTCAGGTACCCGAAACAAAGGGTGTTTTGAAAAGGAGCTTCCATGTTGTGGCGGACTGGACCGTGTCGATGGCGGGCGCCAAGGGTGCGATCAGTACGCACATCAGCTTGGGGTGTGACCGAACATCCCATTTACGAGACCCTCGACTCGGCTCATCTAAGACACTCCGGGCTCAGCCCAGGCGACGAGGACACGTGTGGGTCTGTTCCGTAACGTTTGGTGCAGATGTCGTGAAACGCTGCTCTTGGGGGGGCGCGGGAGGGGGGTGACGGAGGTTGGGGGTGTCCCAGACCTTGCTTTCATGTCCCCTCGTAAACTCGGCGTGAACCCCAGGTCCTTGTTAAAACAGACGGTGACTTGCTGCAATGTCAGACAGAAAAAAAGGGCCCCCGATTTTACGAGGGGGAGAAATGCGACAGAGGAACGTAAGCGATCCGCTGAGGATGTCATTAGTTGACATGATGTCACCGCCTGCACTCCCCGAAGCACTCTCATCTTGCCTTACCGCGGGGACAGGGATTTGCGAGCATTGCGGGATGGGCTTGCAGCCTCAGGCTGGGCGGTCACTCTCCCAGTCACCTGAGATGGCGCTTTGATTCAGAGGTCAGACCGCTGTCTAATGGAAGTGTGTGAGAAAACAGAAGACTATCAGACCACCGGTCAAAAAATGTCAAGGCCATCACATCAAAAGTACGCTGAGTCGGGGAGTGATTTACACACCATGTTGAGTCGAAAAAAATGGTACTGTAAATGTTATGTAAGGTATGTATATTTATGCAGCCCTGTCTGAGTGTATGTTCATGCAATAAAGTTTATACTTCAAAAATGGACAGGTGCCAAGAATGGTCTGGGGAGGTGGGGGCGGTTTCTGCACTGGGCGGCTGAATCATGATCAGTGGGGAAAACTCCAGCTCTCATGCTTTGACCGTGGATGAAATACAACACTGCTGCCTGAGAAAAATCTGAGCCCCTGCCAAAGAATGAGGTCGATGCAGCAGCTGACAAAAAAAGAAACCACACAGTAAACTGCCTTAATGGTTTCAGATTAAACCTTAAATGAACATGCTCTTTATCGACTACATGCCGCACCGCGTCGTTTGAGAAGAAACTTCTAGGCCAAGAGTCTGCTCTGTGGAGATAAGGTTAACATGGACTGAGGGTGTTGCTTTAGGTTAGAGGCTGTGTTCAGACCAAGACCCAGGGAGGAAAGTGCAAATTGTGTCTTTATTCTGGTTTTATGGACACAGTGGCTTAAAGACAACACATGTCTCAACCTACAGGAAGCTGGAATCCATGCTGGTGGAACAGATCAATTTCAGCTTAGAGGGTGCTGCACGAAAATTTGAATTGATGTGATCAGGATGAAATAAAAATGCTTGAGAATTTACTGCTGGAGAACACCTTTTATACTCAGAGGCAAAACTACATTTCTTTTGGGCTGCATAAAGTATGATGTGCACTTATTTGTACAGTATATACTGTACAAACCCACTGTGACTTGGATAACTTACAGCACTGTGACGAATGAATGCACTGTGAATACCATATCTCCATGGACAACAGAGAATTTCCACTGGAATATTGGACTATGTTGAGTTAAGGTCTGTGCATCCATAAGAAATCCATGAATTATAGCTTGAAAATCCCTCAGATAGGACTCCCCAGATAAAATGCTGCATGGACATTGCACATTGTACAGCTCTAACACTACATTAGTTTCATGTAGCTAACCCGTGTAACTGCTGCTAGACTTGCTCAGAGTGATTGCTCAGCTGTGATTTCATTCTTACAGCACCCCTTGTGGGTGTTAAAGTGAAACAGTCCGAATATACAGATAAATACATGAATACGGGAACAGTGTTTTTGGAAACTGCATGTTAGAGGACGATCCGAGGTGGGTGGCAGAGGACACTCAGCAGATGCATGCATGTGTCCCTTTAGTGACCTTCAGTGACAGTGCACTCAGTCTCAGGGGCAGGTGCTTCTCTTCGCTTATCCCTTCCTGCTGAAGTTCCAGGGCCAGCTACCGCAGCTGTGGAGTTCTTTGCTCTCTGGCAGTGCTGTCGATGTTCAGTTCTACGGTAAACTCAATGGCATACTTTACAGTGAATCTGGAACGAGGTACAACCAAAAAAAAAGCTCAGAAGCTAGGGCTGAGAACCTAGCCCTCCCCACCCTGCTGCCCTCCTGAGGACTTGAGCATTGTGGTGTGATGGCCCTGTGATGGCCTCCCCAGACCAGCCCCTCCTCCTCTGTGTGGGTGGTGGTGCCTCTCTCCCCCGGGAACGGAGGCCTTGGAACTTGGGCGGTGGTGGCTCTACGCCATGGGCGCCTTCTGGATGTTCGCCTCATGTCACCCCCGTCTCCTCCCAGCCCCCCTGTCCCCTAAACGCTAACCCTGTCCCTCTCCCCTCGTGCTCTCCCACTGCTGCCTGCAGACCCCGCCTCCCCTCCCTCTCCTCGGTCACAGCCTGTAGTGTTAAACGGGTTTCCGCAGCCTTGACAGTGTGCTCTTATGAGGAGCGGGCAGAAACAGAGTGCTCACCCAGTGGGTAGGAAAGTGGCCTACACTCAGGGGCAATCTGGATCAATCTGGGACTGAGAGGAGAGCAACAGCAGAGGGGGAGGGCAGCCTATGATTAGCTGGCACAACTCATCAAATAACTCCACAAACAAATCAATTAATGCCTCAGATGAATCAATTAATAATTTGGTGAATTAATTGATTGAGGCCCTGTGAGATTGCAGGCGAGGCCCGGGCCATCCAAGCCCTCCCGTAGAGCCTGGCTTGAAGCACGTGAGAGGAGAGGCACACGCCACAGCCGGCAGTGCATCACCCTCAGTGGGATTGGAAAGTTCCAAGCCTGCATGTGGCTCAGAGACTTGCGCTACTCTCGTAGACACTCCACCCAGGATCAGTCTGACGTTTTTCTCTCTCAGTTGTTGGGGTTAGGATTGTGGGTGTGTAAGATGACTGTGGATCAGTTGTGGAGTACATCAAACATGACGAGCGGCATGGAATGTAATTGATGAAATTCCTCACACCGTAACTGAAGATAGTCACGCTGGTAACCCTACAGCTTGGCACTGCACACATAACTGCAACGCGTCTTCTGTATGGATGAGAAACATCCAAACATGAGTGAGAGCGTTAGTCTTCAACACAGCTGCTTGGCTGCATCACCCCCCCCCCACCACCTCCATCCCTCCCCCCTCCTGCTGAACTCCCTGCCAACACTATCTGGCCCCTCCAAATCACCCAGAACTCTACTGCCTGACTGGTCTTCTCTCTCTCCACCTACTTCCACGCCACTCCTCTTCTCACCTCCCACCACCGGCTACTAGCGCAATCTGTTCCGAAACTCTGCTCCTGAAACGTAGGACCCTTGAGTGTGCCGCTCCGCCTTACCTGTAAACGTCAGACTCCCCCCACGGTCCTGACCATCTCTCCCCTCCCTCCACCGCCTATCCATCTGCTTATGATTGCATTCTTAGCTCTTTGTTACATGGATAAACTGTCTTTGTAATTGTCTGATATGTTATTGATTATGAAATATTGCTGTGTGCAGCATGCATTTTATACTGCTCTGCACTTACATCTCCAAGAGCTCTGTAAGCTGTCTGGAGGTTTGCCAAATAGCTGAATAGTAAATGAGCTATAATAGCTTAGCTCATTAATCGTGGCAACGGAGAGAGTCAAGTCACTAAACGGTTTCAAAGCTCAGCTGAAGTGAATAATTCGTTCATTTAATTCAATTTATCATTTTAGACAACTAGGCTGTTGGGCACATCTTCAAAATGTGAAAATATTAAACCTGACCAGACTGGAGAATACACTCTTCAATGTCAGAAAACTACATGTAATGAAAATGCACTGGCCTTTAAAGAGTTAACATTAGATTGGGCAGCCCAGAGCATTGGTTGGATGTACACGGTTAACATCAGTCAAGCTCAGATCCACTTGCAAGAATTACATGAATGTGAAGGGCTCTCTTTTTTGGTCATATAGTGATATTTGTGCAAGCTCATTGTGTGCAAAACATGCCTTCACTTCCATCTGTCTTGCATAGTGCCAATTAAAAGTTAATTGCACTTTTATTCACTTAAAATTATTGCTGAATGGCTGAATTATACTCATAATCATAAGTCTGACATCAGCTTCAGAGCAGTTTTAATGCAAGGGCAAACATGACAATTGGTCTCCCGCTATCAGTTTCCCCGGACAAATATCAGTGATGGACAGGAGCAGGATAAGATTAACCAGTCAAACTGATAGCTTAATCACAAGCAGGCGTCCCTCAGGGGGTACCGAGTGATGTCAGTCTGCCCTCAGCTAACTTGATCAACGTGCAAGACAATAGTGACTGCATGACACAGCGCACCTCCCCTATGAGCGCTCCTTGTTGCGCCGAGCCAAGTCACTCACTCTGCCTCGAGCGGGGCAACGCGCCTGAAAATGACGTGAGGTACTCGTATGACGTCAAGTTCTGTCTCATTATAACGGCATAACACTTATTGTAACCATTACGGGAACAGCAGCTAAAAGCGCTTTTCGTTGTTGGCATCACTTTGCCACCAAATCACAGCAGCAGATACAACGTTCTTTTAGACAGGTAGACATAAAACCGCAATTTGGCACATAAAACAACCAAGAATATCTTTTTTCAATCATATTTCGTCTTTTTTTTTGCTTTAACTACTGCATAATCTGTGTTAGAGCTGACAGCCCATTGAGACAAAAGTTTTGTCTTTTTCCACATTTCTGTCAAAATAAATAGCGTGTTAGCTCCTAAAACCGGGCGGATCACCATATTTCTAAAGAAGACTAAATTAAATGGCACAGAAGTGGCATTATAAAGTTAGCGTGACTCACAATTTGACAGAAGAATAAGCAAAGAGCGCATCCCCGGTGAATTCCCTTGGCAGCGCCAACACCGCACCGCTTGTCCTGTCTAAACTGCAGATAGATCTCATCACACAGGATCTAGCACCATTTGGTGTGTAACGCTCTCGAATTTCCCTCTAATTAAGCCAAAAATAAGTCTGCTTCTCACAGTTTGAAGATTGTAAAAGTTGCCGCTATTACGCCAGCAGTGGTACAATAGATCATTTATGCTGTCAGGTAACTTTTTTAAGGCAAGCCCCTTTCCAATACTTCAGTTATGCTTAAATGCATGTAACTATTGAATAAATTGTGTGAACATAATCTTTTAATAAAAAGCACTGTTATTTGGTAATACATGGGCAGAATATAAAAATTTCCTACCTTTAAGCAGCTTTACGTTGTTGTCCTATTCCTTTGTAGGATGCAGTCAGACGAGGCTCCTTTTGCAACTTTGAAGTTGAGTCAAACTTTATCATAGACCTTTCTTGAGAGGATTCAGTAGAAACCAGCGATACGCTTCAGAAAACTCCAAGGCTGTGCAATTTCCAAGTTTTCCCATAAAACGTATGAAAAATTCAAGTTTTGGTTCTTTTTCCCCCTCATGCATCAATGAATGAGTACGTCAAATACATGTATCTAGGTACTGTACCATCATGCCATTCAGCTTTGGTTGTGTCATTCATTTGCCGGAAAAAAATCTTATTGAACAGTAGTCAATGCTGATGACAAGAGCCCAACTAAATTCAAGTTTTTTCCAAGTTTACAGGTTAAAGTCATGAACTGTCGAACCACACTACTAGTTCTACTTCTTCTGCGTCTGTAATTTCTTCCAGACGCCTCCCGTTTACGCTTCCTGTAGCTCTTACATTTCCAAAGACTCTTTTAACCAGGGAGAGATTTTGGAGTTGTTTTAATAAGGGGGGAGGTTGGGGGATGAGGAGGAGCGACTTTAAAAAAAGCAGCCCATTCAAACTTCCGAAACGTGGATATACGCGTCTGCCAATTAACCTGAAGTAGGGAGAAATGAAGCACTTCGGTGAATATTTCTCTGGCTACTTTCTCCAGTTTTAACATCACCGGTGGAGTGTGCGGAGGGACGGAAAACTTAAATGGATGCTGTGCCCACTCTCCAATTAACAGGGGACTTTTAATACATAGAAGACCGGGCACTTGTAAAGATTGTCCCGTTTCACAAAGGGCAAGTAAAACTAACACACAGCAAAGCTTACATTCAAAACTTACGTTACGATTAAATGTCATATTCGTGGTTTTTGTTGGTCTTAATGATATTTATTCATCTACGATGATCCCACTGGTCTCGTGCGCCCCTCACAGATTTGGGCGCGTTGCAAACAATCACCAGCAGGCAGCGCCACATAATTCTAAACCCGCTTTGAGTAAAATAGCAGAGGAGCAGATCCAGGGACGTATGGCCATCCCATTGGATTCATTATCTCTTCAATGATTTTAACATTCTTGCTCACTGTCGTTGCATTACAGAGTATTCAAAGTACATGTTGTGACAAGTCCATAATCCATTTAAGTTATTCTCCTGTCTTTCCATGAACCAAAATGAAGAAAACTGGAGATATTCTTCTGCTGCACTGTACAGAGTGCTCAACAGTATTGTATAGGGCACTGCACTGAATGAAATTAGATTTATTGGGACAGCTGCAATAATTAATTTGTACACTAAACATTTTCCAAATGTTTCTAAATGCACACTACGCACCTAATCGCAGAGCTGGTACGTCTAACACATTAAACGAGGGACCTGGCCTTTGTTGCCCCCCATTGACTCTGGGAAGGCTCATGCTGCTGTCACATGGGTTTGTTCTGGACAACTTTACCCTGTGTGTTCTACACAAATTTATAAGTACATTCTATGTGCCATCTGGGGTTACCCGGTTGTTGTGCGCACGGTGTGGTTTTCTGCTTTGCTTCATGTACAGTACAAGACAAGGTCTGCGTTTGTCTCACTTTGCTCTTAACTTACACGAGTTGTCATTTTGTGTGAATGGGAGAACACTGAACAGCATTGCCTGTGATTTAGGCAACCTCATCAGCCACACTGTGTTGACATGCAGACACTTGAAACCGACAATGAATTACCCGATAAAACCACCCACTGCGCTGCCATTCCTGCAGTAATGTGTTTCCAGGCTACTTTTGTGTAGACATTTTGTCATGTGACATGGTAAGGTAGGCGCACATTGGATTGACATATTATACAAGTGATACAAGTTTTCTCCCACTTACTTAACTGCTTCTCAAAGGAAGAGGACCTTTCCATTTAGTCATGTTTCCATGTTTCCTCTCCCCATGGGTCTCCCTTATGCAAGGACTTCAGATGAATCAGGGAGCATTTTACCTAAAAGCACACCTTTACATCCTGGCTCGGGGTAAAGCCACAAGACCACCACAAGGCTGAACATAATCATAATGGATCCAAATCACACTAGACCACAACACCTAGGAAGGACTTGCGTGGAGCCAGGGTCTGAGGTTGGAGGTCCAATGCCGGGGACCCACAACAGTCTAGTTACGGCTGAACTCGTCTCTGCTCTGTGCAGTGATGGCTGAGCGCTGCCATCTCCATGGTAAAAGAACAATCCATCTCCAAGGTGTTACAAAGAGTTACCTCACCCACCCCCATACCTTACAGGGTCTGGTCTACAGCTCTTATATTGTGCTACATCTGACGGATTTGGGAATCCCACCTTCTTTTTATTACCCTGCACACCCAACCCCACAGCCCCCTCTCACATCAGAACTAAATGTGCTGATGATTGATTGATTGACTAATTGATTTATTGATTGATTACAACACAGGACTTCCATGGGAATGGCCTGCTTGTTCACCAGCATCACCATGCAGAGCTGATAGTAGACACAGATGATTAGATTTAGATATCCATACAATGTAAAGCTCAGTGGGTCTCCACTAGCCTGCCTTGCGTGTGTTAAGCCACTTCTGTCTGGCTGATTCATCCAGTCTTTGACACTTCTGGAACTTGTATTCAGTAGGAGGTGCCTGATTGGTTACTGTCGTTCCTCTCACACACACTTCTGGGCGCATAAAGGCGCAAACATAAGGAAATTAACTTATGTGAATGGACATGGCTCAGAAAGCCCATCCAATCAAAGGTAAGCAAAATCCTGAACCATTATGATGTCATATACAAAACTGAAATGAGGCGATCCTTTCCACACTAAAGTGACCCATGCTAAATGCCTGTCTGCTGGGCAGTCTAGATCATCACAGCTGCTGTACTAAAATGATACCTGTGAACAAATCCATTATTCACAGGAAACCATGTATTACAATCACTAATCGGTCATCATCATCATCATAATCATCATCATCATCAGGGGGTACACATGCCCTGCTCAGGGGAGTGAGCACATGGACCTCTGTCTGGTGCATATTCAACCACTACCTGCATGGCTGCTGTCTGTTAAAGTGGGGCAGCTCTGTCACTCCACAGCCTCCCAAGGCACAGCTGATGTTCTCTGCATGATGGAGGCTGCTGCAGGGGAACTAAAACAAGCCGCAAAAGGTCTGATGCAATATACAGAAAAGTGAGGTGAAGTACACAGCAATCAAAAAGGAACCATGCCAAATAAAATGCAGAAAAATGCTCCACTCACCCATGTCATGGCATGGTGCCTGCACGGATATGTGAGCCAAGAATGCAGGCCCATTCAGACATGTGGTGCAGAGATGAATGCATTTAAAACTGGGGATTGAACCCCAATCATCCATGTATCCAGTGAGATGGTGATCACCTGGCTAAAGAGACCATTGGCCATCGCCAAGCACTGTCCTGTCCAAAGTCAAAGGATACATCTTGAGTTACAGTCCGATCTCATTTTTTTACAGTGGCATTATGATTTCCATGGCCAGATGTTTTAATTGTTTAACATTGGTTAGACAATCAGGCGCGGCGCTTTCTCTGTCATTGGTTTTCTCCACCACGCTGCGGCTGCTTTCACCTGAAGAGGCGGGATCAGCCCCGTGACGGCGTCTGTCTGTCTAACCTGCTGGGACCAGGTGAAATGAGCGAGCTGAGCGTATTCTGGCTGCAGCAGTGACAGCCGGGCCTCTGTCTCTGTCCTCAGTGCGTTTGTGTATCGGGAATTCTCAAGCAGAGCTCGTAAACCGAAAGTCGTGGGTTCGATTCCCAGGTGGGTCACTGCTATTCTGCCCTTGGGCGAGGTGCTTAACCCAAACTGCCTGAAGAAATATTCAGCTGTATAAATAGATAATGAAAAACTTGTAAGCTATGTAAGTCCCTCTGGGTAAGAGCGTCTGCTAAACAACTGTAAGGTAAATGCAATGCCATGAAATTTCCTAATTCTGCATAAACACTGCAGCGTACTTTAATAGTGTGAAGTGTTTTCCCCGAGGCATGCTCTGATTCTCAGCTAACCCATTAGAGAGTGGATGATGAGTGGCCGGGCTTGTAGGCTTTACCCACAATTCATTTCAGCACAACATGAAACCTTGAACTTACTCAAGCATTATTACCAGTGACAATTTCCTCTGGCAGACCATAAGCATCAAACAGGCCCATGAGTGCAATAATAGTCTAAGAAGAACAAAGGTTAGCGGGATAAAGCAGACCACTAATTATGGTGAATTTCCTACAGGAGACAGACTGTATATCAAAGTAATCACATGCATATTGGCTTGTGCCTAAAGCCCATTAAGTTGCTGATATGGATAAGGCAACAGCAAAAGTCCAAAGTGTTGTTGCAGCAACACTGTGTCAGGGTTGTATTTTGGACATACAGTATGAAATATAAAGTTACAAAATCTCCATCCTTTTGTTTTGAAGTATTATGAGTAAGTATTTGATGTTTTGAGGAGGCTCAATTACAACATTCTCACAACATTGTATATTCTACTTCCAAGGTTGGAGAGTAACGGAATACATGTAATGGCGTTACGTATTTAAAATACAAAATATGAGTAACTGTATTCCGTTACAGTTACCATTTAAATTGATGGTAATCAAATTACAGTTACGTTTTAAAAATATTTAGATTACTAAAGGGATTACATTGGATTTTTTTTTCATTTAATTTCATTTATTGTTTTCATTTAATGTTTATTCAGTTGGAAAATCTATCCAATGGTAGGCAACTCTGGGGTGTATCTCCCATATGCCCCTCACAAAAAAAAAGAAGAAAAAAGCGCGCAGCCTGCCTGACTCACAAGACAGTAGAATGGAGAGTGAGACAGAAAGCAACCAGCGCTATCCGCTTCAGAAGAGTTGACCTCTAACCTGGAGAAGCATCTTGAAGTATTTCAAGCATCTTTTTCATTATTTAAGATAATATCGATCGCTAGCTATTTTACGTAGTGTGGCTGCGCTGGATTAGCTATTCAGATAGCTAGTAGGCTAGTAGGTATAGTATTAAAGCTAACGAGTATATACAGTGACAAAACAAGTGAAATTTCGCATGTTCAAAACTGCGATTACTCCAAAAACAATTTTACACTACGCCAGGGTTGGGTAGTAACGGATCACATGTAATCAGGATTATGTAATCAGATTAGAAAAAATAAATAACTATAATAAGCCCTGATTAGTTAGCTAGCTAACGTTGCAGAAAAATGTAGCTTGGGTATAGAATTTTGTTTCAACCATTTTAACCGCAGTGCTCATCAGCTCATTTGCGTCTGCCGCAGTAGTACGGTTGATAATGGTAGCGATGTCTTAGCTCATTAACTAATGTACAATACCGAGCAAGTTACGGATATTAGATCTCGAAAATATGGATCTTGCCGTGCATAATGTTACCCAATACGATTGTATGGAGTCGGAGCACTCCTGTTGCTAGCTGTAGTCTGCTGTACTGTTTGCAATTTTCAGTCGTTTTTCTCTAGAAATAGAATGTTGAAGGGGATCTTATGATCACTCATTTCCACATTAGTTAGCTAGCTAGCTGGCTAGCTAAACTGAACATATGACGAGTTGATTTTAGAAAATGATGACACCGGAGTTTATACAGCACGCTGTGAAGATCGCCCACACCAACTTAGCGAGTGAACATATGGCAATGCTCTCTGTCAGTGCGACGCTTCAGGGGGAAGAAATACGCTCAATATTGGGAGTAGAAACACAATTCTTGCACCTATGGAAATGATTTTTTGTCCTTTATGAAAACCCCTGCGACTAGAAATGAGTAGATAATTCAATTCACATTTCTCTTTTGATTCAAAGAAAGCTCATTTTCACTTGTTACTTTTGCTAGTCTGATTCACCCCCTTGTACAGCATGGTATACATTTAGGTAAATCTGGCATTACATATTCGAATATATTCACATTCATATAATTTTTAGAAAGTTACATAAGTTTGAACTCATTTTTTTACTACTGTTGACAGCCCTATAACATTATCAGTATTATTATCAATATTAATACCATCTGATGGTTTGACTCAACAATTAGTTTGAATGTCAGTCACAACAACTCAGTTACTGAATGATTAAAATGCCCCCAACCCCAACTGATGCCAATGTAATGTCTTATCTAAGTGCTATGTGTTTTAATAAGGGTAGTACTAGTCAGAAGTAGCACAACAATGCTAAGTGAACATTCTAAAAATAACCGTTCAGAACCTTAGTCGGATGAATTATACTCGTGCACGTCCTTATAAAACTTTCATAATATGCTTTAAATGTTTTTTTTTCCATGTGAAATGTTATCATAATTAAAAATATAGACTGTATTTTTTGTATTGCAGTAAGAAAAATCACTCAAGTTTAGCTATTTAGACTTTGACATCACTTGGACATAGTTTGTGAGAATCACCCAACCAGTATATGCCACATTCACATTTTACTTACATACTTTTAAAAATTAAAAATACTGTGTTCAGACAGTAATCCAAAGTATTTAGATTACGTTACTTACCTTGAGTAATCTAACAGAATACATTACAAATTACATTTTAGGGCAAGTATTCTGTAATCTGTAGTAGAATACATATTAAAAGTAACCCTCCTGACCCTGTTTACATCATAGTCTTAATGTAGATCTCACTTTCTGTTTTCAGTTTCTTATTGAAAAACTGTCAGCTGGTAAATTACCAAGAATGTCTTCACTACCAGCATGCTTGTACTGAGAGTCTGTTTCCCAGGATTTGACCAGATGAAGTGTTGCTTAGCCTTTTCAAAATGGCTGTATAAGTATCCTGATAGCTGCCATGAATGCTTCCATGTAAATGATTTAAATAACTGAATAAGTTATCTCAAAAAGCTCGTAATCCTTGCAGGAAATTGGAAAAGATGGAGCTTGAGGCACCAGGGTGGTGCAACTGAATTATCTAAGTATACAACTGTGACTGTGGATAATATGTCAAAATCGGGTCACCTTGGTATGAAAATAATTAATGCAATCATCATTGCAGTAATTATTTTCCAGTAACACAAATGTTAGATTTGGAGTAGCTTAATTTAGTTATGTTCGCTACACAGAAGCAACAAAACATGAAAATAATTTACTGATAAGGACAAAAAAAAAAATTCCCAAATACAAATACAAAACAATGCAAGCACTTTTCTCATAAAAAAATTTGAAATTGTATTCAGTTAAAAAAAACTTAGTTGAACCATGTTTCTGTGTATAGATTAATAGTTGATACAATAAAATATTCCATTAAGATTGACACAAAGTGATCATCTTTTACATTTAAAAGAAATGGTATTCTCATCATGTGCTGCCTTCAGTGTGCCTATCATGTTGCCATTTATAATCTGCATTCTTCCTGCCAACCTACAATTTCAGCTACAGCTGCCCTAAGATGTTTTCATGAATTTCCATGGGAAAAACAACAAAAATGCCATGTTTTAACACTGATGATTTCTTATTCAGTCCAGCTTTGCATAATAATGTTTATGTTTATACAGTATCAGTGTCCCACCAGGGGGGGCAGTACAAATCCTATTCTCAGTTACATCTCTTACAGCTATACCCAGCCTAAACAGAAAAATGTTCTCCTTTTTTGTTTTAACTAAAACTGAGAAGGTTTTTGTCTGGTAGAAAGAGCTGCCCATATTATGGGCATACACATTAACTTGGCATAGTGCATATCACTGGCAAGGATGTTTTCAGATTGAAAAGGCAGGTTGAAACTGATCCCTGAGCAAACTTGCTAGGATGACAGTATTTTCCTATTTCTCTCCATTAAATGGCCATCATTCCAGAGACCATTTAAGATGAATCGAAGGTGAAGACCAGTTAGAATGAGTAATACAGTAATTAGCTTTAAGTTGTAACAAAGGGCTTTCATTATGAGTACATTCACTAGACACTAATCCAGAGTCTGAAGTTAATGACTTGTATCCCTAGAAAACTATTTAAATTACACAGGACCCAGAGAGAATTATCCTGGGATTATCACATTTTTGTGACAACCTGCCAAAGCTGTAAGAGTGCCTCTCTGTTTTTTGTAAGTAGCATGTTTGTGTGAACTGTAGCTAGCCAGTGCTGTTGGCAAAAGCTTTATTAATCTGGAAAATGTATTCAGCTAAATAGCTAGCTATCACAGCTAAACAGCTAGCTATTAATGAGCATTTACTGCATTCAACAGCATACATCAAGCTAAACAGTTAGAAATAAAATGAAAGTAGCTTTGCTGTAACATACTTTAGGTAGGAGCAATAATACTCGATAAATGTAAAATTTAAGGCAGATCCCTGACAAATTAATAAAATATCAGACTCATAAATCTAACATAGAACTCAAATACCTGGCCTTGCCATTAAAATATAGCATTTAGTCTGTCGCTGTGTAGTTATAATGATCGTGGTGAAGTGACTACTGCACTGAAATTCTTGTGAGACAACGCAGTTGTACAACAGGAAACCGTTAGGTTCCGTCCAGAGCCAAGCAACTTACAGGTAAATGGTGGAACTGGAATGCAAAACCGTGATGTAATAACACTCTGTCAATTAAAGGGGAAGTTCTTACTGCGGTTTTGGTCCAAACTCTAGTTCATCACATGCTTCAGTACAGTAATCAACCCTAACTCTAAATCACTACTCCACTAAGGGCCCAGCTGTAGATGGAAAGGGAGAAGGGGGATTTGTGGAGGGGCAGCATGTGGATGAGGGCGTTTGCTTTATAAATAAATGAGGCAATGCTGCATTGCAGACAATTTTGTCATCCTCCCTTGATTCATTGAGAAAAGTGGCTCCATCATGGTCAGGTTCAAGTACCTTAGCTCATAGCTATACATTCAATGTATGAACAATGAATCCTGATATAACTTTCTCATCAAATGAAAAAAAATAATGCAACACTTCTAAAAAATATAAAAAAGTAAAACTGTTCACTGCAACTGGATAAGTGAAATACAAGTGGAAAATTCCTGCAAAATCTTAAGTTAAAATACAATAAATATTAGTGGATATGTTCAAGGAGTAGGGCGTAACCTAATTATTTAGGAAACTCATCTGTTTTCAAGCCTGATCTTAATTTGTTCAGCAGCCTGTGGTCTTGTGATATTAATGCAGAATAATTAACAAATTATTAAGTTAAATCTGTTAATAAAATTCAGTGCAGCCACATGAAAGACCTCACATCTCCACACATACAGTACAATCAGGGTGTAATGTGGCCAGATCAGAACCATACGATACTGCCTGAAAGTCTCATTAATAACATTCCCTCTCCATATTGTGACAGCATTTAGAAACATCCACAAATTTGCTTCCTGAGAAGACAGGTGTAGAATGGAAGAACATTTCCTCCATGTGAAGCATCTGTGAAAATCAAGCTGCAGACATCCCACAACATTGTGATAGGTTTTGGTAATGCGTTTTGTTCAGTGGGACAGAAGCAGTGAAAAGAATAAACTGAACAATATGAAGTGGCTGGAGCCCTTCAATCCATGATCTTCAGGATGAGGCTGAAGCTGTTGAATCCATGATGTACAGATGGAGGCTGAAGCTGTTATGTTCTTGACGTAGGAGACAGCCTTGGGATTTTCATCATTTTTGCCTTCCATGACGTCAATATTAAAATATAATCTGAGCAATTCAATAATATTGCGTGAATAGTATATGAAAGCATTTACATGAATAGACACGTTTGAGGTGTTTTACCCAGTGTGATGAGTCTCTTTATTATGTGAACTATATCAGTCCCTACCTTTACCTATATTACTCCTTTATGTACTAAGTAGCTGAGACAGCATTACACTGTGTTCTCATACCACAGCCAGACTGCACCACTGGGGGAATCTCACCACCTGAAATAACCAGGTTCTTTTGTACTTTTTGTGCAGGATCATGGAAGGGTAACTACCAAGAGAATAATGTCCAGGAAATTTACTGCAGTCTACTTTTCTTCTTTGTAGCAGCAGCCATAGTTAACAAGGACTTTTTTCCATTCACATTACAACTGAAGGGCAGTACCGCATTCCCCAGTTATAATTGGAGGATAAACCTCAAGTCGTGCTTTCTGTATCTACAGCACATGCATGTTAAGTTCAATCATATCTATAGTTTCTGCTAAAAATGTTTGTGCGAGGGATGGGTCTACATGCATGACAATCACCAGGGAACACGTGCTGATGTTCTAGATTCAGGGTTGCCAGCTCTTAACACACGCTCTGTGGCCCACTCTCACGATCTCCCTCTCACACGATGCTTGTAATGGCCACACAGAGTCTCAAGTGGCTTTGATTTCTTGGCTCTTTATGTGGAGAGGCTGCTGGTTCTGGCTCTTCATGCAGATCGGTAGATTTCCACTGTATCTGGACTGTCACATGGCAGACACAGACGATTAGATAGACCAGTTTAGTAGTCCTTTAGGTCTTTGCTCCTTTCTGAATAGTTCATCTCAGGTATTGCTATTGCATTCACAGGTATTGCTATCTTTAACTGTTCCTAGGGACAGAGCAGTTTGCTGTCTGCTAAATGTCAGTAATGTAACAGTGATGGGACTGTACCTTGGCTGTGGAACACTACAAAAGATTTTAGATTGGATGAGAATATATGATTGCCTGAACTTAAGATCCTAATAAACAAGAATATTTAGAAACCTGCAACTTGTTTTTAAGGCAGACACTGGGGAGCAACTTATTTCTATTATTCTTTCAGTGTGTGTCATTTGTATTATTATTGTCTTCTGTGCATGTTGTAACATAATGTGCATCCCTGCGGAAAGAGCCTCTTAACCTCAAGAGACTTCATGGTTAAATAAAGGTTAAATAAATAAATACAAATAGATCCATATGAGATAGAGATCTGGATTTGCTCTTGCACAAGCTGAGCTTATGTGGCAGGAAGATAAGTGATTGGCTCTGAGGTCATCACAGATCATCTCATTCGCATAATGCCTCTTTTTCTTGCTTCTTCCAATTTTTCATACTCCACTGTTTGAAGAGTTAACCTGAAATACAGAAGCAAATTTAGGTCTTCATCTTTCTTCCTGTTTTAGGCACTTATGTCAGCAAGCTGAAGAGAAATTTACCTCAGACATAATAGACTAGCTGACCACCAAGGTACTGGGCAAAATGTTAATGTTAGACTGTCTTAACATTGATTTGCTATTTTGAAAGTCTACAGATTAATTAAACTAATGTTAGTAAGAAGAGTTACTCTAGAATGTCTTAAATCAGAAACAAGACATACAAGGAAAGGAGTTTGGATACAGTGGAACAGTAAGGTTCCACAGAGAGCTTTAGGAGAGACTGGAGTCAGGGCAACTGCTTCAGAAGAGAAGGTGAAGCTAAAGGTGAACCGCTCTGTTTAATTAGAATTAACCCTGACACTTAATGACTACTGTGGGAAAAAGTGTCAACACTGTCAATAGATGTGATGGATCATTGATAAAGTGAATTATAGAGTATTCTGCACTTTAGGTGACAACAATTAGTCAAGTCATTTTATAAATGCCACGAAGCCCACAAAGAACTATATATTACTGAAAAGCTGGCTGATGGTAACCAGGGCAGCTGGTGTCCCAGGTGGTGGAGGCAGAGACAGACACGACTCAACAGCAGCTGGGATTTTATAGTCACATCTTAGAGGGAAATGAAGAGGTCACAGCATGATCCTACTACTACAGCAAAATTGAAATACCAGCCCATTTCTGAGATTTAAAGATCACTTCAGACTAACATGATGGTGTGATGCACTCTGGATGCAACTGATAAAAAAAATCTTGACAGGTCAGAGCTAGTCAGAAACAATTGCCCCATATGAATAACAAAGCCATTGTGAGGGAAGCGATCCACTAATTTAACTTCCTCAATTCCAGTCTGTAAACGTCTCTGCTAAGTTCACCGAAGTCGTTGCTTCTTGATATCATGCAAGGTTTTCCATTTAGTATAAATTAGGTTAGAAACCATGGCTTCCATGTCATATTTACTCTTTAATGTAAGACAAAAATGCATGTATGCTTGGGTCCATTTTTTACCATAACCTGGCATGCACTGTAAAGTGTAATGTCATTTAGAGGTAAAAAGAGATGTAAACAGGCAGTGAACGGAGGATATGGCATTCACATGTGTGCAAATTGTAAATACAACATAACAAGGGGAGTGTGTATGTAATAAGGAGAAGCATTTTGCAATGATCAAAGACACACTGAATAATTTGCATATGTTTTGTACTGCAGTAAGTCATTTAAGTCATTTTTGAGCCCTTGTAAACGCTTTGCACTCCTGGATTCTTTTAAATGTCTGTCAGACCTCAAGCTTCAGGTTCCTCTTCAAAATTTCACTTTCCATTAGATCAGTGGGCGAGCTTGATTCAGAACCCCTACTCTTTTCTCTAAATCTTGGGTGAGAGGGGAGAGTATTTATAATGCGTCTGATCTTAGCACAAGTACATTATGTGGTAGTCAGGAAGTCAGATGCTGGCCGGGCACCATCTGTCTCTCTGTGCAAAGAAACACGCCCACTCTCGCAGTCCGCTCTCAATGAAGTCAGATGTAATCGGTAAGCAGGGTCGTCTACATCTCAGGGAAACAGATCACAGAGCGTGGAGGCTGTTGGTTGAATCACAGTACCGTTGTCCGTAGACCGAATGTAACTTCAGAGCTCGTCTGCAAACACATAATGGCAGGAAAAAATACTCAGTAGAAGCTCAGATTTTGCTTGTAGACAATTTCTGTCAGAATAAAAAAAAAAGAGTTGGACGAATGTGGATAATGACTATTTCATGCTTGTTACAAATCCTTATGACCATCTGTTGAATGCAAAATGAGTTCTGTTACAAGAACTAACTCTTATAAGAACTGCACTGTGGGGCAGCAGTGTAGCATAGTGGCAAGGAGCAGGGGTTGTTACAGAGTTGCCTCGGCAAATATCATAAATGTATAACTTGTAAAAACTGTAACCTATGTAAATCACCCTGGATAAGAGTGTCTGCTAAATGTCATTAATGTAAATCACTGGACTTTCGTTCGTTTCACAAGTATCTGTGCTCAGGAGTTCGTGTTGTATTTGTTCAATCTGACCAAGCTAAACATCCAAGCTGCTGTTTGACTCGCTGAGGTGCGCCCAAGTGACTCGCCACGCCTCAGCATTAGTCTGGTAGATTAGTCTGTTAGATGTCAGGCCTGGTTAAACTAATATTAAAAAGCAATAACATCTTTGCGCCATTAGAATACTAGGAGCTGGACTGATCCCTTGACTCAATCAACAGTTGCCTTTAATTTTGACAAACACAGTTTGGTGAGTTCAGTGATGGCCAAAATGAATTTAAAAAGCCATGCACATTCTGAAAATGTAACAATCACATGTATTTGTAAGTGTCTGCAAGTATCTGATCCAGTTTGAGCCCATTAAAACCGAGTGAAATCTGATACATTGAAAAGTTGCTCTCATGAGTCATTGCTAGGTACTACAAGTACAGAAAACTACATCAGAGTGACTCACAGATTATTGCTTGGCACCATGAGCACTGTGATGTAGCGAAATGCTTGCTCTTACACAAGTTTATTTAGTTCCATGTGCATATTAGTATGATACAGGTATGTTGCACTAAAGACAAATCACTATGCATGATGTGTAGACTTAAAATGTTAATTTTGTTCATACTTCAATCTTAGCACTATTTTCCAGCTTGGTTTTCATTCACTACTGTTACTGACAGCTCTGCATCTGTATCTTTTCTTGCTGTTGTTCCTGTGACACAAATTTAAAGTATGTCATTGTTAAGTCCTTGAACATTTCTCTAGGTAGGAGCACCTCCGAAATAACTAAAATGTAGATTGAGAAACCTATTGATCAGTGTATTCAGATAGGCATTTGCATTCGATATTGAAGCTATCACTAATCTTGGCCACACTACTTTACAGTTTCTTAGCAATCTGGCCACACTACTTTACAGTTGCTTAGCAGATGCTCTCATCCAGAACAAATGACATAGTTTTTACATTATCCATTTATACAGCTGGATATTTACTGAGACTTTAGGTTAAGGAACTTGAAAAGTCATGATAGCGGTTTCCAGCCTGGTCATTAAACCTGCAGCCCTGCTCCTGAGCTCTAAGCCGAACTACTGCCACTTGAGTGCGTGACAGCGTGTTTCCAGGGCAACCTGCTTATGAGTTCAGGGCTGTAGCCATCAGACACTTCAACATCAGACTGCTGTGCATGATGATAAATTGGTAGTAAGAGGTTTTTTCAGGAAGGTCATCTACAGATTTATATTTTATTTCTGGTTCTGTACTCTAAAGATTCTTTCACTAATCCTCCCGAAAGAGAAAAACCCATGCATAAAAGGCAAAAGGCATATAATTATGTGCATTCTTATTATGTGCTTATAGATGTAATAATATTTACAAAATAATATTTCAGATCTAGGGAACAAATTCTGCAGCATTTACTCTTAATTGCTTTAGGGATGAAAACAAAGTTTTAAAAAACAGCAGATGGAGGTAGGAATGTCCTATATAGGATTTTACAATTATCCACAATACAACAGAAGACCACTGACTGATACAGAAATCTCCCAAATACTCCGCCAAGACATCTTGTTTCACCTGTTTTCAAAAAATGAATAATTCATTATCATTTTTTTCCTCATACCTGGCCACAGCCATGCAAGCACTGTTAACAACAGTTCCTCAACACAGTATATCTCTGGAATAACCACCTGGATAACAAATACAGGAAACCTAATCTGCCTTCAGAGATGTGCAAATATAGGCATCACCTATATAAGAAAGCCAACGCCAATTTTCATGAACAGATTTGAAGTAAAGGTTCATACTTAGACATAGAATTCATTGGTTATCTTAAAAACATTCTGGTCTCAGGTTACAGTATGGTCCTAGCAAGTTTCAAGTTCAAGTTCAAGTTTCAAGTTTTATTGTCAGATACTCGATAACAATGCATCATCTTTACCAGTATTGAAATTCTCAGCCTCAGAGCCCAACTCAACTTTACGTAAGAAATAAAAATAAAATAAACTAACTAACCCTAACTAAAAAAATAAAATAAGTAAAATAAAATAAGACAAAAAGAGAATAAGTAAAGAAGTAAAATAAATAAAATAAGTAGATAGTAACAGAGTAATAATGTAGGAGTATGAACAACAGTGCAGTGCAATATTGATATAATTAAAGTGTCTAGTGGTAAATATTGTACACAGCGGTCCTCCTTAAAGTGGCATTCTGTGAGGTAAGGGTCCATTCACTGTGGTGAGTGTATGATTTCCATGTGTGTAGTGTGTGTGCAAGTGTTCGTGTCAGCAGTTCAGAAGCCTGATGGCTTGCGGGTAAAACCTGTCTCTGAACCTACTGGTTCGGGTCCAGAGGCTCCTGTACCACCTGCCAGACAGCAGAAGCGTGAAAAGTCTGTGGCTTGGATGGCTGGGGTCAGAGAGGATCCGCTGTACCTTCCTCCTGCAGCACTGGCTGTAGAGGTCCTGGATGGCCGGCAGCTCAGTCCTATTGCAACAGTCCTATTGCACTGTACCTACATATGGTGTAACTACTGTGAACTTACACAGAACCTACAGCTGTTAAATCTTCTTATAGCATATGTAATTGAATGTGTAGAACAACCATTTACAGCTTAACTACAATCAATTAGTTGCTGTAGAAGGATTTCAACAACTGCATATAGCAGTGCACATGTACCTATGGTTACAGCATGCTCCCTATTACACAGGTATAAGAGTGAGGATATGCAACATTGAACCAAACTTCCCTGTGCACTATACCAATGACAGCAATGAAATGGAACACATCCTCTGCAGATGTAACAGCTCTCAGTGATAAACTTTACAAAAGTCCGATTTAACTGCCGACAACAACTCACTGAAATAAATATACAAAACAAAGACAAAGATCTAAACAAAACAGAGATCAATGCAATGGGCAGAGTAAAAAGTGTTTATCCACCACGAAAGACATAACAATCAATGGAAATCAAAAGTTAACACGATACAGAATAATGAACAGAAGTCGCTACATAGGAGATTACATGCAAAAATTTGAAGAAAGGACAAAAGTTTAAAGTGCATTCCTTCTGTGCGTTTTTGGGGAATGCTGGGAATTATAGATGGAACTAGAACATTGGCTGCCTTCCACGCTCAACACAAATATTAGCCTTACTCCCCGCACTCAGTTTATTTCAAGATGGAGCCCATGAGTCATCAGTAAGTTCTCCAATGGGATAGATTCTATTACTCTGTTCTCTTGTTGTCTTTTTGCTAAAGTGGAAGTCCATTTTAATGCCAGAATTAGAGATTTTGAAAAATCAAATATGATGGTTAAATGTATAGCCTAACAAAAAACTGACTCAAATCAGAAACTGAAGAAGCTTCTCAAACTTAATCCAGTCTAGCATGGAAACATAAACACAAATGATGGATTTAAGAGAAAAAACAGATCATGTATAATCCTAAAATAAAAAGCTTTTGAAAGCAGGAAGAACTGGTCAGTCAGATGTTAACCTCACCCCATCAAATGAAATGTTATCCCCTCTCTGTTTCTCTGTCTCTTCTCCTGTGTTTTTCCCCTATGTTAAATTATTTTTATGTGAATCAAATGTCATGTGCCAAATATTAAGAAACAGAAAATAGCAAAGAGTTTACTATGATTGTATAATGATAAGGTATGATGAGTGAATAAAATTTCCCAAGCTCTGAATCCCAATATTCAATCTGGTCCTCTGATTTGGGTTTCTTGGGAACTGAATTCTGATCTCACAAGCCACTGATAATGACAGAAGCTCATTGTTAAATGCTTGGATTCTTTAGTGAGGTCATTATTAGCTGGTATGCAATTATGAGTCTGTGTGCTATGCTGCCCAACAGCTCACTTTAGTGAACTCTTGCACTGCTTTTGTGTCCTAGCAAGCCTTAACACAACTATAGTGCCCTGTGAGATAAAGGTGGGGACCTTTACGTGATATGTGAACTTCAACAGATGTGGTTTGGGGGGAGTTTAGCTTCAGTTGAGTGCAGACAAACCATAAGGGTCATTAAAATTATTTCCCTTCAAAAACCCAACTGAGGATGGCTCAGTCAGCAGTAGTGCTTGCTTTGAGCAGTCTGAGCACTGTCGAGAGATTCTTTAGTCTGAGCCTGGGCCATGTCATTAGCCATTTATGGTAAGTCTGATTCAAAATTTTAAATCAGAGTCTGATTTTTCTATAAAAATGATTTATGATAGAACATGTTTGTGAAATGACAAACTGAACCTAACTCTGAAATCCCATTTCAGTATCTTTTTGTTCTAATGTGTACATTCATAGCTCTTTTTTGCATTGAAGGAATGCATTTGCATTTTTTGCTTGAAGGAAGGCATTGGAAGGGTGTTTTGAATTTTCAGATATTTTCAAACTTTTTTTTTCATATTTTTTGAACAACTTGTTTATATTGTTTAGAACTTTAAATATGTATGTCAAGAAATATGTTTTCAGAGAGGGAAGCAAAAGATTAAAACGGTAGGTCACGGAAGAACAAAAAGGGTTCTGTAATTGAATATTGTTTGCTCGTGTTAAAAATGGCAGACCACTTTGCTCAGAGAAACTTTTCTGCTGACAGGGAAGGCAGTCACTTGATAATTTTGCCAGTGTTAATGTTCGCAGAGAGCGAGTCATTGCTCCCTGTTGCCTCAACAACATGGCTGAACTGTGTGCCCTGCAGGGCAGCTCAGAAGGAGCCACAGCGGTCCTAGTGACGCTGTCCTCCTGGAACTGCCCAGAGAGCTGCTCATGGCTGAGATGTAATGAACTGCTGGGGTTGGTGCCAGCGACGTTGATCAACAGTACCCACATGCTCCGCTGAATAACCAAAAGTTTGAGGAAATAAAGCAACTGACAAAAAAACTTACAGCTCTGCTTGCTGCCTGAAAAATATTAGCCTATCCCCCAGTCTCTGTTCTCACCCCTTCTTCAAGGCTGGCTTGCAGCTTGTTTTGCATGCTGTACTGAGCACCCTGTGGACTACTAATTAACCCCCGTTTGAGAGACTTTGATGGTTCTTTGCTGAGTGAAAATCCCTTAAATGATTGAAATTGCATTTCTGTTCTTTCCAAATCGCACGGTATTGATCATTTGAAAAGCATAAATGTAACTCCTTGTGTCATGAGTAAGAAAACAGAACTGTACACTTACACATTGTAGCGAAGGGAGAGAGCAGTCACCCCACCCGGCCTCAAACCCAGGCCTACAGGGTACCAAACTGCTGCTTCGCCCGCAACGCCAAATAGCCAGGCTCGTTGGTATGGCAGTCAGAGTGCATACTCAACCGTAGTGATGGCACTCCGTCACACTGCCCTCCCCTTCGGGAAGCGTGCCAATGCGCTTCACGCACAGAGGCGTCCCTCACGCATTCCCCCACCGTACTTCTCCCATCCCAGGGTGCCCCACTCACTTGTGTTTCACCCATTTCTGGGGTCCCTCACACCGGGGTCAGCCTAACCTGGGGGTCCCTCATATGGCTCACACACTGGGCACGCCTCCCTTGTGGCAAGCCATCCCACTGCTGACACCACTTGTAGCGAAGGGAGAGAGCAGTTACCCCACCTGGCCTTGAACCCGGGTCTACAGGGTACAAAGTCGCAGACTGAAGACCCACTTCTTCAGGCTGCATCTCCATTTCACCTCAATCCCTGCCCCCTAACGACTGCTACCTTTAGGATTAATGTTTATTTTACATGTAGTATTGCGATTGTATTTTGGATTCTTTGTTCTAGTGAGCTTGGATTCCGTTGCCTAGTCAGGTTGCACAAGTTAAATTGTGGTAGGGCTTGAATGGTATTATGCTTACACTCACTGGTCTGTGAATGTTGTTAGCCTGGTCTGACACTGTAGCTCATCTAATGTGAATAGATACAGTTATGTTCTATTGTGCTGGAAGTCACTCTGGATGAGAGTGTCTGCTAAATGCATGTAATGGAATGATTTATTATATTTTACCAATCATCACCTATTTCCCTTTCCTCTTTTTTCAGTTTGTACCTTCAGAACTGAGGAGTACCACATGCAAGATTGACCAAAAAAAGCACACTTTCACACTCATAATTTCAAAATTACACAGGGAAAAAATCTTGTGAAATATTTCTTTCCAGGACACTTTTTGCTCAAACTGAAACACTACAAAAAGGATCAGGAAAAATATGCAGCTGGAAGAAAAATTACTTGAATTTTACATGTGTTGCTAATCAAAAAAGACACAGATATCCCACAATGTTTTACAAGGGTATTGCACTCATCCTCCAACAATTTCAATGCGTACCACTGACTGTAGTGCTGGGGTGGCTTCCTCAACCAATGAATGCGTCAGAATGAAGTTGTGTTTTCGAGGAAGGCAACAGGAAGTAGGACATTCACAGCATTCATTGGTAATGCAATGCTTGTCATTTGCGGGAGGAGCACTTGGTCATCCTCTTAAGTCATCTTGTTGAGTGAACTAAGGGGCTACATACAGCCAAGCACCACTTTTGGCAAGTGGTATAACAGGGGATGCCTGTACTTACATGCAAGATAACACTCAGAATGGTGAATGTTTGACCCCATTTTCAAGGCAGGAGTTCCAAGGTTTCATTTTGAGGGAACACTCTAGGTGTGAACTTACATTTGGAAACAAGGTAAAGTGCATTAATAGCTCTTCAACGGTGAGTGATGACCAAATTCACAACAGTAATTGTCTGGGTGGTAACTGTATTAACCTCTTCCGCCATGGAACACTTGACACGCAGCGTTGATTCCAGCTTTGATATCGTCACCTCTCAGATGTTCAAAGAAAAGGGGTCTGCATGTGTATGGAAGTACGTTCCACCCTGAGTATTGAACCCATTACCAGAGTTTAAACATAACACTCTGGACATGTAGTTAAAGTACCAATCCAGAAAGTCAAGGGGTTAGATCCCAGTGGTGCACTCCAGGTACATATGCAGAAGCTTTGATTGGAGTCCCATTAATATAGGAAAAAAAGAACACTATTTATGATAGAAATCCCTGTGGATAACAGTTAAGCAGCTGTGGATATGAAACAATGTATTCAACAGAGCGTATGAAGGGATAAGAGACAATTCAACCAACTGCTAGATCTTCTTTTAAACTAATTGGGTTAAGGAACGGAGCAAAACACTTTAGTTGTTCCATATTTCCATTGCTTCTGAAGACAGGACACAGGGAGAAGGAAGGAAGCGGACTTTGACACAGTTGCTACAGACATAGATCATTATGTGATCTGACTTCACAGTTGTGTCCAGTAGGTATACCAAGGCATCCGTGTGCTTTTTTTACAAGTTGAGAGCCTCACAGCAGGGAAAGAAGGAGGGGCTGTCTGGATGCCAAGGTGAAATTTTACAGCAAGATTTCTTGAGGACAATAAGCTGCGCCTCTCCATACATTTTTTTTCCTCTGCAATTTACAGCTAAGACAAACACAGAACTCTTAGGAGACTGATATGCAATAATTTCACTAAGGATATGCAGTAATTTCACTAAGGTAACTCTCCAGCTCTGGTAAGAACAAATGTGAGTTAAGTGTCTTGCTCAGCAGTGTCCGATCTGGTGATCAAACTTCAACATTTGGGTTACAAGTCCTGTTCCTTAGCTCTTATCCAAAATTAGCCACTTAAGTGTAGTTCCAGGGCAACCCACTCTTGAGTTCAGGACTGTAGCCGTCCAACACTTCAGCAACAGAATGCTCTGCACTATTTTATCAGCAAGGACAGGCATGATTCCAAGTTGGTGATAAGTGATGAGGATTTTTCCCTAAAGAGAAAGGCCCTCCTTCCCCCCAGGCCAAAACCAAGTCAAAACAAATTCACACAAAATTCATATCTTGGAGATAATTCATCTTGTCTGTATTTTTTAACACCAGAAATATTGTAAATGTTTAGTCCAAGTGTGGATTCCCCTCTATTTCTGCTGAATTACACAGAATGACTCCTTCACGTTGATGCCACACCACAGAACCACAGCCAAATTGAGCAGACAATGCAAAACTTTTCTTCCTCAGCAGATGGACATTATGTTTTGTGAGCAGTATGAATCTGTGCACTTCCTCTCATTTGTGTGTGATTTCTTCATCCTCAGAGAGTAAACAGGACATGGCATTGCATAACTAATGTGGGCAAAGGCGTGTATTATCCTCCCCTGCAGGTCTCAGTGGACTGTTGTGCGGTAATCAGCATCACCAGAGATCGCCGGAGTGTGAGTAACGGACAGAATGGCTCTTTCAGTTGTAAGGAGAGCACCTTGCTCACCGGGACCCCCTTCCCTCACATTTTCCACTACGGACTTTTACACTATCATCGGCCCAGTGCAATAATTGTCCCCCACCTCCCACCCACCACTCCCCTAACCCCCGGAACCCCCGGATCTTGGCGCAGTAATGGGACATCAGAGAGGTGCAGGGGAGAATGGAGGCATTGAGGGGTGCGAGCGTCTGTTTCCTGCGGAGCATGAAAACATGTGGCTCTGAGGAGCACGAGGATCAGGATGACGAAACCCCGCCCAGTTTGTTTTCACCGTCTCCTCAGCAACCGCTCGGAGTGCAGCACTGTGGAGAAACGGGATAAGTCCTTTATGTGTTTTTTTCTTTGTTTTGTGTTTTTTTTTCAAATGACCTTCTCCAAAAAGCATCCCACTCATCTACATCTGTGTGACATCATAAAAATGTGCGACAGTTAAAATGTCAAACCAGGTCATACAGGCTGCATATGTATGTATGTATACACACACACACACACACACACACATTAATTCTGTTACGTCACTAAAGTGAAAACAGAAGGGAGTTGGCCGCTAAGTTCTAAAATGTAAAGAATCACAGAAGGGAATTGTTTTTCTAAGCTGTTTATAGAGCACATTATGGATTTTATGCTGAATCCTTTTCAATAAATTTCGAACTAGTGATCTCAGTGCGGTGATAAATGTATTTATGGCAACATTCCCATAACACGTCAAAGTTTATTGATTTATTCTGAGGTGCCACATCAACTACTTCACAGCAGTGATACGTGTCCTGGAAAAATATGATAACCCGCGTAAATTAAGGTTTTGGGAAAGACTAATGGAAATGACTGTTTAAGGTTGGTCCCCTACACTATTTCAGACACAAAATATCTGTCTCAAAATGCTCAAGACATCAAACTGGGTTTCGCTAAAAAAATGAAAACGTGAGTTATGTTTTTTTCTTTTCTGTTGATGTTGATGTGGTGTTATAACAATGTGTTAGACTTATTTTCAACTGAGGCCTTTGTCCTGATTTGCAATCTGGTTAAAAAACTGTTGGAATAGTGTTAATAACAAACACATTTTACATGGTAGTTGGCCTGTGCAATACCATTTGTATTTTTCTATAACAAATGTATAACAACTCTGTGTCAATACCATGCTGCACAACTGCTAATATGGAACACATGGTTGTGGTTTATGTAATTGCAAAGATTATCTGAATAACTTTAACCTTTAAACCTGAATCCCACGCACAACACTACAGCAAATCCTAACCCTCACCCTAACATTAACCTTCCAATCAAGCATGGAATAATTTTTTGAAATTAAAAACATGCCAAAAGGTCAATTTAAAAATAAATCTGGCACAGGCAAACTCTAATTCTAACCTTTACCTTAACATTAACCCTACCATATACGTAGGAACTGGCTAGAATGGTTGACATTTTCTTGATTATTTAATAAATTCCAAAGGTCAATGGCCATTGGTTTGACTAAGGCGTATGGCTACAAAGTGTTCATATAATCCTGACATTTTAGTTGATTACTCTTAAGTTCAACAAACAAGTGTGAGATGTGGGACAATTTGTAAAACTAAAAGCCCAAGAAAAAGATTGATTTAAAAATAAGTTTTAACATGGATTAACCCTAACAGCAGACATACTGTAACTCTTAAAATAAAAATCACAGATTCAAGGCTGAGTTCTTAAAACTCAGCTCTTAGTTACTCAACTCATAACCCCCATCAACTCAAGTTATAAAAGCCATGGCTACTTTTCAGCTCTGAATAAATTGCCCCAAAATATCTTATAAAATCATAACAGTCTATCATAACAGGTAGAAACTGGTGAGAGCGGTTGATATCATCATTATTCGTTAGTTGCTTAATGCCAGATCCAAAACTTCTTTTCCTATCACACACTGAGGTTAGGGCTACAGCTGTCAATGTATCATAATATTACCATGATCGTTTAGTTGTCACCCAACTCCCCCAAACTCAGCCTTACATTTAAACCTTTACGTGAGCCAAACCATAACCTTTATGTAATTCCAACAGCTATGTAGCAATAGTTACTTTCATAGCAATTTCACAATACGTTCTTGCAGTTACACATAACTACAGTACAATAATATAAAGACGTTGCCTGTTTGATATAAAGTTTGAGATAAATGTTTTTGCTTTAGTTAAAAGTGCAGTCCGCAACATGAATCAATAATTAACTGGAGTCCTCTCTTTGAGCAGCACTTCCTTTAACCAGTGTGTGACACCTGTACTTTATTGGTAAAATCTGCTTTGAAGCACAGTGTCATATTTGCTTTTATGTCATATTCTGTAACCTAAAATGCAATATTTAGAGTATTTAAGTCAATAACGAATGTTCTATTATGTATAATACAGTGTATGTACACACACACACACACACACACACACTCACTTACTCTTTCACAAACACAGAGACGGAGACACACACACTCTGACTCACACTTGGGACAGGTTACATGATACGTCTTTAAACCTTTCATGTACAGAGATATGTTCTTTTCTTTGTCTTGCCAAAGACACCTCATGCAGAGAGGTGAGGTAAAAGCGTGAAGCAGAGGGTCAGAAAGGCCGCAGTGAAAGTGACTTGAGGTCACAGAGTTAATCACCGCCCCCTCGGTCAGACAGGAAACATCAGTGCTCTTCTTTATGGCCCCCCTTCCACACGCGAGTGCTCAGCGCAGGATCAAAGGGCTGCGGCAGGGATAAGCGCAAAACGAGCACGCTGTGGTCTGGCTGTCTGTGACCCAGCTGTCTGTCACCACTGAAACTGTCTTCCGAGGCCACTCAGCCGCGGTGCACTGCATTTCGGTGACTCCATTGGCAAGGACAGCGTTTTTTTCTTCCGTACTGGTGACACACATGCCTGCCGTGAGTCAAGCCCATTGGCGTGCATGGTAGCCGGTGTTGCCCCCCAATATGTTTTATGAGGACTGACTCTCACTCTTTTTCCAACGGGCATACAGCAGTAGTATCCTTCAGCGGGCAGCACAGAGCATGATCTAATGCACGAGCTTGATGCAGTGATGGAAACTGTGATGGTAACACGCTGCACATTTGGCCCAGCGCTGCTTCGCAAGTAAAACTGTCAGCCAACAGAGGGAGCGCTCAGTGAGGGCAGACTGATGCGGCCCTCTCCTGGCTTTCGTCGGCGAATTGATTTACCACCCCCTGCTGTGAAGGGAAAGTGCATTCATGCTCTCCTTATGGCAGAAGGGTACTGTTTCTGGAGCCCCCTTTCTTGATAAGTGTGTTGCTCATGTGCAGAAGAAACCACCACCTCGACGGGTGCACTAATTGCTGCTGTTGCTGCCTCGGGTGGTTCATCGCACCAGTGGAGGATAGGTATGCTGGAGGGCTCTCTGTCAAAGAAGCCACCCCATCTCCCCTTCCTCTGAACAGGTCGTCCACACATTGAAGTGTTTTTCCATGTATTACGTAAAGGCTTGGCAATTTTCTTCCAATAACGAAGGTGGTGTAAGGCTTTCCCCTGTTAACAATCACCTGCATCATCAAGGCCTGCAAGGATGAGAAGCCTTCCTGGTTGGGGGGGGGTTCTGGTCAAGGTGTTGACTTCCGACCCAGCAGGGGGTGTTCGTTACTGCCTCTGGATGGCCTCGCGTTTAAGGAGACTTGCAAAGTGTTAATTATCCTTGGTTCAGGAACGCGGGACTTGGTTCCACTTACCTGGAGAGCCTCGTCAGTGATGGGTGAATTACTGCGAATCCCTCAGCTTGACAGAGGTTCAGAGAGCAAAGGGGAACTGCCTTTGAAGACATGGAGTGCTGATACCAAGATCAAATTACACTGTAACTTTCATTCACGTTGCTACACCCGGGATAAGCAGACCATACAGCACACAGTGCTTCTCTATGTCTATTTATACAAGAAGTATGGGAACATTTCTGGGTTATCGCTGGAGCCAAGGATTTCTAATTTCATCAGAGTGAATGATGAGTCAGAATTTAGTGAAAAGGAACTGGAACTTTTCCTTGATTTTAAACAGTGAACAGTTTTATATGCATTCCAGTTCCAGCTTTTATGAAATACCAGTTTTGCTTCATTGATTATATATGTGTTTCCCATCTGAGTCCCTAATAGGAGATGAAATTAAGCCCACACCCTTATGAAGCATAACCACCACTCTGCAACAGCAGTCTCAGCCACCTTGGTGTGTACACAAGCACATTGATTGATAACTGTTTACATGTTCAAACTTGGATCATTTGGATCATTTTTAGGGTTTTTTCTGGGGTGTCTTAAATCTTGTAGAGATTTTTCCTCAGTCAGATAGAGAACAGCCAAAACCAAAGTTGCGTGAAACTAAGATGTCCTGGAGACAGTTCATGCCACCTTATTTACTTAACAAACTATAAATCTGCATCACACGCCAAGATTCTCTGCAATGTATGCTGTGTTCTCTGCCTTTTCTGCCATCGCAGTATGAGCAATACATAACCCTGAAATACAAACTGCAAAGAAAACCAAAGCCAAAATGAATCAAGTTAAACAAATGGTCCATTAACGTGTTTCAGAATGATGTTTGCTGATGGTTATGACCGTCTGTCAGCCCATATGAGAGAAATTATTTTGTGATTGGGTTTGCGAATTACATTTGGTGGCAGTAGTTAAGCTATTGCCTGTCACTCCCCTTTCCTTTTAATGCCATTCCCTTTAAGAAGTAAGAGGAGGATGCTGATTTGTCTAGAGTTGTGTGTGAAGCACATATGTCTTATGAGGTGCAGGGGGTTACGAGGGCAATGTCTTTGAAGAGGTGTGGTGCAAAGCTGCTGTTACGTGATAAAACCACATTGCCTCCGCCCCATTTAATCTTACTTAACCTTCTGTGACAGATGCCTGACTCTTCACCTTCGGAGAGGCGATGTCTATAGGTGGAGGGTGCAGGGGGGTGGAGAGGCGGGCGCCAGAGGCAGGACCCATGGAAGGCGGGGGTCCATGGCCTGGGAATGACCCCCAAGAAAGAGTCCCACATGCGGGTCAGCACTGACTGTCTCAGATCAGGGTACTGCAAACAATCTTACCTCCATCATCCACAAGGGGCAACAACTAAGGAGTGTCTTTTTGTAGACAAATGAACAGATTCTGTGGTCAATGCTTTGAGAGATTGCTGAGCAGCAGTCTACCATGCAAATGAAAGATGAGCAATGCACTGCACTCTGTTCATAAGAATTATTGATTAATACGCCAACTGCGCACATTGGTCTAAAAGACTGGGATATAAATCTGGAAACACATACATATCCAATTTTAATACTGTTTTAATGCTCTACATGTAAGAATCAAGCTATCTACGAATAAGAAGAATTTTAGCCTCGCTCTAAACATGCAACATGAAAAGCAGTTGTGCATAATGGGCAAAAAAGCCAGTTTGTGTACCTGGGTTGCTAGGTGATATAACAGAAAAAGGGAAGAAGTTGTCTTTCAATGAATAATGTAGTCTCTTTTGTCAAAGAGATGGAGGACCCAGTCTACAGTGTATAACTTTCTGGCTAGATGCTGACTAAGACACAGCAGTATAGCCTACAGAATGGCAGCAATTAGCATGGCAATTAGCACTCCAGAATAAATGTGAGCAAAATTATTATTTAATGAAGGGTAAGAGAGAATTGTAGATTCAATGTGTTTTGTCCCATGTTTGAACAATTTAGCTAAGCACAATTCTCAATTGAATGAGAGAGAAGAAACTTGACAGACAGTAGCTTTAAACAGTACCTTTTTTGGTTGTAAGTGAAATTAGAAATGTGTGTATGTTGTGCTGGAAGTACAAACTATTTATAAATCAACCTAGTGAGGACCATTTTCAGTCATACACGTAACAACACATTTTGCCTTTAACATTTTCCTGAAAACATAAAATTGTTTTAGACTTAGATGTAGTCTACATCTCATTTTGAAACCTTCAAGTCTTTTTTTAGAGTACAATCCTGGTTTAGATTCAAAGCTAAGGTCTGTTGCAAGAAATGGACAATATCCAATGTTATAGATTCTGGTAGGAGCAGATTTCCAGCGCTGCCAGACAATGAAAGATAATGTGATGTCTAATTATTGTGAAGGATGATGCAAACATTGGGCAAGGATGTCCATCAACGCAACTGACAGGGACTTATAAATTCCATTTGCGTAATTATAACAACATATTCAGCAAGTTAAGTTATGATGGAGTTTGTAACAAAAGATATATATCAGCAAAAGGGAGGTTTCAGACATCCATGAGGCTAACTTTCCAAGCTATTTACCATAAAAGAAACATTCGCACTAAGTCTGAACTCAGACTTAAGAATGCACGCAAAGTTCAGGGTAAGCGCACACAATTATCAGGCAACGTCATGATCCTGGAAATACGCAAATGCTTGACTCAGTTGTGGTAACTCCATTTCATCAGGGACCCGCCACTGAGCACTGCCATTTCCCAATAGTAAGTATGAACATATGACTTCCACAAGCCCTCGACCCTCGTGCATGTTAACACGACTACAGCCAGCCTTGCTTCCACTGAGCTGCCTGGAAGAGGTTTAAAACATCTAGGAGCAAAACAGGCCATTCTGTCTCCACAAAAATAAACGTTGCCCTAACGAGTATTTATTTCTGCTGGAAAGGAGATGATTACAGTTTATATGTGGAAGTAAAACTTTTACCTGTTTAATGGTAATGTTAAAATAACTGAACTTAAGTGACCTGCTCTGGCTGAATTCTTGTGAGTTTCCCCACTTGCTTTCAGAAATGTGACATTTTTAGATGCAGTAAATCACATCTGAATGATGCGCTCCTGGTGATGGCCTGGCTATGAAGAGCTAACTTTTGTTTGGGATTAAAATAATGAGGAAGACTCTGAGCTTGTACAGTCATTAAATCAAGTATGTAAATTACTCTTGTAAATTAAGCATAATGGGCCAACTGTCCCTCAGTTATGAATTTAATTGACTCAAATTGACTTTAATGTCTGATTTCTCACAGGAAGTCAGTTAATAATTTGACATGTGACCACACCCATAATAGAGTGCATTTGGTACACTGCCAATCTTATGTTTCAGACCATTCAAGTTTTCCTCTGTAGGGAACCAGAACTGGTCATGTAAATGGACAAGTTGTGTAAAAGGTATTTTTCTTATTGCACAGGTCCTGTCAGTGTTCCTTTGTGTTTAAAAGAGGGGGAAAATGCCTGTCTGACTAATGGGACAGTGACCTTCACACAGCTCTCTGCAGTTGAGCTTCAGTGCAAGTTTCTATTTAGAAAGCCATGAACCCTGAAGAGACGAGAAAGCATATCACTGTGTCCTCAAGCATGAAAGCTCAGGGAATGAACATCAGATTGTCAGCTACAGTTTAGACTGAAGATACAAGGCTACATCTAAAGGCAACATAGCTAATGAACAGTACTGTACTTTTCAGACCTGACATAACTGCATATGAAGACTGGAACAATGAGTTTGTGTGGGCATGTTCTTGTCCAGTGGCCTTAAGCACGTACTCGGAGGACTGTTGGTTCATGTTCATGTCCACATGATGAATGGTGTCCAGTGTGAGGTGGGTGTGTGCCAATCAAGTTGCCTCATGCTACAGAAATTAGTATAACAGGGTCAGGAACAGCTTCCTTGCCATTAGATTATCCTGCTAAGATAATTACTAGTAATACCATTAGCACAGAGTTTGTTTGTGTGTGTGTGTGTGTGTGTGTGTGTGTGTGTGTGTGTGTTTTGAGAGCTTTTTCAAAGCTTTCCTTTCATATGACGCCAATAGCATCTAAAGCACTGTAATGTATCAAACCATTCAATACCAACAGCACGGTCCATCCAAGTTTGGATGCATTAAGATGCATGTGATTGAGGGGGTGCAATATGAATGACACATAAAAGGTTGTTGAGAAGTTGTATGTCTGCTGCAAAGCTTTAGTGAACGTGGGGCATTGTAAAACAATAGTAGTGTTGGCCAGTATTCAGCTTTTTCCCAGCTGGAATGGTTTATCAGTTGATATACAGTGCATTCTCTTGAGTGGAATCAAACACCCAGATAAAACCCCCTTCTGTCCTTTCCAATCATTCCCAGGTTGTTCCCAGGGCTCTGTGGATTGAATGTTTTTCCTTTTTTCAACATTTTTCTTTTTGGTCAAACACATCAAAAAAAAAAATCTTTGGAGTGCCATATTTTTTGAACCGGGATACATTACAGTGAAACATATATTGTGCAGAAGCCAAAAATCCTTTCTTTTTTTAAAAAATCAGCATTGCGAAAGATTCTTTTTCCTCATATGCATACGGCCTCCTAGTTTTTTTAACACATCAGAACAAAAGCAATCCCTTGGGTTTGTCATCACATTTGATTCAAATATGTGCCTGTCTCTGGAATTACGGAACCTTGTGGATCAAAACGAGAGGGACAAAACGATAGTGCTGCATGGGAGAGGACGAGGAGAGCCATTCACAGCACTTGTGGGGGTCTGCTCTGTGTCATTCCCCGGTCTGATCGAAATGGGGAACACATTTTTTAAAAACCAGACTGGTGCTCATACACCCTGGGAACATCTGGTTGTGACGGTTATTGTACCATAACGCAAAGAATGAGGCCATTGTTTTACCTAATTACTGGTCCATATGAAGCCGTGTGTCCTGCAGCGTTAGCTGGATCCGTGCGTAGCGTCGTCTTAGTGGTTTTCTTTAGAAAACGTTTATGAGGTTGCAATCGAAAGGCATTACCTCCCACGTCTTAGGCAGCCTGTTTTAATTCTGGATGCAAAGCAGAATGCAGAGTTTAGCCCCCCGAAAAGAGATGGCATGTTTGTGTGCAAGCTTACAACTGAAACGTATAGATTTTGGGGTTGCTCCTTCGCCAGGGCTCTGGTCGACAAGAAATGGGTTTCTCGGAATTAAGGAAAAATGAATGACACATGGAGCAAGGGCTCTACATCCAATAATCCAAGACCCTCATGAAATAACATGTATGGGTGAACTCCTCTGGTAATGGTAAACTGTTGGTAATGTTACAAAGAGTTTACCTTCACCCTAGGAGACTACCATCCAAACTGCCTTCATCAGGGTAAAGCCATCGAGTTTCATCAAGTCATTATCCATTGCTCATTTTAGGTTTCTTAGAGTTGGGGGTTACGATGGGGGTTAATCTGGTAAAGGAGTGGAAAATTACATCAGAATCCCTGTGTCATTGAATGTTGACCCCCAAACAGTAACATCACAACAGACCACAAACAGCACAAATATTAATCTGTGTAAATGGATGATGGGAAAAATGTAACCATACTATACTATAGTAGGTACACAAGATAAAGACATCTACTACTTTGTGGGAATTTTGTGTAATTTTCCAGGTGCCAAACAATTGCCAAAAGTATCATTTTGTTGGATGTTGAATGACGACTTCAGATCTATTTTAGGCACATTTAACTGGAACAAAGACATTTCACAAATTCATACTTGCCGGGGAAATGAAAAACATCTTTGACAATGAAGACAGTATTACTGTATTGTGTTTGTGAAATCAGACTTTCAGGACAGGGCTACAATTTTAATTTGTATTCCCTTGTAAAAACCATTTTGAAACAAACATGACATTCACAAAAGAAGATAAACTCTGGTAGTCTACTTGCCACGCTCACAGATCGATTGGAAAATTCAGCTTTCCTGAACTGATCACTCAGTGATCACCACAAGATTTAAAAAGGATTACTCAGAGATATATGTATCAATGGTCTGTCAATCACACAATATGCAATCATGTAAAATGGCCATGAAGGATCTGTCTCGCCTCAGTCTTCTTTTAAGCGAAACATCAGAGAGTCGTCTGCGGGAGGAGTGGCTTGGGGGGAGCAGACCACTGTCTTGCATGTCCAGATCACGTGATGATGAGGTCATCGGAGCTCGTTGAGATAGGTGGGCCTCTGGGGGCAACCCCACTCAGCTGCTGCCGATACCTGTCTGCTGACAGCATTGACACCAGACTTGACGTCACTGCAGGGACTGGAATGAAAATAGCGGGAACTCCCTGCAAAAGTCAAAACACACTTTAATTCTCACTCCTATAATGATCTGCATTCCCCTCGCATTTAGGAGTCCCAGCACGCAAACTGGTATTCAGTGCTAGCATGTGCAAGAGTGCTAGGACCCACAGGGGGAACTTTATGTCTGAAGTAAGGAGGGCCTTATTTTTACTGCAAAATAGGACTGGGGCTACTTACACAGCACAGTTGAGCATTGTGGGTTTAGTTTATGATAGTACAAGTGACTCTTGTGTTGATATTTTTAAGGATAAGTTGTGTACAATGGCACTTGTGGCTAGATGTGGCTATATGTAATTAGGGCAATGCAGCATTATTGAAAAAGAGATGTTTGGCCACATGGAAGTACCTCTCAGTTATTGAATGTAAATGTCCACTCCACACCTTTGGCTATTACACATCAAATGACAGACATGTTTTCCTACAAACCTTAAATTCATGCTGAGATAATAAATTGCTCCAGCGCTGAGCTTCAGGACAGCAAACTGTCCTTAATCCAGGTGGTCATTAAATATGATCCAGGGTGTGATTTTGTTTATGCGCACAGACAACAGCACATCACTCCCCACCAAAACTGCCCCGAAGGGCTGCCAAAACACAGGGAGGGAGCGGCTCTGGTGGGGTGCTTTGGTTTGGAGAGCAAGGCTCAGCTCTGTCCAAAACGTGCAGAGCGCTGTCATTTTGTTCCATTATAACACTGACATTTCATGTTTACGATTCCCGTGAGGTCATCTAGGAGCCCTCCTTCCCAGAGGACATGGCACACACAAGGATCCTTTCATTTGCAATGTCTGGTTTCAGTAAGAATTTACTGGAAAGATATGTATCATGGAAACCCTGGTGGTGTGGCAGTTAGTTCTGCTGTCCTCGCCCACAGAAGTGACCTGTTATTAACTTTTTTACTATTGTTATTATTATTGGTAGTAGTAGTATTGTTTTTGGATACTGTATGAAACAAATGCCCTCACTCGGCAAGATTTGCAATATTTGACATTAAGGACAATAACAAAACAAATATCTAGCTAAGTACAATAAATCAGAATTAATTATTGTATTTGAAAAAAACAGCTACAAGACATCAAAGCTGACTGACTATAAGCCAATGATTTAAGACACGTCCTGTTGAAAACAAACTGTGGAACACACTGAGCTGTGAGAAGGAAAGTCAGCAGGTCAATAGATACAAGAAACAAGCTGATTAAAGGCGTGAAATTCACTGTACCTACTACAAACTACATGGTAATATGAGACCAGACAGTTCTGTTGCCGAGTAGACACCCCCAGAAACCCACCCACCCCATGGAGGTCGATGAGAGACAGCTCTACATTTAGAGAGATGAAAGCAAACCCCTTGTCTTCCAGCAGACGGTGATCTCAGGGGAGTGTTGGAGGAAATGAGCTTGGAGATAAAGAAGCTTTACCTCAGCAGTAAGGAAGACCACAGGTTTGGAGGGGCATAAATCAGGAAGCCAGAGAGGAGAGGCTTGCCATGGAGTTGGAATAGATAGCAGGAAGTCTGAAGTCAAACACTGCCAGGGTCTGTAGAGTACATCATGGGAACCCACCAAAAAGAGATTCATAGAAACCAAGGGACGGATGCAGGGTTTGTTGGGTAATTCTCGGAGGGGTTTAATTAAGTTAGTATTACACAAAAGAAAGCAGCAAAAGTGCATCAAACATGCTGGATAAACTGATAAGGATGAGTCCAGAGTGACCTTTAGGCTTCTAGGAGAAGGGCCGGGGGCAGGGAACAGGGGATACTCCAGGGAAGGGTACAGTACACTTCATTTATGTTACAAAGGTCACTCTGGACTCATCCTTGTCATTTCAGTGAGTAGAAAATAATGCAGCCCACACATAGGGCTAGGCGATATGGACCAAAAATCATATCTCTGTATTTTTAGGCTGAATGGCGATACACAATACATATCTCGGTATTTTCTACGAAGTGGGCTAAATGTTCAGTTGTAAGTCAAAGCCACATGTGAGATGTCACAAGCACTTTTGTTAAAACTGACTGTGATCAAAATAAAATGCAAAGACAGGGTTTCCTTCCCTGTTTGAAAATATACAGCTGCAAAACATGTAAATGAAAACTTATACAAAATAAACAACAATTTAAAATACATTAAATTTTTAAGCTACTCCTTTCTCACTCACAATGTATTTAGGGTGAATCGTGCCTTTTCTAACTCATGTTTTCGTGTAATGTACAGTTTTTGAATTAACATTTACAATTCTGAAGAAATTGCGATGAAATACCCATATACTTAAAATGGGGGTGCCAAAATATTAGCCACAACAATGCTAAGTGAACATTCTAAAAATGTCAGAACCTTAGTCGGATGAATTATACTTGTGCACGTTCTTATAAAACTTTCATAAAATGCATGCTTTAAATGTTTTTTTTTTTATGTGAAATGTTATCATAATTAAAAAATATAGACTATTTTATGTATTGCAGTAAAAAATCACTCAAGTTTAGCTATTTAGATTTTGACATCACTTGGACATAGTTCGTGAGAATCACCCAACCAGTATATGCCACATTCACACTTTTACTTAGGCTACATACTTTTAAAAATTAAAAACACTTTGTTCAGAAAGTAATCCAAAGTATTTAGATTACATTACTTACCTTGAGTAATCTAACAGAATATGTTACAAATTACATTTTAGGGCAAGTATTCTGTAATCTGTAGTGGCATACATATTAAAAGTAACCCTCCCAACTCTGTTCATAAGAGACATGATGAAGCTGTATTGGTTTGATAGTTAGCAAAGTGCATGAAAGCCAAATTAGTTAGCTAGCTAGCTACTTGCACATTCAGCTGAAAAGTATAAATACCACCTTACAAAGACAAATCTAGCTAGCTAGCTAGCTACAATACAAACAAAACAATAAACATAACTAGCTAGTTACTATCACATTCCTCTGACAAATACAAATATCACCTTGCAAACAAACACATAGATAGCTAGCTACAATAAAACAACGTAGAAAGCTAGATAGCTTGCTAGCTAATTTAGCTTTCACGCACTTTGCTCAGCTGTCATATTGAGCTAGTTAGCTATCAAACTAATAAAGCCTCATCACGTTTCTTCTGACCAAATAGTTAATTTTACCACAAACACTGCAAGCAACCTGTTCTGACAACTTTAGTACTGTTAGCTAGCTAGCTACCAAATTAACATTGTAGTTAGCTAGGTAGTCTGTAGTGACTTAGCTAGCTAGCTAAGTGCACTTGGTCTTTCTTTAAACTTAGTGGATATAACCATAAAACCAGCTACTGTTTTGATTTTTCTGTTTCCCTGGCACAAAAGGGGGAATAAATAACAACAAAAACAAAATAAACAAACAAAGAAAAAAAACATTGGTATCGGCTATCGGCCAAATTGTTATTTTAAACATCAGTATCGGTATTGGCCCATAATTTCACTATCGGTGCATCCCTAACAGCTGCACAATATATCAACAGTGTGGACCAGGTTTGCGCGCAGACGCAGAGGGAGAGTGGGGGCCTGGTTGCATGGATAGTGTGAGAGAGGAGAGATACAAACACTGCCACGGCTTTACGCAACATCAAACAATAATGATATAAACGGTATTGTCTCATCCTATATCTCGTTTGAAAATATATCGATATACCCAGTGGCGGATTAAGGTGGTCATGGGCCCCTAGGCTACTCTTTGTGATGCATCTCCTGTCAATACATTTGTAGCTCACCTCCTCAAAACTACGTTAGCAATGCCCACAAGCTGGCTGCAGCAAGCGACAGCAACACAGCGACTAGCTGAAGCTAGCAACAGTGACACAGCGACTTGGCGATGAGTGAGCGCAGGGTCACTCATCATGCTTTGCACTTACCAGAAAAAAAGTAATTTAGTGCCATGTGCAAAAGCGTGCTAGGAATATTACACGGCCCATACGCACACACTCGGGGTGCACTGGCATAGGCTACACACACATTGAGACAGCCTTTACTATAAACAGCAATGCTACAGAAAAAAAGGCAAAGTGCATATGCAAGCTGGTAACAGCTTTTAGAATTCTAAACCAACAGGTACAACATCTGCAGCAGTACAGAACACCTTGTTTTACTGAGGCAAAATCACAACATCCTTACAGAGACACAAATCGAACCACTGTGCAATACTCGAATAAAACAAACCCATAAAAACACAATAAACACAGCAGCAGCACATAATAACAACAATAATGCAACAGCAGCACAATCATAAATACATATTCCTACCTTTAGAAGTTTTTCTTCCTTGTTTTTCTGACAGAAGTCCTTCATGAGGCTGGTAAAATCCAATTTGCGCAGAATATTTAGGGATTTCCTTTAGTAGATCTTGGTCACGGTGTTGTTTCAGCCGTTGTGCTTTTCGTTTTTGTGCTCCACTATTATATTTTCTTTGACATTTTGCCACTATGCTGTCCAGTTGCAGTGATGTATTATTTGAAAACCAAATTGACCTTATGAACCTGGCCACATCTACTCAAACAGCAGCTTAATTTTTTAAATGTTTCTTTTGGTCCAATAGGGGTCAAGGTTTTTTTTTCTTTTAAGTAAATTTAAATAATTAACAATTTCGGCGTATGGTCACATCGGTGTGATCTGCCATTTAGCGCGTATGCTAAAACCGTATGCTAAAAACAATTAGAACACTAGATTGGAAAAATTCTAGCTAATTTTATCTTTGAGGAAACAGCGATTTAACATTAAAAATATAGCAAATGCCACCTGAAACGTACCACCCGCGCTAGTATATAGCATAAAAATAAGCATAAAAATGAGTTTCGTGCAAAAGTCAAAAATAGTCTGCTCAATCTGGGGCCCCTGCACACGTGGGGCCCCTAGGCTGTAGCCTAGGCCAGCCTGTGCATTAATCCGCGCCTGGATATACCTTAAAACAGTGTTTCTCAACCCTACTCCTGGCGGCACCCTGTCCTGCATAGCTTCTATCTATCCTTGCTCTACCTGCCTGACTGAACTCATCAATGGCACATTTTATTAGCTGAGCACACCTGATTTAATCAAGCAGCAAGGATAGATAGAAGATATGCAGGACAGGGTGCCGCCAGGAGTAGGGTTGAGAAACACTGCCTTAAAAAGTCGATATACTGCCCAGCCCTACCCACACATATGAACTGTACTCCGCAGTAAAGTGTTGCATATTTATAGGACATACAAGGCCTGAATTTCCCCTCTCACATCCATATGAGTTTTCTACAGGTTCTCATTGTCACTGTAGTGTTCCTTTGTATGTGTGTGTGTGTGTGTGTGTGTGTGTGTGTGTGTGTGTGTGTGTGTGCGTGCATGCACATGCACTCTTGTGTCCTGTGCCTACCTGGACAGAATCTGGCTTCCTTTGACTCTTTAGAATAATAATTGTTTCATATTTTGTGGGAAAATGGTCAGAATCAGAAGTGCTGTACAGCGCATTACTGCCTGCAGTTGTTAGCTGAGATAGCCCTAGGGGGTCAGATTTGTCAGAAATCAGACTTAGGTTATGTTTTGAGATGGTCCAGGAGGAGATGGTTTCTAGACATGCTGAAATGTGTGATAAAATCTGAAAATGAAAAAAAGGATAAATAACTGGTTATCATCTGCATAGAAGTGATAGCAGAAGTCATGGGAAGAAGAGAGAGAGTGGACCTAAAACAGCCTTGGGGCACTCCTGTGGTATACTCACAGAAAAATGGGTCAAGAGGAAACCTTCCTGCAAGACCTGATAAGGGAGACCAAGGCAGGCAGCTAGAGAATCTAATCTAATTAGCAAAGAAAATAGTGATTTATAGACTAGAATCTGGAGGAAATGCATGATTAACAGCACAGAATCTCACTGAGATCTGTGAGAATTAAGACAGATGACAGAGAAGCTGGCAAACCAGCCTTCATAACTGTCTCCAGCTTTTGCACGTCTGAGAAGGGAGTAGCAGACTCTGAGAAGACATGGACGAATAGTCGTTTTTATCAAATTTTTTTAGAAGTAGAGCTTGATCTCCAGGTTTCAGCTGTGATATCCAGCTGACCCCAGAAGGCAAGAATCATTGAAGAATTGTCATTGTGCAGAAACAGAAGCAGAAGTTTGCTTTAGTTTTACATCTATCTCAGTCTGTGAATTAATGATCTAATAATCTTTATGATGTAGTTGATCTTTATGGTCTAATGTGATATTTTCTAATGATCTTATCCAGGCTGTACTATGGTCACATTTCAATGCCCCCCGCCCCCTTCTCGGATGAGGGAAAGTGTTGGGAGCAGTCACTGATCTGATCACTCGCCAGGGACTGATCAGAGATCAGTGTTGTGGAGGGAAGTGGGGACTGAGGGAGCAGTTTGGAATGCAAAAAGCTGCATGCATGACAAGGGGTCAATATTGTCCAATAGTGAGCCGCTGTGGAACAATCGGAGCTGTCCCACATTGTGTAATGAGCAGAAACCGAGTTATGTTGAATCTCCTAGCAACACACCAGAAACTCATACTCGTAATGACCATCATACAGGGTGTTCATTATAGATCTGTTCAGCCTCTGTTTAACAATGACATAAACTCAACAGAGTTCTTAATATGTTGGAAAGTCAGAAAATTATAGCCAAAGATCATTTTAATTTCCTTTCCTTTGCTGCTTATTTCTGGGTGGAGGATTCAAATGGAGCTGGTCCTCTGCCTGTTTTTAGTTTCTTCCCTACACTATTTCCCTACCCTTTTTCGATCCACACAGGCATTTCTCAGAAAATCATCATTACCCCTTGCAATGTGGCTGTCATTGTAAACCACCAGCTCGAAGGCTTCAATGTGCCTTAAATCAGATTTCAGGGATGTTAATCACCCGTAACTTTAGAAAGACCGCCATACTTAAATAAAACAGGCTGCAGGAACTAAGAGGACTTTTGTTTCTATTCAGGGTTTTACGGGGGATGTTTAGAGGGGGTCTGCAGGGGGCTGTAAAAATAAGCAAAACTGTACAATTTACACCAAGGGGTCACGTTCAAGCAGGTTTGTGTTACTGCTCACCCCATGGAGACATATACGTTCCTCCTCTTTTTCCCTCTTTTTCCAAACGGCTTCTTTGGCTGTACGTACGTAGCCAGCACGATGTCCTTGCACACAAGATACACTCTTCTGCATTTGTTCAACTGCAGGGAGAAAACCCGCCAAGCAGGCCTTCCTCTGTTTCTACATGCTTCGCTTGATACAGTCTGGTCAGGACATTTTCATCAGGACTGACCCGAGGTAATGTGGTATGTGCATGGGTTTTACAGACTCTCACAACATTACTGTATGTCCGTAAAAAGGTGAGTGCTCAAGAGGTGATTTTTTTTCGATGTTACCAAATACCAATCACCAAAGTTCCTCTTTGTGCATGTCAATACATTCACACACACGTTATACAGTTCTGAATTTCTTGCACAGTTGCAAAAGTGATCATGGGAAAAATGACTATTAATAGGGATGAGACCTTTCATTGACATCCGCTAAAAGGGCAAAAGAGCAAAAATTGCAACCAGACACATGATGGAAGACTGTGTAGGATAACGGTGCCGGTAGCGGTTTTCTTTTGCATGTGTCCGAGGCCTCTGAACGCGATTCTTAAAATGGAGATGTATGTGGACGTTGTACACGAGGCGATGTGAAACATACCACCCAGAGGAAAAGCCCTATGCAAACTATACCTGGGGGCTTTTAATAGCGACCTCCTCTTTCACCCCCCCATAAATCAGTTATTATTCAGAGGTGACCCCTGCAACCCATGTGCTGGGATAGAGCAAAGCCTCCATGTTTCACCCCCCCAAACAGTATGAGGTGTTTCAGTGACCCAGGGAGACAATAGCTGCCGTGGGTGTGCAGGCTTTGATTTATCAGAATTAATCAGAGGCTTTCGGGAGACCACGGTCGTAATGACCAGCGCAGGGGATTCGGTCAGATTACAAGGGTTAGCACCTCTGGCCCGCTCGCGGGGCAAATTCATGGACGTATCAACGTTAACGGATTGTCATCGAACTGGCTTTGACTTTTCACCCGAACGTGAACCTTCTCCCTGGACCCCAGCGCCTTGTAAAGCACCGCTGTACGTGGGGGACGGGCCCGGTTTGAGCACGCCCCTGCCACGACCTCTCCCTCCTGCTACCATTGCAGACTCTCCAGCACACTCTCGGCATGCCTCCTGGGCTGCTGCACTGCTAGCCGGTTCAAGCCAGGGGAGGCCTGCGAGGAGCGTGCAGGGCGTAAGGTAATGAGATTGACACTGTTGCACAACATTGGTCACTTTTCCCCCACAGCCCGCTCGCTTTGATACTGTAAACACTCTCGCCAGGGCTGCCTGGCATGTGGTCTGTGGAAAGTTGGTACAGCCTGTCAGAATCGCCCTGATGTTTTCCTGGACCTCACAGCTGCGATTCTCCTAAAAGAAGTACGCGGAAGAACAGCTTGACTGGAGTCATTTGTGGCATTCTAAGTGGGATGGCAAGTAGGGCTGGCACTAAATGGAATGACCTGTGTTAGTTCAACGTAGGGGCAATTAAAATGAACCTTGGGAATGAGCTGAATGTTGCATCAACATTTAGCTCTCCAATGACATACTTTATCACAGTGTGTAGTGCAAAGGTTTTCCTTTTCAGATGCTGTATGCTGATAACATAATTGTACAGTGTATATGTTGTGTGCAACACCATATTCATCACTGTATTAGCATGACTTAAAGTGCATAAATAGTGTGTAAAGGTGTGCATGTCTCACCTGTTGTGTATAAAACACACTGGCGTATCCTGGGAATTAATTGCAGGGAGCTAGTATTGATTTTCAAATTGACATGACAAATTAGTTCTGTGTTGTTTTAAAGCACTGGAATACCCTTGATTTCTTCCTCACACTTAAACATATTGAAAAAAAACTTGTAAACTTGTTAATTGGGTCACTGTTAATATTGTTAATATTTTAATATTCTCTGTGTAAAGAGCTAAAGCTGTCCATCTCTGCTGCTTCACTGGCAAATGAGACGGAGATGTCCTGGGTATAACTGAAAGCTTGTCCTTGGTGACTACAGTGACTGGGTAAGAGCTGCCAGCGTGGCCTTGTCTACACAGATGGCCTTAACCTAGCGTGAGACATTATTACAATGAACCACAGCTGTAATCTGCTACATTATAAAAACATATAGCTCAATCTCTTTCTCATGTTTGCATTAGTCTTTTTGAAAATGTGGAACATTGTTCTTATGCATTTTCTTTTTTTGATTATTGCAGCCACAATCTCATTATTTGAACTCCTTGGCCCTCAGCTGTTGAGCTAGTCATGGGCAATACATTAACACAGAAAAAGGTCATTTAGTAAGTTTCATGAATGTGGCATGCTGAGAAATGTTCGCGATTGTTTTTTATACACTTTTATAGCATTTCGTCTAGAGTAGACGTAAAAACCCATTAAAATGAGATGTAACAGCAGTCCTATGGAATTCATGAAATTAGCTTTCTCTGTTTAGTTTAATGGGGTAAGCATTAAACTGCACATGAGTGATTCGTTCCAATTCAAACTCATATCTTATCTCATATCTTATCTGATCTCACTTGAAGTGCTACCATGGAAATTTCTCTGCTTTTTTGGAATCACCAATTGTATAATAGATGCATCTCACAACCCTCTGTGGTTGCACAAGAAGGCTGCAGTGAGACGAACACAATCCGCTGAAACACTCGTACGCACTCGTACACAGCTATGTTTTGCGCTACAAGTCACTACTCCACTGACATCAACCGAGCAACTCAAAGGTGACTGACAAATCCCAGAGTACCTGAGAGTGGTGAGACCAGGAATTCCTGGCTGACCTAGCCCCTGTCCCTGATGTAATGAAGACTATTTGCTCTGCCACTGTTGCAGTCATTGCTGGTAATTAACAGCTGGTTTCAAACGTGTCCTGTGGGGCGCAACCTGTATTCAAAATGAATGCCTTATTGACCAAGCCGCTCAGGACATGTCATATCTCATTTCTTATCCGATCACAATGCACTACCATGGCTATTCTTGTAACATTTCATTACATACATAATATGAGATACTTCATAACATTTTTGTAGATGTGTTCTAAAAGTGAAAAAAGTTCCATAATTCTGCTTTCTGTCTGACCTTCTGTTAACACAATAACTTTACACAGTTATGTGCAGATAATATAAGATCTTTTCATTTACATTCTTCCCAGGATTACTTTCTGTAGACCCGTATGACCATATGTCGCAACTTGTTACGTTCACACTGCTTGTGTCAAATGACACTTTTCTGAAACCCAACTTTGGCAGGCAAAACTGGAAGGGCATTAAATTATTACTTATGTGGCTCACATTCATAGATTCATTTAGACATTACGATTCAGGGGTACACCATCTTTTTGTGATATTAAACTGTGGACTCTTAAAACAATTTTGGTAGGGTGTGCACAGGAAGTACTTAAGAGAAAAGTTTCTCAAACAAAACACAAAATGACAGATGTGGGTGCATCCAAACACATCATATCAGCACCCAAACAAAGTCTGACTTCTGTTGGCCCTGTTTGAAAAAATCTATTTGTGTTGTTTCATCGTGTGTTTGGATAAAAAATCTAACTCACTGATTCATTTAGAAACACACCCATGATTTGTAAAATTTTGTTTCTTTAACGTGGCATTTAGGACGCTTGGCGAAGGCAACTTATGACATGATGGATCTGACATTTTGTTATTCACAGCAAAATGTTTTATATGTGATTAACTCAAACTCTGACTTTAACAGAATTATGCTCAGATGTGCTTTGCAGAGTTCATGTCTTTATTTAAGATTTTGCTGTATACTACACAGCAAATAGTTCGTGGAGTCACAACCAAATTGCTGTAGGTCCCATGCAAATGTCAAGGGGTCACTGTGCTAGCCAGGTTAATGACAATGACAATGTCATCGATAGCAAGGTTGTTTTTCCTACTTCATGAAAGTATCATTAGTGAAAGCATGTTGGCAAACCGCTAACTATTAGAGGCAGACATGGCTATGTGTAATCACAGAGCCAAATGGAGGTTTGCCATTGAAAACCCCTGTGTTTTTTTGTGAGTGGTATGGTGTACACATATGTTGTGAAAAGGAAAATTAGGGGGAGACGTGTGGAACCTTAGTCTAGAGTGGAGAGACAGACACACATCAAGTGCCTCAACATTTTCAGTGACCTCTGAGGGCCAGAGGGTGACCTGTCTGTGTCTGTGATGTACAGAATGCAGGGACAAACAAAAATAACTTTTGTTTCCCTAAACAGTCATTCATTAATACAAATATTTGTTCATGGTATTAGCTTACATATATTTGAAAATAGTGGTAATATGCCATCATTTAAAAGTAAAAAGGCAGTTAATGTGAAAAGAGTTTAGTACTTGTCAGATTAACAAGCATGTGATACATTGACAAGGGTAAAGGTGTGTCATTATAAAATGTAAAAGGTTTTAAAATTAAAATTAACATTTAAAAAGCATAAAACATGGGTTATTGGAAAGGCACAGGCTGTCAGGTGATTGCGTGTTTAGGAAATTAATATTCCAGGTGGTGTGGATAATGAAAGATAGGAAGAGGCTATGCAGTCCTAATATTGGCAGGAAGTTCACTCCACCACTGTAGAGCTCAAGCAGAAAGATGCTGCCATTTGTTAATCAAATACAGAGAGAGAGAGAAGAGAACAGATTCTCAGAGAACTTGAGGGGAGAATGTATGGTAAATTATATGTTATCATCCCCCTCAAATTAATGTGCTAATTTAGTCTTTTTCACTTTTCTACAGGAGCTTATTCTGGATCATCATTAGCAAAAAGATGGGCCTTCAGTGAGGCCTGTGGTCGTTCATTGTATAATTCAACTAACCACCTCTTGCTCAGTGCTGCCCACGTCTTTCTCAAAGGAAAGTGGTTATCGTATGATTAACCTCCTCACTATTACTCTGCTAATAAAGTATGGCAATCATTTCCTGTCTATTTATATTGGATCTTTGTTGTGTGGATGTTTACCCAAGACATTCCTAAGTGGTGAAGTTGTAACATACCCTTGCTCAGCATCCATACCGTTGTAGCAATCCCTTCTTCCCCAACAAATTTTAGAGGTGATTCACCCAAAATGTGTCTGCTACTTTCAAGAACACGTCTTTGACAGTGCTTTGAAAACTAAATCGCTATTGCTTTTCCAGAGCAGCCATGCCAGAAGTACACGGAATGATTAAAGACACACCTCAGATAGTCTAGCCTTATGAAATGTGGCAGTTTAGTTCCACACATGACCGTTACTGTGTTACTTGTACAGTGGGAGTTTTCTGAAAATGTGTTTCACAAATCCATCCAAGAAGCAAGCACACCGTTCTGCGTTTTCAAATCTGATTCATGCTGTCGGAACAATTTTTCACTGGTTCCTATACCACAGACCCAAACAGTTACACATGTGGAAGATCTCATGGGGGTTCGTGTTTTACTTGGAATGTGATGGCGGTCACACTCAGTTTCACACCTGAGGATAATAAATGTGAAACTTTCAGGAAATGTTGCGCTTTTAAGAGTATCTGATTTTCCATGATAACGTCTTTCTCACCTCCTGTTCCAGAAGCCAGAGGCCTTCTAATTGTCACCTCTGGCCTGGACGCCAGGGCCAGTTACAAAATGGCAGTCTGCTTCATATTAAGTGTTATGGACAGACGGCAAATGGACCAAATTTTTTGTCCTATAGGCAGTTTTAACACTGTGAAACGATCATTATGTATTTGCCTATCAGACATAATTATCTGGGGAAGGTAATGGCGCCTTTAATTTTGCAAAAAATCAATGCGCAAAATTAGCATTAAATCACAACAGTGCAGTGTCCCACAGGGGGATACACTGAAATAGCTGGATTCAGTAAATCTGTCAGTGGAATGAAGCCATGCAGTCCACTGAACTGATGGTGAAATGTCAACTGGTGCAGCCCAAAAACTGTAAGAATCGTGAGAAGATAAAAAAATCTGATCATTGTGGAAGGTCATTAGTCATTCTGGTCTTCACCTCGGTCAAGCTGAAAGTTTCAAACATTAATCTATCCAAGCAGCAAGTGTGTAACTGAGTGAGCCTCAGGAAAGCCTGTCGTTTCTCCCTCTCATGGAGGAAGAGAGAGAGCTGGAAGACGAGAGTCGTCTCTGATTAAAGTGTCCTGGCTGTAGTGGTGGGGCCTCCTGCTCCCCTTGACCTCCGACTCCCGGGGTCTGGCAGTGGCCCCGAGTCTGCTTTAACCCCCTTCAGCTGTCCAAAATAAACACACCCTGCCCCAACCGGGAACCTGGGTGGCAGTGAATGAGCCATCCGTCAGAGGGTCCACAGGAGCAGGCTAACTGTAAGGCCTGTCAGGGCCTAGCCTACCCTCCACAGCACACCTTAAATTCAGCACAGGGTCAAACACTCACCTGGGACCTAATATACCAAGCAAAAGATGTTAAACCATCACTGACGAGTGTAGTACCTGTAGAAAGTGGTTATGTCACATTAATTACAACAGCCTTTAGTGAGAATGGGGGAATCTACATGTTTAAGATGATCACATCTGGGCAATTTATTTATGTACTGATTCATTTTTCACCTTTTAACCCTTTTTTAATCTAACACATGTTTCTTTCAACTCCCCTACTCTGTGAATTTGTAGTTTACTCTGGAAAATGATTTCTTTTTTTTTTAACACAACTTGAAGGAATGAAATAAGGCATTATGTCTTTACAATCGCCTGTCAAAGCCAAAGAGAATCTGAAAAATGGGACAAGTGAACGGCTCTCTCACAAAAAGAAAGTAAAAATACACAGTTTTTGTTCTAGGAAACCCTAGCCACATTATGAGTGTTATTTAGTGGTTTTAGCATTTGTGGTAAACACGTGGCTAGTGGTCACCTAGTCTGGGCTACACCAAAAGTTATACATCTGTTACTGTGTCTCCAAAACTTTTCATTGGCTAAGGAGGGTTCACACTGACCAGCTGCAGCACTAGGCTCCATGAAGTCTCTGCGCTAGGCTATTTTAAATGGTTGCCCAATTGGGCAACTTATCTGGCCCACACCAACCTCTGGTACAAATCACAGGCCTCCCCACTGCCTAAAATCAGGTCACACGTCTTATCGGGTAAGAACAAGGGTCTGAACTATACCATTATTCTTAGCACAGAAAAGAAATTAAAAATAAAGGGTCTGTAAATAACAGTGCAGATGTGGGTGACTCCAGAGGCTCTGGGTGGTATGGCACTCCACAGACGCCTTTTACATCGATCCGAGGGGGGACCCGTTAATATAAATATTTGAATTAGATGCTATCTGAGCAATCAGACATAGAAGGCTCGACTGTGACCCAGAGGAGGGAGTGAAAAGAGACGTATGCAGGCGGGAGAGGTAACTGGGAACTGGCAATGCTGAGTCTCTCACTTTCTCTCTCTCTGACCCCCCGAGCTATGGCTGCCTGCTTTTTCTCACTGCAGACGAACAATTAAAAAACTTTCAGGAAAGAGTCAATAATTTAGCTGGGTTTTTTGGAGGGGGGTGGGCTGTTAGCCACATAAAATATGTACCGGTGTAACAGCAGAAAAATGAAATATTTTATTCAGAACACTATTATGACAGCTACCTAAAGACAACAATAACTAGTGCTAGTACTACTACTATTATTATTATTATTATTATCATCATCATCATCATCATCATCAGTAGTAGCTGTATTACTGTTAATATCCAAAAATAAAAACACCTATGATGTCACCAGCCAGGCTAAACCTGATGTTGCACCCTGGGATTCTGACAGCCTAATAATGTTTTCAAATAAATGTGAAGTCTTGAAGGAATAATAGGGAATAATGTTGTTGGGTTAAATTGAATAAAGTTTTATGAGCTAAGATTTTCAGCTTAGCTGCCAGCTGCGAATCCACAAAGACCGCATGCCCAGAGCCAGCCTTGACTAACACCCGTGCTCTCTGAGTCCAAACTTAGCAACCATTGTCAGAGATTTTCTGAACTGAACTGTGTGTCTCCTGAAGACAGCGTGAGAATGCAAAGTTCAGTGTTCCTGGTGCCACTCCAGATGCCAGTGAGGTTAGCTTTAGGGTTCGGCAGCTGAGACTAGGTGGGTGTCCTTGTTGACTCTATTTTGCAAAGAGTGTTGAGGCTGTACAGCTACATCAACAAACAAGCAATTGACCCACATCAGATCTGTACCTTTTGGTCCCTAAAGCAACGGGGGGTGGGGATGGGGGTGGATGGGAGGGGGGAGCTAAGAGTATCAAAACATCCACCTCCTCTGGAGCGGCTGTGCTGAAAGCCAGCCCATTTGGCTGCCAGGGCACTGCGGTTGCTGCCCTTAATTGCATGACCTGCGACAGCCGTCGTTTCAGGACAGCGGCATGAACGCATTACATCATGCAGCACAGAGCTGGAGCCCCTTCCGACTCTGAGCACCGTCTGCGGACGCCAGCCGCACGTTGGCTCCGTCTGAGCCCCGTGAGGTCATGCGTGTTTCCAGCAGGTGTGTGCCTGCGCTGGGAGCCCCTCTGCAGCCAGTAAATGGGAGCAAATGCAGAGAAAACATTCGTCGCTCTCAGCGGCGGTCCGTCCGGCACGTCTAGACGGTAGCGGTCCTTTCTCTTAAGTGCCGTTGCCTTCTTTGACGAGTGAATCAGGTCTGTATTTTCTGTTCTGAACAGATACAGCCATTGGGATTCGGTAACACACACCCCCCAAAACCCCCCTCCAGTTTCACTTATATTCTTGTTTATTCAGTTGATTTACATCACGTAATAGCCTAGAGAAAAGGAGAGGGAGACGTGGAGCCAAACATGTGGCACTAATAATATTAACAGTTCTACAGCACAGAGCACGGGATAGATCAAAAGCGGGAAAAGGACGACAGAAATTAGACTGCGTTCGTTTTTTTGTCTTGTTCTTTCTTTTATGACTGAGCGGTTGCTCTGTGTATCATATACTGGAACCATTAAGCGGGATGACAGAACTAGGTCAGGAACCAGGACTATCCAAAAATGCAACTGTCCCAAAAAAAAAACTCCACAAAACCTGCAGAACAGTTCAGCTTCAGCCGTCGATGCAGCTGCGTAATGTATCTAGGAATGTATGTAGGAACAAAGCTTCATTTTTTTTTTTGCTCCATGTTGCTGTTTGAGCAGTTATCTTATGTGCTTTTGTCTACGACTCCTCTAAACGTGAAGCAAGAAAAAAAATCTTTTGAGCCCGCTGTCGGAGCCTGTCCTTGTTGCATCCATGTTCCACTGTGGCAGGCCAATGGGCTTTTTTCAGGTTCATGTCCAGCATTTTGGCTGATCTGAAGAGGAAAACAGAAACCCTGTACCCGGTTATGGGAGAGTAAGTGCCAGGTATCGTGAGCTACCAAGAACAGGCTGCACATTCTGGGGGCTTGCATTATTCTGTTATTTATGTTAGCCTGCTGCTCCCCTGATGGCAAGTTGAGCCGAATAATTTCTTGATCTGAAACATTTATCCAGTGAGTCGTTAATTATCGCTTTATTGCAGTGAAATCTATAGCTGTGAAATGCTGAACTTAACTCTGTGTTTCCATCCAGCATGGTATGGTGAAAGCTGCCTCCTTTTGGATGAATTTTGAACATGAAAAACACTGTGCAGATCTCTGAAATCTTATTTGCCACCAAGGTTGCATTTGAATTCATGCCTGTATGCAGAACCCTCTTACAGTGCTTGATTTTGTCCCTTTAGTCTGATTGAAGATCAGCTGAAGGTGTCTTTTCTACAGCTGTGCATTGGAGAAAAATCTAGCGAAACAGAACTAGGTGTGTCTGCCTCGAATTGAACTGAACAATGTCATTTTGACAGGTAAGGTACATGCTTAGTGGAAATGTCAGTCATGTACATTGCATTTCATATAATTTACATTCATTCATGATGAAAAGAGCTAACATGCCATTTCTTCCCCAGCTTCAGCCAGAGATTTGGAGCATGCAAGAGATAGTGGCTTTGGCCTGCAAGGCAAACATTTTTACTAAAATGCTGCAACCATGCTTCTAAATTCAACATCAATGAAATGTTGCTAATGTGTATCTGCAACATATTGCTGTAGCATTTAATTTCAACATAAACAGCTGCCTAAAATCAACAGCTGTTTATATTAACTAAGCATTGCACCAATTCTCTGCACTGTAAGTTTGGATATAACGTGGTTATAATTAGTACAACATGCTCAATTTACATCAAATACTGTGTGCAACCATTTCAGATGTTCTGAGGTGTCATAAAAGGCCATACCTTCCTCCCTTTTCACTGAACTTTTTGTGATTGTCAACTGTACATTAAGCTCATGTCACAATGACAACCTCTGTGCTTGTGTAGCAAATGGCATCCTCCAATACACACACGCATGTATGCACATATGTCAACAACAACTATTTTACAGTACAAGTGCTATAGTGCACCAGGGAGCAGACACAGCATGGAGGATTAGCACAAACTACCTAATGTGGTCTGAGCAGCTTCTAGGCACCTGAACAAGTCACATGGTGCCAAGAGCAGTGGGACAAGAGAACCCTGTCCAACCCACATACCCCTGTCCCTGTTCTGCTGATGTGAGTCCCCAGTGACTGTTGGCAGATGACATGGCTGGACTCAAATCCATATGCCATAGGGCTCAGCCTGTGCTCAGAATAAGCCAGGAACCCCAAATTGGTTTTGTTTTGGATTTAGAACTTCCTGAAGCACAGTGGGAAAAAAGTGTATTTACATTGAGCCATCAGCCAGTGATCAAAGTCAGTTTCCAAGGGCAAGCATGGGTTGCACGTCGGAGGCTCCTCTCCAACCCTGGGATTGGTTGCAAGCCTTCGCCGTGCATTTGTGCAAGCTGGAGAATCTTTGTAAGATTGCATGCAGCTGGAGCGACTGGTCCATAGTAAATCGGATTTGCATCACTCGGTTGGTTTCACCGTTGCGGGCCAGCTTGACTGCAGAACTCAAATGTGAACTTGATTAGCTTAATTACATTGGCATAAACTTGGGATCACTGGTGCGGTAATGAAACAACAGGCAGCCTACTTATCTCGGAAGCCGTTTCACCCAGATTCATAAAAAAAGAACAAAAAATAGGTCAGCTGCTGGCTATGCTTTGCACCGTAGGAAAAATTGGGTTGAAAGAAAAAAGCTAAATGGTGACCAGCAGATGAATGGATATCAAGCACAAAATGACATCATATGCTCTTTGCATGTTTGACCACACTGCCATCATGAATAAATGTCTACAGGTTACAAAGTGTGAAATGCAACTCCATTCAAGCAAGCTCGACTTGAGCCTCGTTAAATTTTCCATCGCCCTTACATCGCACTGCTTGCAGGCGTTCATTGTCCATGGATGAATGTGACATGCTCAACAAGACACCTGGTGTGGAGCAGCTGTAGTGATCGCTGAGCATATTTAAAACCATTCACTCATAAAGCTGGCAGTTGAAACCACAATAGCAATATCATATCGTCGTGTGGTTTGCCCCAACACCAAGACTGCTTTACACGCATCAGTCGCGCAGGGTCTTGGAGGCTGCCCCACTGCCGCGCCAGCAACCGCCCGTCCATGTTGTGGCCAACCTTGGATGCCAGACAATTAATTGAGCCCTGAATTTACATGTCTTTGGGTCTCATAACAGAGGAGGGAGCGCTTGTGGGATCTGGAGTCGGGTTTGACGTCGGTCTGCATCCCAGCGGTGCCACAATTTCCTCCTTACATGAAGTAATCATGTGCTAACTCAAATCAGAAGTTTACTGTCTATCTCCAAAGGAATGATAGCAGATTTTAATTTCATGCAAGATTGATGGCATGCGACACTCACCGAGGGGATTGCGGAGAACGCAAGTGGAAAATTTCCCACAGAAGTGACTTTACTACACTTTTCAGCTTGGATTTAAGCATTAGAGGTGTCAAAATCCTGTAAAGTTGCCCTGTGACTGTGAAGAAAGTGGATTTTAAACAGTGGTATGTCCTCACATTTATTTGAATAGCAATACTAAGCCTCAATTAACACATCTAAAGACCCATAAAAATAATTCCATTTATTCAACATGAGGTGATGAGAGGCCCAGTCTGAAACATTGTGATTAGTCATGAGAAGGATCTCAAACAAGGAGCAAGCAACCCAGAAAATACAGCTGATACATTATTGGGATGAGGGAGGTATTCAACATCTGCAAAATAAAGGAAAAAGTCTATGTTACGATTGGTGAATGCAAGAGCATCACTATGCATGGGAGTGGTGCATATTCATTTGTGAATTTATGACACCAAGGTGAAACTCTATCGACCCAACGTCTGATCTCAGCAGTTTCGCACCTTGTTACTGTGGACTCAACAGGTGGCATGAAGTGAGGGAAGGCCTGTTCACACCTGCGTGAGATGGCTGTATGGAAGTCTCCTCCCCCGCACTTTTATGACAGTCTGATGTCAAAAAGGGCATCCATTGACTTTATCAGAATCCAGTGTCACGGGCGAGAGCAGCTCCCATTACCCAGCTCCTGTCAAGGAATGTCTGTCTTCCTCACACTAAAAACCCCGCTCATTCGCCATAGTGACTACAGGTGGGGTTTTATCAAAGACTCCAGTGGGGGGGGGTAATATCACTACCCATAATGCCTTACTTTAATGTGCTGGTTTTACAGGGTAGACGGAACATCCACAGTTGCTCTATTACACAAAAACACTTTGTCTCTGTTTTAGGGGACGGCCGCTTCTCCCTTTCTTCCCCCTTTATCTTAGGTCCCAGAGGGGATGAAGTCATGATCTGAACGCCTTTTAGCTGGAGGGCCCTGGCCCGTGGCCGATCTGAGGACTTCCACTACCCAGCGGCCAGTGTCCGTGCTGCCTCAAGAGGCACGCTTTTTTGTGTGCTATCACAGCGGGTCACAGACATTCAGGTTTTATATTAAGAGGCTTTGAAACACAGGGGCTCGCCTTACCCAGCTGGGGGCGGGAAGCCATCTGCTGTAAGCAAAGAAGTCAATGTTTTTGTTGAGCAAGTGTGTCCAATTGAAAAAGCCAAAAAGCGACTGCTTGCTATTCTGTGTGTGTGTTTGTGAGTGTTGAAAGACGGACAAGCAAAAGGTCTATGTTAAAACCATAAGTCATAAACATAAACAACTGGATGTTCCCAACATTGAAAGCTCGTTAATTGCTTATAATGGTCTATTGAGGATAGTCATTTCTTAGAACAGTACTGAGCAGTAAATCATGGAGTCAAGCTCGAAGGGGCACGGAGAGCTGTTCCAGTGTGCAGAGACTTCAGAGATGGGAGAGTGGTCGGACGGCGAAAACCACAACATTAATCAGCCAGTCGCCCCCCTCGCCCTTGTTTACCAATTTGCTTGACTTCATCTTCCTCTCCATCATCTCACATCTCTCGACTTTCGGGTCGCCCACGCGTTCCCCCTCCAGACCTCCCTATGCCTCAGGGCGTCGGAGGAGCACGCGTATGCCATTCCAAGTCAGATGGCCGTTTCGGCAGTGTCTGAGCAGGCAGTGGTGGGGGGGGGCGGATTCGTGGAATGAAACACGAGACGCCTGCATCATCACAGGGAACAGCCGGGGGCGCAGAGGAGATGAGACGTGCACGAAATATCTCAAGGTTACTGGTCTCCTCTCACCTACAAAAATTGTAAATGATTATTATTTTTGTTGGACTAAAACAACAATAAACTCCTAGTTCTTTCCAAGTTTGAAAATAACCAGCCACCGGGGACCAGCTGTGCATTGAGTGGGCAGTGGACTGGGGAGCTTTTTTCTGACTCCTTTATTGGACAAACTGTTATTGTGGAGCCGGCTGTAGCAGTCCCTCAAAGGGTTGAAGGATACTACAGCTCACAAAGACAATGTCAATCAGTGAGCCTGATTTACCACTGGGATTGAAATGAAAACCTTTTCAAAGAAAAGAATTTGATGGAAATATTTATTTGAGAAAGTTCTGATCATTTAGGCTATCGCAGAAAATAAAGAAAACAATGACAAAAAAAGCACAGTCTTGGGTCTTTCTGCACTGGATTATGGCACCCAAAAAAGGGATTAGAGGAGCTGTGTAATAGAGTGAGGTACAGGAGAGAAAATCACAGGCAGATTATCGCACCAAAACAGCCAGACAAGGAGTATGTTTACAGTACATGGCGCAGGCTAGTCTAATAATTTATAAAATAAAATTTAGGAATTGATAGATAACTACCTGAAGGATCAGTTACCTCAGGGGACTCTTTGCTGACAGCATTGATATCAAGGAGATTTAATTCTTTACTGCAAACTGAAGCTACCTATTACAAAGACATAAACTTGACATCAGCATTCATGAATTCATAAAAGAATATGCCAATATGACAACTGGATGTCAGTATTCTTAGAGACTGAAACTGTACTAGCAATTCTGCTAAGTCCTATGATGAGTTTGGAGACATACTTGTCTTATAGGCCACATAATTCTCCATAACAGAACCACTCAATGGAGTGTTCCCCATTATTTATTTATCCAGGCCAAGTGGCAGACAAACACAGCAGCACCATCCCGCAGGAAGAACTTAGAACAGAGTGGCTAAAAATGAAGACATACTGTATATAAACAAGTACACAACAAAAACACTTTTGCACTTTTTTGCTTAAAACCAAGTACTGAGACAAGGCTAGGGCTTCAGAGCTGTGGACTGTCCATGTCCTTTTTGGACCTCAGTGACCTGAAGCATTTCATGGAAAAGGACAGAGATGCAATCGCCACAGCAAAGCACTAGATTCAGTGCAGCCAAAGTTTTTGTTTTAATACTGTGAAAGTAAGATGAATGGCCATGTTTTCAGATGTTTTTACTGGCCTCTAATTACACCGCTCTGGTCTCTTTTGGCCATGACGTTTATATGCGCCCAGCACATATAAAAATTCCTTCTTGAGTAAAATTCTATCTGTTATTTGTACTGTAAATAGAAAGATGGGAGCAACTGGATTCCTCTTTGCAGGAAGGTGGCTATGACACCCTGAGTTCAGCGCAGCAGCATGCAAGCAGAGTACCACACAGCTATGCCCCTTCGTATAGGACAGGACAGGAAGCAAACAGCCAACATGTTTAAATGTTCTGCATTAGGTCTCTTTCTCATCTGTTCAGCGCCGTTGTTTATTCTTACTCGGCTGAAACTGAGTTTTCATCGTCATCGTTGGGAACATTACCTGTAATTTTCTCAGCGACCCACGTTCCTAATACATTAATATAGGTCACCATGTTGCCAAGAGTGACAGAACAGAGGAAATGGGGGGATAATAGTGATAGTATGGTAATAGTAAAGTATAGTTCTTGATAATAGTGATGGCTATAAATGGCGATTGGTTTTGACTGAGGCCTGTATAACGTTAGGCCAGCGACACAGTGAGAATGAGTAAGTGTGTGACACTGGCTGGCATGAATGGTAGACTTCACAGGTCGAGCCCTTCAGCCTGGGTTCCAAACTGGCCATGTCAACTGCTGATAATGACAGGGAGGCCGCAGGAACTGAACAAATTGGCATTATTCCTTGTTTTCCCTGGGAACAGGGGTGGGTGTGTCTAGTGCCCTCGTCACACCACTCTGGGAGCCCTATGGCTCTACCCTGCATCTATGAGGTAATCAGATAGTGTCATGGGGATGCTACCCTCCTGGTGCACTGTGGAACATGTAGTGTGGAAAATGTATTGGATATGTAGTTTTGGGCAGTGTGAGCGAATATCAGAGGGTTACATTTGTGTCCTGCAGAAGCAGAGATGTTGTCAAGGTGTGATGAGCCTAACATCCAATTCAGCAGTTATGAATTTTAATACAATAAGGGGCGGGGGTGATGGGTATGGGGTACAGATCTTTGGCTTGAAGACCAGGAAAGAAGATGCACCTTGACCCTCCCCACCCCTATTTTTGGACATTGTAAATGGGAATAGAAATAAGGAGGAAATGGGGTGGAGGAGGTATGCCATGAACAGCTGACATGAGAAGTGGGTGAGTGGTGAGTGGGTTTTTTGTACTTGAGGATGGGACGGGTATATTGATTGCATGGGGGTGGTCTAAAAATTCTCCTCCCAAATTTCCACTTGCAACTTCAGCTAGTCACCACAAAAACAGTGAAAAGGGGAAAAATACAAAAACTCAGATGATAACAGCTTAAAAAAGACATGCAATAGAAAACATGCAAAACGCCATTTTCATTTGTCTCAGTTTCAACTAGATGAGTGCTGTCAAAACATGGAAATTCAGTACAACAGAGCAGCAACTGTCTGGATTATAGCAACATATGAGACTCTAGGACAGCGAAGGAAGCACGGCAAGGGATCAGTTATAACTACCTGACAAGGCACTGACAGATCTGAGCACAGGGGGAATTTCCTTTTTAAACATGCATTGCATTAAGTGGCGTAGAACAAGAGATTGTTCTTAAAAATCGTTCTGCCGTGTGATCATATTTGCATTTGGAGATATTGAGATTCCCTAGCGAGGGCTTTTTCTGCTTGTTGGGGAGCTCTGGAACAGATTGTGTTAACTAGAAATGAAACTGTTTACAACTTCAGGCGTGTTCCTGGATCGTCTGATTGGATCCGAAGGTGTGGTGCCCGTTGTTATGGTCTCAATATCTGGGAAGAAAGAAAACAACCGGAATCCAATAAGAAACAGCTGTGATCCATACAGGGGAGACTCTATCAGAAGTCATAAACACTCTCTCCATCGAATTATAAGTCGACATGTGAGCACAATTACACGACTGGGAGAATACAAGCAATGAAATCAGAACGGTGAGTGGTGCACTTCTCTTTTTTTGTGTGCACGCTTTTGATTTTCTTTTTTTTCTTCATTTATGCAGAAGAGCAGATTGTTTTGAAACTCAGCAGAGGTTTGTGTACAGTAGACCTCTCTCTGGGATGCTGTGTAAACACTTCAGCTCTTCACAGGTGTTTTTATTGGTGCTGTGGGAGAGAGAGGGGGAGGGGCCAACCGAGGGAGCTGCGGCTCATGGGAAAACCCAGAGGAAGAGAACATCATCAGAAAAATTCCACAATGAGAATGTTAAGAAACAAACAAACAATTGAAAAAACAACTTGTTTTTTATAAGACTGCGGTAAGCCATGGTATGATTGTTCAGGTAAACCTTTGATCCTTCACTTTCAGATCCAAAAGATGACCTGTGGATAGCAGCATATGGGAGAGGGTGCCCCCCCAACCCCCAACCCCCTGATTACCACCCGGAGCTGGCCTCCCCTTCATGTTCTGACCTCTGACCCCCCGCACAGAGGATGTGGCGGCACAAGAAGTCTCTGCTCTAGGCTCCTGGTCTCAGGAGACCCCCTGTGGGAAAGACAAACAGGAACACGAGAGCCCGTGCACACAGGGTGGAACGGTGGGGGGTGGGGGCGGGTGCTGGCTGCCACACACAGTGGTCTCAGCCTCTGAGGAGAGAACCAGGAGCCCACCACCAGACCGAGATCACCGAGCCATCTGAAGCAACGCTCCCCCGGGAAGCAGCAGGGGTTCCTGGGCCGCAGGTACCACACTGTTAAACCCCACAAAAGGTATCACTCATGAGACTTATTGTACAAAGTATTGTTACAACTTTTAGTAATATACCACTCACTAGAAGAGAACAACAGTACTTTTCAGTGTCCCTTTAACAGTGATTTGTCGTTAGCAATTTCACTCAAAAGGTGCAGCTGACTTGGCAAGTGATACACCTGGCTTGGATTCACTCATACTACAATACATTTAAGGTAGCTATTACCAGTGAGCAATAGCTAGGAGTTGGCTTCACATCACTATATTTTTGTAGAGAAGACTAAAATGGCTGAGCTAGTTTTGGGTTACCCTTATATTCTGTTCCGTGTAATATCATGTATTGGTATGGAAAGAACTGGGGAAACTAGGGATGCAGAATCGGATATTGGCATGGGGTGAGGGAACTCTGGGTGTAGCAGTCCTGGCAGGTGAGTGTTTATCACCTGCATTCAATGTACTTGTCTCATTACATGCTCATCTCAACAGGATGATTGTGTGCATATCATAGAATTAGAAAGCCAGTGTGAACATAGGGAAAAATGCTTTAATAAATGACCTACTTTTTACCTGCTTAATGCACAGGGACTATACAGTACATGTAGTATGTAAAGTTTATCTACTGTTGTAAAAAGTGTATTCAGACCTTCTCAGATTGTCCGCCGAGAAAATTACTAAAATCCAGTAGGAGCCGTAGCGTCTTCCACTGGTGTCCAGTCCTACCGTTCGAGTGTTTTTCTGGGAAGAGGAACGTTAATGTTCCCTCTGTGAAAATGGCATGGAGCACAGGGGAGTCAGGGCCAAAAAACTGGGTGACAGTGTGTGAGTGTTTACAGTTTATAAATGTGGCAGCTTCTCAAATCACTGACGATTTGAAACATTGCCTCACTTCCAGGGGAATTATTTCTCTCCCTCTCCAGTACATCATGCCAGTTACTGCTGTGAATTTGAAGGGGCGTATTTAGAAACAATCACGGCGTGTAATTCTCAATATTAACTGTGTAGCAGCTGTGATAGCCGTCTTAAGAATCAATCCCAGGGCTCACAAGCCTGCAAAAGAGTTTCAGAAACAATACCATAACACCGGAGAATAAAATAACAGTCAGATAACTAAAATGCTTGCTGCAGTAACTGTGTGTGACTCAGAGAGACAGCCAATCAAATGAACTATCTATTTTTTCCAAGGTTACAAGCTCTACCTGCTAAAAAGAAAACAGCCCCATCTGAGATTTAATTGACACGAAGAACTGTATAGATTGAGTGCTCCTGATGTATTTAACAGTGTTATTCTAGATCCCCTCGACAGTCCTGTAAAAACAATGGCCACTAGAAGTTTTTTTCCAGAAGGTGTTAACTTAGACCCCTCTTGATCCATCAAAGGGGAGAAAGCCAGTGAGAGGAGGTGTTGGAATGCGTCTGCATGAACCTGGCGCTAACTGAGGGCTGATTCGGCCCCGTGGTTCCCGCTCCCCCCCTAAGTCCCCAATCCACTTTCATGTTGGTGCTTCCCCTCGGAATGCCTTACAAATGAGCCCCTGGGGAGGCCACAACAGCAGCAGCTTCCATCCTGTCCCTGTGGGTTTTCAGATCGGGAGCATAGCAGGCCCCAGAGTGGCAGTGAGGACAGCGGGGGGGTCTGTCGTCATGCCTGGACAGGACCCACTCCAGGGACAGAGGGAAAGGGGGGGGGTGTGGAAGACTCTGGATGACATCCCCCCCACTCTCCTTTGGCAGACCCTCGCAGCGTGCCGCAGCAGGGCCTGACTGAGCACGCTCATAAATTAGATGAGTGAAAGCCCCTCGGACGGTGTTGGCTTTCAGAGCGCTGCAGAGACCACTTAAACTCCCACTGACAGTGGCTGCAGAAGCCCATAGATTAGGCCCTTTATCACCGTTTCACAGGGGCCCCAAAAATTGAAGGGGGGCTGGAGGGGTAGGGGTGAGGTTACGTAACTATTATCAGGTCAAGTCATGGGGGAGTGTGGCGCGGGCATGGGTGCAGGTTTAAATCTACTTGCGGTCGGGACAGTGAGAAACAATGCGATCCTGTTTCTCTGTCCGATGTTCTTCTGTAAGAGGATATTAGCTCACGCCAGGGAGAGAGCAGATGTTGGGATCGCGGTAGGCCGGCAATCTCCGCATTTGAAAGCCGTTCAAAAAAACTAGGGCTGGCCTTAGTGTTCGGTGTGGTTTCCAACAATCAAATTATTACTGCGCAGCTGGGTGGGGGACTAGCGTGTGGGTGGCTCCCTCAAAAACCTTTTCATTTGTATCAAAGTAAACATTACAAACTGTTTGGCTGGGATTGTTGAGAGTGTTGAATATTGTCAAATACAAACAGAAATTGCTAAATATTTGAAAATAATACAGTTTGAACATACTGAAACAAGTCTGATCTTGACATGCCCTCCCATAACTAGGCAAAATATTGAATGCCAGCACAACCATCTATTATAAATATCTGGATTTGTGTGTCTTTGGGAGAAAAGCAGGAGCACAGTGCTCCAATTAAAGGAGCACAGTGGTTCGGCATAGCTGTCACTCCCACAGGTAGGGTAATGCTACCTGACATTCCTGGCTTACACAACTGATTCAGAGGCTTAGCACTACTTGGCCTGCAAGGCCTTTTCTTGTTATCTAACTTCAGAAAAAAGCATCAAGGCCAAGAGGTAAAGAGGTCAATCCTTGCTGATGAAATATTTTAATATTTTAGTTGGGTATCTAAGTATTTCAATTATTGGTTTATATTGACTAGGAGTTACAGCACTGCATATAACACAATGCGTCTGTGTCAGGGCCCATGGTGCTCTGTCTTGGACAGATCTGACAGCGCTGAGACCCTAGCCAATCATGCTCTACATGTTTCAAGTGAGCATCTGAAATGCTGTCTACACAAAGGCTTAGTCTCCCTCTAATGCAGGAAGTCTTCCTGCCAGTGATTTATCCACTGGAGCCGCTATCTGCGGAAGCTGAGGAGCACCACCAGTTGAGCGGACGTGTATGGAAAGTGGCCACCTGTGTTCTCACACTGTGCTGAAGGTTTCAACAGAGCTCATCCTTTGGTGAAAGGCTGAAAAGAGGATATAAAGTTGGGGTTTGGTCCTATTTGGAAAACTGGGCAGGGCTAAATATGAAGTGGACTCCACTTTGCTGTTTACCAAAACCTGTGACACTGGAGTCCGTATGTTGTTTCATTGCTTTTCACACTGAAAAAATGAGCCCCTCTATCCTCATATGATTAAAAGTACTTCGAGCTGTGCTTTACATTAAGGTTAATATGCTGATGTGAGTTTTTCACCTTGACCGCAAGCGTGCTCTGGTGCGTGCAGGCAAAGATATCCTGGGAAGTAGCATTGAGGGAGACGGGGATGTGCCACATTAGCAGTGAATAAATAAATGGCTTCTGTCAGTTTAGCATAAATCATGTGGCAACACCCCCCAGCACACAAAAGAAGCAAACAGTTACGTTTTATAATGTATATGATACTCATTACGGGAGAGTGTTTCCGGATGTAATTACATTTTACGGCAGGAAAGCACACCATGATCTTTTAACCTTTAGAGCCACTGGCCTCGACCCCATCAAATCTGTTCTGTCAGCTGAGCGTTTTACCTGCACTGCCTCTGAATGGCTCTGCAAGCCATTCATTACCAAACTTGTTATTCTAAGCTTATTTCAGCTTGCTCCACTCCATTAATTTTGTTTATTTCACAAAAGACAGTGATGCCAAAGTTCAGCAGAGTTTCAGTAATGTCCATGGTAATACAATAAATACCTCCACACTACGGTAAAGTGCTTGTATGATTTTGCTTTCTTCTAACAACCACAGGGTGTGCTGTGAGAGTTACCGGCCAGCGCCTTGACAGTGCAGTGGCCAAAAACGGGAACTGCAACCAACTTCAAAACCATTTGTTTAATTTGGCTTTTCCCGACATTGTGCAAATGGAACAAGATCACTGTGGAAGATAATAAGCTCACTCTTTTGGAGCGAACGCCATTAGCGCACAGTGACTTTTCCACCGGTGCAGCTCAGGGGGGGATTAAGTCTTCTTTTCACGGTGGAACTTTTGAACAAGAATCCTTTATTTCAGGCCGAGACAAAGCGAACGGCACTCTGGGGAATACTGGTGTATGTAGTGGCTAGGACCCTAAAACCTCAGCAAATGTAATTTTACAAACTTTCCCTTGGAAACCGGTGCTCCTGTTTAACCGCATGGAGCTGACTTTCATTTGCTTGACCTGGGCCATTAATCGGCAGCCTTGCACCACATGAGAAATAATCCGACTGCCAAATTATGTGACAACAGCATTTCAATGGGGGCTATTTTATAGAAGACAGTAATATTAATAAATCAAGCATATAGCACACCCCTTAAAAGACAAATAGACCTGTGGGGATCAAGCGTAAAGACCTCAGGCAGCTTGTCGAACCAGTTGATATACACACTGTCGGTTCAAAAATGCCTTTCAATTATTTTCCAAATTCTGGGAATATAAAAAAACACGATAAATGCATTGTGGCCTGGTAGGCTCGTCTACTTATCGTACCAAGAGCCATTTGCTGATGAGCAAGTCAGGTTTTTGACACAAAAGTCAAGTCGGCCTCAGTCTGCCGTCATTGTTCTTGGAAAGCAGAGCATTCCTACTTCCTGTTCCCCGACGTCAGTGTGCTGGGGTGCTGTCCAGCATTGGCTGGTGTTCCTGAAGTGGGAGAGACCGTTCCCCAAAGGCTCTGGCCACAGTCGCATGTTTCTTTCTGATGCACCATGCTCCTGGGAAAGAGGCTCACTGGACAGGGGTTACCGGGCGTTTCTCAGCCAGGGGACATTACACACGGGTAGGGGGCGTTGGCTTGTTTGTTGCCTTCAGTCTAGAAAAATACTGTTGATGTAGGAGACCGCTCTGAATGTGTGTGTGTGTGTGTGATAAGAGCACTTTCAAAGCATTAACATAAATTGGGAAGGCAGGTATGCTAGCCACAAAGCCAAGTCAGAGGTTGGTGGGGCCAACCCCATCCCTCACAGCACATGGAGCTAGGCCCTATCTGGGGTTTTCAAACCATGCCATATCAAAAGCACTCTGTCCACGTGACAGTTTACATATTAAATAAAGACATTCTATAGTGAAGCCCTTGGGTTATACAGATGTCATTCTAGTCTGAGCCAACTGATGCCTTCTTACCATCCACCTGGCTTAATGCCACCTCCTGCGAACAGATTAGGAGTTTCAATATTAAATGTCTACATACACAACCAAGAGGGGAAAGGACCAACAGCAGAGTTGTAACATATTCCAGACACTCTGTAGGACAAGACCAAAAAAAGATATGTAAGAATGTACGGTCTGCCCGTACAACATGTGTTCCTCCTGTGATGGAGTGTCTCTGTTGAATAGGATACAGAAATGAGCAGACGGAAAGTCTGCCTTGAGTCTGAAATGCACCGCTCAAAAGTCCCAAGACAGGTAGAGGTTTGAGATTTGAGAGCTAACAAGGCAGGAGTGTTGGACACTTTGTTCAATGTTGAGATGTTTTCTTGCCACATATCCTCACCTACAAGAGACCAAAAAAAGAGGTCTTGGTGAAAATGCCGGGGCCCAGGGACCGGGGAGGGCAAGGGAAGTGGCGAGGGCCGCGAGGAGTGGAGGGGAAAGATGATACGTGCCTGGCCAGCGAGGGCAGGAGACTGCGCTCCATGCATCGGCGTCCCAGCCATCCATCACTCCGGCGAGACGGGATGTTCTCTGCCGAAGAGCGCTCCTCAGGGGACGCAGCACTTAGAGCTGATTAAAAGCCCTTCACTGAATTCAAACCGCTCACACTTGGGCCTGGGAGAGGAGAGGAGATGGTTTGAAAAAATACCGGAGGATTTTGGGAACGCCCTCTGCTGCATGGTCATTCACACAATGTGACCCTTTGACAGTCATTGTGGGAAAAAAAAGCCTGTCTCTGTGTTTCACTGTCTCAATGAGTTTGGCATAAAAGAAAGGATTGGGATTTAGGTATACTTTTTCAAAATTAACACAATTGACGGGCCTGACAAAATGCTAGTAATTCTGAGAAAATCTGAGAGAATGACTGACAGATCTGTTGCACAGTATCTGTGTGGCTCTCAAAATCACTTCAAATTTTACGGCCATCACATCATGTATGATTACATTCCACCATTTTTTGTTGCAAAACATTAATAATGCCTTATATACAGGAAAACTAGGCCTTCAAAAATATTTGGGCAAAAAGAAAAGAAAAAGTAAAGAAAATGTGTTTTCTGACCGGTGTGAAGCTAATCGCATATATTTTAATTACCTTTGATTTATGAACATATTCCTGCAAATGTGGTAAATCAGTGTCCATCTAACTATTGTTAGAGTGGAACCACTGCCTCCAGAGCACTTGCCATTGAGTTTGCTCATTCTCTCTCCTAATTACTCACCATTGCCTAACAGCAAGACCATGATCATTTCTGACAAGTGGTTTTGTGCATCATGGTTTACAAGTTTGAATCAGGAGAGGGGGAATGGGAACACAAATCACCTGTAACCTCCTGCCACAGGGTATTGAGCGTGATAGTAGCCAGAGGACCTCGCCAATTCGACCGACGCCCTCTCGCCGCCTCTAGGATCTGGTCCAAGCTCCCCGCCGCGGTGGGAAGTGCGCTCCTGTAACAGAAGGACAGATGGTTTTTATTCCTCCTCACTGTCCTCTCGCTTTCCTGTCTCCCCCAATGTAATGGGAAGTGAAAACCGGGTATTAATGCTGCAATGGGGGAGAGATGTGCTGTCAGGCTTTACCGAAGATGTTCCTGTGTGACCTTCTGCATGCTGCTCCAAACCAAGTCAAGCAGCTAGGCCACCCCCTCCCAAAACCAAACATTTACAACACAGCAGAAACAAATGAATGCAGCTGCTTATACCTATTTCATAGACAAATCAAGATGCATTGTTTTGCATTGTGTTTTATTAAACAGGAAAGACAAGGCCGGAGACCCATTATTTGCGCATTAGCGGTGTGACTTCACAACTGGCTCATACTCCTGCCTAGCTCTGCACTGTGTTTACTTAGCAACACCCAAACATGACAGTCGTGCTCTTGAGAGGGTCAGGTTCTCACAGCAGATTCATGTTGTGTCTGATTTTTTTCTCAGAGTTGTATTCTATCTCAGGGCTGTTTTATCTGTAGCTAGACGGTAGAATGAAACCCCAGATGCTCAATGCGATTTTTCTGAGCTCAGGATGAGTTTTTAAAGTCATTGGACGGTCTAGGTAATGTGGGCGGTCCGAGTTTCATTTAAAGGAACACGCTGTAAGGTCAATTATTTCAGTCCCTCTCTCTTAGATCTCCCAAACTGATCTCGGAAATTAGACTCTCTGACTTGGCAGACCACCAGCTCCAAGTGGTTGGAGTAAGTAATCTCCCTGCCCCCCCACCGTGGTTGAAGTGATCAACCTTTTTTATGATGGTAAAACAAATTCACAGAGATTTTGTACCTCCCAGATGGCACATATGGTTTTAAAAGATTTCTCAGCACCGTATTTGACCAGAGAAGCCATTAAGGAGTGTCACTCCTTATTTTACTGGACTAGAATTTGTTCCTATACTAAAATGTCTCTCACAAAAGGGAAGCAATAAATCATGTCCAGAAGTTTGCAGGCTCAAATGTTTGCAAAGAACAATTCAACTTTAAATTTTGTGGCTTAGCCAATAGTAAAAATATTGTAGTAAAGGTGTAATAGGTTAGATAATGGGTTAACTCCCCACAGCTAACCAAATTCCTCTGTAGGAAGTGTATGTCATTTAGAATGTTGTACATTGCACCCTCTATTGCAGTGTTTTAAATCATTTTCCCATGTGCAAACAAAAAAAATGAACATGGTTTTTGACGTATGAATGAGGTCCTCTCTGCTGTCATGACTGGAAGCCTTTAATCCGGAAGGTCTCGGCTATGATTTAGTGTGAAGTCTCCCCCAGTGCTCCCCTCACCTCCGCAGTCTCCCTCCTGCCCCTGCTCTGACAGCAACAGCGAGGTCTCGAAGTGGGATCCCTCCATGTGCCCCCGACCCCACCCCACCGACAGCCACTGCTCGCTGCCCTCTGTCTGGATGGTCGCGGTTCCGCGGTGGCCACTGCCACGTCATGTCCAGGGGGCAGGCGGCTCCCCCATCCCATGAACAGGGGTGCAGGCACATCTGGGAGTGTTTATCGGGACAGCGATAAACAACACGGGCAGCATGAATGTAGGTCAGCGTTATGAGAGGTGAAAGGAACAGACTCTCTCAGTAATGGGTAACATGAACGCAGTCCCAGCCCCCCATCCTCAGCTCATCTGGCAGACTGTCCGTCTCCGCTGGGCCCTGCCTCTGGGTCCGAGTGCCCCCCTTTTTTTTTTAACATAAATGAACATACTGCAAAACACGACACGGTGTGCCTCACGACCACACGTTTGAAGCAATCAAATGCAGGAGGGTTGGTAAAATTGAGTTATAAAGCCGAATATAAACATTTTTTTCCAAACTGAAGTGTCACATGATTGGAGGAGGAAACAAGGGGAATCTGGTGGGCCTTGTCCTCTAAGGAGGTAAAAATAGCAATTGCAGTCTCAAAGTGTCAACTGTGCTGATGGATAAGTGTGTCATCAAAAGCACCTTTTTAGTCTGTAGCTCTACAGCTCTAGTCAGGTTGCAGGACTGTATGTGCTCTTAACTTCTAACAAGCACCTCAGTGCCTGCTGACAAATTACCTTGTTGCTGTAACTACCTTCACTAACATACACTTTCCCTGGAGGGACAACCGTGCCTTCAACCTGGATTGCCTGACCCTGTCACTGAATCTCATCATATCTGGGCAGTTTTTGAGTTTTACAACAAAGCATGAAGCACATGCTCTGGAGGTTCGATTGCAGTTGTTACTCAAGGAATTACCGGCATGTATGACCAAGCTGTATCAGAAAGCAGATTCAGATTATTGTAATTTATTTTACAATAAAGTCCCACTTCTGTGTCTGCGTACGTCAGTTGTTACGGAGGAATCCTGGCGTCGCTCACATGTTTATGATTCATAATTTTCACCGAATGATGATTTACTGAGCTTTCATTTAACATCCCAGATTTATGTCTGCTAAGTGCAGTACTTTGCTTAAGGAATTCTGTTGCCAGAACTTTTTGCTGTGGGAAATCTGAGGAGTCCAGGCCATTTTGAATCAATTAATGGGAGGGTGGGGGTTACTACAACAGTGCTGTGCAATACAGAACATCTGTTGGCAATACAGTTATGAATGTAGAGAATAAATCAAAGCCTTTCCCTTTTTCTGTGGGACATCCATGTCCTTTAGGAAGGGTAGCGTACGACCCCACCAGAACGTCACTGAGAAACTCCAGCTCAGGGTGCTATTCCTTCAAGAGGATAATAAAGACAACCCTGTGACAAGAACAAGAGGTGCTTGCGTCTGATTAAAAGCTAATATCTGCTTTGTTGGGAGCCTGGACCTCTTAAAATGACTGAATCACAGCTGATCTGCTTAACAGATCAGCAGAATGTGGATTTACAAGCATCAAATCACAGGGCCATGGTTTTGTCTTCTGAGCTTACAGCACAAGCCAGAGATGTTTTTTTCTTTTTCTTCTCATTTAACTTGCTAAGTTTTACAGAGCTGATTGCATTTTTCTTTTCCTTTTTTATGCTTTTATTTGTTTTATGGCTCCCCAACACTGTGATGGCAAAAAAAAGCAGCACTTTCGCCGGTGGGGCTCTCTGGCGACGTGCTGATTCTCGGTGGTCGAAACGCTACGACTTCATGCCGCTCTGAGCCCAGTTCCTGCGTGTAAGGTGGCGGGGTCTCCTGAGTGGGTGTAATTATTTCTGTTGCTGTTTCTTTTGAAATAACGATTGAAGTTTAGTGGGCCTGCGTCACCCCCCCCCAAGCTCAAGGCAATTAAGCCCGACCCCGGGGTTTTAGGTTTCCTCCAGTGGAGTAACTCCAGGTCAGGCGCACTATGACAATATTGCCGCTAATGTGTAACTTTCCTCATGACACCCCCACCCGCCTGCACCCCACCCCGGCCTCCTGCTGTCCTCATGCACCCCACTGTAAGGTACTCTGCCCGTGTCAAAGGCCAAACACCGGGGCACGTTAGTTAAGGGTGACCTTCGTACTTCCAAGGAATTAAAAATCAATCATTCAGTTGGGGTGCGGGGTTCTCTGACACCCAAATTGCTTGGCCCGAGTTCCTCTGGGTATTCTTTCACGTAACCTCTTACAGTTACGCGCTCATGGCTACGAAGGTCTCAGCGTCCAATCAGGCTCACTGTCGTTCCTAATGGCTGTAGTATGAACACCTTATCTAATGCAAATATCGCACATACTCACACCCACAGAACACATGCACGTGCTCCTGCAATCTGCGCTAACAAAGCAAGGTCAGTGTTGCAGAGACCCTTATATGGTAAAGGGGTTGCTGACTTTGTATGGTGGACTCCTGACATCCGACTTCCCATCTGTCAACACTTCCTCACCACTCTTCAGTACAGCTTGTAGCCCCTTAAATGGTGCCATTTCATACTGGACAGATGGCCCGCACAGGTCGGTTATTGTCTGGTTATTCCATGATGTTAGATGTACAGTAGCTTTATTTTACAACATCATTCCCACCAGGGACTAGCGTAGGAGAGTGTTTTACGGGGGACTGAGTCAGAGCTGGAGAAGCCCGTTTTTTTTAAGTCATTGTACACAGCAAGACGACCAGACGCAAATTCACAGAGTTTATATGAGTCCAGCGTAGCTTGAATGTGCTCCACTAGAGCTCGTTTAACACTAATTTTACACTAAAGGCAGCACTCTGACAAGGATAGAAAGCATTATGTAAAACTTTCAGATAATGAGCTCCAGTCATTTTTTTGTTTTTCCATTATTGCTAAAGCGCTACACTTAATCTTCCAAAGAAATATTATGATATGCAAAGTAATATAATGAACAAACAAAAACAACTGAATACAGCTTATCATTATCACAAATGTCATTAAACAAAGTGTTAAAATCTTTTCATCAAAACATGATTGTGATGCAAGTCATGAAACCTTTTGACATGACACCATCAGACTTTCACTAGAAACACTTGATAAAAGACATTTTTGCAGTGTTGATTGTGTCTAGGCTTCCCACAGAATGAACACAGTGATCCACAGACATCAGAAACAGAAAGTTTTATCTTCTGCGATACATGCAGTACATTTTCTGAGGCTGACATTTATAACCAAAGCAGTCATAATATAATGATACTTATATCCTGAACATTGCTGGATTGTAGTCCACAGTGCACATAGCCCTTAATGCCCTCATATTTGCTCACCTCAAGGATTTACAGTATTATTCAATATTATTATACAGTATATTGGGTATAGGAGCTCATTTGTACACTCATCTGAAGACAAGATGATGTTTTGGATAGTAGTAAAATAATGCTATTGGATTTTTAACAGTGATTTGTGGTAGCTAGCTCACTGCAATAACTTAGTCATGTTACACATAGAGGTTACACTGTTTCTGTTAAACATCAGCTACCACATCTGGTGTAGCCTTATTGAGATGTAAATGTCGAATGTATCCTAAGTTGACTGAACGACTGCAGTTATGCTTTATGAAATAGCACTTTGAATATATAATGTCCTCTTGAAGGGTACAGTTGTCTCATCTGAAACTATAGTGGCACAGACCTGGTACTGTGGTGTGGTTTTCCCCTTTATGTAACCCATAATGCAACCAATGGCTATTTTTGGGACTTCAGGTCATGCAGTGCACCACAGTGAAGAGGGCACAAATGGAACAGTATCATCTACCCAGCAAGTGGCAGGTGCCTGACGAATTGCAGGGTGCCTGAGAACGGTGATAGGAGGAACCCCTGGCTGACCTACCTGCTCCTATCCCCGTCAGAACAAAGCCAGTTTGTCCTGCTGAAGTGTGCTCCCAATCACTCTCAACCAATAGCATGGCTGGGGGGCTAAGCCCGTACCCGGGACGAGTGCCGTTATGACAGAGGCACTCAGGAGTCCCCTCACTAGCTTTGAATTACAGCCCAGTAAATGCACAGACCTGAGCACCACATCAAGAGACTGAACAAGCACTCGGTCTCGCTGCCCTTTGTTCTACATTGCACCAGAATGATAATGCTGTAAAGCAGATTCCTTTGGCTGGGATTAAGTCAGACCTTAACTGGCTTGATGAAACTCTCTCTGGCATGAGCAGGAGGTAGTTTTAAATTTCACTGATATTTCAAAATTTCCATGCCACTACAGAAGCTGCACTGTTAAATACAGTCCTGTAAGAATATTGGGCTTCTAGCTGATTGTCATAAACCGACATCTATGTAGTAGAATATGCTGCATGGGAACTGAATGAAATTGTCAGATGTGCAGCATTTGTGATTTTGGAAACGTCTTTGGGATGTTATTCCATCTCCTCATAAAGATAAATTGGCTCTTCTTTGGTGAGCGGATAAGTAGCTGACATTTATTTCTTTGCCTTGCCTTTTAAATGCATTATCACTCAGTGCGGTGGGAAGAGCTCAGCTCCTCTCTGCCTCCACTATGTGCCAACTGTGTGGTTCCTTTGAACCCGTGATCTAAAGCGGCTCGCCGGATAATAGCATGCGGAAGATCACAGATGGAAGAGCACTTCCAATGAAATTAAAGGCAATTGTCGTAATTGCAAGCCCTAGTTGTTACAGTAAGCGACAGCGTGATAAAACGGCACCCAGATGTTCAGTATTTCTACACACGCTGATAGCCAGGTGGGGGACTGGAGTCTCCTTTGTGGAGTTCTGCCTCATCAACAGTCATTCACTGTGACCTCTGACCCCTGAGGAAGATCAGTCCTTTCCCCTGATGTAAACCATCAATCCCTCTCAGTGTGATTACCCGGCTATTGCTTCACTCCTAAATTAAATTAACATGGATTTTGAGGTTACGGAAAAGGTCAAGCTATTGGGTGTAATAACCACGCTACAGTTGCAGAAATATCACTGCATTAGGAAATTCATTGCATCTCCATTCTACCTTCTGTACACATGAATTTGTCATCCTTTTAATATCGCTGCCTTTCTTCATGACAAGACATGAACGGGCCTTTGGGAGAACGCGGAGGAAGAAGAAACTTTTTCATATTCAAGAATAAAATGAGCTCACCTTTACCGCTTACGTTAACACAGAAAACGTGTGTGTGTGTGTGTGTGTGTGTGTGTGTGTGTGTGTGTGTGTGCGCCTGTGTGTTTGTGTGTAAATGTGCTTGTAAAGTAACAGATGTGGGGAGCTGTTTGTTTGTGACACCCGGCATAAATCCTTCTGCTGCTAATGAACATCCCGAGGAAATCGAGCTGCAGACTTCTAACAAGAAACAGCGACTCACAGAGAGGCCTGGTGTGTGACTAATACAGGCTTCAGCATGGGAAACCTTTCATGGCGGGACCCTTTCAGTGACTGAGTGGCCCTCCGTTATTGCTCACATACTGAGCCACACAGGGCTTTGACCGTAAGGTGGTTTAGTAAGTGACTAAATCAGCGCGGCAGCGCAGCCCTGGCCACGGCTTATCACACATCAGTGATTCACCGCTCCGCATTGCACGTCCTCTGACGCAGTCTTAGTAGCAGAGAGGCTCTGGCATGCGTTTCTTCTCTCTTTTTTCAGCTTGGCAGATTTTTGGCAGCCGCCGTGCTGATGACTTTGTGGTGATCCGCAGTCGTGGTTTCTCAGGGGTCACATGACCCTCTCCTCGCTCGACACACCCCACCCATCAGCACTGCTCGCTAGAGCTGAGCCAGTCCCGACTAATGACTCCACCGGAAAAGGCTCTGTTTTTTTTTCTTTGGCTGAAGCTTGCCTTCATGTTTTTTCTCACATACACAAGAAAAACTCCTGAGTTACACCCTAACTCATTCCCGTATGCAACTTTTTTTGCCATCACCACCTGCTTAATCAAAATTGAGTTATGCCACACCTCAACCACATTTGCATTGTTGAAATATTAAGTCTTTGTTTAGCAAACACATTCTGAGAGAAAAAAACAACAGATTCCTCTGACTGACTCCTTTCAAGAGAACGCCAAAGTGGCGTTTCCTCCTTTTCTGAGGTTATGAAGCCCAACAAGAACGATCAACAAGCACTGGAACAACAAACACGAGTGGAAGGCGAACAGCTGCCCGCATCAGCGGGCCGAGTCCGTCCCTGCGAGAGGGGTTGCCTCGCATCCTGTGTTTAGTCTTACACGAACAGTCTAAACCAGGCAGCCCCTGACCTGGAACACTTAGCACTCTCCTGGGAGCGTAGGGATCATTTGGGATTATTGATTGAATGTATCATTTCCTCCCAGGGTAGAGCTAAGTCATTTTTTCGTAGTGCTGGAGCACTGTTTCATTGGATGGGAATGGGCCAGATCTGCCCCACTGCTCCTCACCGTATCGTACTCGTCGCCAGACGCTGCAGGCGTAATTTACACGCCCATTCACCCCCCTTGTAAGTTGCCTATTGAAAGTGGCCCCAGCTGGCCAGAAAAGTCGTGCCAGCCCCCCTGGTGGCATGAGGGACTGTATCCACTGGTGGGGAGCGTCTCCCCACTGAACTTCATTTACCTAAAGTGCAAAATTGTGCTTTGAAGTGAGGCTGGTCAAATAAGCTGTGGCGCGCCGACACCCCGCCACCTACGCGAGAGACGGGAGAATACAGTGAGCTACAAATGAAAGCAAATAAAATAACTCAACAGATTTCAGAAAGTTTTCATCATCAGGTGACTCATGAAAGCATCATTTCAAAAGCTCTGTGTTTCTTTTGGCAGGGAAGGTAGCGCTCACTATGAGATGGTAGATTAAGTTCGGGGACTGAAATTTATGTCTCTGTAGCCAGGACATTTCTGTTGAACAATTACCAACTGTGTTCACGGTGCCAGGGAGAATTTATCAGAGTGGTTCTTTTTCCATGAAATTTTATGCTGCACTTTACAATACTGTCTATGAATTCCCCCATTAATGGCTCTCTGCTCTTCAGAATCATAAACAGTGAATTGTAAGTTGAAGGATCCACAGGACTGTTTAGCTGTGAGTAGCAACACATTGTGGAATCAAGGTTGGACTGACATTCATTTCCATCTGTGTCTTCCATTGCACGAGCGCATTTGAAATGTTTGCCGTGCTGCATTAATAATCTTTGTATTGTAAATCCTTGTATCCAATCCTCACTCTCTACTTTTACAGGGACTTACGGCCTGGGGTTGTTGCCCCTCTCAGTGACTCTTCTTGAGCCACAGCATTCAGTTTTTTCTGGAAAGATCAATATAAGCATGCAGTAAAAAAGACAGATCCAGAAAAGAGGCCATACATATGAGTTATGAGGTATATTACAAATGGTCAAGGATGGTATTTCTTACCCTTAGTTTTATTGTTGTGCATCAGAATAGTGAAGCCAAGTGTTACTGTAACTTTAGGGTGCGTGTCATGATGAAAATCATAGTGTTTGCACCCATAAGTATGAATATGTCAACATTGTGAATCCAGGAAATGAAAGAGCAAAGATCATAATATTGAGCAACTACTGTGTTCCATGTGACACAAACCACAACTAAGTCCATCCATTGTTGACCAGGTGATGTCAACACAGACCACAGACACCCACTAAAATAATGATACACATCTGTGTTTTCTATCACAGATTTTCATGTCATGACACCTCATTCAGGCGACACTCAAAAGTGAAAAGGTTGCGATCATTTTACCCGCCCATCTCACATTAGCTGCTGGGCCGTGCAGGGAGCAAGGTCACGTCCACCGGCCAAAGTGTAAGGTCTAGTGGCTCTTTTCCAAAGGTATAAGCCGGCCGCGCTCTCCAACGACAGGGGGCTCAGCCGCACATCTGCTAGTGGTTTACAGTTTTTCACATGGCACCCAATCTATCAAAGGGGTCTTCAGCAGCCTCAGCCAGGCTGAGGAGAGGCCTTCAGCGGGGCATCCAACCTTGCTTACTGCACAGTGAAACAGAGAGTGCAGAGCCTGCAGATTTAGGTTCAGGGAGAAGCTAATCAGCTTTCGCTGTCCACATCCCTGTTGGCATTGTGGTTATAGATGGCGTTTGGAGCTGCACTGCATCCCCACCACTGTGTGTGCACGTTTGCCCATTAAGCTGTAACCACCGATGCCTGATGAATGAGTGAGATGAATGGCACATTGTATGGAGCAGGTGATTTCGGGTAAGATCAACAGTACCATGGCTGAAAGGCCAAACATAGGCTCTTACTTTGGCTGTGATACCAGCATAACTCCACCAAGGCAGACATAGGAAGGTACAGCCTGATTACTCTGTACATAAACACTGTGACATAGCACTTTAAACATGTTTTCTGCCTTTGTAATTGCACATGTGTACCAGCCATTTTACAGTTTATGCAAGTGCTTATGGGAGCGGATGTGTGTAAATATTGGCGGTGTTCCTTTTGCCTTTTGACCCAGGTTTTATAGAATAGGGAGATCCTGTATAGATACACTTGATGATTGCAAATCTTGTCCTTTTTCACGTGTATTTCACAAACCACTCATTTCTTATCACAGTTTTCCAAATTATACATGTGTACTTACATTTTAAAATTGTAATTACAAATATGTATTTAGACAGACATGATTAAACAGGGTCAACAGTGATAAATACTGTGTCTATACCTATGTAGAGACATTATAATTGCACAGGTGTTATGCATGTAAGGTAATGCATGAGCCAAAACAGATCAATCTTTTCTATCATTTGCCTCTTGAGAAACATTCTACGCACCTTTTCAGGCACTCTTGTTACCAAATGTAAGGTGTATTTTCCATGCAGATGCTCTTAGGCAGCACAACTCACAAAAGTATGTTAAATAGGGCTGAGCATGTATGCTTACAGATGCTGAATCATCAGAGTCATCTGTGAAATACAGTGCCAGTGGGAAACATTGCCACAAGGGAAAAAGTGATGTCATAAGGCTTAAAACCGTGAACGACTATTGCCAATTCCCAGTCACAAAGCACGTATCACATCTGTTTTTTTTGCTATCCGGCAAACCTCCAGCAGTTTTACCACCAAACTTTTACCACAATGTCAAGAGCAGGGAGGGGTCAGAGTTTGGGGAGCCAAGGTGTAGTCTGTGTCTGTGTCTGATAAGGGACTGCAAACCTGACAGCTGAGGGGAGCTCTTTCCACCAAATTCCACCAAAAATACAGATTTGTTTTTCTTGAATTATTGATGCACATTAACACCTCTTGTTTGTTTCTCATGTACTAGATACTGTGTATTTGCAAGATGTACAATAAGCCGTTGTTTTCTCCCTGTGCCTGAAAACACTATATAACCAGTTCCAGGGATCTGTGCACATCATCTGAAATGGATACTCTTACATCAGCTTCAGAAACAGGCCCTCCTGCCTCATTATTGAAGATGTCATAACAGAAGTCTGACTAGGTGGCAGCAATGCACCTAAAGGTGTCCAGTCAGCTTATTTTCAAAGAGGAAGAAGTCTTACTTTCATCACTTAGAGTCCAACTGTATCAGTGCATCAAAAATACGTGAGGGATTTCCTGCATCTGTTATTGATTAAATGGTCATTGTGAGCTGAAGGAAGACCATTTTTGTCAGGTGAGCTGAAAAGTCCTAATAGGTTAATAGTGTGTCAAGCCCTGTTTTTCCAGGAACTCGTTCTGAATTCTTTGCCACTCGTATTTTAGTGAGTTTGAGACAGATGAAAAAAAGCCTTCATGTCAACCACCCCCAAAATGAAAGCTAAAAGCCAAATATAATTAGGTGTCATAACAAAACGCATTACACCAGGATGTGAAATTTGCTTCCAACTAATGTAACATAGCTCCCCCCCCCAAAACTGCCTCTTCCTTGATGTCTTGCCTGCCACATGTGCTGACGTATAGATTTGCACAAACACAATGCAATATTTCAATCACATAATTAGGCACACATTTGGCCCCCCTTGCACTGGAGCCAGGGAAAGATGCTCCTGGCTCCGTCGGTTAGATACAGTAATGAGCTGGGCTGGCTGCGCCAACCAAAACACTCCGCCCCTGAGTGGAGCCGCATGCAGCACCGCAAGCTCCCTCTCTTTCTTTCTCTTTTTGCTTTTTTAAATGCTGTTTCTTGTTTGGTAATTAATTGAAAAAATACTGAGGCCGTGCTCCTCGTTTCCAGTTCGGCCCCGCGTGTTTATTTATTTTCTCGGGCTGGAGCCTGAGCTGTCGGGCAGAGCTGGGGCTCAGCTTTGCTAACCCCATCGTACGTTTGACCGGGACGGAGTGGAACATCTGGACCAGGCTGAAAACCGACACCACTCTCACCCCGACCCCCCACAGCAGGAACCTGCACTGTACATCAACTCAGATGTAGCAGTGGACTCATCCTTTTATTGGAGTGGACTCACTGTCCGCTGTGCATACTGTTTTCCTACTGAGTGACTCTAAACAGCAGTACAGATGTCGTGCTCCCCAGCCAGCAGGGATGTTTCATTTAGTGTTGCTGTCTTTGATGGTAACAAAAAACCACCCAAAAAGTATGTCGCACCTCACTGGACATTGTTATTTGCTTTTCTTTCAGGTTTAGCAACTTTTTAAATTTAATTTCCATGTCTTTCCATATGAAAATTGTTTAAACATTTTCATGGGAAAAGTAAATGAGAAGGATAGGTTTTGGCCTTCATAATACAAATTTAATGAGCCCTGCAGGTCATTTTTAACAGTCCCCTGACTTTTACCATGGAATTGGGACACCGGATGAAAGCTAGATTTGATAGCTCCCTCGCAATTCTGCACTTATGAGGTGGTAAAGCAGAAATAGCTTTAAAAAACTGTCAGCCTTCTGACTGACAAATTACATTAATTTTATCTCTGTGCTACCTTACTCCTCCATACCATTCTCTCTCAACAGCTGTGTGAGAGTGCTTGGCAGTGTCTCCAATTCTCAACAGAGGGGGTCTTCACCACTAAGCCTTAATGATGTTCCAGGCTGGTTCCACACCGTGAATACTCGTTACCCACACACGAAAAAATGCCTTTGTGGTCTGCATTCTCCTTTTTCTGAATTTATTTGGCCATATGTCATCCAGCGAAACAGACAATTGTTCCAGCCACTACAAGAGGAGTGCGGTTTCTTCGAGGGGGTACCAAAGGAAACATCCGTGAGACATGGCTGTGGGCACAGTGCGGAGCAAATCTGGACATCCGCTCTGGCGTGATTTTGCTGTGGTTACTCTCCCATTCACAGTTTATTTTAGCGAAATGCTTTGGAATCATTGTTCAAGTGACTCTGGCTGTGGCAAACTTGCGGCTCCCGGGGACCGAGCCGAGCCTGTGAATGCATGCATTAGTTCATCTGAGCTGAATTCTCTGTTATTTCAGCTGACCCCCGATATAAATTTGGGAAGGGGGCCTTTTTTCCTCACAGGGGTTCAAGCCCCTGTGCATTTGTGTTTTCTCCGGGGCAAGTTTTGCATTGACAGCAAAAGAAAGTGTTATATACTATTAATAAGTTGTCTTCTGTTCACAGGGAAAATTCTAAAAATATCATGCGCTGATTACATCAAGGAGTGTATTTTTTTAAATAGATCTATATTTTTGAGTCTCAGCTGCTTAGCAACAAAGATCAAATACTTTCCTGACTCATCTGCGTCATTAAAATGCTCTCACATGAGACATATCACTGAAATTCTAGCGTGTTACGTGAATCACAGCACACTGCAACAAGATGTCTTTCAGAAAAAGTGGAAAATGTCATTTCCCTCCAGACTGGCTTGGATTGCCCCCAGCAGCTGAGGAAGAAAAGCGGGTCTTGTCTGAGCTCTGAGGGAGAGGGGAGGCAGAGCGCCGATATTAAAAAGTCACGGCCGTCGGATCTGTACATCTCGATCCGAAAGCATAGAAGCCTTTAGCCTTTCGACCCGAATGAAAAACAAATGATGAAATGTGATGACTGGATGGGATGTGAAGGGTGTTTCCGTTACACACCTAGCTTCGCCTCGCAGGGGGACCAGGCGCTTCTCAGCTCTCCCGGTCGCAGGAGACTCTATGCCCTGACGTGCTTCTGTTTTTGTTTTTCACTCTTCCCCACACCCTTGTGCCGTGAAAACAGGAGGGAGCCAATGGCAGCCCGCGAAAGAGCAGGCAGGGACCAGCTGCGGCTCCAGGTGCTCATCACTGCGGGGGTGACATCCGGGGGATCCTCTGTGGATGTACGCTTTGTCCAGACGACAAAAGTGAGCCACTCACTGCCCCCCCCCCGCCAACCCACTTGGTGACCTGGGTGGCCACCCTCTGGGGGCGGAGGCGAGATAGGAGCCCCTCCGCATGACGTGTCGGGAGAGGCGGCAGTCGCCGATGACACCGTGATGACGTGAGGCGGGACAGGGGCTGTCAGTTTCCTCTGAGACCCCGAGACCCCGACGGTGACTGAGATATGGCTCTGACGCCATCACCTCCACCCTGCCAGGCACAGGGCCTGCGCTCACCCCATACCAGCCAAAGGCAGGGCGAGGTGCTTTTCTCTAAAGGCCCTTCCGAAACAAGCACTCAGCCCCAGCATGGGACAGTTTATCTGCTTTCAGTTGGCTCTCTTGACAGACACCCTGAGTGACAAACAGCGTTGTGCATATTCCAAACACTGGGACCTACTTACAGCTATGGCTTTTCACTGGAGGAAGTGGGGTTAGTGATCTGTAAACACAGCAGTGGCTGTGAGTTTCCTACACTTGAGCTGAGGAACTCTCCACTCAAAACGATAACTTACTTTGTTATGTACCATTCGTCAACAGGTAGAAGCCCCACTTTTCCTGATATTAATTATAATTGATGGCATTTTAACTACGCAATTTGTCATATTGTGGGTTATGAATGTAAGTATGTCTAACATAGGCAAACAGGGCTACTTTTATGAAACTAAAGGTTTGGGTCCTGACTTTAATTAATTTCCAAATACACTTTGCGTGCAAAGTAGTCATCGCCCACCATTGAACATAGGCTCGTATGCTCAAATCTGACAAATATCTTGTCCCCCTCAGTGTTTTATGAATGAAAAACAATGACCTCATGATTCACTGGCCTACAGTTCACATAGGGGTCATTCCGTGTCAAATCAGACAATCCAGGAAAGTGGTTGTAGCACTGTCTCAGATCTTGTTCAAAGTTTGTCTATATAATGTTTGGGTCCCAAAGCTAAGGCCTGTAAAATATTTTTGTTCAATTCCAATGTTTTTTTTTTTTTTTTTGGCCCTTGATATTTTTTAATTTTTTCACTTTCAAAAACGCCTCATCTGGGAAGCCATGTTTGGGCATTAATATCTTGAAAAGTATTATTCCTAGCCTCACCAAACCTTGTAGGATGGAAAAAACATGTTTTCAGTATGACTGAACCATTAAAAGTTTATACAGCATGCCTATTGATTTTCTATAAGGCCCTAGATTTGGAAAAAAGTGCAAAATTCCTAAACGAGAGTGATATTCAGGGTATCATAAAACCATTTTTGCACCCATATGATATCAATCATTATTTTTTTCTTCAAATACAATCTTTTATTAATTTTGTGCCATTATTTGAGGTCTCTGCCATTATTTGAGGTCTCCACTAATGAATATGAAGATATTAAGAATAAAACAAGGCGTGGTAGCATTTTTCGGTCATTTTCATAGGACCAAAATGGTATGTGGGGTAGCTAGTAGGAACATGAAAATGTATGTGGAAATAGTTTAAAGTATGGTCATTTAGTGTACAAACTGCCAATGTCCTTCCATGTTCCCTTCATAGATAAATACACATAGTTAAAGGCATTGTTTTACCTCTAGGAAAAAAAAAAACGTCCATAATGAAGAAGCAGGGTCTTCCCTTACTATCTCTACTTATGTGTGTCCCAGCCTCTGAAATATTGATTGGAGTAAAGAAATACATGTTTTCTGTAGGCTCATTTTACTATAGGTCATTAATGCAAGCTATATCCTTTACTATCAGGGCCTCATTATAGAAAAAGGCATTAACTCTGATAGATGGTATATTCAATGGAGTGGTTAAATTTTATATCCCATATTTAAAAAAGAATAAGATAATAAAAATTCAAATAACTTTATTGAATATGATGTGCAATGTAGCAAATTATGTACTAGAAATTACATGTGATGAAAACTATTATCCTTTAACCATATAACTTGAACAACAGGACTGAATTGGGTACATGCTTGGTGTTTTCTTGATAAGTGGAATCCATTAATCACTGTTCCATTATTCACTGATTGGTGGCTAAGAAGTGCTCAAAGGCCACTGCAATATCTTCACATGTCTTCCTATTCAGGGAATATTGACGTCCCCTCCTGGTAGTGGCTGGAGCTGGGATAGCACAAAGCACATGGATGGCGGGCACCCAGCAGATATCCTCAGATGTTGGCCATTTGAATGAAGCTGCTGGTCCATTAGTGTGCATGAATTTCACCCTGTAGTCCTCCTGCTCCTCTGACCTCTCCAAGGTGTACCCTACCCACCATTTTCCATCATATACACAAACCACATACTGCCCTGCCTGCACATTGTGCTGTGGTGCCTGAGTGTGGTCCTAGTGAACAATGTATGAGGTGTCATCACCTGACACCCTACTGATCCTCAGTGTGTTAATATCCTGGGGTACAAAATAGTGGTCGTCTCTTGTGCCAGGGATGGTCTTGGCTGCATCAAAGCATGACTGAAGCTGAAGCACACTGAAAACATGTTGATCCTTTATTTCTTACAATTCCTATGACACAGGAATTCAATCATCATGGAGATACTGAGGCAAAAAATGTAATCTTGAAATGGACGTTATTCTGCCATAGGTAAAGTATTTCTCAAATCTGTCAATTTTTCGGTCTATTTTTGTATGAAGGAAAAACAGAAAGACATTGGCACTTTGTACCCTTAATAGCCATACATCAAGCAATTTCCATGTACATTTTTATGTTCCTACTAGCTACCCCACATACCATTTTGGTCCTATGAAAATGACCAAAATATGCTACCACGCCTTGTTTTATTCATAATATCTTCATGTCCATTGGCGGTAGAGACCTCAAATATTGGCACAAAATTAATAAAAGATTGTATTTGCAGAAAAAATAATGATTGATATCATATTCATGCAAAAATGTGGGTTTGTAGTACCCTCAATATCACTCTCGTTTAGGAATTTTGCACTTTTTTCCAAATCTAGGGCCTTATAAAAATAAAATGGCATGCAGTACAGGCTTTTAATGGTTTTGGCATACAGAAAACATGTTTGTCTTCCATTCTACAAAGTTTGGTGAGGCTAGGAACAATACTTGTCAAGATATTAATGCCCAAACATGGCTTCCCAGATAAGGTGTTTTTGAGGCCATAAAAATGAAGTAATATTAAGGGCTGAAAAAATATGAAAACATAGGATTTGAACAGAAATATTTTACAGGCCTTGGTTTTGGGACCTATTCATGATATAGACAAACTTTGAACAAAATCTGAGACGGTGCTGCCTTAACAACCTTATCTGATTTGACACGGAATGACCCATGGTTCATGCTTGAGGAGAGGTTAATCTATTGCGTTTCCACATTCTCTTACCAGCTTGGCCTCCAGCGATAAATGTGAGCTGTCTGTAAATCTGTCCTCTGCAAAATATATGTTGCGAGGCCAGTGAGAGACAAATGTTTTGCTTATCTTAAATTCACAACCAAGACTTCAAGTTAGGATGACACAGGCATTATTCAGAGGCTTGTGAGTTTCAGATGGGGAATATCATCAGGCCAGTGAATGTTTTACATTAAATTCCCCTGGTCTCCCACAGTCACTGTGCAGTTGCTGCCTGGGCTCCTTTTATTGGTCGGATTTTCAGGTCACATCACAGATCATCATGTTGAGGCTAGTCAAGATTAATGCGCGTGGCACCTGTGTCATTTTTCATCTATAACAAGCAAAACCCGCTCAGTCCCTGTCTGTCATAAGAGGGAACCACTAACTATGTTCAACTGAAGGGTCACTTGAGAGCAAAGACTATTCCACATAAGGTAAAGATTTGTAGGCTGCAATGTGAAAAAAACCTCAAAAATGCCTAGCAAAATAAAATCTTCATTAATAACTGAGAAAACAAACCTCAGACCAAACCACACTGCACAATAAATCTGAAATTTAATTTAATTTAAATTAAATTTAATTGATTTTTTTAATTCAAATCTGCATGCTTGACATTGCACATTGCAGCCCTACAGTGCTTATCAATCACTGCCAGGCTCCTGAGCCATATCACAGATATTGTGTCGCTTTGTTCCAGGTCCCTGACCCCCTCTTCAGGGCTTGAATACCTCCAGAGCCAAACTCTGATGCTGTTCAACCAAAAGTCGACACTCTGTTTGCATGCTGTCACTTTTCAGCATTAATGGGAAGCAGGCTGTTTGCTATCCAGGGACGTGTTGGCCTCCACATTTCTGTCACTGCCAGACCTGCCTGTTTATTGTAATTAATCGAGTAAACAATCCACCCTCCTTTGCCATCGCTTCCAGTCACTGGTGAACACTGCACTCAAGGCCAGCTAAGGACCGAGCTCCTGGCCGCCATCAACGCTCACAGGAGAGGGCACTATAAACACCCCTTTACACGCTGGGACTGGTGTGTGGTCCCTTTTAAGGAAAGGTTGCCCCCCAGTAATGCTTATCCAATTGTGCGGCAGTTTGATCCGGTCACAGGTGACTCTTTATCGGCCCATCAGTAATAGCAGAGGCTTCCCCTATGGCTTACCCCATCAAATTTCTGTCAGCATAACTTCCACGAATTACCACTGAGAAGCACGTAAATATCTTACCATCTTTTAATCGTGTCTTAAAAATCGTGTTTTTGCTGTGTGCTGTGTGGGGTTCTTGTAGGAGATTAGCAGATAACTGTTAGGCAGCGGCTGGGCAGGGGCCAGATGTCAGTGGTGAGGCCTAGCCCTTGAAGAATCATGAGGTCATGGGAGGGACGGCGCGATCTCAGCGTGACACGCGCAAGAGCCCGACCTCAAACCGAGCTCCTCCATGTTCACAACACACTCGGCTTTGTCACCACATCTCAGCAGCGATAATTACTCATTTATGGTTGGCAAGCGGCACGCGTGTTAGCTCGTTAGAAGCAGCCCATCCCCTCGCAGGCCTCGCTACACCCTGCAATGAGCCTCTAAGCATCTAACTCTGAAACATGTCTACTTCCATACATATGGCCACTGTCCACTTTTTGGATTGCATCTATGTGAGCTCAGAAAATTGAACTGTCTAGGGCCTCTTTCACCTCTCTTGAACCTGTTTGAATGGTTTGGATATGTACTGCAGTAATCTGGGTTTCAGGAACCATATCCGATGCTCCTCCGTGGAGCTGAACTCATGACAACGGTTTCCAGGAAACCCACCATAAACAGGGAGGTGGAACTCCTTTGTGTCACTCACGTCTACCACATAAGACCAGCTTACTACTGAAACCACTCATGCATAGATTATCTTCACCTTGAAGATTGCAAATCTATGGCAGACATGGCCAAAGTTCAAATTTTATGCATCAGATTGCTACAACTGAAACAATTTAGTGGAGTTGGATTTGGAGATTAAGTGCTCACAGTGTTCAAATAAATGGCCCGCTGGTGAATTGTGTTACCCAGAATGCAAGACTGAGTGTGGCAGCTTGCCATGCATTACTGAGGCCTCGGTAGGAGGTCACGGAGAAGGAACACATGCTGAAGTGGTGACATGTGAAGTCACTTCCTGCGAGGTGCATTCCTCTCTCCTGTTAAAACGGAAGGGCATTTACATTTTAAATTAGAAGTGCATCTATTTTAAACCAGATCTGAAATAAAAGGTAAGGACACTCTCTACCTGTCTCTAGGTAAACAAACGATCAACCACTCATGTCATATGTGGTGGTGCCTTTTTCTCAGCAGATACATGAACATAACTCTGTATTACTGTTACTTGTGATCTCTTCACACTTGACTAATGGAGGGGGTTCTTAGGGCAAAGTTGTTCCTGTCCTTACATTGTTCATGTGTCTCTGTTTGCAGTTGTCCACAAGGCATTAGTCATATTTATATTTGTATGAAAAATGTGCATGCAAAAGTCAATATACATGCTCATTTCACTCACTTACACTCATGTCACCTGTGAATCAAACTGGCAACGTTTGGGTTACAGGCCCTGCTCCTGATCCCTATTCCACACCAATCCCCAGAGGGATCACAGAATTGTGACTCCCTTTAGAGGCCCACAGCAGAATGCGTCATTCAAAGCACACCCAAATCAGCTGGGTGGGGTTACCTCGGCCAGGGACCCTTACAGCATCCCCTAGCGTCTCATCAGACGCCTGCGAGTTACAGCACTGTCACTCCTTATCCTCCAATTGGCACCAGCTCTGCCATTATGCGGTCTGGGTGCCTTACAGTGGGGGAAAGAGTGCTGTATGTCATGGGTAACCCCATGAGTATTGAAAGCCTCTGGGCGCCTTGCATCAGGGTGGTGACAATCTGAGTGAACAAATCAGCAAATCCTGAAGATCATGGTAAACATGGGCGGTGAGGGGTGGTGGTGGGAATAAACCCAAAAACCACAAACACATGTATAATTATTTATGTTAGGCTCAGTTTGATGCGCTGGATTCTGAAGGGGACACATTTTATGATTTGTAGTGTATGACCCTGTGAATTGTGTAATGAGTGCCGTCATAAAACACACATATTGTAAATTGTTATGACCCCTTTGTAGACCTCTGACTGAGAGATCTGTTGCTGTTATTATGAGAGCTCTTATTTTGTCCCCATGTGGCTTTTTTAGTGAAGGTTTGATCGGGGTTGCAGAGCCCTTACGTCATGCTCTCCTGGCCGTGCAGATAAAGCTGGATCTTATGTCTCCTAGAGTGGAAAACACTAGTGTTGTTTTTCTGATAAAGGGGATTGCGGGGGTGGCGGGGGGTCCGCGGTGTCTACGGCCATCGCTCCGTCACAACACACAGAGGCCTTGCTTTAGTGCACGTGCCCCTGTCCTGGTCTCTGAGTTCAGAAAACAGGGGCATTCATTGCCTCCACTGCTACTGTTACAATGGCCAGGTGCTGGTTCCTTTTAAATCTGCTGTACTGTACTGTCAGCAGAGCAAAAGCTAACCCTTTAGATACATGGATTTTTGGTACCTGAGGTTATCTTTCAGCAGCTGGATGATGTGGGTGCTTGTGAGGGCTGCCTTGAAATGTAGGCCACAGTGTTGAAGTTGCACTAGATTTAACAGCATGGAAGAATAACAGGACGCTCATGGCTACACAAATTGTCTTGGATGTTTAACTAGGAGTGCAGTTTGATCATGATGCAGGTGTTAACATGTGTTAGGGCAACATCACGAAAAAATTGTTTTGTGGGCTCAAACGGTAATGACGAGGAAGAGGAAAAACCGTGTTGTTTCCGTGTTGTTTTTAATTGTGTCCAAACTGCGAATCATATATGAAAATGTAAATTCTTGATCTCAGGACCTTTGTCAAAGCGTGCCCAAGGCAATGTCACTTCCAAGTGCTGGCACCACGAGGTCACACTATGATGCAATGTCAAAGGATAGGGCCGAAGCTGCCTGGCGGTTCTCAAAACATGCTGAAGCAAGACATTGAGACCTCGACTTGGTGACGCCCCTGGGTATCCACAGACTTTAATTTAGGCGCAATGATGATGACCAAGGCTGCTGTGGAAAGGGGTCAGTGGCCTCCCAGCTGAGAAGAGCGGTACCAGTGCGGCATGCTGTAGCTTTTCACCCAGTTCACACTGTGCTCTTCACCATCTGTGCCGTGTTTCCCGCAACAAAAATATCCCATAAGTGATTCAGAATGGAGGGTACGGCACAACCCCATTGCGAGTAGAATGCAATAAGACTGTTATTGTGTTTGTTCTTTGTTCAGAAACAGTGCCAGGGACACTTTTTGGCAGGCCCCAAGCGATCAGGCTCTCTACTTTTGCAGGGGGTGGGGGCGGGCTGTACAGGCACAAGGAGTGCATCCAGGGTAGGCTCGCATTACGTAGGCCATTGGCACATTTGGAAATAAAGACAGAGACTGCAGTTCTGTAGGGCAGACAATGATATGCACAGACTGACTCAGAGAGGTCTGAGAGGGACAGAAACATGAAGAGTAATGGTTTGTGATCTAGCCATTTGATCATCCAATCAGCGGTCCAGAGATTCCCATGTTTGAGATGAGGGGGAGAAGTTCTGTCAATATTTCTTTATGACAGCTGGTACATTGCAGGAAAAGCTCTTCTGCTCATCAGATGGGATACCTCCTTCCTCATTTTGGATTTCACCAGTTAATCTCACCTCAGCATAACATAATCTGACACACAGCAAATGTGATCCTCAGACACACTCATGTGCAGTCAGCTGCTACTTTCCACACTACAATTCCCACAATGCACCACAGGAGAACAAAAGATGATTGGACGAAAGGCACATCTCTCATCTAATTGACCCATAGGTGTTTGAGAAGGTGCTAGAGAGTGTTGGTGAGCGGACCCCTGCCCAACTTAACGCAGCCTCCTCCAGTGGAACAGAACCCATTATATTCTGCTACTGCAGACAGCTAATAACACAGCCCAGATGCAAACCTCTCTTTAGGATGCCCGGTTTAGTCCATTTCTGGAGTGAGCATCTTTGCTGGCTGGGCCACTTAAGAGCCTTATATTCTTAAAAGAGTGTCTCCCTGGAGCCCAACATTAGGGTCATCTCAATGAACCATATTACACTTTATTCGCAACAATTATCGACAGATGCTGTTCCTATCAACACCTATGTTGTTTGCAACAAAGCATCCAAGGAATTACTTGTGGATGTGTTTGCATAATTACATGACAACAACACTTCATTGCAATCTACTGTCTTACAGCACGACCATAAACAGAGAATCAATAAAGGCAGTTGCATTGAGTCAGGAACAATGTTTTACATTCTTTTATTCTAACAGGATTATACTGTAACTCTCTCTACACTAGAAAAAAAATCAAAGAAGATGGCTGTTACTTTGATCAGTGACAAAGATCAACAATATTTAGAAAAGAGTCCTTGTTTTCCTATGCCAGCACAACTAATATTTTCCCTCTCCACTGAAATGTGTTTTCAATGTATTCTCAATTGGTTCAGTATTGGGACTGTCATGAATCGGGCCTCTGACAAAATTGATTTAAGCCCAAGTAAATCACCCCCATTGATCTATACAGTAGAACCTCAAATAACCTTTTTATTGGTATAGGAAGATTGAGACTGGCCAGCTTTCTCATGATATGCAACATTTGGTGTGTCTTTCGTTAGCTGAACAGAACAGTATTGTATATGCTGACCTTAGATTGCCTTGGGGTGTAGCCTCTGTTGAGCAGGGTAGGACACAGTTTATGGGGCTCCATGAACATCTTAGGGTGGGGAAAAAAGGTGATGTTTGCATTGTAAATTTTTATATGGCATGTCTGTCCAGTTTGAATCTGAAATTAATATGCATTTCTCATGAAGAAACGATTTTTGTTTCTTTTCAATGCAACAGCATGGAAAGTGTTAAGCCGGACACTTCTTACAGTGCTGATTCATGAGTGTTTCATACGTCCAACCAATAACTTCCCCTGGGTTTTTAATTTTCTTATAAATAGCACCCTAGGTGCAGTGGAGGCACTACAGGGGGGTGCATCCCGTGCAGTTGCACGGGGCTCTGACTGTCAAGGGGGCCCTGGAGAGCTAGCAAGAAAACAAGACCTGGCAGGTCTTGGCCCCAGAAACAAGCCCTGTTTATGTTGGCCACGTCACTTCGCCGGCCCTCTCTCCCTTGTGGTGTAATGCTTTACATCCTTACTGAGGGAGCCACTCAGGGACAGATCAAGAGAATGAGCCACTCAGTCCATAAGTGAGGGACATACACGTGTATGCATATATTTTATAGGGCATAATTCTAGGGTATAATTACGTTTATCAGAGGGTGTCTGAATGCGCTGGTAACCGGTGCCTGGTGTTCAAACTTAATTACCACGGTGAGAAACCAACAAACACAAATGACTCAAAGCAACATAAAATTACCAGCAGAAATAAACCTCTGAGGCTTTCTGGAAACCAGATACACAGAATCGGTGACAAAAAAATAAAGAAATGACCACTTTACTGGTGCCTTCATTTCTGCTTTGTAAGATGAATTGAGTATTAGGTGTTTATCATAGTCTTGCCATTTTCCGTTGGCATGTGTAACTGTGTATGCCTAGCATCAGCAAATGTGCTGACTGTTACAGAGCGATAACACATTGCAGCCAGAGTATATAAAGAAGTTTGGAAAACCCTACTGCCCTATTACCCTTTTACGGTAACAATACTTTTTATTGAATTGTTTTGGCCTAACAAGCTTCTTTTTGTACATATTTTATGCCGAATTTCTATTCAGATGCCATAGAACACATGATTATATTTTCATAGTGTACCTATTTTGTATGCATTTTAGTCTTGTTGAACACTTTTGATTTGCGTGAATTAGTTTACTCATTGGATGGTGGGGTGGTTCAGAGGATAGTCACTGGTTAATCAGTTATTGTTGATGCTTTGATAGACATTATAGCTAATACTGCCACAGAGACTTGTAACAGCTTAAGCACATCTCTTCTCTTAGTATGGAATGAGTCAGAATACTGCATATCATGGCAGGTAGATCCCCATGCTTTTTGACTCCTCAGCTGGAAGACGAGGTCAGCCGTGGGAAAGAGGACCACCCTCTTATTTTGGCAGTTGCCTGCATGGTACACATCTCTGGCAACGCCCGCGCCAAACTGCAGAAGTAAATGCAACCAGGACCACACCAAATCTCTGGCCCGCCCAATAATTGACAATTTATTTGCGGTTAACAGCTGGGAGTTGGTGTTGATTTTGTCTGGGCAGCAGTCCTCTTATCTCATTGTGTAAAGCTATTCTGCGGTTTGTCTGACGTTTTATACAAAATCATGCAGGGAGGGGCTTCTTTGAAAGTAATATTGTGAGAAACCACTGTGAGCTATAATGGTACAGTAGACTAGGGTGCTGGATCATCAACCTGTGGGATCAGACATACTCAAAGGCAGGGCTTTTTACAATAAGTCCATAAACCTCACAATGTTACTGTCTGTTTTTGAATTGACTGTCAAAGTCATGTACTGTGCACTAATCCAACATGTCATCTATACGAAAAAAGTATGTACTACCTAACAGTATCAAATACAAACTCTGTCAGGAGACATGACCCAATACCTTAATTATTTAGAGAGAAGAATAAAACACTGTACTTGAATGGATGGACGTGGGGCATATATTCCAAATGGAAGCAATTACCATTCATCAGACATGTCAAGAAAGGTGATCCCCTGGCGCTAATTATGCAGCCATTTCATAAGCGGAAAGAATTTGAACGTCCCAGAAGAGGTTCCCTGACATAATCTAATCCGGTGGGATGGGCATCAGAGGTACCGAGACAGCCACAGTATTTCCTGTCCTTGGCAGAGATTTGTGGGGTCACAGTGGATGGAGGGGTGCAGTGTAGGCCTGTCAGGAGAAAGAACCAACCGCTAAACGAAACAGTGGGACTAGCTAAACACACTGCACTACATGAAGGGCCCAGCCCCCTGGAAAAACAGTTATTCAATCACCAGGCAATCACAAAAAGGAAGTGGTACATGAATGAATCTGGAAAATGAAATGAAAACTGTTGTTATTGCTGTTATTTCTCAGTCTAATTACAAAATGTACTATGAATGATTATATTGAAATATTTTGCCATCCTCTAATTTTTCAGTTTTCAAAGATTGAGTTTTTAAATAATGAAGTAATGAGTTCAATGTTCCTTAGAGTTGCACTCTGTTGCCAAGGAAATGCAACCAAAATGGCAACCTGCCCGAAAGCATGAGTGTGTGCAAAAGCCTTGTGTGAAGTTTGCCCCTGTTCCTCCTGGGTCATGCAGCATGCCAGGGCGCCCAGCTGCAACATGTGGTGGAGGTAAACAGGATGGCAGCCAGTGTAAAGGGGCACCCCGCTATCTCAGGGAGCACACAACCCAGACCGGGTGCTGAGCGACAGGCGACAAGGACGGGGAGACACCCCTGAGGTCCAGGAGGTGGCCAGGCAGGAGGCAGGGGGGTGGGGCCACGTGTCGACAGTCCCAGTGACAAAAACACAGTCCTGTCGAAAGCTCTTGGCTCTAAGAAGATCAATGGCCAAACAGCTATGCAGGGGCCAAACATACATCTTAATCTAAGGTAGGGTTGCCACCCGTCCCAGTTTTCCCGGGATTGTCCTCTTCTTTGAGTGACTGTCCCGGAAAATTAATATTCTTTCCCGGGACACGAATTGTCCCGGTTTTTTGTGAAAATGTACTTCTAATTTAGAATTTTATAGTTTCAAATAAAACCTCATTTGGTTTACTTCTACTGCTATTCTGTTTTCTTCCTGGTTATGTTTATACATCCAATCTTGTGTCCGTAAACGGGTAAAAACGGGTAAAACACAGCAACGACTGGCCATGTCTATACTTTGATTGGTAGCAGAAATACGAAAGCTTGCCTTATTGCTTAGCAACTGCCGGGGCTGTTGGTCTGCTGCGCACATCTACATCCTTGACAACACCGTGAGTTCAGTTACTAGCTAGAGGTTTTTTAGTTTTTTTTTTTAAACTTTCGATTTATTTTGTCGGTTTTGTGAAATGGCGCGAGAGACGGACGAGGAGGACTACAAAACAAAATCGGACGAGCCACCAGTGTCAAAGAAAAAACGATTTACAATGTACAACTCAGACTGGGTGAAAAGAGAAAACTTTTCTGAATGGGTAAGGCCCACCCAAGGAGACCCGTTCTCCGCCACCTGTGTTTTGTGTCCAGCCAAAATTTCAGTTAAATATGAAGGAAAAACAGCTCTGGAAAGTCATGCAAAAACAAAGAAGCACCAGAGTTTTGTATTAAGCAAATGCAAAAATCTAGCCATTGCAACTTTTATGACAAAAAAGGTTCACCAGAGGAAGACAGGATAGCAGTAGCAGAGTGCTTCACAGCTACTTATCTACGGATTGTGGCAATAAAGTAAGTGCAAAAATCTTTCATGATTTGAGTATTAAAGCATTCATTGAGGGACAGCAGGGACTTCTGCAGGCAGCAAAAAGGGATGAGAAATACACATGAAATGTCAGTGTTAGGTTGCCCAAATTCATTAAGTTAAAAAGTTGTTTATAATCTATTATAATACATCTAATCATGTTTTCATTGCTAAATGGAGTATACCTTTGGACATATGATTAGATTTTATAATAGATTATAATAAGACAGTATATGTTTACACGTTAAAGTAAAAAAATCTGTATTTAATGCAGAAACGGACAGCAGCAGACAAAGGAGTGCAGAGTGAGTGCAACTGCGTCAGGGAGTGTGTCTGCGTCAGGACAAATATAGGTAAGAGAGGCAATAGGGAGTCCTACAACTGTTAACATAGTATATAGTAATATGGTTTAATTCCCCCAAAAAAAAAAAAAAAAAAATTGTCTAAGTGTCCCGGTTTTTCACTAATCAAAGGTGGCAACCCTAATCTAAGGAGACTGGGTGCAGTCCCCTAATGCAGAACTTCACAAGAGAATTTTTACCTTAATTACCCTTGTAGTACTACCTTAATTACCTTAATTACCCTTTATAGAAGGTATAGATGTAGAAATGTGTTCCTGAATGAATGAGCTGCAAAATATTTGGACTGAATTTTTTTCTGAATATTATGAATCAGACATCAGATCAAGGGAAACACACAGAGAGCAATTCTTAGTGTGTAATACCAACTGCCAAAACATTTCACAGCGTGGACAACAATAGTGTTTCAACATAGTGCCCTGACCATACACAGATGTATGCAGTATACAATGTGTGAACTCCCTGACTAAATTTATATAAAGGCTTGGCTGTGCTTACCTCACTGACCAGAATAGATTGTGACAGGGACCCTTATCAGGTACAGTGCATTTTGAGATTAAAACCAAATGCTTGCCAGCAATTGGCAAGTGAAAGCCACATCCACTCCAAGCATATTTATAGATTTTTTTTGGTCTGTTATTTGTCAGTCTCTTTCTGAAAGTTGACCTCTGACCTGGCTGAAAGCGACACCAGCCACAAACTCCCTGTTTCATGTGGTACAGCCCATCAGATTCTTGTAGAGATATGTAGCAAGTATGCATTGCTGTTCACTGTGATTGAAAAACTTGCTGTATGATTTACATTTTATGGAAAAAATACCATGCTGTTTACAGAGAAGTGTATGGAAACATATTTTATCAACACATGATTTTCATTTCAAACACTATAGGATATACTATGTTGTTATAGCAAAAATATGAATTGGTCCTTCATATTTTCCATTAGTCTAATAAGACGTTCTTCACAGCATGAATAATGTTTTACAAAATACCTACATCCACCCTCTGGAGTTTGAAAGAAATGCTTTTAATTTAAAAAAGACATTTTTAAAAAAATATTAGTACAACAAAGTGTTGTTAAGGAAGCCACACTTAGCCTTTTGAAAGCTGCAGCAGGGCCCTTCAGATCTGTCAGTAGCCGGGGGGTGTCTTGTGCAAAGCGGATGCTATCGCTCCAGGAGGGCCAAGGGCGGCTGCCGAACAGAGAGTGCAGGGGTCAGATTCCCATGTCGGTTATCGGGTGAAGTGGGCGACAGGAATGGCTGCCTCGTCTGATAGCTGGGACAGGAAGAAGCAGCGATAGGTTCTGAGGCCCCCCCAAATTTGCTTCAATCGCCGTCAGAGCCTCATGACAATCTGTCATTATGTCGTCAGGGGCTATCCCTCCTCCGCAGACAAAGAGTGGTATTTGTAGAAGCGTATTCCCTGAGGAAAGGCCACCTAGCACTTTGAAGTACCGCTGCCAGGGAGACCTGCTAAATGTCACTGCCGAGGGTAATGTTATTGCGATGCAATTGTGTTGTATACCATTACATCACACATATTCAAAACAGGCAATGACTTGGAGCCAGTCTCCTACAGAAATACATGAAAGAAAGACAAACAGTGTTAACACACAGACAGTTAGCATGCCATTACATCCTTTTCGGTCCGTTTTAAAGGGAATGTTCTTTTCCTTTCTTCTGCGTTACTCTATGTCCATGGAATGTTCTGGTGTATCTGTAAATAACGTTAGCAGACTTGAGGCCAAACGCACTGAGAGAGGACATGCCATCTCACTTTACAAACAGATACAATGATACACATTACAAACAGATATAATGTTACAACAGAAAATCCTCAGAGGAAAATTTTGTGTTGTTGCTGTTGGTTTTGCTAACATGGATTTGCGTGTGGTCAGGAAGTAAGTAAATAATTTAAAGAACTGGAAAACATGAACGTTATGGTAAAAATGTGGGCCTTACTACTGACACACTTCATCTCTGTGTGCTGCCTGTGTCCTGTGTTTTTACTGATCACCTGTCGTCTTGGTCATGCTGAAAATCTGTTTTAATTTTGTGTCTAAAGCCTGAATGAGAGGCGACACCTCATCATTTTGTATGAAGAAAGCATGCCTGGGCCATGTCTGTGAGCTTAGTGTGTCTTTGGCTCAGAGCTGCAGCCAATTATCTGAATCTGTTCTGAATGCTACCTTTCCACGTCACGGTCACAATGGTGGTAAAAATAGTATGAATAATAAATGTCTTAAAATAAAACCTTGCAATGTATGACACCTGTTTGAATCCCAGTTCTGGTATACTTGAACCAATGAGAGAAGACCTGAGCACATGAAAATGGACCAATGAGATATGTCACATAGGAAAGGGGTACTGGTGTGTTCATGTTGAGTTTGTTTGTACATAAATTGAACATCAGGATCAGTACATGTGCCTAGACACACTCTAAAAGTGTCTCCTTGTTTGTGGGAAATGGTGATGCTTTAAAAACAGCTCACCATAGAAGAGCTGAGAGTAATCATGTGAAAAGAGATTGTGGGAATCCAGTCCAGTGGAGTTGATGCTTGTGGAAAAAGTCTGGTAAAGACATTGTTCTTTGAAAACTGTTGACTTAGAAAAACAGCGTTAGTCCCAGGTGAGGAATTAAATAACGCATTAGATATCCCCAACAGACGCTTTCACAACCAAAATTATATCTGTTTCACATTGCATAATGTAGTGTTTCAGTAGCTTGGGTAACCATTTCATGCAGCAGTGCTGTAAACTGAGAGTTTCCCAGCAAGATCTGTGAATGACACATTCAAAGTCTACGGATTTTGGATGGGACATTCGATGCAGCTGCAGCTCTTTTTCAAAGCTATGTAGATGAACAATAGGATATTCTTCTTCTTTAAAAAAAGTGTGCTGTAATGCTCTGAAAATGGGACATACACTTCAACGTGGTTTTGATTGGAACTCTGACTTCCATTGAGAAACAACAGCCCACAAAAACCACAAACCTCAAGCCTCTGATTCGAATGTTTCTTTAAGAACAGTGTCCTCCAACTTAAACATACTTCAGCTCCTCATTGTCAATTCCCATGAAACACCAGGAGGAGTTCTGACATTTATATATGATAGTATTTCTACTGGTATTTGACAGAGTTTTTAGTACTTCATTTTTGTGAAGGTGGTCCATTTATTGTAGGTGTAACACCTAACAGCACCCTTAATTGTAGCCCAAAGTCAACTTTCTTTGCAAAAATTCCCACCAATAAAATAGTTTCTCACTGAAATCATACTGATGTCTCCCAGACATGAATTTGTATCTCTTCTCCTTCTCCAGCAGGGCCCTACAAACTGGTGTCTCACAGCCTCCTTGCAGATTTGGCCAAATCATGGCTTCACTTCTTGTTTGAGAGCAGTTTAAAAGAAGTGAGCAAGGCGGAAGCTGTTAACACACGCCGCTCAATGATATTAACAAGAACCATGCAAGACCGGAAATAAAAAGCATGGTCCTGACCGCTGTTTGGTGCCGAAGGCCTTTTCAAGTCAGTGTGACTGCAACATGTGTGTTCCCACATGCCCTGTTTGCAATTATGACAAGGGTGGTAACTCGATTGACTGCTGTGGACCCCCAGGGGCCTGAAACAGAAAGCAGAGCATTTACAGGGTAATATGGAGCACTTGGGGTCCCACTGCAGCTGCCATCATGTGGCAGTGTCCTGTCCTTTGTTAGCCTGCCTGTAATTCACCACAACATCACCATTGTTCCATGGTCACACCAGGGAGTTCTGCAACACTCTGTATCAGTTATTCAGATATCAGCAAGGTTTGCCCCCAGAACCCCTGCATCAGCAGTTGCTGAGTTAAATGCTGAATGCATTTTACTTTCACCTGGCCAGGGTTCATTGGTGACCAGGTTTTCTCACCAATGAATGAACAAATGAACAATGAATGAACAAAAAACAGCCTCACAGCAACAGCTTGTCCATTTATTTTCACATGAACACTCTGATGGCCATTTCCTAATATTTCTGTGAATATTATGAAATTTTATCCTGTGAATATTAGGAATCCTGTGAATATTACAAAATTCTTGTGAATAATAGGAAATTGTTTCACTAATATTCCTGTGAGATAACCAACTTAGCCATGATGGTTGTTGCCTAATATTCCCTAACAATGCTGTTTGTGTTTGGAGGACAGCGTGAGGATAGCAATGTAAAGTAGAGTGTATTTCGAGGAATGGCTTGGAGAGAGTGGGAGCTTGTTTGGATAGGGGCTGGTTTCTGAGGTAGGTCATGGGCAGTGACAATAACCATGCTCTGCCCCTGGCCTATCCTGACCTTACCACCAATTGTGCCGCCAGCTTACCTCTTCCGGCTCTCTCTCCATCTCCATATGTACACCCCTGAAAACATTGACAATCCACCCGTATGCCCTTGTGATGTCGGGGCCAGAGGTAGTATGAGGTGAGAGGCTGAACATCGTTATGGGGGTTTGAGGGTTAAGGACTGTGGTTTTAATTATGGTGGGGTTCCAGGGTTTGTGGCAGAGGGGGTGAAGTAGGTTTTGAAACTTTATAGGAGCTGAATTCCGGCTGAGATTACTGCTGTAACTATAACCCCATGGGTGACAAGGGCCCTCGTCTAAGCCTTCATACTGAACCTACCGTAAAAAGGTCTCTCCCTCCAAATTCATCCAGTCAGTTTCCTACTCAGGAACCCCCCTCAAACTTTTTTCTTAAACCATATGTTACCTACCGCTTCTGCGGGCTGGGTTCAAAAGGGTCTGGTTTCAAAATTACTGTGAATGTTGCATTACGACAGCCCATGAGCCCTCTGCCTGTACAGATCAACAACCGTGAGGTCTTATAATGGAATACCAATCTGCGTTTAGGGGGAAAGACAGCATAGTTTATTAGCTCTTTAATCCCTCAACAACGCAACAGACAAAACTGCATTCTGACCAATGGGAGAGAATGCAGACCTTTTGAAGTACAGTATGACACAGGTTGGTGCTACACTAGTGTGCTAAATCATAACTGTCTGATGTAGTCTTGTGATTTGGGGTGTTGTTAAAAATGTTCCCCACTGGGTGACAGCCCATTAAATGTAAAATGACTGTCAACCTCAACCCATCAGGTCAAACTGACAAAAACAAACATAAAAGCCACTCTGAAATCTTGGGTTGCCTTCCCAATATTGGAGAACCCAAGTACCACAAACCACATTGCCGAGATGAATGTTTACATAGCTGTCAGGCAAAAAATGGTGAAACTTGACCAGCTGCATGCAGGCGTAATGGGACAATTGATATTATGTCCTTAATCAAATAAGCAGTGGATCCGGGCCAATGCTAGCAGATCACCTACTGCACGAGGTCACTCTGCAGATGCAGGAGCAACCAATAACATTCTCTTTCAGAGGCGCCTTTAGGTCACGAAGAAATTGTCATCTGTAGGCAAAGCAACGACATACAGTGAACACCTTAAAACACAATTTTGGGTGGTTTAGCCTTGAAACTGTGGCTTCTATTCAAACAAACTGTAACATACTTTATCCACAAATTTGAATAACTGACCCAAGCAGATGGTTCCTTTTTTAGTTTCCTGTCAAACATATATTTAATAGTTGAAAAGCCCCCCCATAAACACCAACGAAAAAAACAGCAACACTATGGTGTACTGTATGTCTCCTTTCTTTTTTGTGAATGATTTAAAACTAACACCAGGGACACAGGGTAAGAAGGTCCTTTAGTCCAAGTGATCACACCCAAGTAAAAGGCAGTTGCAGCTTTCGCAAATGCTTTTAAGCACTGGGCTGTTTATGATTTTCTTTTGCTATTTTGTCTTATGCAAAATTCACCCCTTGGCAAAGACCCTTCAAGACCACATAAAGGAGGACGAAAAAATCCAATTCACATAACACTTCTGGGTTCTGTTCTCTCAGCAGTAGTGGGGAAAATAACACATGCAAAGGTTTATTATATGAAGCTAGAAAAACACAGCCCGCAGTCATTTTAGGCTAACAATGAGGTAACCTCACTTTAATCTTGTTTAAAAGGGTTTTTGTCGTCAACTTTGACACGTCCCAAATGGAGGGGAAGCACTCTCTCGTTACTGAGAAAGAGCACTTCCTCGGGGACCTTTGTGTGAAAACCCAAAACAATGACACTTGTAGCAATAGGGCCTGGCAAGTCATGCCTGGCTTTGGGCGGCCACTCCATGCTGTGCCTATTTGTGCCATTTTCCTCAGAAAGAGCAGCGGGTCGATTTGGCCCGTAATTGCCTCTGTTTGAAGAGTGTGTGAATGTGCTGGCTTCTCTCAGGGCTTATCAGAAACCCCTTCAGTGAAAACAGTGCTCCACATGTGTGTTCATTATTCAGCCTTGGTGGTTTCATGCGAGGCACTTTAGCTAATGAAAATGAAGTAAATGTAAGTAAGCAGTCAAATCCACTTGCAGTGGGAGCAAGCACTGGATGTGGCCCTCACCAAAAGTTATTTTGCGTGTGTGGTTAGTCTGGGTAATTCAAGCAAATTTTCCGTGAGACAACATGGGAAAATGGGTTCATGAAGTGACATCAGTAATGGATCCTGAATGACCTCATGGAAAGGTCTCACATGTTTTGCTCTCACTGAGAAAGAGTGCTCTGTGGCCATGATCTACTGACCTACAGCAAATTGGTATTCATGTGTGGAGGTAATACTGAGCTATTTGCTTGAAACATGCTACATAAATCAAGCACGATATTGCATCAGGACTAAATTCAATCAAGTCTGGAACATGATAAAGCATCATCTCCACTCTCATTTTTGGAGGTTCAAACACACACCGAAATGGACACATTGGAATTTGTGCTGACCTTCTTGGGACAGACTGTGGAAAAAATTATGAATGAGGATCTGGCACAGATTTGCCCAAACATAAATGCTTTCATGAATGCAGGTAAAAGAGAGATCAAAGACTTTACGGTCATGCCAGCTCTGAATGGCACGTCTTTGAAGAAAGTGAAACTGGGTAACCCAATTATTTGCATTTGCATTGAACTTAATTTTATCCTAAAACTAATTAGATTCTCTTAAGAAGATTTTTTTTTTCAAATTAGAGGGCAGCAGAGTTCCAGTAAAAAAAATAGCACAACTGTGAAAGAATGGATGAAAGCCGTGACAGGCGAACACACGCACGCCGTCCCTTCATGCTGCTGAGGAACTTAGGGGTGACATTTGAATCTAGTGGCGTAACTGTCACTGACTGATGACCCAACTGCCCCACATGTTCCGATGTGCTGATGTAGGGACAGGAAGCTTCCTGAAGGCAGATGGGTTAAATGGTGTTCCTGTATACTTTTGTGGGATCCCCAGTGTAAATATTTCTTTTACTTTGAGGGTGGGACAATGGTGCTTTGGGCCTCTATCTCACTTTCTTGTGGTTTGTTATTTTTGTTTTGAGGATTTTATCAATTTAGATCTAAATACCGTGGACTATTTTATGATGTATAATGCTTAAGTCATTGAACTGTATACAGTGTTTGGTTTAAGTGGTGGGAAAAAAGGAAAAAACATGAACCGCACCGTTGGACAGAATGCAGCTGGTCTGTTACAGAGTGAGAGGCCGGAGCAAGCCGTTGTAGTCAAGCATAACCTTGCATATCTACAAGAAACCGTCACTTTGTTGTTTGTTGGTAGCTCTACTCTCCAACCACCCCAACTCCCCCACCCCCTGTCTTATACCTCCTCCACACATCCACCCCCCACATCAAAATGCACTGCCATTCAGACTTAGTAGCATGAGGCCTAAATCAGACGCCCCTGGAAAACACTCAGTAGAGACTCCTGATGGAAGCACAGCTCTAGTCTGGAACGCATTCAGCTGATTGTGAGCCAGTGACGATGTTCCTGCATACCAGACACATTACATATCCGGCAATGTTGGTAGTTTAATAGCTGGTCTTCCCCTTTAGACTTCGACGGTTTACGAAAATCAAACAGTTCCCTGATGTACATTTATGGGCGATTACTTGGTATATTCCATTTATATATAGATTTGGTTTTTCCCCTTATCAGTAAACCATGCACCATAGATGTTTGTTTGGATTATTATGGGATAGGCGCTGTTTGCCAAAAGACACCCTACTGTTTTTGTTTGGATGGTTGTCTTCCACTGTTCTTTTTTTGACATCTTTATAAGCTAGGTTTACTGAGAAATCACAAAAAATTCAAGGATGCAGGGATGTGGAGGGCTGCTTATGTGTTCAATAGGTCACAATGCTTTTCAAAAATGTTGCTCCATAATTGTAACTAGAAGAGACTTAGAACTCATTCTTCTGCTCACCAGGAATAATTTTATAAATGGAAAAAAAAGGCACATAACTCACATGAGTTTTGTGTATGAAATTCTACCTAGGGACAGACCTCGATATAAACTGTGATTTTAAGATGAAAACGGCCAGTCAACTGGCAGTATTTATTATTATCACCACAAAGCACAGTACTTTTATAATTGTAGAATTTTTAGCTGTATGGATGGTTATTTATAAGTTTATTTGTCCATATTGGTACTTGTTCCTCATATGTGTTAGCGATTTTAGCCATTAGTAGTTAAAATAAACATTACTGCACAATTACCTTCTCACTAGGAATTTAGCATTCACATAGTAATCCTTGCATGACTCCCAGTTGTCATGCCACAGTCAAATGCATAAAACATATTCATAAACTGCACATTTTGTATTTTTATAGCACCGCTATTGTTACTGATTGCAGCTCTCTTGTCATTAGTATTATTGTACTACTACTACTACTACTAAATAATGATAATGAAATAAACATTATGGAACTGCAATTATTTGTGTTGTATATTTGTTTTTATTTGCATTTCCAGCAGAAACAAAAAATTATAAATGTAAAGCATTAAATATTGCATGGAATAGCATCAAGAGAATTAATGAATCTGTGCTTGGGTGTTGGTGCTGTCTTCACACACCTCATTGCCAGCCAGGTGGTCGTAGTCAATGAAAAGGTAGAACTAGTCCTCACTGAGCCCCAGGAATTATCTTGGGTGTTGCAAATACTACTTCCCAAGGACCACACATGGCTGAGTGAGGCAGGGTAATTTACGGGTTCGTACTGTTTTGAGTCAGATTTTTGAAAGGTGAACAGTAGCCAATGTGGGATTGTCAAAGCGTAGCAGTTTGCTATTTTCAAAAGGTAAAGCTATTCATCACTCCAGCACAATGTTTATAGTATGAAAATGCACAGAACGGTCAGCGTTTTTCGAAAGGGCCCAGCACCGAAGGTTGTGAAATCGAAGTGCTGTCGTGCACTTCACGACAGAGCACCCCTCAGTTAGATTGTAACTTTCCACAGAACATGAAGAAATATTTGTTGTGTTTTGAAAACACAGCATTGCACTGCACCTTAGCACACAGCTGCAGCTGCAACAACTCTGTGAAAAAAATTTTGTAGCACAGCTACACACTCTAAACATGTAGAGTCCATGCAGTTTATGAAAATCAGCAACCTTGGCATGCCAGCTCCATTTACTGTGTGCTGCTTCATCTTTCCAACCCAGTGCAAACAACCAAAAAAAAAAAAAAAAATCGTAATGTGAAATACAACTGTTTCAAAGCATTCAATGGCTTCCAAAACATCTTCAGCAGTGAGTAATTCATGCTAATTAGCTATGTCAAGGTCAGAGCCTGTTGTGTTATTTGGCATCTTTTGACATCAAATTAATGGCACCCGATTTCACCCCTGGTAGGCTTCTGGGAAGAACCAGCTGTGACAGCCAAGACCAGGGCAGTGTGAGACTGGATTATCATATGATTTGGATAATAAGACCTGTGCCCCGGCTTCAAAGAGCTGGCCATTGGAAACAAAATGCAGGTGTTTTCTTTGATTTTGAATGCAACACTGGCAACGCATTAGTAATGCTCTGATTGCGGGACGCAGGAGCCAAACTATAGATACAAACAAGTGAGAGGGGCATCCGAATGCCCCCAAATCACGGGCTAATGTGGAATTGAGAGTCATTATGTAATGAAGCTGTCTCAATACTGTTTCTTTAGATTAAAATAAAAGGTTAAAGTAAGATATCCTTGAGCCTCCCATATAATAAAAAGAAATAAATGTTTATCCTATTATATCATTGTGCTCTTTTGTCAAGTTTCCATGTTGAGATGAAATTATTCTTCAACATCATGTTCTTTCAGGACTGCCTGGTCACATTTATAGCTTGCTCTACAAAAAACCCCTCTTGTTACAGCAAGGCAGTCAAGGAAATTGGATGCGTCCTTTTCCAGCTGGCTTTGCATAATAGCTTGCCTTGCAGTGGTGAACAGGGTATATGCTTGTGTTACCTTTAACATTTTTAGCACGTGTCTCCTCTGCTGTGCATCCCATAGAATGTTACGAGTAGCTAGCTTCCAAGCTTCTCTATGGGATTCCTGTGAATCTTGTGTTCAGTTAGCTCATTTCCTGTTAGAAGAAGCCGCCCACTGCCCACCCCCACCACTCCACAGCAGGTCAGACTTGGTACTGAGCACCTATGAGTGGAGGATGAATGGTACCACACACCCGACATGAAGCTGGCCAGAATTTAGAGCCAGCTTTGTTTCTCTTAAGGTCAAAGTGCTATTGTGTGGTTTAAATCCTTTGGCTAATTATTTCCAGTCTCTGTCCAGCAAATTATGATCTTAATGGTGTGACGGGGAACATTAAAGTGAGGGACATAAACTGTATCCTGCGGAATTAAATAAGATATACGTTCTGAAGCGGTTTTTTGCACCCATTAAAAATCAGAGCAGACAGCCTGGGCAAGGCACTGGAAGAAAAAAAAATATGAACCTTGAACCTTAACGTCACAATTAATTTCCCTCCACCAAGGGCGCGTCCAATTTCACTGTCGGGGTGATCTGAACCTTAAACTGAGAGGGGTGTCTGAGCTCTTCTGTAAGAGGCCATCACTAATTCCACTCATCATAACGAGCCTTCTCTGGTGTTTAGAGTTTTGTGATGGCTAACAGTCTGGTCAGGAACCAGGGAACATCCAGAATGATGAGTCATGAGACTAATTAAAAGTATGATCTGGAATCAGGAGAGACAGCACTATGCGCTTAGTTCTAAAGGTGTTTCACAGCATACAAATGCGTATTGTCAACTAAATCACCTAGAGAGGCCCTGTTATTGCCGAACGTCATTCACAAAATGGACACAAAACACTCACTTAGAGGGATGAGAAAGAAATCTGATGGTGCAGGTGATCATGCATGTATTTTCTCTCTTTTGATTTTGGTAAGCACAGCATGTAGTCTGAGACACACTTACAAAAAGTACACACAAACTAAGAGCCTGAAGCAACAAACTCACCTGTTTGTCTTGCAGGTTTAGATGTATTTTAAGTGTTGACAAGAAAAGTATCCCACAATTCTAAGAAACCCTTCAGTTGGTTCGATCTTCATTCCCTACAAATTACACAAATGTTGCAAGAGGCCTACTAACTAACTGTTTCTCTGAGGGAGGGATTTTGTCAGTGGAATTTCATGCCATTACTTCCTACCATCAGAAACAGTGCTGCTACAAATCTGTGAGGCCCTGAAAGCTGCGTGAAGGCAAGCATACGTTCATACACGCTTCCCTTCATGAAAGTGTATCTGAGACGCAGTCAAGCACAGCCTCGTCTTAAATTGAGTTGAACACTTCCTTCGGAGGCATGAGACGTTCTGGCCATGTTGTACGGCTCAGAGGACGACAGTGTCTTTTGTGTAAGCACATTGCCAGATGGACGCCGTTTCACAGTGTGTGAGACATGGTGGGGGACCTACTTAGACAACATGGTGTGAGGAGGGTACGCCGCTCTCCGCGTCCCAGTTGCGCTGCCAGAATGGAAGAGTTGCACTCTTAAGAGTGGAACGCGCCTCTTGTAAGGTCAGTCACTGATGCAAGACCTGAGGAGACAGCAGGAGCCATGAGGAAACCAGAGTTCAACAACAGCTTAGCAATGACCACAGCTAGCAATCGAGCTGAGAGTAAGCAAGCCTGTTTGCTTCACTGAAAAATGGGTGGAACTCTCATGCCTTATCGATGAACCAATCAAGGTGTTTTGCTATGGCAATAATGTCTCCCATCACTAATATACAGGGGGCGCCCCTAGCCATGGTTCCAATGCAAAGTATCATCCAAAGGCTGCTCTAAATAGGCATGGATGTATTGTACAGTTCCCAGTGCTGCAGCAAACACTAGCATTCCAGCATTGACTGTCCATGCCGGAATCACTTCTCACCTGTCTGTAACAGGATGACAGAATCAAAAAAAGAACAACTAGAGAGGAGCTTGAGCAAGCTCTCCCCTGCATGAACTCCTAAATCATAAAGACTGCAGTCAAGGTGACACAGACAGGTGCCAGCCTATGCTGTGTACTGTACAGCAGCCTGTGAAATCAGCAGAAGAGCTTAGCGAGGCAGGGTCTAGCCAGGCTGTGTCTGCCTGAGGCGGCCCTGAGTGAAGCATGCCAGGAGGAAACTTCATCGAGGCCTAAATGCACTGTAGGAGGAGGAAGTGGCTCATGTGGCCACCACACAAACACAGGCTGTTCAGTCTAACATAGGTGTTGGACTTGTAAGAGGAGGGAGGTTGAGCTAAAGAGAGGAGTCCTCAGCTTGGGCTCAGAGAGAGTCATGTGATATTGAAACATCAGCTCCTTTTAGCTTGTTTCGCGTTCCCATCCTGAAAAAAAATGAGGCCATTGTTTTTGATCACTGATGGCTGTTTTTTTCTCTTTTTCCTTTTCTGAGTGCTCCTGTGCTGCTCTTTGGTACTTGACTTTGTTTGACCGCCTGCTGATACCTCCGCCCTCGCACGCAATGCCTTGGTCCCGCCCTGTCGAGGGGAGTCCGTCTTAACCCTCTGGCACCCTGAGGACCCGCTGAGAGTACACATCTGTGAGACTTCCAGTGCCAGGCTGCGCCATGCCTCAATGGCACCAATCCGGCATGCCAGTTACCAGGACAGTGAAAGTGCTTGGGAGACTGCCGCTGCCCAGATCAATCCCAGGAGGCCGAGTGGTCAACAGCCCCAATCAGAACAGCTTGTTAGCACACCACAGGGTCCTATGGGAACACCGTGCTAAACGAGCCCGCTCTCCAGCTCCAACGCACGCACCGGACCGGTATTTGTGGAATGATGGCATGGCGGACCGCGCCTGGTGAACGGGGCCGGGGGGCAGAGGGAAGGGGCTCACTTGCCAGGTCCATCATGTGAGGGTTTCACACTGTGAGAGCCTCTCAGATCACAGGCCATGGAGCAGCAAGAAAAATGGAGGAGAGAAAAAAAAAAACAATAAAACCATTATCACAAGAGATGGAGGCAGGGGTCTTGCACTCTCCATCCATCCAGCAAAAGACAAGATCCCGGGTGATGCAAAATAAGCAAGGTGAGCCCCTTCTGCGGTAAGCTCATCGGAGCGAAAACCACTGAAAAATGTTAGCGCTGAGTCCCGTGGGGTCTCGTTACGTAAGCTTCTCAGACCACAGAGCCAACGGCCCGTCACACTGAGGAGCAGGCCAAGGGACACGGGGAATGTTCAGCCACGGAACACACCGGCCCCATGTACAAACCCACCCAAGCCGTTCAACCAAAGGAGAAATAGCTGCACTTGATTGGCTCTTGAACTCCCTCCCAATACATTGGCTGGGCATCAGTGACCATAGCTCCAGAACCATCTCATCTCACCCACCTCATTGTCTCAACCTGTACACATCACAGTTTAACAGGCAATGGTATCAAATGCTGGCATTTTAATGCAGGCGCTGCATAAAAAAACTCAAGTTTACCCATAAAGAAAGACCAACAATGGGCCATTTATTTCCTGCAATCAGTGGAGCTTAATACTCCATGCAAAAAAATCCAGGAAGCATCAAGAGCGCTCAGGAACCGACGGTCATAACAAACTTGTGCAGCTGAAGCAAGTGGAGAAGTTAAACATAGTTCTCAGCTGTGATTATCACGTATAAGCACACTTTAGTCTGGATATGATATAATCACCCAAATATTATGGATGTATAAATTACTGTTTAGATGAGAAGAGGAAATTATTATTTTGTGCCTCAAAGTCTCTGCACTCAATGGTCACATTAGACAAGGCTCGTGAAGGAGACATTTAACAATAAGCCATGTGCCCATAAAAATAACTAGAGGAACGTGAGAGGAATGACTTACGTTTGGAAGTTAAAGTCTTACACACTGTTTTTTGTGTGTTTCTTCTGAGACGGAAACAGTTACTTTGAGGTTTTGATAGCTCTGATATTACCCTTATATTTAGCCCAGCACTGATCCTTACCTACAGTAAACCATGACTTCACATTACGATATATATTATTTTCCTCTGTGTTTACTCTAATGCTTAAGCTATTTCCTCTCCACTTCCATCTGTTTTCGGCTGTAACCCTAGCCTTTCCAGCCTCTGCCAACATAACGGCAGTCATGATGGACCACGGTTGGGGCTACATTCCCTTTCAATTACATAATTATCCTGTTTGTTTTTGACAGAACCGGTATTAGTTACCAGTAATTCACCGCCTATCTGAGAATTACCTCCTAAATTGTTGAAAAAGCCATTGGATTAGAGAAACACATTACATTTTCCCCAATAATGAACTCGCACCATGAACCAACAGCTCAATTTCCAAGAGGACCTGATGCAATTTTCAAGAGGGCTTCATCGCCCTTCGGAGGTGTTAAAGTATGAAACATTGTGTGTTCTTTTGTGACAAGTGACCACACTTGCATGGGTACACTTTCATAGGAGTGTTGCTACATCTGTGCTGCTTTAAAATGGCCCAGGCTCAGACTAAAGCTAACATACAGCCAGAGCATGTTAATCTTGTTTCTGTAACAGTCACATTGAGACGCTAACGGGTTTGCAGCCATGGGCATAATGGGAATGAGTCCTGGGGGCACAACACCTCCCCTTCACCCCTCCCCTCCCAAAATACAGATTTACAGCAAAAGAGACTTTTGGGAACACCTGCGCCTCCCTGTGCAGTCCAGCCGCACGTCTCTGCACCCCTGCCTCTGCCGCAGTGGCCAAACTCCAGCAATATGGTTTCTATCACTGGTAATAAGCCCGAGGCAGGGGGTCGATCCGGGACTGCTGCAGATGTAGAGGGACGGAGACAGAGGGAGAGCTGGAACGAAGGCTTTCTTCCAGGGGGGCTTCAGCTTTTTTCTCTTGCATCTCCCCTATGCCAATATTTCTAACAGCGGCCCCTCTAAGAGAGGCAGTCCCCCTCTCTGGGGTACACCTGGCTGCTGAGAATGATTAGTCCCGTTTACTGCTTTATAATGTACCTTTTTATCCCAGGGAATCAGTTGAAAATACTTAAGATAATTCTTATGATGAGTAAATGCTGTCCAGTGAGTTTTTACCTAACAACAGAGATGATTTCAAGGGAATGGTGTACAGATGTTGTAGTCGGGAGTGCAGGGGGGTCCAATTCAGACCTTAATTTGCTGGGTGCAGATTGCTGAATGAACTCAAAAGGTGTGTTTCATACCCTGGGTGGAATGACGGCATTGCTCTTCTGCATATCAGAAGCTGCTAAAATGATGTGTTTGTCCATCACTGAAATTTACAGAAGAAGGTGCAGGCAAAGGACTGCTGCATCCATTTATTGTAACAGCCCTACAGATTTCCCACAGCTCCCACATCTACTCTTTTAACGGCTACAGTGCTGCAGCGTGGTATCGGTAACATGAATGTGCTTACTGTGGAAGACACTAACAGGTTTGAATCATGTGACTCTTGAAGGCCAGTAAAAGGCATGTCAACATCACATGACCATCACTCCAGGTAAGTGTACCATTGGGCCAGACAAAGGGACCTGTGTTTAGTGCATGGAAGGGCACATGTCAGAGGAGAAAGGGATGAACATGCTGTGATTTCCAGCAGGGAATCCCAGAGCAGGGGACTCAACCTGGGTCTCCAGCACCACGCTGCAGCAATGTTACCATGTCATCAACAGCTCAGCCTTCCCAAAAGGGCTTGAAAACACCATTACCACGCATGTCCGAGGTATGTCACCCTACCCAACAGCTACATCCCAGATGCCTCTGTTTACTACAGGCCTGCCCTCCCCGAAGGAGTCAGGTCACTCATTGCTCCTCTCCACCTGCTCCACAGGATGTTCCTCTTCAACCTTGGCCACCTTAACACTCAATCTGAAATTGGCCTGGAGAAGGATTCCGCTCAATGCCATTATGTTGTGAGGTCCATGTTTAAGGTGGCTCACAGGGAGTTTAACTGCATACACATCCACGTGGCTCACATTACCTAATGCAAAAACACTTCTTAGAAAATTACTTCACCGGCCGTTCTTGGAACACTGTGCCACACATTAGGCAACTAATGCGAGAATTTAAAAAAAAATATTTCTCAGACACTGCATAGCAGCATATCTCTCTAACATATAAATATAATTGTTTTCTTTTAATTAAGGATGGTAACTCTCTTTACCCTACCTGCATCTGTAATATTTCCACTACCCTGTCCAGCTGTTTCCTTTAATAATAATAACAACAACCACCCAGAAATCTCCCCCAATTTGCACCCGCTTGTGCCATGTACTGTATTTATTAAATACATATAGTAATAGATACTGGGTATTTCTCCCACATCCAAATAAAAATATAATTCTTTGTACGTGTCAAATGCCTCAGCGTGTAACGTGGAATCATTCACAGGCTGAATATACATATAAACAGTATGGTACCATCATCAAGTAAAAAAATAAAGAAAAAATGAACTTTGAAAGAAAGCACGGCATTAGAAAATGATGTTGGAGACAGCTATGTAACCCTGCTCGTTTTGTGAGGACGTGCCAGCACATATGTTGACGTGTCCCACGGAACCGCGTCATGGAGCAGTACTTGTTAATTTGGAATAAATCAATTTCTCACCTTTTCCGACAGAGATAACATGGGAGTTTGTGTTACTTCACTGGGGGGCAATGAGATGAGGTATGGCAGCATGCATAATTTAACACGGCAACAAGCTGCGAGGTTTCCCTCTGTGCGGAAATATTCCCATTGACAAAGAATACAACAGATGTACGGAATCTCCCCGAGCGCTGAGCACATTCAACTACAATAGCCAATATGAAAGGGTTCGCACTGCTGAGCACTGTACACATGTTTAAACACATTAGCCATCTGCGAGGCATATGTGGTTCCTGTACTGTTCACTTTTGTTGCATATTCTGTGAATACCTTTTGTTGCACGGAGTCAACATAAATCAGTGACCGCAGTGTATGCATGTTTCAGTAAATGTTTATCACCACGTTCTCATTTCATCATTAGCTCCAGTTCACTTTTCCTCCATCTCCACCCTTCTCCAGGTCAGAGTTTCAGAGACTTTAATGAAACCACAATGAGTAGTGCAAAACTAGTTCTAAATAAACTGCATAGTTATGCAGTTAAAACTACATGCATAGTCATAGTTATACTCAGTACAACAAAAATATCTTCATTCATCAGGTATGTGTGTTTTCCCTCTTAATGTTTCCTGGTAGGTACTTGCTTCAGTATCTTTGACACACAAGGCTTCCTTATGAATTTTAAGCCAGAGGAACAAACACTGCTGTTGCTGTTGTATGATGGACGGAGGACCGTGTGAAATCAGGCATGGAATCATGCAGACACTATGGCAGCTTGTTGAGGCCATCATAAAACAACATTTGGGAGTTTGCTGCCTCAAGATTACAAGATAATTACATTATGGTCTTGGTATGGTTATCTGAAGATGCATAAATCAGGATTTGTTTTTGTTAAGTGTTTTTAATGCTTTTTTTTTTCACTTTTTTACCCCCTTTTTAGAATGAGCAATTGTACCTCACTAAGATCACCCTCATCACCCTCATCACCCTCTATGCTCATGCAGGAGCAAAAAAATTATTAAAAAGTAATAATTAAATGTTAGTTTGAATATAGACAGTACTGTGGGTAAGAATTTATTATTTACTATTATTTAGTGATTACTGTTCTTTAGAGCAGTGTTTCCCAACCCTACTCCTGGCAGCACACTGTCCTGCATATCTTCTATCTATCCTTGCTCTACCTACCTGCCTGAACTCATCAGTGGCACGTTTGATTAGCTGAGCACACCTGATTTAATCAAGCAGCAAGGATAGATAGAAGATATGCAGGACAGTGTGCCACCAGGAGTAGGGTTGGGAAACACTGCTTTAGCGATGCCTGACATGTCCTGATTTTGCTATCCAAATTGTGACTGGCCTGCACTTTTAATGTTTCTGAGGGAAACAGCATGTTGTACAATCATCACTAATAGGCTTGTAGTTAATCTTTCATCTCTTGAACAAATCTCTTGGGTGGCTTCAGTCACACAACTCCATCAGCACTATTTTTCCTCCACATTTGGTTGTGAATTTTTTGTTTAGTAGAAACTACAATACAACACATTGTTCAAGTCCTTTTCTTCAGAGACCATTAGAAGCTTCAGTCGTTATGCCTGCTGTATTCTCACTGTATGAATCATCAGAACAGCTTAGTTCTGTCTTAATCACTTGCACACATGGAATATTTTTTTCTAGACTTCTTTGTGAAACACTTTTGAGCCGTTAAAATGCTGAAAGATACATTCTAAGACTTCACCATGAGGACTATTACTGTGCATCCAGTGACTTTAATGAGCGCTTAGGTTAGGTTATTCTTGATATTACCTACAAAAAAGCACACATAAAATTTTCAGAAGAAGGAGAAGTAGAGGTATTCAGGTGAAGCAGGAGTCGAATCCAACTCAACAAAAGCAGTGTTACTAATATATTCAAAACTGAAGAAGAGTTTAACTAGGAAAGAAATGTGATTTAACGGTTCGAGGCCCTTACGTTGATAAACACTGGTGTAAAGCACACTCATGTCATTTTAATTGATCCCAGACACATCCCTCTATTTCAGAGAGCACACACAATTGTTAAAGTCCAAACAAAATGAAGACATGCTAGCATTAGCCACAAAGAAAAAAATTGAATCTAGATAAACTACAGATGTTAATAAAGAAAAAGCAATGAGCTGAAGGAGTCTGATTTAATCTTGACTTATGACAGTTGAAACTGTGAAATGTACCAGCAAACTGACAGGATCCCAATCCATCCCACAGCTAGTACTGCAACCCATCTCTGAATTAAAGTTAATAAAGCGAGAGGCAGCACTTCGGATGGGCTGTTATGGCGTCATCAGGGCACAAACCCAGCACCCTCCAAATTCATGGGGGGTACCCTACCAGCAAAGGGCTTGAACTAGTGTAACAGAAGACGATATGTAGCTACACAATATGTGCATTGATTATTCCCATCACTCCCTGACTGACTTTTTGACACAGCATCTCTGATGTAAACTGATCATGTCCTATGCTTTCTTGCTGGACTGAGCCACTCCCTGGAGAATGATGTCAAGATGGTGAAGGGAAGAACAAATTAAAACTGTACAGTTCGTAACTCATGGAGGCTTAACATTAAGGAACCCAGCGCCCTTTTGGTGTCACAAAGTGGGATGTTGACCGATTCACTCGTGGCCCAAATGTGGCTTACTTGGTAAAGCAAAGAAACTGACAATTACATCAACAAGGAATCATTCAAAACAAGCTGTGACCCCTTATGTAGACTGCTAACATAAAGGTTGGTCTAATTTCTGTGCCTCTTTCCAAGAAGACCAGAATATGTTCTCACTTGCTCTTTTTCACAGTTGTTATGGTGACAATGTGCAACATCATCCTGACCTTTGAAATAACTGGAGTATTGGCACGCAGGTTGGATGCCATTCACAGAATGGTCCACTGTTTTGCAGACTTCGTGGTTTGGGTCTTACTGTTTTCTTTAAATGCACTAGACTTTTATTTACACTATTTTTGGAGTGGATCATGTTCTTCATGACAAACAATTTGATTTAAGCCAAACCATTGTGGATTCTCACAATAAGAGAAGTGCTCTTTATTCTGAAAGCTGAGGAACATCTTGCTCTGGCTGAGAGTTAAAGACATGCCATCATGACACTTATGCTCAGTGGACAGTTAGTCAGTCCAGCCAACATGGTCACTGTGATGGCTATGACAACATAATTAGAGAGTAGGCATGTTTAATGGATTTAAATCAAAATTTAGAAATTACTCAACAAATGTGCTGAACATGCCATTTTCTGAAAGACTTGACAGTAATTGCATGAGGACTGAACAGTTCTCAGGAGACACACAGGTATGACAGAAATACAGAGAAAGACAATATAATTATTAACTAAAGGTGACAGTTGTGTTAAAATAATCATATACAATAAGACACAGAATGAATGAACCATGATTCTACCATTGACATAATTATTTGCTATATTTTAAACTGTCTTTACTTATTTTTATAGCTCTCCCCTGTTCTGAGACAGCATGTATCTCTTTAAGTTGTCAGATTTGATTGGGCAGCATTCACCTCTCAAGACGTCTCTGTGGAAGGGAGCCTGCACTGTTCACAGGCACTCATGTACACCTCAGTGATGTTATAGTTGTAGTTACAAAGGCTGGTCTCAAATTGCACATGCCAATGAATTTCATTTCGGCCACAGTATTGGTATAACTGCTAATCTAAGAATGTTTTTGCCAGTGATCAAAGATGTGCCTAACACGGATGTGTGTCAGGGAACTCTATAGATCAGCATCTCCCAGTCCTGGTCCTGGAGACCCACTGTGTATGCTGGTTTTCCTTCCAGCGGACCTCTCAACTAACTGATTTGACTGAGCTGTTAAATCAGTACTGATCTTTATTTGACTTCACCTCAATATCTGCTGTCAGATCTCTGTTGCAGATGTGGATTACTGGAAATGTTTGCTCAAGCAGAAGAGTGCATGTGATGTAGTTTGGTAAGTTGTTTCTCTTCATTTGAGCCCATTAAACAAATCAGTAATAACAACAAGTATTCATCCTAATTGATTAAGAGTAATTAGCTGTTCAGTGAGGCTTAGAAATTGAACACTAAATTGTGCTTACTGTTCCAAATGTGTTTAAAGCGCAGATATTCAAATAATTTCTGGCAAATATGTATTTATTCAAATAAAGCACAGTGTTTGATCAAACCAGCTCAATGAAAGGTAAATAAGTGAGAGCTCAGCTGGAATGAAAACCAGCATACATGGTGGGTCCCCAGGACCTGGACTGGAAGATGGTACTCTCCAGTTATATGTGACATTTAGTAATGCTAGGTATGAAAAAAGCCTCTGCATATCAGTAAAATTTGATCTTGCTGGATCTGTCTTTCAGTCTTCATAATACTTTAATTTTCTCACCTTCATTTTAATCAAGTCCTTATGCCTTATATGAATAAATGCGGCATACTTTCAAGATTTCAGTTACCACAAGCATTTTGGATGCAAATTATAGAGATATTACAGGCTAAGCAAAACATCTGCACCACTCATGCAATGTCTCCTTTGGGTATGTGGAATTTCCCTCTTTCACAGTCCTGTCAGCCAGCACTCGGATTCTCATGGTAGATTCCAAATATTACAAGAAATCTTAGTGGTTAAGCGGTCAACAAAGGACTGATATGGTAAAGCAAAATCCCTCTAAATAAAAGCAATAGTTGATTATTATTACAGTTGCTTAGCAGGGGCTGTTATTCTGGGGATCTTTGATGGCTTACATTTTTACACTATGCATTTATACATCTGGATATTTACTGAGGTAATGTGGGTTAAGCACCTTTCCCAAGGGTGCCCCAGCAGGGGTCCCACTGGGATTTGAACTGGCAACATTTTGGTAATGAGCCCCACTCCTTACTACCATGCCACACTGCTGAAACGATTCATTCCATCAGCAGGTCTTTCAGTTTTTGCTGCTCCTACTTTTCTCTTAGCTTATCCTGAACTATCTGTGACATAATCATTGCTTTAATTGTGAATGTAACTTTAGATCTCCTCCCAATTTCTATGTATTATGTTGCTAAGATACTACACCTATTGTTGACTCATCAAAGACCAGTCAATAACTAGACAGTTATCCTCACATCATAGTTTAAATCCTTATGGCCGTACTGATGCAAAATTATGAGCAATGAGAGCAAGCGCAGGAAATAGTTGTGGTGTTTTAAGTTATCGCCCCTGTCTGCAAACATAATTTGTAACATTATAGGCCTAGTTGTTATGCTCTTACTGAGGCATCCAGAGAAAACAGCTAAACAAAACTTTAAAGTTGTTGGTCAGTAAAAATCTAAAAGTAAAATACAGAGACAAAGGACTTTGCTTCAAGTTGTTTTGTTTTTTTTTTACACAGAGTGAAAACATCAGTGAACAAGTTTTTCTGTGAAACTCATTTCACTAGAATGGGCAATACATACCAGTTGAGTAATAACAGTAAAACTGACTGTAAACACTTTTCAACCTGGTTTTGCTGTCAAATAAAATAATGCATGAAACTGAAACTTCCGTAGGTTTACATAAATATTTTTGTGGCTTATCCTGTTCTCAGATGAATTATATATCAATAATCTTTCCCATTAAAAGCATTGTGGCTCAGTGAAGATTACACTGTAGTAACACAAAATGCACAACAAAGTGGTTCCCATGGCAGCTGGGTTGCTGTTATTCAATGATGACAGAATAATGTAAACATTAAAAACCTGAATAATTGAGGGCCATTCCTGTTCCGCACATAGGCCATTCTCATAAGACTCTGGTCAATTTGTTTTACCGGAGATCCTTTTTTCATAGAATTAAAAGCAACACTGAATTAAAGCAACATATCTGTGGAAAAGCTGACAAAAGGCATCATTTAAAACATGGCTCAATTTTTGAAAAAAGGGGGAAATGGGAAATGACCAAGTCACCAGGCTGATCAATTTCTGCAAAGCTTTCAGCAAAGGAATGAATTGCTAATGGGCATTGTATTTTTGTGTGTGTTCTCAGAGTACAGCTTCTGGTCTTCATTCTGTTGCACAAAACAGCTGATATGGATAATCTGTCAAGCCCTGGATTTGCATGCAGTGCTGTCACAAAGTCACATTTCAAAGCAGACCTGAGGACACAGCACAGCAAGAAGGGTGCCCCCTGTCCTCTCACTGACATCACTTCCTGTGAAGGATTTCCTTCTTTGTACTGACCAGGTTTGGTCCTGCCTAGCTTCTACTATTTAACACCATTCCTGAAAGGTGGTACTACAGAGACAGGCTGTTAGAGCTACTGCATATTTATGGTGCAGTAGACAATAGTCAACTTGTCATCTTTATTGTGTGATATAGTGTTCTTTATGAAGCTCAGCAATGCAAAATGTCTGAGTGGGAACTGTGTGTTAGATACAAAATAGCATTTGAATGATAGGTGCTTTGCACTAGAGGATGAATTCATTTCAGTCACTGCCAATGTGTAGTACTCACCTGGATGATGCACTATGACCACTAGGCACCAAAACACTCATTACACTTCATTTTAGGTGCTGAGGGTCCAATTCTCACCTCACCATGATGAGAGTACCATATAAATTTGGGTGACTGACAGGAGCCATGAAAAAAGTAATGAGAAATGAATTCTGAATACTATGAGTGTTGATATGTACGGTTCATGTTACAGTGGCATAAATAAACACATGGCCATTGATGACCCTGTCCCGTTTTCCCACTCCTACACCCACATTGTGCCCTTGTCAGCAATCCATTTTCAGCCTAAGGAAATACCCAGCCAAAGTGCTGGGCAGGCTGGTTAGAGGACTGATAACAATAAATGCACATTATAAAAACCGAAGATGCCTATTATTTGTGTGTGGACTCTGTCCTCACACAAATAATAGGCATCCTGTATCTCCTGTATCTCACATCAGGTCTCTAAGCACCTCTTCTTCTTTGTTGCTTGGTGCAGGGAGCTTCACTTTGTCAAAGGATCGTTTAATGCATGGGCGATTTTAGACTCTTTTTAGGCGTGCACAAGCACACCTAAATTTCATCTCAGCACCCCTAAATTTTGTGGTGTAAAACTCATGTTACTTACTAGTAATTCATTAAAAGTATTATTGTTGTAAATTAAAATATCATATATAGAAAAATATTAATGTATTAATTGTTATCCAGTGAAATGAGTGATTTAGCAGGGGGGTTGAACACTTTTGCAAGGCACTGTATGCATGTTACATTCTCATTAGGGGCTGAGCCCCCCTAAAGGTCTGATCCTAGAATCGCCCCTGATTTAATGTTCAGCTGTTCAAAGGTACTACAGACACAGCAGTACCATTGATTAGTTTTGATTCAAATCAAAGGAATTACATTCAATCTGCAATTGAGGCATTTATAATATATTCCAAGCAAAATGAACTAATTTCAACTTCCAACAGTTATGAAGAATGTTGATATCATACGTTTCAATGAGATTAATTGTGAAACTTGTGTGGATCCTGCCCAAGACATGCTGTGCAAGTTTGTAATATTTGAATTTCCAGTGCAAATATCCTTAAAAACATTGTTTTTTCAATGACCTCTGTGATATGTCTTATCTGCAATGTGCACTTTTGTGCACCACAAATCTGTTTAGTCTTTAACCACAGCACAAAAATGAGGCTATGTGATGTATTTCCCTTTGTTGATGTTTTTAGATGTTTTAGATTCTGAACTCTGTTTTAAATGGGTAACACTATATATCCTATGTACAAAATGGAGGACCAACAGTTATTTCAGATTTGATCAAATTGCACTCTGAATCACCAAACAAAGCAATTCTGTTTTAATGTGCATAATGTTACAGGTGATAAATGTTCCAAACATCTTCATGCTCTTACTTTTTGCAGCATGCTCTTAAGCATGCTGATTATTGGCCCAATGTTATTTTGATTTTTAGCCACTGTCTCTGTTCAGCTATTGGTAACTGAGTGAAACTGGTGCTGACCACAGTGCTATATTAACACTTTACTCTGTGAAAAATGAGCCAGTTTCCATCCCTGCGTCATTACTGACCACCAGGCAGTGAAATCCGAATCCCGTCATTGAACACATGTTGTTTTATAATTGTTCAAAGTCATGCCCTGATTTAAGTGAAGATTGTGTGTGGAACATTACGCAGTGTTCCTGCTGGGGGCTTGGAGACACTTAAAACATTATTGTAGTTAGCCTGTGATTTGCGTGCTACAACCTGACCCCGACTTCAACAAGTGTGTTTCCTCATCTTTATCTGAGGCCCTAAAAATGGAGACCTAATTTATTAGGTCGATTCGATTCCTGACAGACCTTTCACTTGAAGGCAGTTAAATGTTTTACAGGATATCCTCAAGTGTTCTCTGATGACTGTCAAAGAAGCCCCCACTTCAAAATAAGTGTTTGCAGGATGCAGATTTGTGAACTTCATGTCCTCCATATGCAAAATTGCCCATAGTGCACCCACAACCTTCATCCCCTGTGTGCTGCTGGGCAGGCAGTTGACATCTCTCTCCTCTGATAAATGGGCTCAAAGTATGAAGCTCACAATGAACACTCTAAGTCATAACCATGCAGGAATACAGTCTGTAATGTTTTGAATGAGAATAATGTTGAAAGTGTGAAGGTAAGCAGCAAAAATAGAAATAAGTTTTACCTCATACAGTAAAAAGATATAAAGATACCATGCAGGTAATGGTAAATTCTATAATCACATTAAATGGGAACACTTCAGCAACAATACTTTTGTATAATTTTTATTGTGCTTACTTTATGAATGCTCAAGTTGACTTTGAAAATTAACGTCAAAATTGTTTTAATGGACTTGAGGTTTCAAGCATTCTGACAGCATTTAGGTGATTACAGTCGCCCATCTTCAAGGGATTCCAAAAATCAAAAATATTTGCCTCTGCAATATTCTGAAAATTTAATTTCACATAACAGTATTTGACTTCTTTCTCCTCTGTGTGTGTCCATATTACTCACAGTCCAGTAGTACATTCTCAATGACATGACAGCGCACGAGGCATTCACTAGTATAAATGAAAGAACTGGGTATGGGAACTGTCAAAAAAGGAAAAAAATAGCAAATTGTTTGAGAAGACGTTAAAGAGCTACATTAAACAGGAGTCAATGTCTTTATTTCAAATGGAAACTAAAATAAAAGTGCTATAAAATTAACATTTCTGGGAACCCAAAACAGGGTAAGTGCTGACAATTTGTGTTATTTTATGATCATCTATGAGTAACAAGAAGCACACGTGTAGCTTAATCTAGTCTAATCCCCCATTCTCGTTGAGACAGGGTTTTTAGCAGTGTTTAAGGGCAAGTGAGGGCAGAGCTAAAAGGTAGGCCAATGTGGGAGTTATTAAGGGGGTTTGAGCAAGCAGGGGGCTGTTCAATGAAAGTGAATGGGGGGGAGGTTTATGCGTCATGTTAATTACCATTCACTTTCAAAAGACAGCCATTATTCCCCTGCCCTTACAATACGAGCAAAGCATCCTTATAAACCTGAAGGCTTTACTGGAAACACATGTTATCTGGGAAAAAATAAAATGCACAGACCCTGGGAGTCCACACAGGATGGGATTTTGAAAAAAAGGGGGCAGGAAATATAATGACTGAATGGATGTCGACTGGCGTTGGCTCAAACCGTTTGAGGTGTTCTGTGAGGAAGGATCATTTTCTTCCCTGAACACCCCAGAGCTCTCAAAACAATGCCCTATTGTAAACAGCATCCAAGTTCATTTATGTGAAAGATTACCAGGATATCAACGATCATTCGTCTCTGTGTGCTGTCAGTGGCTTTGGTAATAAAGAGCAGTTGTTTTTTACTCTTATTGATGAAGTTTGCAAAATTGTTAAGCTTTGATTGATTACATCACTGAGTGGTAAAAATATGATTAATGATACTTTCACCATTCTGTATAGATTCATTCTGTAAGATTATTTGGAGTTTCTGCTGTGAATTTGACATTAATGCGATTGCTGTCTGACCATAAAAATACATCTCAGAATTTGACATCCATAATATGGCTGTACTCCTTGCTATATCTGTACATATTTATGAATAGCAAACATGTACAGGGGTATATGCATGAAAGAGTATCACAACACAGTACTTGATGGAAACACAGATGTCTTGCTTCAGCAACGCATAAAACTCAAAGGCTTCCTAGTGACCTTGGTATTTTTGCCAAAGCAACCCTGACCAAAATGACCCAATCCCTGGTGTTTCACTGAAGGTGTGTATAAATGGACATCATCTAGCATTGCCATGGTACCTTATTGCCGTGAAGAGCTGAACACCCAGCAGCAGGTTGACAGTGTTGTGCAGCAAAACCACACCTGGTTTATGTGGCATGTTTAAATATGATGTGTCTGTAACTAAATGTGGATTTGTAGAAGTGAGCAGCCAATTGGAATAACACCACATGACAAGAAATTGCTGGGAAGGTAAGCAATGGTGAGGCCGCTGTGCATTCCTAACATTGAGGCTAAGGCTGGGAGTGTAGCAGAGCATGGAGTGCCACGTCTTCACAGTGTCCACCACTCTTTGCACCAAGGAGTCAGGGTTCTTTGGACCCCTCCTCCTCATTCTGGACCTGTTATTACATCATTGATGGTGGATTATGCCATTTACATACTCTATTTCATTGAATGGATGACTTAACTACCATCTTTAATACCATCATGTCACCCCTCCATCTGTCTGCGGTGGGACAAGGACACATTTTCATAAATCGGCTGTTACCACAGTGATGGTAAGCAATGATTCAGATGTCATAACACCATGTGGTGGTGCATAATGTTGATTCTGGACTTTTATAACAGCAGTTTAACAGTATGTGTGTTCCGTTTTAAAGCACGAGGAGATGTTGTGGTACAGCACGAGTCTTGCATGAATACAACCGTAAGCTGCCTTTGCAGAGGCCTCACCATCGTGCATCAGGGTGGCCCGGCATATGCACAAGCCCTGCTGCGTCCTCTTAAAAAGCCTGACTCATTGCTGAGTGCACACTTTCCAGGAAATGTATACATGTGAATTATGGGAAACGTGGTCCGTGCCAGCAGGAATGCCTGCTCTGTAACCACACGCTGTAGAGATAGGGCGGTGTTCACAAGGCCTGTGGTCTACGAGACAGTTAATGGGCTTGCAGGGTCTGAAGAACGTTAGAAAGGGAAATCATGCCATAAATGCACGGCCTTGATTCTCACCGCACCAAAAGCTAATTGCCAACAAGGAACAGTGTGACCATCGTGCTGGGTTCAACATTCACTATAATTACTTGGAGCTAGGGTTACCTTGCAGCCTTTGTCAAAGGAATAGTACTCATCTTAAGAGCCCCCTTTGTATTGGACATATCGTTAATTAACACACTGTTGCTCCCTCTTGTGTATCCCAGCTCAAGCATGTGATATGATATGAGCTGTTCTGTATCAGCACCAATGCATGTGCTTCCAGTCTGCCATCTGCGTATCAGCTTAGCTCTTAGCAGGGCTCTCAGACACAGACTGCAGTGTCCGGATGTGGGGCGTGCTGGCTTGAAGAGGCAGGCTTTTGTCCGGCACCTGCTTTGCGGACAGTGCCACCAATGTGCCAATTCACAGAAATCCAGAGCCATGGCCAACATATTAAAATAAGAACAACGGTCATTTTTTAACTCTATTCGGGGGGGGGGAGCCAAACTGCCCATCAGATAGTTTGCCAGATAGATGTTTTACTTTCTCATGGGTTGTTGTTCTGCAACGAGGCCTCCTTCCAATACCACAAACTGCAGCCACGGGCCTGAGACCCCTGGTCTGTCCATCCCCTCAATGCAATCGCCAGCGATGAAATGAATTAGCTTGCTAGGTGTCTGTCCTCCCGGGTGATGGTGCTGTAGCGACGTTCCCATATTCAAGCACAGAGAACCGGTGAGATGGTGGTCAGGATAATGCGAACAGCAGTGCAGCTTGGCTCCTGCTTGGAGAGCTCATCGAGGGAGTGCCAGAAATGCTGAGGTCATAGGGATAACCGCTCTGGATGCTGCTTCGCAGAGGACGACCCTTCTTTGTTAAACAGATATGGCTTTGGAAGTGAAACACTGCATTTGCTTAATTTGATAATTGTACTGTTTGTAAGCCAGTAGGTCAAAAACTACCTTTGGGGAAAGTAGCCAACATTGCAAGGGTAACTAACACCTAACTAACATCAAGCAACACTACTGACTAAAGGTATTTTTATTCATCGTTGGATTATTTTAGAAATTCAAAGAAAGAAATGAAATATATGGCAGCTCCCATGTCCACTAATTTAACAAAATTATGTTAGAGGCCTAAGAATAATGTGCTGATTATATTGGATGTAGTTTGTCTTCCTCACAGCTCAGCTGGCCATTTAAGGAATAAAATCACACCTACAAACACATAAAAGATGGATGTGTGTTCCTTTCCACACACATGTCTGTGTGTGTGTGTTTTTGTGTTTGTTTGTGTGTTTGTGTGTTTGTGTGTATGAGTATGTGTCTATGTGTGTACATCTCTGCATGCATGTAAGTGTGAGTGTGTGCTTAAGTGAATATGTGTAAATGTGTATGTGTGTGAGTAAATGTGTGGGTGTGCACAAATTAATGTATGCATGTGTGTGTATGTGAATGTGTGTGTGTGTGTGTGTGTGTGTGTGTGTGTGTGTGTGTGTGCGCGCACGTGCGCATGTATTCCATTGCTGGCAAATGTGGTGAAAGCCTAGCTTCCAACGTGGAATATTCTGGATACTGAATTATGTGTGGTACATTCCACAATAACCAGATCCTGTCCAAACTCTTTTGCTAAATGGAACTAGACAGAGAGTCGTTTGTGACCACATCTGTCTTGCTATTTAGCGTACTTCCCAGTGACACAAAAAACTGAATGCACGTTTCAGCATTCATCAAATAAATATCACCATGTCTTGGGAGACTCTTCTTGGAGGGCAGAACTTTAAACATAGTGGTCTGTACCGGACACTGGCTGGCCAGATCTGGTGGTTTCATGGAAAATGTGTCAGCTTGTTTAGTGAAAGAAGAGGCTTGTTCTGAAGAGTCACTTTGAACTCTGTCAAGTGGCTTTTTAGCCTGCAGATCTTTTTTTCATGGGATCCACCATAATCAGTCACAGAATGTTTTTATTACTCCAGAAATATTAAATTCTTTTCCATTAAAAGTGTTTTATTGACTTCTAAGTACATGTTGTCATTCATAAATCCATTGATTTATGAATCACAGATCACAACATTCAAACAATGGCAACTTAATTCATATTTCATAATCTCAATATGCGTCTAGTAGTCGAAAATCTTCCTCATTTTAGTCTTTCAAAAGTTTACATTTCATAACTTATGAGAGTCAGGCATGTTCCTTTCTCCACAAGGCTTGCCAAAGAACAAGATTTCATGCATTATTGCAATCCACTGAATGCTTGGTAGATCTGGGATTTGTCAAAAGGAAATCATAAAGAAAATATAGAAATTATCAACATTTCTCAACCAGTTTGATCCATCACACTATTTTTTTCATGTCTCAAAACTGTCTCCTACTAAACTAAAAAATAAAATAATAAATAAAAATGTAATCTAATGGATTAATGCACTCACTAGCTTTACTAGCTAGTTTGCACCTTGCCTGGTCAACCATTGAAACTTGTTCATGCGGTGCTTCTAATTTCGTTGACTCCTTATGGCTTTTTACTTGTGTTGTACTCTGCCTCACTTGTAAGTCACTGTGGATAAAAGCATCTGCCAAATGAATAAATGTAATGTAATATAATTTCCATGCCTGCTTTGATGGCATATACAGTTTTTGTAATCTTGGATACCACATGTGGTAGCAATCTGTCAAGGGAAACGTCTTTTGAGAAAGCCTTACAAGTATGACCTTAGTATGCAAATGTCTTAATTAATATAATTTGTCTCCAAGGGTATTCAATAATAGCAGTTATCCTGGATTAAGCACTTAGAAGTGAGAGCACTTTGAGAGGAAAACATTATTTCAACGTTTCTCAATTAGGCCCAGCGCACTGGTTTCACAAACATTAAAATCATGCTTTTGTTTATTCAACCAGATATTGCCCTGTTGAATGCTGCACATTGGGTGTGGGGGGTCTCTCTTAATTTAATCAACACTGATCCTTAACTGTGGCTACAAATAAATAGGAGTCTTATCTTTCTCGAGACAACCCCATTGTTTTCATTAACTCTGGTAAACATACAACTCACCAAACTGTGATTGTGAAGAAAAAAGTCACTTAACTTTGAGTCAGAGTTCAGGGAAATGTTGATTGATTCCAGGGGACAGAGGTTTAAAGCAATTTAATAACATTGAAGGCTTCCAATAAAACCCTGTACCTACAATTTTGGTGGGGCTCTTAGCAGGACAGAGGTTTCAAATCCAAACTTTGCCACTCACAGACTGTGGGATAAAAGGAGTTGATTTGTCATCAAATACTTCCAGCCTTTTTCCAAGTCTTCCACTGAATTTGAAGTTACAAGTAAATATGCATATTACATTACATTATCATCATTTAGCAGATGCTTATCTAGAGTGACTTACATTGTGTGAGTGCAAATTGCATCTAATGAAATGACATGAAAAGTTGTACAAACAGGGTGCACCTGACCAATTCAAACATGGTTTAGTGTCAAACATAGTGCTGAAATCATAGGTGCATTTCTGGTTCAAGCTATGACATGTGTGAGAGGTAAACCACATATCCTTTTTCAAAGAATATCCTCAGGCTCTCTGTCATGAGTAAGTGAATCCCATGGCAACCACCAGTACATCCAGGAGCAGGCAGAAAGCACTGGCCTTTCTGGTGCACTTCCAGTGCTCCAGAGGTATTAGCAAAACAGGCAAACTCAGAGAATGCAAGGTACCAGTAGTCTGAGGTTGTGTTCACACATGCACATTGACTTAGAAGAAAACTATTCAACTGGTCTCTGCGCTGTGCTAACTGTGGTAACCTCCAACCCCATGACCCTTCCCCACCCCCTCAACCCTCAATGGCAAATATTATACATACAACAGATACATCAGGGACACTTGCTGCAAATAGTCAATTTTTGCTTGGAGTGTGTTTGTGCACACAGATTATTTACAGGTAAATATCCCAATGGCCAAATGCATGAAGGTGCTCTGTGAGGGAATAGAACATTATCTGCCAGATCTCTGTAGCACTATTTCCATCACTGCAACTCCTTATGACCTTTATATACACATTACCAGCCTATTTTAGATTTAACCCCAAACACCCAAAAGTAAATGCACCCAAGACTGTGTTGTTGCTCTGGCAACAGGCTGTTATAGAAAAACCCTTTCTGTTGCAATGTTTAATCATATGATTAAATTACCCGGGTGGAGGAGTTAAGTTTATTCTGCTATTACACAAAAAAGCCCTGCTGAAAGTCACTTTGGACACAAAGGGGGTTCCCAGGTCCACCTCAGAAGGTGAGGTGGGGTCAACTACGTCCTCAATCATAATGTCAGCCAAGAGCCCTGTCTCTCGCTTAATGCTTGACCGCTAAGGTGATCATCTGCTAAGAGCTAAATGGTCCTGCCCTGCTCGCTAGCTCATAACTCAAGCCTGTTGTTTTAACCATTGTCTGACATCCTCGGGGTCAGCCTCGTAATACTGAATCAGTTGGATGTATAGTGTTGTAATCGACACGGCTGCCATTTAATCCCACTGAGGACCCAGGGCTTGTATTGTTTACCATGAATGGGCTATTCCTCAGTGGGCAATCTGGTGTGTTATTGCAAACATAGATCACCGTTTGGCAATAATAAAACAAATCATGGGCCCCCATGGTCCGATGTGGAAGCCCTCTTCGAATTGCGCGTGTCGGTCTAAAACCCAGGCATTTGAGTGTTAGCTGGGCCGCGCTGAGAGTTGCCCTCCAGGCTTCCGAACCACGCCGGCAAGCCCCCAACTTCGCACTGCGTTCCAAAACAAGCATCTAATTTTACGAGCAATCTTGCTTTTGTTTTTCTTGAGCGGCTCGGCCTTGTGGTTGAAATTAGGATGGAAATAGGAAAAACAAATGTCCAGCATGATGAGAAAGAGGAGTATTGTGCATTGTTGCCTTTGTAGCTGTAACAAGAGGTTCATTACAGGCCACCATGCATTCAGAAAAATCAGCAACACTAATATTCCAAACCTGAATGCAAAATGAACAAAGGCTGTTTTAACACGCAGACTGAAACAATCGTATTGAAGGACGTTTACTGGGTGAGTCCATTTTACATCCAGGATACATGGACATTTGTCCTTATTTTCTTCCATATTCATGAAAAACCCAATCCTCCGTTCGTTTGGCTGGGAGTTGGTTTCTGGTTCTTCTGCATGTCTATTTGGATTTCTACACCTGTTCACAGTTTCTGCACAGAAAATTGGGTTCTGTCTTTGGAGAACATGGTGGTTATGCTGGGTGCTTCACAGATTTCTGGGAATTGGCTATGGTCATTTTGGGAAAAGGTGTCTACCAAACAAATATGAAACTTGCAGACCATTTCTTTCACTCCCACTGAGGTACTGAACAATGGTGGTTTCTTTTCCATCGCAGGTTATGTGCAAAGCAAACTGCTGAGTGGCACTCAGCATCTCTTACTGGCCAAGTGGAAGCCTGCTTCTCCTGGACTGGCAGCCATCTTGTCAGAGCCCAACACTTACTGAATTTCCAAACAAAGATTTGGGAGTATAACTTTTAGACAATCCCCGCGCAATCAAAAAACCTGTTCCATTCTCCCGTTTAAAAAAAACACTCGCTACTTCCGTCCTCATTATTATTTCTATTTCTACTATTATTATTGTTTATTTCTATTTATTTCTATTTTATTTTAGTGCTACCATTCTTGACTGTTGTCAGAGTGGTCCAAAAACAGAATCAATTTTACTTGGCTGAAATTGGCAAATGTTTGTACAAAAGTCATTTTCACAGGCAGAGAACCACCCCAAAATGGCATACAGACAGACAGAGAGTCAAGCAAACAGACCACACATACATACACACCCACATAAGTGATATTACTTGACCTCTGCTCCATTCAGCAGAGGTAGCAAACAAATAAGATGGTCAAGATATAGATACAGTATTTGCACGTTCTATTTTTCATTAATAAATACCAAATAACACCTTTCCTGACTTTCCAGTTTCTAAATCAGCTGAATTCATCACAGCTTTAATCTGTGTTCATAAATGATAAACAGTTATGGGTTTTTCTCATTGACCATAAATTTACAAATGCTTTGCAAGTCTGACTTATGTAGCCTTTGAGAACATTTTAAGAAGCTGCCAGAAAGAAAAATGAATTGCCTAGCAGCACTGCCAGACATTGCAGTACAATCTTGATAATGTTTCATCAACATTATGATCTGTGGTCTGTGGTCACCAAACGACCACTACACAATTCTTCTGTGAATGGAATATCACTGTGGATTTGGGCACACACATTCCAGTTTTATTCTACCTTGGAGGCGTTGCATTCACAGCCCACTTTTGTAGATTAACAGTGCCAGTTAAATTATTTTTAGAATATTCTCTCTGTGCTTAACAGCCATGAGAATATAAAAAGAGTTCACTGGAATAGAAACATAAAAAACTGAACAGTGGTCTTTGGAATCTAGGTAGTTACAGTATGTTAAAACATCACCTTTGATTAAAGGACTGCAGTTTTATTTAAAATTCTATTCCGTTGCTGCGGTGGAAATAAAGTTTTTATTAGTCTCCATCCTCTTCATCATTTTTAAAAACCTACCAATTGCTCTTGATGTTTTATGGGCCAAGTGTTAAAGAGTAAAACAGATTATGTGAAAAAATCTGTAAGGTAAGTCATAAAATCATTGTATACCTTAAGACTGCACATCAAGGTGGAAGGATAGTGGAAAACCTGTATATATATCTGAAATCCTGAGTCACAATCCTAGTGATGATGTGGTTTGCCATGGTTTGTCTTTAGTCGGTCCCAATACTTTGCTGAATGTTTAGTGCCTTTATGAATTCTCCCCTGGTTTTAGATGAGAGGCTTAAGCCAATTTCCCAGCATTACGATGAGAATTTTAATGAATACCGCCCCAAATGGCACAGCATAAATCCCAACCTATTACACGGAAGCACTTACTATGAAAGCATGTCTTCAACAATCAAAGAAGGGCTTTGGTTCCTCATTGGCCAATGGTGTACTTTGAAACCCACTGAAATGACAGATTACCTTCAGCTCTCAAGATTGTTCAATTGCTTTTCATGTGATCCTAGAGGGGTGAAATATGTTTGTTCCAATAGAGGCATTGTGGGACTTTCTGACATGTAACAGAGGACTCTCAGTCAAGATCCACTCCTTTGGTGCTATTACAAACATGTGTGCCATCTTGCTTCTGTGTCGTTTTCCTGTTGGCTGTTTTCAATTATGGGATGTAGTTACCCCATATGCCTGTCAAAGACCATACATTGCAAACTCACTGCAGACTTAAGAAAATGTCAGACAAATACAAGTCCTGGTTAACGATGGATTGGCTATCCTTTACAAATGTCTCATGTTAAAAAGTAATTGTTTTTTTATGGTTTCATGTTGTGCTCTTTCCTTGAATGGCCTTACTGGCAACTGATGAGTCCTTTGACTGTTACCAACTGCTCTCAATCCTCATCATTTTCAGATATTTCACATTTATTACATAGTTATTAAACATAATAAATATTTCCCAGTTTCATCCGCGCATAAAATTTATTGTGACATCACTGCAACACATTTTAAACATTTCCAACTGCCGCTGAAAAAACACACTATTGTTTACAATACATCTCAGGAGTCTCAGTGTTTTCCAACACCATATTCACTATAATTCTCTTAATCATCATCTGCAACGGTTTTGCCAGTCTCTTATGAGGGATGCATAAGGCATGGAAACAATGTAAAAGTAAATAAAGTAAAGTAAAAGTAAAATATATGAGCAAAAACTTGCAAAAAGGATGCTAAGATACATGCAATATTAAATCAATTGATCATGAAATACAAAAGGTCCACAAACACTTAAAGAAAAAAGTTTTTTCGGTTTATACTGCTCAAATGGCCCTTAGTACAGTACATCCTCAGAAAAAAGCATAAGGGAAATGAACAAAGTATGAAGCAGTCTGTCTTTGACCACAAACCCCGCAGCAAAGCTTTCCGACATCGTAAAGGCAGGAAAAATACACTCACAGTCACTGGTTAGAAGTTAACTGATGAAAAATGGTATCTGGACATCTTTGTCAGTTTCTCCTTCTTTTTTACTTAAATCTCACACAGTGTGTTTGACTGTGATTAATGTTTCTGAAAATTCTGAAGCTCCATTTCCATGTCAGTCCATTTTGACAGTGGAAGGCGAGAGCCAAATCTGCACAGAGAGAATGAGGAAAGCTGTGATGTGAAGAAAAGCTGCCTCAACCCAGACACCACATTTCATGGGATTTATTTCACAATATCTTTATGAAAACATTATTTTCTCATAGCCAAGGACCAAGTGTCTTAGTATTTAAGAAAAGCCCTTTAAGCTCAAGTCATAAATCCTGGATGGCTGTGTGGGGGACCGTTTAAATACCACTTGCAGTACTTTTGGACACACTCCAAGAAACTGGACGAAAAGCAACGTGCCAAGTGGCTGTCATTTAATGACAATATTTCCAAAGTTCTTAAAGATTGCAAACCACAAAATCTCATACAGCAGAAGCCTTTCACAGTAGACCACAACGTTTCCTTACAGCTCGTATCTTTTGACGATGTACAACAGCCTGTGAGGTGGTTGTCGAGAGGAAACTGGTTTCCAGATGGTGCAACAGAAAATGTCACTTTGGGATTGTGAGTAAAACTTACATTTAATTCTTCATAATCATGAACATTGTCTGGTTCATGCTTTCATACTCAGTCACTAAAGAATTAACATATATAATTGTAATGACATACTTTGCTGCCTTTGTTGCATACAGTAATTACAGTATATTAAATATATGTATTGTAATGTGTGTAAAATTGAGTTTGCACAGACATAACTAGGACAGGCAAAAGGTCACATTCCACTTGTACAGAAACTTCCCTTGGTGCCTCATGCATACAGGAAAAAATTATTTTCTCACCTGTTACATGCATCCTCCCAAAACATGTGACATGTGACCTTCAACATTTCTACAGTCTGCTTCCTCATCTCCTTGTCCTCCTTCTTAATTTCCAGTGGGTGCCCCGTCAATCAGTTTGACCAAGGGGCTCATTGCATGTCAGTATTCTGTGTCTCTATTGGCTCAGTGTCAGCATCACCTCTTTCTATTGGTTCAATAACCTCTGACCCTGTAGTGCATGTATATATTTTTTCCATACTTGTCATCTTTGTTCCTTTACATGGGGTCAAACTCGAACAAAACTCAGAGGAACAGCACACTTCCTGTAACTATTATTCTTGTCATTAACAAAATACATGTGGGTATGTAATTGTACCTGTCACATTTTCTCACTTAACCCCATTTCTCTAATGAAATACTGCTTCCTGGCCTATACTCAAATCAGCCAGCATGAACGGCATTGTATTTCAACTCAGAACTATCGTATTTAACAAACTGTCATGGTAATGGTAAAATGAAAATATGACATCTGATCTGATCCTCAGCTTGGTTTTGTTAAAGAAGATAGCAGCCTTCAGCTAGGTCACCTTAAAAAAGGATTACACTGCTAGTAGTTGATTAGATCATCCATTTCCTCTTGAATAAATCCTTTCCCCAATCATCTCAGCAAAACCCATTGAAACAGAGTGACCTGAACTGGCCATCTCAGAAGGGATTGTTTGAATGCCCGTGCCCCATAGAAACATACAGTATACACAAACAGAGATGTACACATTGACAACACATGATATTTATGTGTTCCTCACTGATTCATTAAAATCACGCTTAGCTATCATAGCTAAACAGGTTGGCAAAACAGATCCCTGTATTTGCAAAGTACAACTGTTTAAATGTCTATATTGTTGGACGAATGGAGGTCTTGTGCTGTGTCACCTCTTCTTTGCTTTTAGTCAGATTAAATATAATCCTTTCTTCTATGATTCCTTTCTATGATCGACAGTGAGACACAGCTATTACAGCAATGAATGGTTTTGTTTTTCTATTTCCTAAAAGCTACTAATAAGCATAGAAAATTGTTACGATTGAAAGAATGCTCACACCCTTCCATTGCAGGGCCTTTTCAGACATCTTGAGCTGAAACAAGCCGGAACAGCCATAACAGTATTCTGTCCTTGCTATTCTAGGTGAGCAGAAGGATATTTATACAACATTAGTGTTGATTTCACTTCTCCTTTATAGTGCATAGGATATAGAAGCATAGTTTGACCATCACATAGCCCTAAAATACAGCAATTTCACTTTGGAATTGCCTGACTTCTACACAATGGACAAGAGGGGGTGTCTCCCCTTCCACACCCCCAACCTCCGCCCCCTTTGTTCACCACCACTGCTATCCCCCTGTTTCAGACTTCTCGGAAAAATTGCAGAGTGTGTTGCAATATGTTTACACTCAGAGGCAATGTGAGCTGACCCTCCTACTGTCAGTGAGTATAAATTGTAATAAGAATCCCTTACATTTCATTAAAGCAGAGAAGAAATGATCTGGCTTTCTAAATTGTGATTGTCAAGTATGAGATTCTCCTTTGGAACACACATGCTCATTCTGGGTCCAAAACAATGTATTTATAAATCAGTACTTTGCTAATGCTGAAGGCAGATGTCATGGCAAAACACCGGCATCATGCTCTTCTCAGCAAATATCCAGTGGAGCAGTCACCACAATGGAAATATTAGGGGGTCTATCTTTGTCACATTTTAACATAACATTTTTTTAGTTAAATACCATAGTGGTCAAGCATGATTGAGTCAAATATAATTATTTGATTGAAATATGTGGTCATTACAATTTCACACTTCCTTGCTGTATAAGCAGGTAACAAGTCACATTTGTCAAATATTACATTCAGTATGCATGAATTTCCATAGAATCAAATTGTAAAGATTGCAATTGATGTGGGTGTAGCAGTACTTGTGTTTGGCTTGGAGTCCAACAGAGGGATCACACCTGGTTGTTGACCCCCGCTCCCCATTTGGACATCACAGACAGGAAAAGAGGTAGAGATTGGGTTAAGGACACATGAAGGAAGTGGTGAGTGGGATTTTTATTCTTGTGGATTTTATTCTTGTTAATTGCGTGGGGTATGTCTGAATATTCTCCTCCCAAACGTCAGCTGGTTAACCAAAATAGCTGTATCACTGTAAAAGGGAAACTATAAGATCACAGTGTTCAAACATGTCAGCAAGGAAGCTACATCCCTAAATGATACACTTGGGAGAATATTAAACACCGCCTCTGCTCTCTTAGTCATCAACCAACATAGTGGAATTTTCTGATTAGCTCTATCTGCACAGTGTCCCTAAGCACTAACTCAGGATTAGATTTTTCAGACATAATCCTCATCCTAGCTATTTAAACAAAATCCTGAAACTGTTTCAGGGTCAGTGCTTAGGACACTGTCTGTCCGCTTCTAATTAACATTGTTGACTCTGTATGGTTTTTCACTTGTGTTGTACACTACCTCACTTGTAAGTCACTTTGGATAAAAGCATCTGCCAAATTAATAAATGTAATGTAAATGTTTGTCAGCTTCCAAGCTGCTCATTGGTGCTTCTGGATCTTGTAAAGTGTCCCTGTATCTGACACATTAATATTTTACAAGAAATCCCCCACTATGGAAAAAATGTCTGTCAGGCCAGTGAAGTCCCAGGGGTCTCATGGGTGTCTTTTTATCTTCTGTCTTCCCACGGAAGAGGTCAACGTTACAGCTCATTCACATATATCACTCAGGATTCTATACCATTTTAATGGTTTCTCATTCTTATCGGCCACAATCAGGTGTGGGTGGAGCATGTGGGTTTTATTGGTTCGGGCACCTTATGTATACCTGATCCACATGGCAAAGTTGTCTCTTTGCCGTGCCATTGATTCATATAAAACATGCAGTCATGGTTTCTCTGTTGTGTCATGCTCTGACATTCAATGTCACCTCAGTATCAGAAATTGAGCTGGGGGAGGCAGGTCTTGGCTTGCATTACATTGTCGGTGTGTACATATGCAACAACATTCGATCTACCCTGAATATATAGCTGTTTGCAGGGTGGCATGGAAGTCCCTTTAGTTTCACAGAACATCTGTATGAAGCTTAAGTGATTGGTAACTGCAACTCCTTATGATACATTGCGGTGACTTACAAAACATTTTCCATTATCTGGTCCTTGTCCTCTATTGGGTTAAATGTTTAGTGGGCACAAAATTGGACATGCACAAGCACCGAGGTAACCTCAGTCAAGTTTGTAATTTGAGGTTTACATGAGAAGACCCACGGCAGATTAGAGGCAATCAAACTTCAGCTGGCTTCAGATGTGCGCCTCTTTTGTGCAGTTTTGTACCAACCCAGTTTGCGACACAATTCGACCTTTGTTAGATGTCACCCATGCTTGTCCTGCCTGGCTCTCTGTTAATTGTTGTTTGTGGCTACCTTTAAAGCACTTATTTTTGACAAACGACCTCCTTTCTGACCTCTAAGCATCTCCCTGGTGTGTCAGGCACAGACCACCCTGTGTAGTGGACGAGAATCAAACGATGGTCTCACTGGGATTTTATTGTGAAGCGCCACATCCCGCAGTTAAACTTATCATTAAACAGAAACACCTTTAGCGTGGGAAAGCTCTAGGTGAGATAGAAGCGGCCAGACCGAAAAGAGAAATGCGCTCACCTGAACGTTTGCACACACACCGAAAATGAACCATATGACTGTACATCTTGTCTAAAAAAGAGTGTCTCAAGGCGTCCCTATTTGAGGCTCGGGCAGGAATTAACACGGGGAGGAGGGAGTAGGACAGGGGATTCAAGCCTCTCACAAGAAAATCATTTGTGGGGATTGGGTGAAAGTTTATTTGCTCTTGGCTCCGTTTGAGGGACTGCGCGCCAGAGGTCAGGGGACTGGAAATGAATCAGATGACCTCTTCTCAGCGGCCACCCTAGGAAGTGACTAATCCTGCGATGGATTTTATGGTCGTATAAACACTACTGATGCGCCCTCCGACCTTTTGCCCACCTTGCACTTAATTCCACCGTTAATTGTGTTTTTCAGAAGCGGGCAGGCTTTTACTGGAAGAAGGAATTATCTTGGAGTCGGTCTAATGGTCTAAACACTTAACCCTGGAGTCGATTGATGTTTGTCCTTAACTTTGACTTTTTAACAAGTGCAATGTTTGCCCTTTTTTCAAAAGAAACTTTTTTGATTTCTTTTTATTAATTCTGATGGTCACTGAACTTGACATATTGTGTTTTGGGGAACAAAGGAAAGTGCTAACACTAATTGTGAGTCAAAATCAACGACAAACATTGATTGAACCCAGGAGTTACTCAAATTTGGGTTTGTTTGCATGGGACTGGCATGCTTTTGGATTCCTCTTTGTTTTTGGTTTTTTGTTTTTTTTTGCAAACTCCCCCTCCTCTACTTTTTCACTCCTAACTTTCTGGAATGGCCAATTGTACATTGGGCACATCCTTCCATGACATCCTCTACAGAAATGTGAATGCAATCCTCCAGTATAGATACACTACAACCACAACTACGTTTACCACTACAAGACCCACAGTGCACCAGGTGACCAAACATGGGACATGACGGAGATAAAGAAGCATTGTGAACCTCAAAATCTTTCAGCCAGCAATCTTTCTCCTGCATGATGGCTGAAGCTCTGTGGGGCTGGGCTTAGGAAGTGATGCATTATTGTATGAGACCTGAGACCCTGACTCACTGTGGCCATGAAGGAACCCAATGCACTTATCGGAAAGTGTGGGGGGGGGCTTCCCCTGGTGCCCTGGCCAAATTCCTGATCTGGTTCTCTCTCAACAGTTTGTGATAGCTCCACCCGTTATGTGACTCATGAAATCTTCCTCTCTCATCACTACCCACGTCCTTTGATCTGTCCAGGATCATCCACATTTTTGTCTTTAAATATGATCATGAAAAATCACTAAAATGAGAAAATAAGGAAATCACCTTTTCCAGCCTGTGAGTGAAGTTTGCGCAGAACCACTGCAAGAATATCATTACACATAAGAACACACGTCTCAGCTTGTGATGACTTAACGACTCAGAGAACAGACTGCACATGCAGATGTGGGTGGCTGTGACTGGATGGTGACTTATCGAACCATGTACTTCTGTTGATCTGCTCATGCGTGCGTTGCCCTGGAAACGAACAGGCCTGCGTGCTGCAAAGGAGAGTGGGGTGTGATTGCTCTCAGACAACACGCCGAGACAATGGACAGCTTGGGAGCGACGCTTAATTGAATAGAGATTGCACTGTTGCCTCCATTACTAAGAAATGCTGCGCGCCTGTTTGATTTTGGCAGTCAAATCAAAGCCCTCTACTGGGGCTGGACTACCTCATAAGCTAACTTGATTTGTTTCTAGTCCATGACCCCAAAAGGCGTTATCGTCCTCACGAAACAGGTTTGGCATAATCCCTTCAAGCGTACTGCACATCCTCGGGCCTTTCCCCGAAGAAGGGAGGCCCGTCATCCTCAGACAACAAAGAGATTCAGGATGGACTGAGGGGGATTTGTTTGCTTCTCTGACCACAAGGAGGGCTGAGCACATTAGCATCGCTTCACAGTGTCCCACACAGATGAGTCCAGCCACAGCTGCTGAGAAAGCTGAAGCACTGCCATATGAGTAATTTCACTGGAGAGCAAAGCTAGTTTGGGTACAGCTCATCCCTCATTGGCAACAGAGCTACTCCTTCATAGTAATAATCATTAGTAGTAGACATTAGAAGTATTGTGTTAGTTAGTATTAGTATGAATTATTAGTGTTGTTTTGTCAGTTCACTCTTAATATATATCTGATGGGCTCATGTTGAGGAAGGGCGTACATTCACCACTCCTCTACACATGAATGTGTTTTGTGTATTTCATCTGACAGACGAAAAATCCGAGGTGCAGCCAAATTTACAGTTAACAGCATTTCGTTTCAACAAGGCAGTGTTCCCAAGCCAGCCTTTGTGAGGAGCATTTTAAAATGAGAGGATGTTGATGCGGTAACGGCAGCGAGTGAAAGAGACACAACGGCTTGAGAGAGTTCCAGCGGCTGGTTTCTCTGTCACTGAGTGCTTCACTGATCAGACAGCGGCATGAGGGGTGTCAGTATCATTCTGAAAGGCACTCAGCCAACGCGCTGATCAACTAGCCCCAAACTGTGGAGATCATGAAGCCCCATACCAACCACGGTGCTTGTTAAACATAGTTTAGCCTCTGTGTTTTATCTGGCAGAAGTTGCATGTGTTTCTTCAGACCTTCTTCAGTCTTACAGGGCATTCAATTTTGCGTGCCAAAATTATGTCCAATCCACTAACATCAACTGCGTTTATTTTTTTATTATACCGCAGCATGTTGCAGGGCAATGAAGAGGGCATTTGCAATATGCATGCAAAGCAAACTGACCAGGTGAGAGCCGGATAAAAAGAAATATGTTTGCCGTGCCGTCTCCTGTATGAAGATCACACTTGAATATTCAAAAAGCTGAGCATGATTCTTAACCACTGTGATATCTGGAGACATATTGTCTCCAGCACTCTTTGGTCCTTGTGACCTCAGTTAAGCCAGCCCAGAAGAAGGCCCGTTTTGTTAGAGAACTGTGAAGTCATCTTTAGTCTCTGTAGTTTTCAGAACATATTGTGGCTGGTAATCACTGGTAAATGATGAAAGTTGCCTCAGTTCTTTGCTTTAGATCTTTCTTACAAACACACACACACACACACACACGCACGCATGCATGCACACATCTCATAAGAGATTTTCACTTCTTAAATTTAAATTTCCAAAATATACATTTGTGTTACATGTATCCTTGGTTGTGGCATGTGTTTCTTCCTAGTTTCATTTTGTTTTCAACCACAAATTTGACTGTATTGTTTTAACACCACTTCATTGAAATTCAATCAAAGGGTTGCTGCTTTTTCCCCCAGCACAAAGGCGTTCTGTAGTAACCCCACACTTTCGTCCAAACTGGCTGCAAACCAGCGAATGGCTCAGGGTTAGTATCCCACTGCAACAGTTTTACCCATCAGTCATTAATCAAATGTAAAAGAAAGCAGCAATAATGCCCCTCCAAAGCTAAGCACATGTTTGTTATCAAATACATTTAGAGTTATGTTTCATTTGCATGTAATGCTGTCACGGTGAGGAGGGAGAGAATGCCTTTTCCACAGAGGTTTTATTGTAAAAATGAAACTGATCGTGGATTTCACTACAATTCCAGGTATTGGGGCCACTGAGAACAGCAAAGTTTAATAGTCCACTGGGGAACTAATGTTATACTTCTAATTGTGTTTGGAATGATACGTAACGAAGAACTGAAGTGGGACGGTTTGTCAGAGCAGCATGAGATTTGCTTGAAAACAGTTTGACAATGCTGTGCAACACTAAATTACTTCCCCGCTGTGTTTTCCTCAGAAGCTATCTCTTGTGGAATAATGGAAGTGACAAATAAGCCATATAAAAGAGAACACCCATAATGTGATTTGAGCCCAGCAAGGTACCAGGCATGGAGGCTGTAGTAGGCACGGAGAATGTGCCCTCCACTCGCAGGGACAAAAGAAACACAAACACAGAGCAAAACCAGATTGATGAAACAGAAAACACAAACCAGGCTATTTCAGGTTTCTGATTTTGGGCCAGGAGTATTGCAAAATGGGTGCCCCCCACCCCTTCTCTCACCCCCATCCCCCACCCCCCAGCTCAGACCCCATATCTCAGAAACCTGAATGGATCTGCACTCCTCTCAACTGGGATGAATGTAGCTGCCAGAAAGCTCAAATTATTGCTTGGCAGCACTTGCAGGACAGTTTTGCATTTTGAATGGCTTGCAGAGCTCTGTGTTTCATATGAAGTGTGGCTAGGTGTTAGGGAAATGCAGTACTCGTACGGCTCCTATTTGCTTTGCTTTGTGCTTTACCATGGGAGATGCTGTTGTACATGCTAGTGCTCACAGTCTAACCAAGATTACCACTGTTGTGCCATTTTTGTTGCCCACAACAGTTTTTAATTTGAGAGCAAAAACATGCAGTGGAAAGTAACTGGACACATCAATCTAATTTCTGTAATTACATAAAACCAGTGTTTTGGGTATGCAAAATAATGATCCCAGTCTCATAACTGCTTTAGTTTGTTTGTTTTTTAAACAGACTAATTGTGTAACAGTCCTTCTCTCAGTATGCAAATAATATTAACTTATTCCATGAAATCTGGGATTGGATTGAGCAACACTAAGAAATGGTCCAAGTCCACAGCAAACGGACTGTGATGTCATTTTTTACGAGTGTTGAGCTTGTGTACACAGTTCCCCAGTTGGCTTAGATTCAAGACCTCTGAAGATGGGCTACAAATTATTATTATGAACTGTGGGCAGGTTTCTGAGAAAAACGTTACAGGCCATATTTGTCAGTTTACTGTAGTTACTTTGTTTATGTGCTGAGAGTCATGGATTGTTGCTTTTTTCTCTGTGCTTGGGGCAAAGCCTTTTGAAGTTTAAACTCCTGGTACAACTGTGTTGTACCCCGCTTACTAAACGAGTTACTGTTGCACAACTTCATTAATACTAATGTCATCAGTCACATTAGTGCAAACCTTTAGCTGCTCTAATGATGAACAGCACTTTAATTTAATGTCTTCTGACATGCATTGCTACTCGAAATTGGATCAGGAAAATAACTCACATTCTTGCAAAGTTTCATGTTGCTTATTAGCTTGGGAGACCAGAGCATGCAACCTCACCACACTGGGTCAATATTGCATACATTTCATAATTCCTCTTGACCTTAAACAGATGGTTTGATTGCATGCAATGGCAGATGGTTAAACGTGAGGTTATAACAACTAAGACCAGAAGTGATTTAGTGTATTATGCTAACAAGAGGTGAAAACCAAAGGGCTTGCCAAGAGCTGTGTTGAAATAGGGGACCACACTTTCAATGCTTTCTACAACAGGAAACTCCTGTGTCAAATATTTCATTATCTTTTTTTCCCCTGATTTTTTCCTGCTTAACTTTTCTGCAGTCCGTTTTTTGACGTTTTTGTTTTTGGAAATATCAGTACCACCATCGACCTCAGAGGACCTTCAGATTATCGAAATGTTACGTCATCCTAACCCTAACCCCAAGGTTCTTCTGTATGTCACTTGATTTATGTACTGTACTTGAAGAGGGATGGCTCTGAGCACTGCTGATGTCGGTTCAGTGAAGCTTGTCAGAGAAGCTCCTGAAGGTGTGCCTTTACCTGCTAGTAGCTTTTCATAAACATCAGACAATGTTATACCAACTTACACTGTTGGATATCATAAGGTACCTATAATTTTGTGGAAAAAATAAACCAAGGGTAAGCGCCAAACATTTGTGAATCATTACTATGAGGTTTTTGCCTTGGTGTGTGCTTGATGCATGCAACTACACACTTTACCTAGGGTTTATGTGATCATACTAAAGATTTTTTTAAATTAAATAGGTTCTTATTAGATCATGATAATTATATGGAAAACCAGTAATTTTTTAATGCAACGACTATAACAATCCTTTAAGTGATGATCACTGGAGCATTCACAGCAGAAAGCAAACAGGGTGTCTAAATGCAAATAGACTCTGGTGAAGCCAACAGTGAGACTCAAAAGTTCCCCACAAGTAGAGGATGACAGAGATAGGCCCTCACAGGAACTCTTCAGAGCTGAATGTCTTTGCCCTGTTCGTGAAAACAGAGGGTTGCTGTCTTATCTCCTAATCAATAATAGCATAGATGTTGAGTGTCCAATGACACACATTTATAGGAGTGGCTATAATGAAGAGTCAGTCTTTATATCATTATTAAAATCCTGTTGTTAGCAAATCAAGCAAAATAATACCTGATCGATTCATTTTTTTCTATAAGATCTGGCATATATGAGGGACTGTTACAAATAGTTTCAGGAGGGTGGTAAACCATGAAAAGCCCTGGTGTTGATGTTGAAGACTTAACTTCGGTAATTTGCTCATATTTATATATTAACATTAGCCTACTAATGTGCACACACGCATTTACCCAGTACATGAGGACGCAGTACCATACAATGAAGAGCGAAGAGTTTGCAGTGAGCATTGGTGATATGACATCCTTGGGTTGAATGAGTGCCCCCATGTGGACAGCAGCTGGAAGTGAAGGTTGCTCCCCCCCTTCACCTGCGCACCAGGCCACTGTCCGCTGCTGCAGCGGGATTCCTCTGGAACCACGCCAGCTCTCAGCTCCCCAAGCTCTACCGTTGCAGAGCGTCACAAGGCTGGAGGTGGCGCTGGCATGGTGGAGCTGGGCGGGGCTGGGTGGGGCGTGTCCCTGTCTGTCACCCTGTGCAGCTCCTCCCTTTCAGACGGCATTCTCACATCACGTGACACACAGATTGTCAATCTCATGCACCCGTTGAAGGGGACACTCTGAGCCCAGGATATGTCTGCGTGCGCACGTTGGCCTACTGCAGGTCCCCTGGGTGCAGTCTCCTGACCGGAGTTAGTTTATCACTGATCATCAGATATGGATCTGCCGAAGATCCCTTGGTTGTCAACTTCTGGTACACATCCCCAAGGTTTCCTCTCACATCCATCTTACGCTGCAGTCCCCTATAAATGATAGGCTGAGAATGAGATTTCTGTAAATAAGAGTCCGTTGGCATAATAAACAGCAGTGCCATGCTGGTCCAATGAGATTGTACAGATGTGTCTGCCTCATCGCTCAGGAATTACATAGCCTGGAGACTGTGGGTAAACTGTTCTGCTCCACCTCATCATGTGACTGTGACATCACAGTCAACCTGTGGAGCACGGCCCCTCCTACTGGATAGCTTTGTGCACTGTCTGTGCGCGATATCTAAATTGACTTCCTTATTTTTTGCATTTTATGGACTTTTTGCATTTTATTGACTACCTACATTATAACAGTCAACACTGAGCATATATTGTGTTTGCACTTGGGGCTTATTATTGTGTCTTAGGCCATGTCCATATGTACACGGGTATTTTTGAAAACGGGGATTTTCCTCCTTTTGTTCTTAAAAAAATCTTTAAAAAAATGAAAACGCAAACACACGCTGTCGAGTGCATGCTAAACCAACAAGCGACGATATAACCCTAACTGTAAAGCCATGTTGGCCAATCAGAAGCCTGAAAAAAAAGTTATTACGGCGCACACTCTGATGTCACAAGCCAAAAACTCTGTTTTCCCTGTCTACACATGAACACTGAAAACGAAGTTTCTGAAAATCTTCACCCTGGAAGGCGTTTTGCAAAAGATCCGTTTTCAGTGACCTAAAACGCTGTTTGCCTGTGGACGAAAGGCCAAAACGCATAGAAAAAGCTGTGTTTTTAAAAATACCCATATACATGTGGACAGGGCCTTAGAGTGTTATGTCATTCATATTGTGTTCCTTTCACAGCTTTGTTGAAGACATATGAACAAGCAGTAAGTGAACACATTAGTCTGTGATGTTCTTATTATCTTCAATTTCAACACACAATGGTGCTTGTCAGGGGAAATTATGGCAGAGTTGTTACACTATATTACATTATTGTCATTTAGCAGAATAACTGTACAGCTGGCTACTGAACCAATTGTGGTTTAAGAACCTTACCCAAGAGTACAGCAGCAGTGCCCAGCAGGGCATTGAACCAGCAACCTTTCAGTTATGAGCCGTGCTCCTTACCACTATGCCACACTGCTTTCCTATAATCATACTTAAACTTTGAGAATGGTGTTAGTGTGTAGAGAATAAGGAAGGCATTTCTGTCCCAAAGGAGAACCTTTAGGAGAGTTCAGGGAAAAGCACGTTGGACGTGTCGGACGTGTCTGACACAGACTGCATTTCCCTGAGGCAAAAAAGCGAGATGAACATGGGAGTCCTGGGGGGCACAGGGATGAGTCTCGGATCTGACCCTACATGTGAGTAAGGGCGCCCAGCACCACATCAGAGGGTCGTCCCTGCGGTTTGAGGGGAACCAGATGTGTGGAGGTCAGCTGTGTGTGTCAGCTTGGCGGGCGGATGGGCAGATCTCCGTCGACGCGCTGGCCCAGGGGGAGGCGAGGGTGTGTGGGAGCGTGCCCTATAGCATTGCCCCAGGAGGGGGTTCCCCAGATGATGGGAGTAAGTGACGCAGCTGACGATGCGGATGGGGGGTTGGTGAGTCCCCACAGGGATCCTCAAGGGTCGTCTCTGGGGATGCCTGTCGACTGCCAATAGGATACGCAAGGGACCGCTCAGCAGGGCTCCCACGACTACCCTTTTGAACCTGATAAACTCTGAAGGGATTATTCAGTAAGGGAGAGTGGGTCGCTGATGACATTGGCTCCCGGGATTAGTAATATCCGCCTGAGTGGACTCTGTCCCAGAGCAGGCTGGGCTGAACGTGGGTGCAAAACAAGGGCAGTGTGGAGGAGCTCCTATCCCAGCCCGCTCTGGAGGCAGGGGGCACAGCTTCCTGCTCAGTACTGGACAGATGGGGGTGTGGGATGAATTCTGAATCATCGCTACAGATGCGCTCGCCTCAAACTCCTGGCAGTGACCAAACCCTCCAGCAGACTCCCAGAGATAAGGCCCGTCGGCATGGAAATGAGTAACAAACTCTTCTGAGTCAGCGTGCGCCGGTGGATAAGATGAATGTGTCTGGCTCACTGAATTATATGCAGGGCTTCTGGCTTTGAGCACAGCAGCCGAGAGAGATAAAACACAATAAAGTCAGAGTGGGGGAAGGGGGAACCACATCTGGTGACCGTCCTGACCAGTTCAAAGAGCGTTGACTCGCAGGAGCTTGTGATGTGCCTAACAAAGTCTGCCACCGAGCAGGCCTGGCTTAATGTGGGCCTGGCCTTCGTCTCTCAATTACTCTGCCCTACCCTCCCCTTCTGTGGCAATGGTGATGGGGCAGTCAGGTAGAGCGACCCGCCCAGGGGAGTGATGTCATTATCCAGTGGGGGGGAGGGGCTTGGCTCAGCAGGAGGGGCTGAGATAGAATTGAAACAGATGCTGTGTTTGGACCAAGGGTCGCAAATTAGCAGTGGCGCTTTTGAGACCCGCAGGAGCCCTGCCCGTATACTTTCAAACAAAATACCTTCTGTTTCAAGACGCCCGTCTGCCACACACTAACACCTTACTGTGGTCACTCCTAATTTTTATGGTCACAGCCCAAGAGCTTGTAACCCCCTAATCTCCTGCCCTCTTGGCTCAGTTTATGCATGACACATGAGGTTTAGTGATAGGGTGATTACCAACAAGTATCTGTGATTTACATCTGAGAACTCACATTCTTTGGGAGAATATCAAACACCCCCTGATGTCAGAGAATGGTTAACTGTGCATCATCACAAGCCAATAACAACAAACACATGAGCAATAAACAGACACATCTACTCGAAGATAAGATGTTTCATTTGCCCAGATACAGTCTCTGGTCTGCAGTGGAATGAGGCTGGGAATGTCTGAGACATTGTAAAGCACAATGAGATGGAATATTGTCAGGGATCCACCTGGCAGATGTTCTCCAGATGATCCTTATCTCCTCACTTCACCCTCGCTTTCATACATTGGTGATCAATGATCTTCCCTCCATCGCCACTGCAGTCGTCTACCCCTGGGGGTTTCAGGGATGTTAGGGAACAAGGCATCCCGTCAGGTAATCTCAAGCTATGAAGTGGGATCTGTGTGTGTGTGTGTGTGTGTGTGTGTGTGTATGTGTGTGTGTGTGTGTGTGTGTGTTTTGGGACTGCTGTCCTCACCTCCCAGTCCCCACCTACCCCCCTGCTGCCTGTGTATCACAGCACTCTTGCGACTGGCTGACACTTCCTGCTCCTAATCTATCCTCTCTGACACAGCCAGTTCCAGAGAAAGGCGTTTTTTTCAGGTACCATAAGTGTGTTGTTTGTTACTTTTATTTTTTGTTGTTAATTAGCTGAGAGTCTTTATGACTTGTTTTTTGTGTCACACCCCCATCATGAACTTGTGCAACATGAGCATCATGAACAAAATATACCAGGAATTTTCACAATCGCACATTTCATCAGTGCTCAATAGTCATTTACCACCAAGCATAATTTGACTGCGTTTTGTTTTTCATTTTTGTTAAATTGCTCACTTCCTCCTTTGCATTTAGAGGAGCTACATGTGTGGATACAGATGGAACAGCTGGTGAGAGTTTTGACAGTAACAAGGAATCAGCCTGCTTAGACTGCACCTGAGGAAACCAGCCTCACTCAAACTACTTTAATCCTAGCAATTTATTTCATTTAGTCAACACATGCACTACAGTGCAAACCACACACCACACACCACCATCTCACAGCAGGTCTAACAGAATATAACAAACTACAAGCTTTATTACTACTGCAGGAGAGGTTCGTCACTGTGTTCCCTGTCGGTCATTAATGCACTCAGCAAAACACATGTTATGTACAGTTTATAATACCACACAGCAGTTGGAGGCATGCAAAGCCGTGAACAGTGCTTGTTAATTTAATAGCTGGCAGTAAGTAAATACGTTGTGTTTTCACACTCCTGCACTCCATGCGAATGCAGTACCAGCCCACGTTTTCATTCAGCATTCCTTGGTGTCATGATGCTGTCAAACATAGCATGTCTGTCTGTCTGTCTGGTTTACTTTCGTAGAACAAGCGCAGTAGAGACTGATATTCTGTATGATGTGGGAGAATTGGTGCTGCCTGTGGTCTGAATGTAAGACTGTTCTTCTTTTGATCATCGGCCCTGCATGCCTTACCCTAACCCTTGTGGTCAAAGAGAATCACATCTTTAAAGTGCACCCTTATGTAGGACTTCCAATACCATTTGTTCAATGTATGTTCTGACAGTTTACATAGAGTGGGAGGGGGCTGCAATCACTGGTCACACCCACTGTCTGTCTTGGCCCCTATGTGGAGGAATGAACTTCCTGTTTTAGTCAGAACAGCTGAAACACTCACCATCCTTCATCCCAGACCGTTGACCAACCTCTTCAGGCTACATCTCAACCCCTCCACCCAGCTGTGACCTTTTGTATCTCTTGTGTGCAATTATATATGTGGAAGTATATTTCAGAATTTTATGTAATTGGGTATGTGGAGGTTTGCTTACATGTGTGTAGTATGTGGTGGCATTATAATTGGAATGATATAGTCCTCAAGCTGTGGATGTTGACACTTGCATGTCAATCTAGGGACATGTTTGTGATCTCAACAATATGTTTAGCACTGACACTTGTTCATTTGTGGTTAGTGGTGTCCTGTTTGTGCAGCTCTTCATGCCACTTCATTAGATGCAGTGTGTAAGTTGCTCTGAATAAGAGCGTCTGCCAAATGACAAAAATGTGATGTAATGTAATGGTATGGTGGCTTGGTAAACAGCTTTCTGTAATTTCTCCCTGCCTCCCCTCGCCTCACCTTGCCTTTCAATAAAAGGTCAGAAGCTGATGTATGCAGACAAAGGGGAAGTAAGACGACCACACACGAATGCCACCCCATTTACATCCGCCTGCCACTGCCAGCACGTGTCCCATATTACCACTGTTCTTGGATTTCAGACTCAAGGTTCATATCAGATTAGGTTCTGCAGAGCTTCAGGATTCGCCTCTCTGTAAAGAGAAATGTTATGAAAGCAAACACATTAAGGTACATTACAGAGACTGCTCAGGACATTTTCTTTACTCATACACATCTCCTCCTGCGATGCTGTCGCCATCTATTTCAAGTCCTTGTAAGAGACTTCTTTGACGGTTTACTCTTTCCTGAGTGGGAGGCTGAAATGAACCTATAATAAATAAATGAAAAGAAGCCAGTTCCCAGACCAAAAGACTGCATTTAAACCTCACCCTCACGATGATGCTAACCAGATCTGTAATATAATAGGAATGACATGATTTTGAGGACATTGTTATACTGAGAAATTAATGTGTGCTTAACTGAAGAAAAGATTTTTTCCCAAATTTCTCCCACAACCACTTTGAAAGTCTCCATTGTGAAAAGGGCTGGAAAAATAATGATGACAATCATCTGGGAAAATCTTGGTTTAACCGTCACAGATTACTGGTATAAACTATGTGGTATGGTTTCTTAAGTGGGCAGTTAGCAAATGGTCCTTTAAATTTACAGCCCTCCACAGAGGAAACCAACAATGCTTCACAGTCAGGGTCAATCTCTGTCTGGCTTAACCACACAGACCAACCTGGTGGGCATGAATCAGTACAGTGAAAACCCCTTTTCTGCATCCATGCTCTCCTTCCTCAATAATGACCCAATGGGAATCGGTAAATAAAAAAGGGCCAAAGCATTATGGTTTGCTCCCAACATCCGCTCTGTGAGCCCTCAAATATCGTCCCAGTAGAGTCTGATTGAGACAATGTGTGGGTGTGTGTATGTGGGGGGCTTACCGCCGCACTGCGGCAGACTATTGGCAATCATTAAACCCCACAGCACAATTAACCTGCTTTACTAGAACGAACAACGCACCCGGTGGGCTCCTGTCTACGTGCCCCGGAGAAGAACAAAACGTGGGTGGGGCCTTCGGTTCCTTGCTCTTGCAGCAAAGCATTTTTTTAATAGGCAGAATAAAGTCCAACTGTCACGAACTGGGAGACACATGCGGCTAACACCCTAGGGCAGCAGGGAGGTCACAAGCGCAGCGTGAAGACTAAATGGATTTCTTGTGGTAGTGGAAAATGCCAGTTTACAGGATTTCCTGTTCGGCCGTCAGGGACTGTATGTGATGTGTGATGCAGCCCAGGGGGCTGAGAGGCAGAGGGAGCACTGCTGATTGGGTCTTAGGGTCAGTATGGGTCCTTCTCCCAGGAAACCCTTGGAGAAACCACAGAACTACCACAGAACAACCACAGAGCGCAGACAGGAGGTGACCACAGGCTGGAAGTAGTCACAGGCAGAGATAGTGATAAACAAAACAAAGTTTCCTTCAGCTGCACTCTTGAATTATAAAAATATCCAGTTCAAAGAACTAGCAGACCATTTTTTCCTATCTATTCATATCTTTTTTTTTTTTTCAAAAAGAACCAAAACCTTCTTTGATAGTCTGAGTTGAGCAGGTGCCAATACAACAAGGTACAACAATCCAATAAGGTAGGAGCATACATTATGACTGGGAATGTATCATATTGTACTAATGTGTAACTAACAAGTAAATTTACTTATGTCCCCTTACAGGACACACAGAGGTGTAATTTATCCCAATTGTCTTTTGATTGCAAAACCAGCATCCCTGTTGGAGTCTGGACAAGTTCCACCCCAAAAACAGAGTCATTAAATTGGAGTCATCAGCAGTAATTGAAAATAGTAGTGTAGAGGAACCAGAGTTTACATACCAACTGTTAAGTCTTTGTGGAGTGGCAGTGGACCTTAGCAGAGAAAAAAGTGAGGGGGAAGCATGCCAGTGAAACAGACTGGGGCTACAACACAGAGCGGTCTTTTAACAGAGTCCAACATATCCATACCCACACTGCCTATGCTGTCCATGTTTCCCCGAGATAATATCACAACAACACAGGGCTATCCTGCCTTCACTCAGAAGCAGGCCATGGGCCCTGTAGGCAGCATTAGCTCTATAACCCATAAAAGATGGTTTGTTACTGTATCTAAACACTACATCAGACAGTATGTCATTGGATTGATGCCCCACAGCACAGAGTATGTTACTGGATATATACCCAACAGCAGACAGTATACTACTGGATCTATACCCCACAACAGTCAGTATGATACTGGATCTGTCCTCCTGGGAGACAGTACCTTTGGCTCAATAACCCATAGCAGACAGTATGTTACTGAATCTAAACCTGAGAGTGGACAGTATGTTACTGGACAGTATATTACAGACTGTATATTATTGAATTCATGCCTCACAACTGACAGTGTGTTATTGGACTGATACCCATACACTGCAACATACAGCGTATTATTGATTTGATACCTTACAACTGATAGTATGTTGCAGGCTCAATAACGTCCCTGGGACAGTATATTACTAACCGTATGACCCTGTAACAGACAGGGGAGGCCTGATTTTTGGCTAGTGATATTGTAAATGTGAGAGAAACATAAAACAATGGTTGCCATTGTAACGGGTATAGACTGCGTTGTGTATTTTAACTAGATGTTACGTGGGTCAGTGAGCAAAGCGAGTTTCGAACCTGGGTTCTCACTCCTCACTGCCAACCCCTTACAGCTAGTGTCGTTGCCAGTTGAGCAAAATGCCCCTAGCCTGTTGTCAACAACGCTAGTTAACCAGGTCTCAGGGAGTGACGTAACCACTGCAACCACTCAGCTACCTGCTACCCGCTACCCCACAGGCTTTATGCAGGGCTCACACGAGCTACTCACTTCAGCTCTGCCACACCATTGGATGCTGTGCAGGACGCAGGCAAAGGCTTGCCAAGTCAGGCTGCACTGCTTTCTTATTATGGGGGAGATTAAGTTTACAGACAGTTTGTACTGGTGTTTGTTGTCTGGTGCCAACTGGTAAATTGTATCCACTGAAAATATCTGTTTGAACAAAAAGAAGACAACCTGAAATTCGATGGACTTAATGAGAGAGGAAGGCAGCCAACACCATTGGGAAGATTATGGGTAGTACTGGCAAGCTTTAATTACAGACCACGCATTTCATTCATACATAAACATGCATGCACCTGGGCCCGGATTAACCACATAGAGCTAACTGGGGTTAAAAAAATTGGATGCAGGATAACGTTACTCCAAGTTTCTTTGCCTAGGCTTCTGTGTTTTATGTCTTGATTAGAAGGCTGAAATCTTTTCTCATCACTCTCATTTTTCTTCAGTTACAACTCAGTTACAGTGCAGCAGTCAACTAAACAGCCCTGTGAATCCTGTCCACACATGGCCTCGAAACAGACAGAAAAAAGGAAAGGCGTGACTTCCCAGCCATATCTTTTAACTTTACAAATCACTTAACCTGCAGTATGAAGTGCAGTCGTGAACCATGTTATCAAGATAAGGTTAATATTACGGCACACAGAGGAAAAACATGTGTTTGGGCCTGTTTCCCTCTTCCTCTGCACATCAGCCGATGCTGTTCTAACAATCCTTCTTTTCTGTTTCTCTCTCAACGGAAATTATTCTGCCTCCGCCACGCAACACTGGTCCTCTGTGCTAACAGCTCTGAGAATCTCCGAGTTGGGCTACTACTAAGCCCCTATCAAAGCCCCATGTGTTTGCCATTAGCACATATGGCCAAAGTTAGTGCAGCGAAAGACGATTCCCAGGTAGTTTATTCTCAGCACTGAGACTTTCATCCTTCTTTGCTTTCATTCAGCGCACATCACAAAGTGTTTTTATTTCTCGATAATCCAAGTTTTGGGATGTTTTGACAAATGTGCGAATGATTAACCATTATCCTTTTAAAAGCACAGGTACGAAAATATGCTTTTACCACAGCAGATTTTGGCATCGCATAGTGGTGCATACAACTGTACTTGGTTCATCCAATGGAATCCTCTAGTGGGTTTCATCCTACACTTTGAACAATCAGTTGTTTTTTCCACCAGTTTGCTAAGTTGCCTCCTTAGTAAGACTTGTTACAACTGCAGAACCAGAGATTGATACATTATGATACTCTGTCAATTTTTGGGCAATATTGCTGACAATTGCTGCTACTAAATAAAGAAGTGTATGAGCAATCAGGTTTGTCAAACAGTAAGTGAAAAAGAATGTTCAGATCACCGTCACGATGGAGATGCTTTGAGTGAAGATGGAGTCAGAACTTCAGCTAGTAACTAACTAGTCAATTGACCTAAAAGAGCTAGCTAGCAGAAGTTAGGTCACTAAAAATTTCAGTCTCGTCACCCAATTTTTAAAAAACTGATTTTATGACAATACTTCAAATTATTTTGGTAGAGTGAATTAACTCTAATTAATAGAAGAAAGTAATGAATGCATTTTCATTCTCCTCAGGCCACTGTCTTTGCGCACTCACCACCCTTTTCAATTTTTCTGTGAGTGTGGGAAGTAGTCACAAGACCTCTATCATTGCTCCAATTGCAGGATGTCAAAAAATGTCCCACTAGGTGGCGCTGCTAATCACATTTTCCCAGATAATGGAGAGTTGCCCACTTTCCAATGTAAAATATGAAGGAAATCATTGCCAGCAATAATTGCCTGCAAAACTCTACAAAAATGCCAGAATCAATGCCTACAGGGTTCTGATATATGCTAATTTATCCGCTGACATCAGCTAACAATGCTGGCCAACCTCTTTTCCTCCTCACCTGCTTTTGGAAACCCTTGAGGGTGAAGATGACAGATGACTTGGATTCAGTCAAGCTCAGTTTGCCTCTGTCCTTCTGCCCTTTTAGTGGCCACCTTGTTGTCAACAATAAAAACAAAAAAGCCATAAAGACATGCATTTTTGCCACTCCCAAATCATCCATTTCTTCACCTATTTGATGAGTGCTTGGTTGCTCAAAGATAAAGGAACGCTGTTAAACTCAACTGGATCTGAGACACTACAGACTACAGATGCACCCTTAAAACCCCGACTACAATGCATAGTCATATCTTCTATGATTCCATGACAGCACTGTCCCTTTATTGGCATTTGAAGCCTGAGATTTTATCCAAATCACACTGGAAAGCCCTCGTGAAATGCATGACAGGAGCCCAAATCATTGAGCCCATTTTTGTATGGAATTATGCTCATGTACACTGCAGAGAGCAAGAGTTAAAATCTACCTAATGCACTCTATTCAAGACATCAACAGAGTTAGTGACAGAGGAAACATATGATTTACAACAGCATATGCGGTATACATAAACACATAGCACGTGTTGCATAAACTGTAAAAACCACAGCTCACTCCAGAGACTAATTTATCTGTGTATAGTGTAAAAGAGTCATAGTTCATTTTCAGCAGATTTCTTTTTGTCTAAGTGTTTACCACATTCGTGCTGTATATATATATTGCACATATTTTAAAAGCTATATGTACTAATAATGATTTTTTTAATCCCCAGTGTAGCAAAGGGTGAGAGCAGTCACCCCACCCGGCCTAGAACCCGGGTCTACGGGGTACCAAACATGCGACTTTGACCGCGACGCCAAAGAGCCTGGCTCGTTGGTATGGCAGTCAAAGCACATACTCAACTGTAGTGACGGCACTCCGTCACACCCAGATTACCTCCATAATCATCACAAGAAATCCATCTATTTTCAGTGTATTGAAAATGGTTAGAAAAACAGTCACATTGTACAAATCAATTTAATGAAGAAGCAGAGTTGCTCTGAAATGGCCTATTTGCTCACATAGCATGCTAGGTGGCACCGTAACATTGTGACTTTGTGAAATACCCACAGTAAAGGTTAGAGAAAGAATGGCATTTCTGGTCTCCAGCAATGTTATTGAACAGCTCACATTTACTGGTTAGCTGCAAAATATGTGTGTATTTTAATAAGAACGTAACATTAACCACCCCACTCTTGAGATAGCAAAAGCAATGCATTACATTATTGTCATTCAGCAGACACACTTATCCAGAGTGGCTTACATAGGTAACAATTTTATCCATTTATACAGCTGGATATTTATTGAGACAATTGTGGGTTAAATACTTTGTCAAGGATATAACAGCAGTGCCCCAATGGGGAATCAAACCAGCAACCTTGCAGTTACAAGCCCTGATCCTTACCACAACACTGTGGCAGATGACAAATACAGATGTCAATATCACTTTGTGAGCCACAATATTTGCCCAATATTTCAATTCTCAGTGACAGCAGTTAGGAGTCCGTGTGACTCATACAAGTGGCACATCCAAACGAGTGCATATGCTTAAGGTGGAGAACTTGGAACTGTTTATAAATGCTGATACACTGGGCCATGAGCCCTTCTTACCACATTGCAAATTTGTGGGTTAACATTACATTACAATTGCATAGGAGATACTTTTATCCAGACAGTAACTTTGTATTCTTACACAGTGTACCATTTACTCCCTGTTATCCATTTATACAGCTGAATATTTTACTGAGTACTTGAGTTAAGTACCTTGCCCAAGGGTACAACTGCAGTGGCACACCTGGGAATCAAACCAGAAAAATTTGAATTACAAGCCCTGCTCTTTACCATTCTACCACAATGCTGTCCATATAAGACATGTATGCTTAAGTGCTTGTAGTTCACTGATTGCTGTTCTGTTTGGAACTTTCTCAGTACCTGTGCCTCTGTGCTGTATACTGTCACAAGCTGTTAATGAAAACTGACAGGTAGTGCTGCCCTTTTATGGCTAAAAAGAATTGAATCTTCAGTGTTGAATTTTGAATTCCATTGGAAATGACCCAGCATACTACTCGTGGTCTGTGTATCCACTCCCACAATGCACTGCAAAAACCTTGTTCACTCTTTACTCGTCAACGCTCCTATCTTGCTGCTTTTGGCTGTGTATCTGCTCAAGCAGAAGTGCTCCTGTAGCACTTTGGTGGGAACGCTTTCAGCATGCAGATCAAGAACTTACTGAGGACCTGGTGGGCTCAAAGCTGGATCTTCAGTGGGATTGGCAGGATCTGGTTGTGCAATAATTCCCAGACAGTGTTTTGCCAAGGGATCTGGGGGTTGACTGGTTTCAGTGAGCAAAAGGATCGCGTCAATCCCCACGTTCTTCACTTCACCTTTTTCAGTTTGGGGGCTGTTTTTTTTTCTTCTAAAGAGAGATTTTTTTAAAAGAGTACTTCCATGAAGCATTCCATGGGATTTCACCCCAGGACATTTATTATTATTAAGATTATTATTATTAAGTCACTAAGCAGACGTCAGCTGGGAGGTCGGTCACTGTGGCACTCCCCATCTGGGCTGTGGCAGCTCCCAAACGCCAATATATCTCCATACGATTCCCCTCCTGAAGGTCTCTGACCCATTTGTAGAAGACCCCCCCCCCTTTCCAGACTAGCAGCAAACACTGAAACACTCTACCTGGGACTGCAGAGGTGTCCCCAATGCCTACAGAATTCATCAGAGATTCTCGCCCTAAACATGCCCTTCCTCTTATAATAACAATAATGCTCTCTCATTCCCCTGCATGTAATAGTTACAAGCTGTTTGAATAAATCTCAATGCGTTCTAGATGGTATCGCTATGGACCTTTTCTACCTCTGTTGGAATATAGATGATGAAGAGGCTGGCCATTCATGAGCTTGTTTGATAAAAACATGTGTCATATTCTTAATAAAAAATGCCATTGTGACATTGCTGTTATGAGTAATGCAAGCTTCAGATGAATGAAAGATGAGAATTCCTATGAGCAATAGCTACAGCCTCAGACACCAGTAGACATGATTAAGAAATGCATTTTCATGCATTTCATTGTGCTTTTAACATTGTGAATCTCAATTTCCAATATCATAGCTGGAGTTTTCTTCATATATAAATCTCAATACCATTAAGATGATATCTGTCTGAAACATGTCAGAATCCTTAGAGGAAACATGAGATATGCTCACTAAAAGGTCTGGTATTAATTATACTCCCATATAAGTAATATAAGAGTCATGTTTTCTTTAATAGTACAAAAAAGCGGGTGTGATTTTTTTCTCTATGGAGAATTCATACTGAGCGGATTTTCACAGTTCCCTCTTCACCCGTGGCTGCAACAGCTTGAAAGTCACCTTTAACCCAAGGGGTAATCACAAATTACCAAGTGATGCTAATAGCACTTCTTTTGGGGTGAAACCAACAGCCCTTGGACAAGTGAAAAAATTCTGTTATTAGCACCAGCTTTGTAATTTGTTGTGACCAGGTGGTCCAAAGATTTGATTGTATTGCAGACATGAAAGGCATATTCAAATCTACACCCCAAAGGCGGGATTTGGGGTCGGTTATCTGTGATTTGATGTGTGAGGTTTATGAAAATGGCTATGGTCAGTCAGAGCACGGTGATGATGTGTACGAGCAGGTATAGCCTTAGAGCCACTTCTCAGCTCAGTTCTAATACAGACATCTTTTCCTTGGCATATGGCTGCAATCATCACCACTTCCTGTTTTAAAGTTTATGCAATATCAGTGGCAGGGTACAACATATCAGCTGCCATATAAAACCCTTGCAAAAAAGCGCTCAGCATGGGGACGGTCTTAATAGCATTAGAGGAAAAAAAGGAATAAAATACATTCCTAAACAAGACAAATCAATTCCAGCAGGACAGCAAGGTTCACAGATTCATCGATAGAGCTGATGTTGGTCACCAAACCATATTTTCAAATGAGGTAAAGTTGAACTCACACCTATGCACACAAACTGCAAAGAGATTTTTAAAAAATTAAAAACCCAACAGTAAAAGTCACAGTCTTCCTCCTGGATTCCCCATCCATCTGTAGGCAATTTTTACCCAGTGTAGACCCGGTGTAGGTCAATGTATAATAGCAAAGTCTTCTTAATTCCTACTGAGCTCGTGAAACGCAGATGAAAACCACCTGTTAGCTTGGCATTAAATGAATCACTGACTTTTTTTGAAGTACCCAGTTGTAACGGACACTCTGTGGGCTTTGCCTCCATAATGGCTCTCTGTTGCTTCCACAGGCCCTATTCATCTGTAACACAAAACAAAAAAATGTAGCAAGGTATTTTTGACTTAGGTAAATGGTCCTAATTGAGCAGAAACACAGAGTAACCCACATATTTAAGTCTATAAGGTCCTTCACGCTGTTAATTAATGGTTGTGGTGTATTGCCCTACACTCTACTGTATCTGAGTGGGCATGCTCGGACGAGTGGGAATGTTTAAGTGAGAGCCGCATTGGAGAGCTGAAAGAAACAGCCGGATAGAGGAAGTGGACTATACCTACTTGAAAAAGCGAAGCCAAGCATTGAAATTCATTGAGTGAATACTGAAGCTGTCCAGATCATTTTCTGAAAAGGGCACTTGCAGAAAGGCACACAAGGCTCTTACGAAATCACTGATAGTCACTTAGGTCCAACAAAAATAATAAATATATATAATAAATATAATAAATATAAATAAATATATAATAAATATAATTAATATGAAAAAATACATTTTTTTCTTTTCACTGTTCCCTCACAACAACATTGCCCTCTACTTCAGCACACTTACTGAATGAAAGACAATATTGTGGTATATTGGTCATTCATATTGGATTGTTTTTTGTTAAATTTAGGCATTATAATATTGATGGCATAGGATGTGCTTAAAAGGTGTTGATATTTACTTTGTGTAAAGATAAGGACAACCCTTGCGTGATTATATGCTAAAGGATTTCAATGTCAGAGAGAAACACCATCCCCAAGACCATGACACCTACTCACAGTCAAATCTTGCCTTTTTTAAAAGTGACACATTCTGTACTACTCTGCTTCTCTTCCATTTTCTGATTTTGGCCTTACACTAAAGACTTCTCTGCATCAGATTAAAAGAATACATAATTGGCGAGTAGAAGCTGGCATCAGCTCAAGAGCCATTCAGGATCAGTCAAAGTGAAATCCAGCATCAGTCAAAAAAAGAATCCAGGACAATTTAAGGATGATCAGTCACAAGGGAATCCAATATCAGTCAAAGAGGGATCCAGGATAAGTCCTGGAGGTGCAGAGAGAGATAAGATGAAACATGGACTGGGCTGAACGACGACTAACAACTCCCCTACCCTCCCCCTCACAACCTGCCTGCCCAATCCTCCACAGTATCTAGGGTGGTTGTTGTGGTGTAGAAGTGGTAGTGGGGGGGCGCAGTAATACAGTCAGATGAACTCTTTTGTCCCCCAGGGGGCATTGTAGTAGACAATCGAGTCAGTGGAACTCTCAGTGTTCCTGTAGGGGCTCTCTGGCTCTGAATCTGATGGTGGCACACTGTTATATCCAAACAAATAAGACAAGTGAGTCGTACTAATGATCACGCCTCAGGTGTACCTGAGGTGCACCTCTTTTACTGAGGGCCAAACAGGCCTCAGACCAAGTAGACCAAGTAATTATCGCTTTTAGCAGACACACTTAAGCAAAGATTAATTGCACTTAGTAGAGTACATAATTAGTTGTGCTATATCTGACCCTGTTCAAATGGGAGGTGACCCTCATGTAATAGTTTGGACACGTGAGACAAGACTTATTATGTCTCTTGAAAATAAATGGAAGCAGCAACCACAGGATTAATCCTTCTGTTCTGTTTTTTTTTTCTTAAGAACAAGGCCAAACTTAAGATGAAAGGGAATTTAAGCTTAAGGACACAAGTGTACAATTAGCCAGAGTGTTTGTTGAGGTCTAAGTCAAGACATTAGGGGGCTTGTAAATAAACCTAAGAAGATTCTTAGCAAAAATAACATCCAAGTCACACAGCAAATTATTGTTCACACACAACAATTTTGGACAGTGAACAAAGTGATCTACCATTCAGTACAAGCTAAGATTAACTGGCTCTGTATTTGTGCTTTGCACACAAGAAGCCTTTCATTGAATATTGGCAATTCTATCTTGCATCAACCAACCCCCGCACCCTAAAAAACAAAACAAAACAAAAACAACACAGAAATGAGCATCTGATTTTCCACAAACTTTGTTTAGTTGATGGCTCTGTGGGGACTAGCACCAAATAGCTGCCTGTACTCTGCTGCATAAAACTTGATGAGAATCAACTTCAGACCTCAAATGACCATGTACATGCATTCAAATGCAAGCAGCCTGCAAAGGATTGCATCCAGTTTCAATAATTTTACACCATTGTGAATGGCACAACAGTACAGTACAGACCAATGTAACAGTAAAGTACTGTACAACATAGCCAACTAAATGGGAACCTTTCTTCAAACAAAAAGCTGACAATAGTTTTGTGTATCTGACATCTGTTGTATGATAGTGCTGGTGATATAATGGGTAGCTGACCTGGGAGTGCAAATGGGAGCAGGCATTACAGGTATGAACCTCTAGCTCTGGTCAGACTCCAACCTCCGCACCTTGCAAGGAAGTCATTACTTTTCGATCCCCTGTGAAAATGGACAGAGAGGAGAGCTTGGCTCCTGGCACGCAGAACGTCGATCTTCACTGAGGGAGGTGATGGAGAGTCCCTGGCCAGCCCTGTGGCCTTGCACTCTGACCCTGGTGCAAGCCCCCATCCACCCCCCAGCACCCCCAGGAGCTGCACCGTCTGTCTGTGACCGCAGTGGGCGTCTCTGGTCAGCTCAGTGGGGCGCGCTCGCGAGGTCACTGCCATCATCAGGACTTAGTGATTGCAGTAACACGACCTCTCAGTGACCAAATCGTAGAGAGGCGTCCGCCTGGTTCCAAGGCCCAGGGAGGGGCATAAATTCACAGAGCCGTTTGCGTCGCCCGTGCAGTGGTGGCCATATTTCTGCTTTATTTCTGCTCTGACTGCTCCCCACTTTCTGTTTGATGGTGCTCTCTCTTTCCTCTCCCTCTGGGCCCTATGTGTTAAACACAGTGTGTAAGCCAACACAGTCATTTACATAGGGAAACCCTGTGAAAATTTGCAAAAGGATGCCTGATTTACCCCCCCCCGACTTAATGTCAGGGCTGCTTCACACTCGAAATCTGAGAAAATATGACCATGCTGTCCCAAGCTACTCTGACAGCTTTGCTTGTGCAAAATTTCCAGGAATCCTTAAGTAATCCTTCATGACTTGGAAACTTGACATGACACGGACACTGCTTTCACCTTGACCAGAAATGTAATTATTCAATTGAAATGAGTAAGTGCATGAAATCCCATCAGGCAATAATAATAAGAGTTAATACATTTACTTTTTGTTACTCAGTAGATGCTCTTATCCAGACTGATGTACAAGATGAGTACATTTACGTTTACGAGCAACATACATTTAAAACTGTATTTATTTGAAATTTCACATTTACATTACAGTTTAATAAGAAAACAAAGAAACCCATGTGCTGTAATAAAATAATAATAAGAAAAACACTAATCTTAAAAAAACAGTATGGCCACCTCAGATTATAACTGGCAGTTGCTATGACCTCCCTATGCAAGTGTTTCACTCATTCAGCAAACTGTGGGAATTTGAATGTGGGACGTCCTGATGACATGCTTTAAAGGCTCCTGTGAGACTTTCAAATCTTTCCTCTCCGTGTGATGTCTTGAACATCTTCCATGTCTCCCTTGTCTGGGACGCCATTATTGCTTGCCAGCGACATGGACACGTGCCAATATCAGCTGCTGAGAGGCTGAGCATCGGTCGAGCCGTAGGAAGTTACTTCCCTCTAGTGGCTGGTTCGTGTATAATATGTAAATTCTCGTGTGGCACTGCAGCCGGATTCGAAAAATGTGAAGTTGTTGATAATCGTTTCAGTGGGAAAGCAGCAGTCATTTTAACCCTGGTTTACCTGCTTCTAAAATCATGATGTCTGATGACATTTACATTACATTTATTCATTTGGCAGACACTTTTATCCAAAGCGACGTACAAAAGTGCATGAGTGATGAGTCAGTAAAAAGTTAAAATGTCTGTGATTTGTGATTCCCCTTGCTTCAGCTGCAGGTTAATGCAGCCATGGGTGAGGAATCTGAAAAGCCTGCTACAAGTGGACCCCTCCTCATACGTATGTATATGCGTGTATGTGTGTGTGTGTGTGTGTGTGTGTGTGTGTGTGTGTGTGTGTGTGTGTGTGTGTGTGTGTATATATATATATATATATATATATAGCCCACGTTTTGGCACAGTGCACATTCTAAAAATGTAGCAGGTTTCCTTAGAAGACTTTCAGGAAGGAATGTAAATGGGCGGAGAAACCAGTGACAGAGCGTTAGTGTTGACAGCTGGGAAAGGGGACTCCTGAGATCCCCACATGCCGTAATTTGGGCCGTCGTGGGGGGATTTCCCGATGACCTCGTCAGCTCTGTCTAGCTAATGCCAATATGCAGATAGCTTCCGTCCCAACTGACATTTCCCCTCAATAAGTCTATTGTACAGATGACTTTCCATCTCCTGTTTGCTCAAACTCTGTCTTGTGCATCAGATTCCTCTTTGTGTCTTTAAATTATACAGGTTGGAAAAAATATGGAAAGAACAAGACTTTGAATATGTATTCAGGATTTTTTTTTGTCAGTAGGCAATACATTTTAAATGTATGCCAGGGTACAGTATACATGTAACTTTTACATGTAATGAGAAGTACTTATGTAATGATGTCCCCTCTGGTTCTTTACTTTTTAATGGTCTTCAGGTAAATCATGTACTTTTTCATGACCTTTAGGCAGTTTTGAATCAGTATATACTAACTGAATTCATATTTCACATGGCTACTTATCCCTGGATGCAAGTCTTTTTTACTTGAAGTGAACTCCAGATATGGAATGTAAATTGATGGAAAAATAATTTTAAAGAGACTTGAATTCTGACACCATCTGTGGGAAAGGCTGTAAATCATTCTAATTCAGGTCCATTGTAGTAATAGTTAAATTATGGTAACACAAGGTACCTGGCCTAGAGTCCACATCTGTTCATTCCAATACATTTCCACAAAAGTTTTTTAATTCCCAGTCCCTATTATGAAATACTTTTGTCCAGTTCAGTTAGTCATGGAGTCACATATCGTGAAATCAAATAAATGTGATATGTTGTTTTAATATGCCCACATATTTATGTGAAAATGTGAAAGTGTGTGTGTGTGTGTGTGTGTGTGTGTGTGTGTGTGTGTGTGTGTGTGTGTGTGTGTGTATTCCCATGCATGTGGGTGCATGCATGTGTGCACATGTTTCTGCTTACATGTCCATGGTTGACTTAGTTCATTGTGATTCTCTGTCCATTACAGCCCATGGCCCATGACTATCAAAAGTATAAAAGGAGCCTTACAAACAAGAGAGCCCCCCTATTTTCTTTGATGATCACACTGTCATGCTATTCTTGAGCATTCTACTTGTTTCAAATTAAAGATGCAGGGAAGGTTTGCTTAGAGAGCAAACTGCCCACACTCTGCTGACCTGAGATAAGATATTACAGGCCCCCATCCTTCTCTTTGAGGTGTTTGCTCCAATTATGCAGAAAGGAGCTTATCACATGTTCCCCCTTTGGGAGCAATCAGTTGGCATGGATGAAGCCAGGATTATGATAACGAAAACGAGACCTACCGTGTATTCATAACGGGACCAGTAACAGCTACATTTGGAGATGACCACAGAAAGGAGGATGCAGACGTACTGAATTATTCTGTATTCCTGCCTCGCGTTTCCGCTGTTTTCGAAACATACGTGATGTGTGTCATGTTTGACTGTTTTTGTGGATATACGCGTGTATGACGGAGAGAGAACGAGAAAGAGTGAAAGAAACCACTAGAGTTCAGAATCTTACAGTTTTGAAATCTGCAGAAGCTGAACGATGTATGCGGCACAGGTAGACGCGTGAATTAGCCTACAACGACGTCGGAGACGGGAGCTACTTAATTCACAACTTCAGCACTTCAGCAGGCTGAGCTGCATGAATAATAATACGCAAGTGTTAGGCACCTGATGGGCTCTTGGATAAGTCTGCTAAGCAAACAAATTATGTGAGATGTACCGATGCTTATAGTGGAAACCACTGATGAAAACGTAAGAAATGTATATATTTTTCCAGTATGTATAGTTATTAAGTTAGTTAGGGTCGACTAAGGATCTGTGACAAGATAGCACCAAAGCGAGGATAAGAGGAGAATCGTTAATAATGCATTAGCTGCTCATTTGTATGTAAATGTGTCCATGCACCGTAGCGGTCCAGTTCTCTTGCCTTTTGAATAATGTATGATGTAAGCCCTCTTTTGCTGCGGAGAACGGAGAACAGGCAATCGCTTCAACCTCTCCCAATTAACTTTCTCTTTCCTCGGACGATAATTAAATTCAGCATGCCTTCTTTAAAATGGATAGTCAGCACAAGCATGTTTTTCTTAAACTTTCTCACAAAACTCAGCCTTCCTTTTTCTATAATGGTGATATTCATAGCTAAATTATTTTGTTTTGTGTTCATTTAATGCAGCATTCAGTAAGATTAGAGAGGAGCATTTGTAGGTCGCAATAAAATGTCCCCCAACATCATATATTTTTTATTTTACCCAATAAAGATGGTTTTTTCAAAGAAGTGGTCAGCTTAAAATAAAAAAATGTAACCGTTTTATTATTAATGTTTTCCGTAATTATTTAAAACAATAAAACTTTCTGAAGAGGATCCATAAATATTGAAGGAATTAGTCAAGTATATCAACATACGTACAAAATCTAAAAATTAAATGTATTAATCATTTATGTTTTGTGTCATTAATATTAACACAAAAATAAGTCTGTGGCAAACCATAAGCTTTTGTTCCCATAATTTGCCAGACGATGTCGCTGTTTGCCGCAATTTGTTTTTTGTAACCTTTCACAAAGATCCGCATTACAGAGGAATGGCTATTCCTTGCCTAGGCTTCGTTTTAAATTGTCATATAGATCTTACCTATCCAGTCAAACTTTTTAAGAGAATATAGCTTCTCTTGTCTCCTCTTCTATTCTTCTTTGAAAAAAACGATATCTTTCACAAGATCGTGGAGACATTTGTTTTATGCACACGTTCATGTAGACAGCTGCTTACCCTATGTGCTTGTTTTAAACATTTTTGGCAATAAAATAAATAAATATAAATTGCATACATGAAGGAAAGCATTAAAAGTCTGTAACATGGCAAATGTTTATACATTTTGTCTAATAGTTTCGTGATATTGTATCACATAAACAGAACTAAAAAAATATATGGTCACTTTTTATGAAAATAAAAATATTAGTAGCATTTTGAATGCCTTTAATGGAATGCCGCCTCTTGTGCTGGTCATTTATTGTGCAGGTGTGATCTAGAGTCTAGACTCACCTGCCAACATCCAGAGAAAGAGAGAGAGTGTGTGTGCGAGTGGGAGGGGGAGGAGGAGGGGGAGGGTCACACATCGCTATGGTACATTCACCTGAAACATTCAGAATGCAACAGTTCAAACAAAAAAACAGCTGAGGCTGCCCCTTCCGCTGCCTGCAGTCCTGGGTTCAGTACTTAATATTCAATTACTCAACGTTGTTTACTGGCGCAGGAGCCGTCAAAACAACAACGGTTCATTCATTGCCAGGGGTGAAGCTCACTTGCAGCAGCCGCGTACTTGGCACTCTTTGCCTTGGATAATTAATCGAGCTAGTTACCTATTTTCCAACTTTTAAGTACAATTATCAGAACTCTAGAATGGAAATGCTTCTGGTATCGTATGCAAATACGTGTGCTGACGTAGGCGATCATGTGGTTTTTGGCGTAGATCCCCCTGTGATCGAGATTTTTTTTCTGCTGTTGTCTTTAGGATTCGGTAGAATCTTTAGAATTAATCCTCGTATTCGGTGTTCACCTGGAAAAGAACCTGTTTTGAACACTGGTACCGTTGCCTCATCATCCCAGCACCTCAAACGCGGTGGGCAGGTAAGACGCTGGAAAACTCAGTATTTCTCGAATGACGAAGGATATTGTCAAAACAAGTCTTAAAGTTAAAAGCTATGCTGGCAGCTAGCTAGCTAGCCTGGTCTCCCATCACTGTTTTGCACTGTTAATATTTGAACTTAGTCGCTGAACTTTGGTTGTCCCGGCCATATTGTGTAAAGTGGACACCTGAATACACGCGCATAGTTAGCTAGCTAGCTGCTAGCTAATGATTTGATCTCACAATCAGGAAGTTTGACTGAATCGCTACAGTAGACGGGGCGAGACGTCCGAAAACATGTCTACTTTCCCCCCCGATGTCGAAATAACCAGCAAAATATGGCTTCCAATTTCGACATGGCGTTACGTCGTTGCGAACGATTATTGTAGTTAGGACCATTTAATGCATAACAGTTGCCCATTAAGATAATCCATACCAGCCCGATGGTCTACCGTTAACTGCATGCTATTCATGCAGGCGCTGGCATGTGTAACAACACAGAACACACGTTAGCTTGCCAGATAACTACTTTGATTTCGGGTTTGTGTCGTATGATGTAGGCAGCGGTGACGCCTTCCACGACCGTACTGCATGGCACGCAGCGGCATAGCTTGCTAGAAGCCTCATTGCAGCAGCCATGCAGCCATCATCAGAACGAAAATAGCTATAGTACAGTACTGCTAGCTTGCTAGATAGTTAGCCAGGTAGTGTAAACGCAGTGGGGTGGCTCGTGGTTTTCCTGTATTGCTAGAAATTGCGTGAATGGTAGCTATGTTTTTGTTAAATTATAAGAATCCTTAGTTTGTCACTTGTTCTGATATTGATTTTTACTCACTGAACAACACAACATCCAGCTGCATTGTAATAGCATGCAGTCCACCCCCAGAGCGATCGGTATTTCGGTAGGTAGATAACTAGGTAGCAAGCTTGCCAATAAAGTTTCTTCTGTCTTGACATATGACATGGTTTTCATCTACTGCAGTCTTCGTGTGCTGTTTTATTTCCTGTCCAACCCCCGAAACAGTTTGCAAATACAGACACCAAAGCCGGCTTAGAAGCCACTGCTGTAAATTTCTTATATTCACGTCTTGTGCTATTTGAACTTGTCCCCAGGAAGTGAGGCTGCGATTTGTTGAGAAAGTTGCACTTGATTGATTTCCTTCAAAGCCGTGTGAGGTGCAGCCTTCTCCCGTTGCCTCGTGTTTGCTTTTATGATAATCCAGTTGGATTCTGGACGTCGATGACAGGCCAGCCAGCCCATATTTTAGAATAATCCTTTCTTCGGACCGTATGGCTTTTTGGAACAATGCATTATTCGCCAGCTTTCACATGTCCGACCTTTAGAGGCGCCGTGAAAATAAAGGTGTTTAAGTCTTCTGTCCTTGACTCTCGTCGCAGAAGAGCAATTTCCCTTGCTATCCAAGTCAAGTAGAATTTATAGGCCCTCGTTAAATAACAACACGTAAACGCATTCTCGCAATTGCAAGACAACCGTTTAGATTTATTTAGACAGGATGCTTCTTTGTGTTTGTAATTATCATTGTGCAAAGTAGCTCCGTTCTGACGTGCCTAGAATTAATAGATTTTTTTTTTCAAATCATTATTCTTTTTCGAAGTGCTGTCTGTGTGTGTATTGCTATCACGGACAGCGCAAAGACTTTTGAGTGCACCGGTTCAATGGGTTGAAGCAGTAATCGCATCATTGTGGACGCACTCGTCACAGCCTGAGAGCAGATGAAGAGTTTGGCAGCGCCTCTGAGGTCACATGCAAAAAGATACCGAAGATAGCATCACGATGCTCCAAGAGCACACTGCAGCTCATTAATTGGAACTTTATATGAGACGTTTGGGGTCACAATGAATTCGATTTGTACTTATCTAATGCTAAATTTTGGATGCTGCAGTTCAGGTATTCAGTAAGGCATACGCGATTATGTCCAAGACACCGCCACAACAAGAGGTGTCTTCGCCTTGAACCAGGGTAGGCTAATTCAGACGATGAATCAAGTAATCAGATATAGACTAGTTGTGTTCATTCCCGTTTTTTATTCCACTGTTTTGACTGTACTGGACAGTTTCACGTCGTTGTGTGGACACAGTGTCACCTTTAAACCTGGGCCTGTATTCAAGGTAGCCAAAATGTACTTAATAGCTTTGATGATGAAATGAATTGAAGCAAGGGTAAGGCTGTCTGTTGTCTTCACATATTACTGTGTTTTGTGGCGGCTGACATCAATGTGAAATGTGTGAGCAATGAAAACCATTACGGTACAACTACAAACAACTTTATTGCTCTGTTGAATCTTGGCCATAGTTTGACTCCTTGCATTATGTGATCTGAATTAATGTTTGCTTTTGTTTTGTTCTTTCAAAGTGAATATTCTGAAGTGTAAATTTGATCCAGTGTGACTGCATTGTTTTCTTTGTCTGTGTTTTGGTTGAAGATAATCAGTTGAAGTGAGGCAGCCCAATTTTGTGCTAAAATTACCAAATCAGTGAAGAAAGGATTTTGCTAGGTGGTCTCACATCTTGCAAGTCTTCCACAAAACTTGATTTGAGTAGAAGTCTATAGTTTGGCTGTGAACACCCCCGAAACATATTTATTTAACAGTATTAGTTAAATATATATTGACCACTAACAGTCCAAATATAGGGTGCGTATTGGGTTGTGTTAAATGTTTGATATTAATCAGCAAATTCTTGTGACCAAAGCAAATCGCTTCTTTTTTCACACTTTCAGTTAACCATTTTGTCCTGTTAGCTTCCTGTCCCTGTTTCATCATTAAGGTTCCTTTGGGTAATTGTCTTAATTGACTTAATGCGGATTTAATGGTGCTAATCATAGGCCTCACGCTTGCATGGAAATATGATTCAACCTGGCTGTGCATTGACTTATTGTAATAATGTTAACAGTAAACATTTTGTATCGCACCTTTTATACAATGAAGTTCCTGTCCAAATTCCTTCAAGGTGCAGGTCTGACAAGTCTAACATTTAAAAAGAAATAGATACAACAGAAAACTAGAATTAAATCTAACAGTGGTACCGAGAGCAATACAACAAGGTCACTGGACATTTAGGATCACATTTGGAATTAAGCAAGTAAATTCAGTCCATGAAACAAATGAAGTCATTTTGGGGTCACTTTTCAACAAGGAAAAAACGAAAGCCATCCCCAAAGTTCACTGCCCGGCCGTGCTCGGAGACATCTGGCCCCGGCTCGGCCTATGTCTCTACCAGCTGTCAGCCTGCTGCAGCCGGAGAGGGAGGGGAAACACTCGCGTAGCTTAGTTCATTTGCCTTCATTCACATGTCATTACGCCTTTAGCCTGGAGGATCAAAATACAGCTAACATGTCTGGAGTGTGTTATCCATTCCCTGCCAAGTATGCCAAGCGCAGAAGAAACGTGCCTTAAATAAACCACTGTTTCTACAGCTCCGGTCTCCACGTCCGCTTCCTAAATGGCATTTGAGGCTTGTGCTGAAATTCTGCCAAAGCTCAGTGTAGGACAACTTCATTTTTCTCATCATATTCATTTGCAGTGGGACTGATACTGGACCTCTTTGGACTGACAGTTTTAGGAATTAACTCCATGTAGTGGTGGAGAGGATGGTATTCTTTCCTGATAACCCTGCTGCTCTTCTCGCTCTCTTGGAGTGGGGTTGCTTCAGTGCGGCCAGCCCATGTGGTTGGGGTGCCATAAACCACCCGCGTCATGCTGGAAGGGGATTGTTCTGCGCCGCGGTGCAGAAAGAGGGTGGGGCCCTTAGCAGCAGCTCTGCAATTGCCCACACGGCCCCCTGATTGGCTGAGGCCCTCAGCCTGTTCCAGGGCCCCACCCACTCTGTGCTGGCAGCAGGGTGGACCGACAAGTAGCACCGTGCAGACCCTGCAGCAACTTCAAAGCGGGATGCCCCCAGCCTCCTTGTGTTCTTGCTGTTTTTGGCTGGGATCTACTGGCTTCTGCCCCCAATAGACCTCTAAGCAGTCACACAATTTTAAAGGACAAGCTACCGCAGGATTGTCAGTTTATACCAAAAACCTAATTTAAATAACTTGAATAGTGAAAACATCCAAAATTTGATAGTCATATGTGATCTATGGTTTATATTAAAAAATGATGTAAGAAACAATGCTCCCATTCCTTGAGGGTTGTTTCAGAAAATCCCAAAATTCCTTGTTTTCCCAGCACATAGCTGTTACTTAGTTCACAGAGGGCCTGGATCTTTTTTTGCACGTGTCATAATTAGGTAGTGTTACAGATGTTTTCTTTCAATTTATTTCTGCTGCCAAAGGATCCATCATTTTCCACTGATCACGTCAGGGCCACACCTTTTTCCATACAGGTGTTCCTGGAACAAACTCAGAATGCTTTGAGCTGCATTATATTTAAAGTGAAATTCCTGCTGAGCTCAGTTTTTTTCTAAAATATTCTGTGTCAAAGCAGTGTATGTACTTATTATGGGAAATGGTTTGTTTTCTCAGAATTAAATTTTTTTGCAGGAAACCGCATGGCATCATGGCAGCAGTTGGTATCAGTATTGCCTTCGGTTGTGTGCTTCCGGACATTACTTTGGACCAGGCTTGACCCATGCACATAGGCGGTTGTTATTTTACATTTGGCACTCTGCTCCCTAAAGACCGCAGTTGATTTATGGCAGATTGATTGGTTTATTCATTTTAAAGTTAAACAGTTAAACATCTGAATCAGGAATAGAGCAGCAAAGCCGATTGTGGCACAAGGAAGATGACGTAACTACACTTGGATACAAATGGGTCCTGGTGGTGTAAATTGCATGAATGATTATCTAATTAGGCCCTTCTAGCATGCGCCAGTCCATTTGTAGTGCTGCTAAACGTCCTCTGTTGTTGTGTTCATTGCAAGACAAAAGAAGGCAAAAGAAACACCTTTCTGCTAGGGTGCAGTTATTTTCTCAGTACAGTAGTGATTTAGCTCCTAAAATACTGAATTCAACAAAATGTCCGTCCATCTGTTGTCCTCAGCTGACTTGTCCGGGGTGAAGATATCGGTCAGACGAGGAGCCTGATTAAAAATGGCTGTCTGCGTAGGTCTGGTATCGCTGGGGTCTTTGCGGAGAGGAGGGTTTTTTTTATTGCGGTCGCTGGTACCTAGACAGTGCTGGAGGTGACTAAGCCAGAGTCGATGATGTCATACCTGTGGGCTGAGCCGCTCTGAAAGGCGAGCTTTTCTCCGTCAGTAGCTGTGACTTCATCCAGAATAGAGCCTCACTGTGGCTCTGGCCTTAGTCATCCCCGAAAACATTCTTTTCTCAGAGTGTGTGCTTAGCAGCACTGCTACGAACAGTCCCCACAATGTGACTGCTTAGGCATAACATTTAGGAAGAACTGTCTTCCCCCTTCTTTGCCAGATTGCAACATGACATCACGGGCCAGACTGTCATGCATACACCAGTTCTCACAGCACTGCCACACCTACACCAGTCAGGTATACATTATAACCCCATTAGCAAACATAAAACTTCCCTGAGAAAGGATTTCATTGCTTCCAGTAAATATCTTGTTATGGAGGGAACTCAACAGGCGCACCAGTCAATGGTGGGAGTACAGAGCCAGCACTCAGGCTAGATGCACCCACATTGAACTTTCTTAGAGTCACTAGCGTGAAATGTAAGGCATTGTGGGTAGAGGAAAGCAGTTTTGATACAACTGACACAACATGGGTACCATAGCCTACAGAGGCTGTCTTTCATCAGAGATATACTGAATGTTAGGTCTTACTTGCGTTGTTTGATTGAGTTATCAGGGTATTAAATGCTGTCATAGTGTTTTTTAAATTGAATTTCAGACATTTTTGCTCTGCAGTGGTCTTGCATGTGGATTTCATCAAGGTGAGCTCTGCTTCTGGTACACATTGATGTGTGATTTGATGCTAAGAGTAATTTCCTTCGGTTCCATAATGAATTTGGGGCCAGAATCTACAGTTTTCTGGAATCTGTTTAGCTGAAGCACCCCACTCCAAGTTAAAAATGCATGCCCTCCAGTTTTAAATCTCATGGTCATGAGGTCCAGGGTTCAGAACTGTAGCCGCTGTTCCATGTTGCTGTTGTTTGTGTTTCTGTGTCTGGTTCATTACATCATAACCTCATTACCATGTCCCCTGTGTTGTGCCTCCTGTTATCTCTGTATGGCGAGTAAATACGTTTATCACTATTAAAGGAGTGAAAGATCACAACAGAAGATGAGACTGTAACAACAGCACAGTCCCCCTTTCACTCATAGATGGTAGGTGTTATCAGAACAGAGTCTGGTGCCTTTTGTGCAACACAGCAATGATTACTGAAATAGACTCCTCACCAGGTTCCAGTAAAAGAAAGTGTTTTGCTGAAAGCTTAAGGCTTAAGTTGTGCACCAATTGCTGGTGGCAGGAAGGAGACAAATGGGTGTGTATCTTATCAACCGTCATTGGGAATATTAGACCATTTTATTTGTTTAGATCTCAGCCATGAAGTCAAGAGTGGTGACATGATATGGTCTCGCAGATGGTGTTTTGTAAATAAGTTTCTGAAGCCAACCAGGTTTCTTACAGTGTGGGTTGCCTAGGTAACAAGTTTTTTTTCCCTTCTTAAAAATTACAGTAGTCAGTAGTCCCTACAACACTACAGCTGTACCCTGTTCTATGGTTGTTGTTTCAGGTTCTGGAGGACCCTACCCGTGCAGGTTGAGAGCTGTTGGGACAGAGATCAGGGGAGGAAGAGGGGCAGAGCTAAGGAGGAGGGGCGGAGCTCATCCTCCAGGGCCAGCCCCCCTTCAGGTGCACTACCAATCCGGTGAGTGACCCTTAAAGAAGGGAAGGCGTGACCACAGCCGGTTGTCCGCCGGTCACTAATGTAGTTAAGATCAACTCTGCACTCGACATTTGACATCCAGTGTGTAGATCTTGTGAGTGATGTTTTGTGTTTGCAGTGTTGGGTCTCAGAGTTAGAGCAACGGTTTGAGAAATTTGCTCTTTCTTCTTTCCCCATCATTACAGTCCGTTTGCTTTGCCCCCCAGGGTATCTGTATAATCTTATATCTTATCTATATAAGCAAGGCCTTCATCTTACCTTCCAGGGCTGCTCTCTGAACTGCAAAAAAGAATGTTCCCCAAAGAAGAGTACATTAAATGAATTGTCTTAAACAGTTTCTCATTATGACCGAAACAAAATTGGCTTTTGTGGCTAATTTTGTCTAACCCAAAATCATTCGTCATGTGCTAGGATGAGGTGTGAACATTTCTTGAACATGAGTACAGTGTTTAAATTCTGGTCCAGCCACTGATACTGGAATGGGACCTGAGCATAGCGCTGCTGTATGGATCAGATGCAGTGTACATACCATCCCATTTGAAAGTGAGAATGAGCTATACCTGTGGTGCAGCTTTACATCAGAGCTCCGTGGATTGTTGGGATGCTTGATTTGTTTGACTGCTTTGTGGCAGCTGCTTTTTGACCAGCCTTTATTTCTGGCATTCCTGTTTGTGGAGGTGCCACACCCCTCTCTTTGCCCCTTCCTGTGAGCTCAACAGCAACCCCGCCCCCCCAGCTGAGGTTCAAGTGCTTACGTGTGGTTGGTTGGCTGTGAAATTACAAGGCTCATTCTGAAATGTGATTTGCGTGGAAATTCGACATTATGAGACACATTGTATAAGCAGTTTAGATTATTCACTGAAGAGATTGTTTAAATAATTTCTTCAGGGGGTAGACTTAAATTTGAGAAGACAAGTACAATCATGGACAGCATATAAGTGGTGTTAAGAGAACTAATATAAGAAGTTAAAAGAAAACATAATTTGTTCTTGTAAATATAGTAATTACGCCATGTTTGTATTTTTAGTAACCTCTCACACCCAAAATCCAAGAATAAGCATTGCAATGTAAAAACAATATTTAGCTTTTTGTCAGTGTTTGTCTGAAACTAGGTAAAATACAAATGATAGACACCACAGCCCTAAACCCTATGTCTGAATTTTCCCTGGTTTCTTAGAGGTCTCAGTGTGGCAACCTCAATCTGCAGCACCATTTTCTAAAGCATTCTCTGCAGTACTTTTCCTTTGTGTGTTTACTGAACGATTTCTTTGTCTGGGGCAAAAAATCAGTATGGTCAAATGAAAGAAAAGAAGAGAAGGACAAAGCTAGCGTTATACCACATAAGGTGGACCTCCATGGTAGATGTTGAAGCGTAATAGACAAATTTATAAGGAAAAATGTAGGTTGCAGTTTCAAGACTGTTATAAAACTGTGCTGTTTCACTCTGTAACAAAACCGTCTTTACTCCTCTTAGAACTGCTTTGCAGGAGAGGAGAGGGAGCAGTCACTTTTCCCCCAATAACTGTTTAACAAGAAAGCAGGAGGCTCCGGTATGTCTTGTAAAAGCACTGTTTTTCTTTCAGTCCCACATGTAATAGGACCAAGTAAGCTGCCCCTCCTGCAGCAATTCGTTTGGGCGCCTCTTCCTCGCGGACGGCTGGCGATCGCAGTCGAGAAATGTTAGCACAGCCAAAATTTGAACTCTTCACCCTCTAAAGATAATAAAAACCGCGTTTCCCAGAGACTGTAACTCGTGTTAGATGAGATCCGTTCAAGTTAGAGGGCTTTCTCGCGGCCATTCCAGTGAAAAGGAGGTCAGAACCATCAAGTAACGCTGCAAACCAAACAGCAACTTTGGTGAAGGGTCAGCAATTCCTGTGTGTTTTGTTAAAAGGCACAGGGGATACTGATGATTAAATGCAAACAGCATTCAGAATGGACAGATGTCAACACAAAGCTTTTATGTTGGCTGTATGCACTTAAAGTTGCTTTTGAAGAAAGGATTTAGGATCGTTGAAACATACTGAGGCTTTCCACTCTGAGAGCTAGTAGCCTAAGCATTGATTGTGCATCTCAGTCTGATTGTGTATTTATTGCTGTGCTTTGCACTGATTGATAGAAGACAGGAGTTCGCAATCATTCCTCAAGGTTGCTCATCTGTTATCTGCAAAGTGTGTACCTTTTTTGCTGCTTATTGATCAGCCTACACCTCACCGCCATTTTGACGGTGCAAGGCAGCAGTTAACGATGATGAATCTTGGATAATTAATGCATTTTGATTGTCATCCTCAAGAAACCTGAGGTGTAGTTATTTGTTTATTTATTTATTTCCAGCACAACAAACACATCCTCACATTAAGTACAATATCTCATATATGATGTGAGCTAAATTTGTAGTCTGTGTTAGGCCTTTGAAACGTATAGGATGTTGTACACACTCCACTCAGGTCACTCCAGTAACAGCATTTCCCTACGCCCTGAAGTGTTGAAATTCTGTCTGAAATCAAAAGAGATTCATTCTGTGGACGTTATGTGGCTTGCGCTAGCTGTTGATGTGTCTTCCATGGTTTTCCGCGCAAATCCGAATAGTGGACGCAATGACTTGACTTTGCTCTTGAAGGTGTAAAAGGTTTGAATTTATCATCAGTTGCCATGTATATGGATATGGGGTTTATCCAACCACAAAAGTATGTGTGAACATATGATCATTTTTCCAGCGTTTGGTAGCCACAGTAGTTACTGCAACATGCACAGTCTGTTAATTGGTACAACATGAGTTTACCTGCAAGCTAATTTTTTACAGTGCACATTACTTTCCATTTACTGGCCATTTAGCTATTTTTCTTTCACTGCTGGAAGCTATGGCAACAGCACCTCCTGCTGGGAGCGCCTTCTACAGGGAATCTGACAGACACACAGTCACCATGAATCTTGATCATCCTCTGTGACCTTAACTTTACACGAGGGATAAGGCTACACTGGTACTGGGTTGTCAGAGATATTTCTAGTGTATGGTCAATATAAGCCCATAATTACACAACTGGTCATATTATAGGAAATTTTGGTGCAATGTTCCTGTAAAAGCCTGTTTTCTCTGCATTGTCTTTTCACTCACTGTTTGGTGGATTTTTTTCTGCACCATTGTGACTAAGACTGACTGTTCACCAGGCTAGCTGCAACACATCAAGCTACTTCAGAAGGGAATTGTGGAGGAGGGCATAACAATGTCACACACAATAAATGGGGTTTGAAAATGAAACTTCCAGTAAGGATTGCTTGAATGACTTTGACTGCTGTGAAATAAAAAGTCACAGACATTTGTGTATTTGTACAATTGATGCATTTTGTGCTGAAAATCATTTCAGTGGCCCTTAAATAAGGCACTTAACCTGAGCTGTTTAAATAGGAAGCTGTGCAAATACATGATGTAAAAAAGATTGATATGTAAGTTATCCTAAGTAGGTCTGCTTATCAAATAAATAATGATAATAACAGGGGGTCAGTGCTCAGTGGAGTGTGTCAGCCAAGCCTCTGAAATTCTCAGCTGAGAGCCGTCAGTTTAAAGCCAAAGGCTCCTTCATATTGAAAACTCCTGCGTATTTAAAGTCTGCAGCGCCTCCTCACTCCCAGAGATCCCCTCCGCAAATCAGTCAGTGGCGCTTGATCGCTCTCCAGGAAGCCAGCCGTGGGGAGTCGGGGCAGCTCGGATTCAGTTTCTGCCCTTGCTGGAAATGCTGGCGCGGGGGGCCGGGCCTCTCCACAGATGGCTTTAGCAGACGCCTGTTCCGGCGCTCTCGCGTCCCCACGTCCCC